>JAIOJX010000025.1:102031107-103256607 GCA_022376925.1 Tragulus kanchil | reverse complement strand
CTATGGAGGATGTAATAGAGAATTCAAAAGAAACATGCAAAATTAGTCTAACTCTTAAATAAGCTTAAAATCAGCTGAGGAGGCGTGTATGTTTGTGCAATGAATAACACTGAAACACTGCATGGCTAAGTAGAAAACCGCTAACACGGAGGACAAGGGTGGCCCTAAATCTTGTGCAATTTTAAATTAGGAAATCTAGTTAAAATGTGTTTGTCTCCATAACATAAGAAGTAATTAGTGTCAGGGAGATGTTTATACAAATTTCAGGCATCATAACACTAAATATACAGCCACTGAAGTTAGATAGTTTGGATTCAAATCTGCCTTTTATCTGCCATTTTTCAGCTGTGTGATTTTAGAAGTTCACTTAACCTCTCTGTGCCTTGCTTTGTCATCTGTCATCTGGGGGTGCTTTATTCATAGCTTATACCATGCATGTGATGTGAGCAATGCTCATATTTGCTATATTGATTTAAAGCTAAATATGCTATGACTCATTAATTCAGACAGTTGCCAAGCAGCTAAATACTTAGCAGGAGTCATTAAATGTTCATATTCTTTGACTAAAGAATTTTACTCTTTAAAATGAATAAAATGCATTTATTACAAACAAAAAAGAGTAGGGGTAGGTTCCATATATACTAGTTGAGAAGATTATACTTAGGAAAGTCCACAGCATTTTTAAAATTTTAATCCCAGTGAAAACTCTGTGACCTAGGTCTTATGAGTTCCAGAATGGTAAGTAATTTGATAGTATGCAAGGAGTAAAATTAGCTTTCAACTGACAACATTATGAATACAAGGATCTTAATGTAAATATTAGTCAGGCCATAGTAGAAACACATCTCTAGGTACACAAGTAAGTTTAAGAAACACAATTATTATAATAAGATAAGTGGAAACATTTTAATAGCCAGTATCAAAGAACTAGTAAAATGAAATTTGGTAAGTAAACATAAAAATGTATGATGTTGTTAAAATTACATTTAAAGACTTCCCTGGTGGTCCAGTGGCTAAGACTCTGGACATCTAATGCAGGAAGTTTGGGTTCGATCCTTGGTCAGGGAACTAGGTCCCACATGCAGCAACTAAGAACTGAACAGCCAATAAATAAGTAAAATTTTAAAAATAATAAATTTAATATAATTATTGTTAAATGTATTTATAGGGAGCGTGATAATATATAAACAATCAGAAAAATTATATAACATATATAAATATGAATGGTATATCCAAGCATGAAAATATTAGTACGTGCTATATTAATTTTTCCAGAAAAATTCCAAAGACAGAAACATTAATATATAAATTGTTGAAAGTAATGACTTATTTATAAAATTATGTTGAAAATATATAAACTATATGTAAAGTCACTGAGATTAGTTTTGTGTGTATAACAATAGTAAGACCAAGCTACTTCCCTGAAAGACCTTGAAGTCTGCTGAATCCAATAAAAACATTTAAACTTTCAAAATTATTTTGCACTTAGAAAAAAATTTGGATTTGTATAACATTCTTTCCCTCAAATGGAAATTTAGATAGTTCAGATACATAAGCATAAATATACATGTATGTATGTACACACACATACACACACACATATATATATATAGACAGAGAGAGGGGAGAACCTATGGGTTTCCCTGGTGGCTCAGATGGTAGGGAATCCATCTGCAATACAGGAGATCTAGGTTTGGTCCCCAGGTTGGCAAGATACTCTGGAGGAGGGCATGACTACCTACTCCAGTATTATTGCCTGGAGAATTCCATGGACAGAGGAGCCTGGTGGGCTACAGTCCATAGGATTGCAAGAAGTCAGACATGACTGAGTGGCAAACACTATACCACTATATACATATACCTGGAATGTGTAATACATTTTAAGAGAAAAAATGTCCTAACACCATAAAGTAAATTACTGACAAATTCAACTTTATGAAAATTATTTTTCCAGGGCAAAAACTACTGTGAATGAAACCAACCAAAAAAATAGGACTGGATAATATCTATAACACATAAGGCAAATCAGTATACTATATAAGACTGGACAAAATTTAAAGGATAATCAGAGAATTGGAAAACAGGACCAAATAAATAACAATACAGCAATCATCCTGAGTT
Source organism: Tragulus kanchil (assembly GCA_022376925.1). NCBI lineage: Eukaryota > Metazoa > Chordata > Mammalia > Artiodactyla > Tragulidae > Tragulus > Tragulus kanchil. Next base: position 103,254,486 of record JAIOJX010000025.1, on the reverse strand, counting down.
ATGTGGTCATTATATTTGTACATTCATTAGCCTTACTTAATAAACTATCTTCAACTAAAAAAATGGAGAAATGGATGATTAAAACTGCTGCAGAAGAAATAGAAAACCTGAGTCATCATCTAACTGTTAAGGAATAAAGATAAGAGATAAAAATATCTTCTCATATAGAAAATTATATCCAAGATGAAAATATTAAACGTGCTATATTAATTTTTCCAGAAAAATTCCAAAGACAGAAACATTAATATATAAATTGTTGAAAGTAATGACTTATTTATAAAATTATGTTGAAAATATATAAACTATATGTAAAGTCACTGAGATTAGTTTTGTGTGTATAACAATAGTAAGACCAAGCTACTTCCCTGAAAGACCTTGAAGTCTGCTGAATCCAATAAAAACATTTAAACTTTCAAAATTATTTTGCACTTAGAAAAAAATTTGGATTTGTATAACATTCTTTCCCTCAAATGGAAATTTAGATAGTTCAGATACATAAGCATAAATATACATGTATGTATGTACACACACATACACACACACATATATATATATAGACAGAGAGAGGGGAGAACCTATGGGTTTCCCTGGTGGCTCAGATGGTAGGGAATCCATCTGCAATACAGGAGATCTAGGTTTGGTCCCCAGGTTGGCAAGATACTCTGGAGGAGGGCATGACTACCTACTCCAGTATTATTGCCTGGAGAATTCCATGGACAGAGGAGCCTGGTGGGCTACAGTCCATAGGATTGCAAGAAGTCAGACATGACTGAGTGGCAAACACTATACCACTATATACATATACCTGGAATGTGTAATACATTTTAAGAGAAAAAATGTCCTAACACCATAAAGTAAATTACTGACAAATTCAACTTTATGAAAATTATTTTTCCAGGGCAAAAACTACTGTGAATGAAACCAACCAAAAAAATAGGACTGGATAATATCTATAACACATAAGGCAAATCAGTATACTATATAAGACTGGACAAAATTTAAAGGATAATCAGAGAATTGGAAAACAGGACCAAATAAATAACAATACAGCAATCATCCTGAGTTATGTGGTCATTATATTTGTACATTCATTAGCCTTACTTAATAAACTATCTTCAACTAAAAAAATGGAGAAATGGATGATTAAAACTGCTGCAGAAGAAATAGAAAACCTGAGTCATCATCTAACTGTTAAGGAATAAAGATAAGAGATAAAAATATCTTCTCATATAGAAAATAATAAGTCAAATGTGTATCTATGTGTGTTCTATCAAAACTTCACATAAAATCATCTACAAATTATTTCAGAAAATAAAGTAATTGGGGAAAACATTGAACTCATTCATAAACCTGATGGGAACTTCCCAGGTAGCTTAGCGGTAAAACAGCCACCTGCCAGTGTAGGAGATATAGGTTCAATCCCTGGGTAAGGAAGACCCACTGGAGAAGGTAATGGCAACCCACTCCAGTATTCTTACCTGGAGAATCCCATAGACAAAGGAGCCTGGTGGGCTATAGTCTATGGGATTGCAAGAGTCGGACATGACTTAGCAACTAAACAATGACATAAACTTGATATCAAATCTAGAGAAAAAATTAGAAATAAGCATTACATGCCAATTTTACTTAGAATATAAATGGAAAAACACTAAATAGCATAATAAGCAACCCAAAATCCAGCAACAGCTAAGAAAATTACATCATAACCAACATGCACGTAAGGAAGGTAATTTAATTCAAAATTTGAAAACCTACACTGTAATTATTCATATTAGTAAAGAAAAATCACATAATCATTTTAGTTGAAACCTAAATAAATCTGTGATAGAATTCAACAACACTTTAGATATGTGTATATATATATATGTGTGTGCATGTGTGTGTACATATATGTGTTTGTATATATATATATATATATATATATATATATATATATATTTATCAAATAAGGAATAAAAATAAACCTCCTTAAATTGGTAAAGGAAATAAAAAGATATTCAAATTATTAGAATAAAGTAACTCTAGCAGTGTTTCCTTATAAAATGTCAATATATAAAATTTAATTTTTGTGCATATGGATACCTTTTACTATATATAATATTAATATACAGGGATAATACCAATATACAAACTCAACTCAATACATATAATATGATTGTATTTGTACACAATATTAGTACCATTTTCAATAGAAAAAACATACACAAAAATGCACCAAGGAGCAAAATAATGTATAAAAATTTAAAGAAGAAAATTATAAATTTACTGAAACATAAAGCATAATAATAATGGGTATAAATACCATATTTGCATATGAAAATATTCAATATCTTAAAGGTAATTTCTTCCCGAAGTTATGCAGAGATTAATGGTTAATTCTAAACATAATCTGACAGAATTACTGATGAAGCTGAATTTACTATATAAACAATAGAATAAAGCATGGAAAACAGCTAAGATATTTCCAAAACGAGAAGCGAATTTCATATAAACAATGAATAAGCATGAAAAAGCAATTAGAAAAAAAAAACCTGAGTGGAAAAGGAGGATATAGGTTCAACCCGGACCCTTCCAGTATTCTTACCTGGAGAATCCCATAGACAAAGGAGCCTGGTGGGCTATAGTCTATGGGATTGCAAGAGTCGGACATGACTTAGCAACTAAACAATGACATAAACTTGATATCAAATCTAGAGAAAAAATTAGAAATAAGCATTACATGCCAATTTTACTTAGAATATAAATGGAAAAACACTAAATAGCATAATAAGCAACCCAAAATCCAGCAACAGCTAAGAAAATTACATCATAACCAACATGCACGTAAGGAAGGTAATTTAATTCAAAATTTGAAAACCTACACTGTAATTATTCATATTAGTAAAGAAAAATCACATAATCATTTTAGTTGAAACCTAAATAAATCTGTGATAGAATTCAACAACACTTTAGATATGTGTATATATATATATGTGTGTGCATGTGTGTGTACATATATGTGTTTGTATATATATATATATATATATATATATATATATATATTTATCAAATAAGGAATAAAAATAAACCTCCTTAAATTGGTAAAGGAAATAAAAAGATATTCAAATTATTAGAATAAAGTAACTCTAGCAGTGTTTCCTTATAAAATGTCAATATATAAAATTTAATTTTTGTGCATATGGATACCTTTTACTATATATAATATTAATATACAGGGATAATACCAATATACAAACTCAACTCAATACATATAATATGATTGTATTTGTACACAATATTAGTACCATTTTCAATAGAAAAAACATACACAAAAATGCACCAAGGAGCAAAATAATGTATAAAAATTTAAAGAAGAAAATTATAAAAATTTACAGAAAAATAAAGCATAATAATAATGGGTATAAATACCATATTTGCATATGAAAATATTCAATATCTTAAAGGTAATTTCTTCCCGAAGTTATGCAGAGATTAATGGTTAATTCTAAACATAATCTGACAGAATTACTGATGAAGCTGAATTTACTATATAAACAATAGAATAAAGCATGGAAAACAGCTAAGATATTTCCAAAGACGAGCCAGAGCAAGATTCATGCTGTCCTGGATATAAAAATTTACTATCAATGCATGAAAAATTAGGACAATATTTTATGAACCTAGGATAGACAGAGAGATCAGGATCATATCCATCCCATATTTAAGAGCCTAATACATGGCAGTACTTCACTGCATTATCAGTGGTGAAAGTTGGGCTAATTATTCAATAATGTATGGGATGCTCGTTTAAAAAGGAAAAAAAAAAAAAGAACAAAAAATAGATCTTGACCCAATATTTTACACAAAACAGAATTCCAGATGGATTTAGTACTTAAACATGCATAGCCAACTTTACAAAGGAAAGTTAGAATAAAGCCTTTGTGACTTTAAACATGGAAAAAAAGTTTATTTAAAAAGATAAAAGGATAAAACCATAAAAGTAAAACTAAATTAAAATTAAATTCTGTTTCTCAAAAGATGTCTTATAGAGATTGAAAAGCGAAAGCACAAACTTGAAAATGCTATTTTGTAATCTGTAACACCAGAAAATCTTTAGTATAAGAAACTGATAACCAAATCAATAAGAGAAAGACAATTATTTTAATATAAAAATGGATGCAATATCTGAACAAACATTTTAGAACAAGAAAACACAAATGCATGAAAAATTATATGAAAATAGTCTCTCTCACTTTATTAGAAATCAGAGAACAGCTAATTAAAGCTATCACCTTCGTAACACTGCAATGCCTGAAAATACCAAATCCTTTTAAGCAAGTCACTGGGAGTGAAGGTCCAAATTGAAGCAATGGCTTTGGAAAGCAATTTTGGCATGTTTAATATGCGTAAGAGTATCTGATGACCCACCAATTCTGCTTTCTAAAATACATAGCCTTGAGAAACCTTTCTGTGTATTTTCCAGAAAAGATGTAAGAGAACATCTGCAGCAGCATTGAACTTAATGAAAAAATTATTCATCAGTAGTGTAGCATGTAAATAATTAGTGGGCTATTCATTCACTGGAATGTAACAGTAAAGATGAGTTAGTACTATGGAGATTAATCTCAAAATCCTATGTCATATAAAAGAAGCAAGGCAGCATAGAATAAATATTTTCCCCTTTACTTAATGTTCTAAAGAAGCTAAAACCCAACAATATATATTGAGGGACAAATACAGATGTGATAGGGCTTCCTTGGTGACTCAGATGGTAAAGAAGCCAACTGCAATGTGGGGGACCTGGGTTCAATCCTGAGTTGAGAAGATCCCCTGGAGGAGGGTGTGGTAACCCACTCCAGGATTCTTGCCTGCCTGAGAATCCCCATGGACAGAGGAGCGTGAGGGCACAAAGAATTCAGACATGACTGAGCGACTAAGCACCCAAATGCGATAAAAACACTAAGGCATGGGACTTTCCTGGTGGTCCAGTGGCTCAGACTCCATGCTACCAATGCATGGGCCTGAGTTGGATCACTGGTCAGGATGCTAGATCCCACAGGCCACAACTAAGACTTCACATGTTGAACTAACCATCCTACTTGCTACAACTAAGACTGGTGCAGTTGAATAAATATTTTTAAAAATGCTAAGGGAGAAATAGCACTGTCAGCACAATTTAATTACCTCTGATGATGGTTAAATAGAATGTTAGTAGAAGGACATGTAGGAGTTTCCCAGACAATTCTTAAGCTTAGTGTTAGGTACAGGGTTGTTTATTTTATTTATTTTTATTAATGTGCTTTAAAATCAATAAGAGAAAGACAATTATTTTAATATAAAATGGATGCAATATCTGAACAAACATTTTAGAACAAGAAAACACAAATGCATGAAAAATTATATGAAAATAGTCTCTCTCACTTTATTAGAAATCAGAGAACAGCTAATTAAAGCTATCACCTTCGTAACACTGCAATGCCTGAAAATACCAAATCCTTTTAAGCAAGTCACTGGGAGTGAAGGTCCAAATTGAAGCAATGGCTTTGGAAAGCAATTTTGGCATGTTTAATATGCGTAAGAGTATCTGATGACCCACCAATTCTGCTTTCTAAAATACATAGCCTTGAGAAACCTTTCTGTGTATTTTCCAGAAAAGATGTAAGAGAACATCTGCAGCAGCATTGAACTTAATGAAAAAATTATTCATCAGTAGTGTAGCATGTAAATAATTAGTGGGCTATTCATTCACTGGAATGTAACAGTAAAGATGAGTTAGTACTATGGAGATTAATCTCAAAATCCTATGTCATATAAAAGAAGCAAGGCAGCATAGAATAAATATTTTCCCCTTTACTTAATGTTCTAAAGAAGCTAAAACCCAACAATATATATTGAGGGACAAATACAGATGTGATAGGGCTTCCTTGGTGACTCAGATGGTAAAGAAGCCAACTGCAATGTGGGGGACCTGGGTTCAATCCTGAGTTGAGAAGATCCCCTGGAGGAGGGTGTGGTAACCCACTCCAGGATTCTTGCCTGCCTGAGAATCCCCATGGACAGAGGAGCGTGAGGGCACAAAGAATTCAGACATGACTGAGCGACTAAGCACCCAAATGCGATAAAAACACTAAGGCATGGGACTTTCCTGGTGGTCCAGTGGCTCAGACTCCATGCTACCAATGCATGGGCCTGAGTTGGATCACTGGTCAGGATGCTAGATCCCACAGGCCACAACTAAGACTTCACATGTTGAACTAACCATCCTACTTGCTACAACTAAGACTGGTGCAGTTGAATAAATATTTTTAAAAATGCTAAGGGAGAAATAGCACTGTCAGCACAATTTAATTACCTCTGATGATGGTTAAATAGAATGTTAGTAGAAGGACATGTAGGAGTTTCCCAGACAATTCTTAAGCTTAGTGTTAGGTACAGGGTTGTTTATTTTATTTATTTTTATTAATGTGCTTTAAAATGTACTCTCTACTATTTATATACTTTCTTTGATAAAATATATTTGTCAATTTACACAGTGAAAAAAGTAGTTTTCTCTTCTACAAGAGCTCATTTTAATCTCTTGAACACTGAACATTAAAATTATTTGTTACTTTCTGCCCTCCTAAATACTTGTTAATGCTTCTGCACAAAACACAGGAAAATACTTTCCTTCAACTATATGATAGCCTCCAAAGACTTCCCCGGAGGGCCAAGACAATATTTATTTACTTAGAAATGATAATGGAAAGTATACCTAGCCCCTGTACTGAGAGCTCACCATCTACCAGGTATGTAATATGATTTTTGAATCTATTTTATTTAATTAACATACACTCTGAGATATTATTATTCCCACTTTCATAGCTTCTAGTTTTTGGGGTTTTTTTTGCCACTTACATTGATCTTTCATTTATTCATTTCCATCCATCCTTGTTCCCTGGCCTGTGTGGGCCTCCCATCGCAGCGGCCTCTTTCAATGCAGAGCACCAGCATGCGCTCTAGAGCTCCGGCTCTGCAGGTGGACACATCAGTCCAGCCGCTCCGCAGCACGTGGGATCTTCCCAAGCCAGGGACCGAACCGACGCCCCTTGCACTACAAGGTGGTGTCCTTACCCGCTGGCCCACCAGGGAAGTCCCTATTCTCATTTTTAATTGAAGAATTAGAGGGCCATCCACATTGCAGAGCTGGTAATTTGAGGCCAGGCTAGCTGGACATACTTTAATTCGCTCCCTGTCTTCACAGATTTAGCATTATTTCTGACACTTTTAGATCATGAGCTGCTTGTGACTAAGAACTATGGGAGTGGTGTCTGGGAAGAATGGATACATGTATATGTATGACTGAGGCCCTTTGTTGTTTACCTAAAACTATCACAACATTGCTAATTGGCTATGAAAGCCAAAGTCACCCATTAGTACTGGACTCTAAAAATGCTAAGGCATGGGACTTCCCTGATGGTCCAGTGGGATTGGAACCTGCTCGGCTCTTCTGTCCATGGAATTTTTCAGGCAAAAATATGGGAGTGAGTCACCATTTCTTTCTCCAAGGGTTCTTCTGGACCGAGGGATCACACCTGGGTCTCCTTCATTGCAGGAAAATTCTTTAATTTCTGAGCCATCAGGGAAGATGTTTTATTTGTTATACCTCAATATACAATAAAAAAAAAAAAAAGAACTGTGCCATTTCATCCTCAGAGCCTTTAACTGTGACAACAGATTGGGGTTAGAGCAGTTAGTAAATGCTCAATTAATGATATATTATCACTAAAAGTTTTAGGACTGACATTTTGGCCCGTATATTTATCATGAGTTATAATGGCCAGAATAAGAGAAGAGCTTTTTAAATTATTTGACTCAATGATCTTGTATTATATTTAAGTAAACTGAGGTCTGGGATGTTTAATTGGCCTGTTTGTGACACAACAGCCACAGAACTAAGTGATATGTCCACCTTTGTATCTCTCTTCTCCTGGTCTTCATTTATTCATTTCCATCCATCCTTGTTCCCTGGCCTGTGGGCCTCCCATCGCAGCGGCCTCTTTCAATGCAGAGCACCAGCATGCGCCTAGAGCTCCGGCTCTGCAGGTGGACACATCGGTCCAGCCGCTCCGCGGCACGTGGGATCTTCCCAGGCCAGGGATCGAACCGACGCCCCTTGCACTGCAAGGTGGTGTCCTTACCCGCTGGCCCACCAGGGAAGTCCCTATTCTCATTTTTAATTGAAGAATTAGAGGGCCATCCACATTGCAGAGCTGGTAATTTGAGGCCAGGCTAGCTGGACATACTTTAATTCGCTCCCTGTCTTCACAGATTTAGCATTATTTCTGACACTTTTAGATCATGAGCTGCTTGTGACTAAGAACTATGGGAGTGGTGTCTGGGAAGAATGGATACATGTATATGTATGACTGAGGCCCTTTGTTGTTTACCTAAAACTATCACAACATTGCTAATTGGCTATGAAAGCCAAAGTCACCCATTAGTACTGGACTCTAAAAATGCTAAGGCATGGGACTTCCCTGATGGTCCAGTGGGATTGGAACCTGCTCGGCTCTTCTGTCCATGGAATTTTTCAGGCAAAAATATGGGAGTGAGTCACCATTTCTTTCTCCAAGGGTTCTTCTGGACCGAGGGATCACACCTGGGTCTCCTTCATTGCAGGAAAATTCTTTAATTTCTGAGCCATCAGGGAAGATGTTTTATTTGTTATACCTCAATATACAATAAAAAAAAAAAAAAGAACTGTGCCATTTCATCCTCAGAGCCTTTAACTGTGACAACAGATTGGGGTTAGAGCAGTTAGTAAATGCTCAATTAATGATATATTATCACTAAAAGTTTTAGGACTGACATTTTGGCCCGTATATTTATCATGAGTTATAATGGCCAGAATAAGAGAAGAGCTTTTTAAATTATTTGACTCAATGATCTTGTATTATATTTAAGTAAACTGAGGTCTGGGATGTTTAATTGGCCTGTTTGTGACACAACAGCCACAGAACTAAGTGATATGTCCACCTTTGTATCTCTCTTCTCCTGGTCTTCACTTTCAAACACCTTCCACTGTGGATGTGGCTACTTTTGCAATGTGGAGTTGGATAGTGTCCAGTTGAAGAGTTTAATACTGATCTGTCTGTCTAATCCATTCCTTCACTTAGGTGTTTTCCTTAGTGAATAGAGCTGAGGACATTTTAATTAATTTATTATGTCCCTTCAATTAAGGGACCCAATTAATAATTGAAATAGGTTTTTAATTGGTTTATATCCTCTAGGGTATCATTTTAATAACATAAATAAACTAACAGGTTTGCATTAAATTAGGATTCATCTATATGCATATCTGTTGCCTCCCAATATATTATCTATTCTTAACCTCCAAAACTGAATGTAACTTTTTAAACACATCTTGATGCACTAGTTTTTTGTTATTGCTTTTCCACGTTGAGGCAAGGTCATATATTTTCTAGTTTGAAATGAAAAATATTGACATTATTTCTATTTTTGTCACTAGATTTGTGATTTCACTAGTTCTCAAGTCTTTTCCTTAGAGTAGTCACTCTTCTTTTTTATATCTAATGATAGACTTAGGTACAATCACAGAGAGGGAGATCCTTATGGATCATTTGTTTTTAGCTAATGAAATTGAAAATCAGAAAGGTTACACAGCATCCTGAGCTTGCACAGCATGTTAGTAATAAGGATAGTAGTCTGTGCTTAGACACTTTATGGGTTTTTCCTCATATATCATTTTCTTTGACCCTTTATTTCCCTTTGGGATGTTACCACATAAGAACACACTCAGATTGGTATTCCTTTCTCAAGAGAATAATTAAATGACTTATTGAGGGAAAATAAATCAAATGTGTTTCTCTTATTCCCAACATTTAGCAAAATATCTAGGACAACAGTGTCTTTATTACAAGTCATTTTGGGTAGTCTACCCAAAGTCCTCTAGCATTTTCTCCTGCCTGTAGCATTAAATCCATGCACCCTCAGAAGGGTATTCTAGTATGATACACTCCTGAAAACTTTGTCTAACTTTACTTTTGCAACATTGTTCCAGATGTTTCTCTTACACAAATTCTCTTCCATAAGTAGCTGCTATGTTTACTATTGAATCCCAGTAACTTATTCTTTCTTCCTCGCCTCCAGTTCTGAAGTCTCCTCTAACTCAGTGGTATGAAAAATATAGTCCTCAGACTATGAAGAACTTGACATAAAAGCTAGTTCTTGACCCATCTCCTCACTAATTCTGGGGGTGAGTTCTACACTCCATTTTAACAAGTTTGCTGGGTGGTTAGAATGTATAGAAAGTTCTGAGTTAGAACTGCTGTTCTAACTCACTAGATGAAGAAAGGATTCCTAACTAAGTCTTACAAGTTTTAGAGTCCAACTTTTTCTAAATGGCTAAATGAAGCCCTTTCTAACACTCTAATACCTCAAACACTTCCTTTAACAGAATCAGATTTTCTATATTTGGAGTATATGCCTTATTATTCCTAAGTGAAAACTGACAGCAAGCATTCTTGGCTTTATCACTAGATTTGTCATTTCCACGTGGGGTTTTTCTAGTTTGAAATGAAAAATATTGACATTATTTCTATTTTTGTCACTAGATTTGTGATTTCACTAGTTCTCAAGTCTTTTCCTTAGAGTAGTCACTCTTCTTTTTTATATCTAATGATAGACTTAGGTACAATCACAGAGAGGGAGATCCTTATGGATCATTTGTTTTTAGCTAATGAAATTGAAAATCAGAAAGGTTACACAGCATCCTGAGCTTGCACAGCATGTTAGTAATAAGGATAGTAGTCTGTGCTTAGACACTTTATGGGTTTTTCCTCATATATCATTTTCTTTGACCCTTTATTTCCCTTTGGGATGTTACCACATAAGAACACACTCAGATTGGTATTCCTTTCTCAAGAGAATAATTAAATGACTTATTGAGGGAAAATAAATCAAATGTGTTTCTCTTATTCCCAACATTTAGCAAAATATCTAGGACAACAGTGTCTTTATTACAAGTCATTTTGGGTAGTCTACCCAAAGTCCTCTAGCATTTTCTCCTGCCTGTAGCATTAAATCCATGCACCCTCAGAAGGGTATTCTAGTATGATACACTCCTGAAAACTTTGTCTAACTTTACTTTTGCAACATTGTTCCAGATGTTTCTCTTACACAAATTCTCTTCCATAAGTAGCTGCTATGTTTACTATTGAATCCCAGTAACTTATTCTTTCTTCCTCGCCTCCAGTTCTGAAGTCTCCTCTAACTCAGTGGTATGAAAAATATAGTCCTCAGACTATGAAGAACTTGACATAAAAGCTAGTTCTTGACCCATCTCCTCACTAATTCTGGGGGTGAGTTCTACACTCCATTTTAACAAGTTTGCTGGGTGGTTAGAATGTATAGAAAGTTCTGAGTTAGAACTGCTGTTCTAACTCACTAGATGAAGAAAGGATTCCTAACTAAGTCTTACAAGTTTTAGAGTCCAACTTTTTCTAAATGGCTAAATGAAGCCCTTTCTAACACTCTAATACCTCAAACACTTCCTTTAACAGAATCAGATTTTCTATATTTGGAGTATATGCCTTATTATTCCTAAGTGAAAACTGACAGCAAGCATTCTTGGCTTTATCTCTAATTATTCTTTCATGTAATGCCTCACAGTTGCTAATGGATCAATAAATACCTATTGAATCACTGTATGTATGTGTGGTCAATCACGTTTGACCCTTTGCAACCTTATGGACTATGGCCCACCAGGCTCTTCTGCCCGTGGAATTTTCCAGGCAAGAATGGAGTGGGATGCCATTTCCTACTCCAGGCGATCTTCCTGAGACAGGGATCAAACCCTCATTTCTTGTGTCACCTGAATGGGCAGGCAGATTCTTTACCACTAGCACCACCAGCGGGCGCTACTGAATCACTAGAGACAGTAATAATAATGGTGATAATAATATTTTTTAGAGTGGATACTTGTTTGTGGTTCAATGACATATTTTCCATATTCTATCTAAAATTGGCAATTCCTTATATTACAGATTCTATTTTCTCAAAACAAAAGGTCAAACTCATCCAGTTCCTCTTATGGTTAGTGTGTAACTCAACCAATGGAAAGACCTCAAAGCCTAGTGATACAGAAAAGGAGGGGTAGAGAATTCCTTTTATCTCTAATAGTGGTAGCAATAGCATTGGTTAAATCCCTGGCAACGAAATGGCCTTAAGGCTGGGGGCACTGTCGGTAAATTCAAGTTCCAAGAGGGCAATGGTGCCCTAATATTCCATGGTGCACCAGCAGAGTCTTGCATTTCTTTTCAGACAAGTTTCTAAAAGGTTAGCATTGAGTCTGACGCCCAGTCTCCTCACTAATTCTGGGGGTGAGTTCTACACTCCATTTTAACAAGTTTGCTGGGTGGTTAGAATGTATAGAAAGTTCTGAGTTAGAACTGCTGTTCTAACTCACTAGATGAAGAAAGGATTCCTAACTAAGTCTTACAAGTTTTAGAGTCCAACTTTTTCTAAATGGCTAAATGAAGCCCTTTCTAACACTCTAATACCTCAAACACTTCCTTTAACAGAATCAGATTTTCTATATTTGGAGTATATGCCTTATTATTCCTAAGTGAAAACTGACAGCAAGCATTCTTGGCTTTATCTCTAATTATTCTTTCATGTAATGCCTCACAGTTGCTAATGGATCAATAAATACCTATTGAATCACTGTATGTATGTGTGGTCAATCACGTTTGACCCTTTGCAACCTTATGGACTATGGCCCACCAGGCTCTTCTGCCCGTGGAATTTTCCAGGCAAGAATGGAGTGGGATGCCATTTCCTACTCCAGGCGATCTTCCTGAGACAGGGATCAAACCCTCATTTCTTGTGTCACCTGAATGGGCAGGCAGATTCTTTACCACTAGCACCACCAGCGGGCGCTACTGAATCACTAGAGACAGTAATAATAATGGTGATAATAATATTTTTTAGAGTGGATACTTGTTTGTGGTTCAATGACATATTTTCCATATTCTATCTAAAATTGGCAATTCCTTATATTACAGATTCTATTTTCTCAAAACAAAAGGTCAAACTCATCCAGTTCCTCTTATGGTTAGTGTGTAACTCAACCAATGGAAAGACCTCAAAGCCTAGTGATACAGAAAAGGAGGGGTAGAGAATTCCTTTTATCTCTAATAGTGGTAGCAATAGCATTGGTTAAATCCCTGGCAACGAAATGGCCTTAAGGCTGGGGGCACTGTCGGTAAATTCAAGTTCCAAGAGGGCAATGGTGCCCTAATATTCCATGGTGCACCAGCAGAGTCTTGCATTTCTTTTCAGACAAGTTTCTAAAAGGTTAGCATTGAGTCTGACGCCCCAGTCTACTCAACGATTCTGAGGGCAACTCATTCTCTTTCAATAAACTGTTTTTCTTAATAATCAGAGTCACTATTTGTTGCTTGCATGATAGCACCATGACTGATGCAATAATAATAATGACTGTTACGTTTGATTGAGTAGTTGATATATCTTATTACACTGCCTGTGCTTCCCAAATACAACAGAAAATTAATCTGAAAAGACAAAGATAGTAGGATACATCACATTTGTTTGCCTTCTGGCAGGCCTCCACACACAAATAAGAATATCTGACACTCTCATTGTTCCAAAGAGACAGCATGGGGTAAAGGCTGACACATTCTTTTGTGTTGTAAACTACATCGTCATTGCTCAAGGGGACAATGGGCATTGTCCTCTACCACCTGTGTCTGGGTGTTGCTAAGGTCTTTCCTTTGTCAGCTCACATGTCTTATCTTTAAGGTCAAGGTTCTCTGCTTCTGGCATATCTTGGATTGGTGAAAAAGAAACATTCACATATTGAAGTTCAGACAGTATGAGTGGGAAAATTACCCATCTGATCTAGAGGGACTCTCTTCTTGGAAAGTTACTAAATTATATCCAACTATAAAAACCTTACTTTGGATTGTCTAACATGAATCTCATTCAATGTTCACAAACTCTCTGAGGTGGGTGCAGGGGTGTCAGTATTAATTTACAGATAAAACTCCAAAAGGTAGACATCACGGTCATGGTTACATATCCCAGTGTTAGCAGAACTAGAGTTTAATTTCCTGTTTATCTAGTTCAACAACCTTTATACTTCCTGCTGAAATAACTGTCTCGTAAGGAAAACCTCCTCTCTACAGCTTTTCTGAATACTCATCTTTCTCCTTCCCAGTGATACAGAAAAGGAGGGGTAGAGAATTCCTTTTATCTCTAATAGTGGTAGCAATAGCATTGGTTAAATCCCTGGCAACGAAATGGCCTTAAGGCTGGGGGCACTGTCGGTAAATTCAAGTTCCAAGAGGGCAATGGTGCCCTAATATTCCATGGTGCACCAGCAGAGTCTTGCATTTCTTTTCAGACAAGTTTCTAAAAGGTTAGCATTGAGTCTGACGCCCCAGTCTACTCAACGATTCTGAGGGCAACTCATTCTCTTTCAATAAACTGTTTTTCTTAATAATCAGAGTCACTATTTGTTGCTTGCATGATAGCACCATGACTGATGCAATAATAATAATGACTGTTACGTTTGATTGAGTAGTTGATATATCTTATTACACTGCCTGTGCTTCCCAAATACAACAGAAAATTAATCTGAAAAGACAAAGATAGTAGGATACATCACATTTGTTTGCCTTCTGGCAGGCCTCCACACACAAATAAGAATATCTGACACTCTCATTGTTCCAAAGAGACAGCATGGGGTAAAGGCTGACACATTCTTTTGTGTTGTAAACTACATCATCATTGCTCAAGGGGACAATGGGCATTGTCCTCTACCACCTGTGTCTGGGTGTTGCTAAGGTCTTTCCTTTGTCAGCTCACATGTCTTATCTTTAAGGTCAAGGTTCTCTGCTTCTGGCATATCTTGGATTGGTGAAAAAGAAACATTCACATATTGAAGTTCAGACAGTATGAGTGGGAAAATTACCCATCTGATCTAGAGGGACTCTCTTCTTGGAAAGTTACTAAATTATATCCAACTATAAAAACCTTACTTTGGATTGTCTAACATGAATCTCATTCAATGTTCACAAACTCTCTGAGGTGGGTGCAGGGGTGTCAGTATTAATTTACAGATAAAACTCCAAAAGGTAGACATCACGGTCATGGTTACATATCCCAGTGTTAGCAGAACTAGAGTTTAATTTCCTGTTTATCTAGTTCAACAACCTTTATACTTCCTGCTGAAATAACTGTCTCGTAAGGAAAACCTCCTCTCTACAGCTTTTCTGAATACTCATCTTTCTCCTTCCCAGATTCTATTGATCACATTCTCCTTTAAGCCCTAAATATACTTCTCTTGCAATACACAGAATACTTTGCCACTCACATGGCATACCTCCTTATCTGAACTGTAAATTATTGAGAACACAGATTATGTTTTACTCATCTATTTCCCATGTTCCTAACATAGTGCATGGATTATAGTAGTTGCTCAATAGATATTTATTACATAAATGGATGGCTGAATAAAAGCGGAGGGAAAAAATCTAATTCTGTAGGAGTAATCACAAAATATTCTCTTAGCATTCCTCCAAGCACACAGGTAAAAGGGAGAAGGGAGCTCTGGCGGTGCCCCTTAAACAGGGATCAACTCACTATGGTCCACTTCAGAGAAATCAACTGCACTCTTTGAGGTCATTACTCATAAATCCCAACAACTCCAAACATTCCAGTGCAGATGGCCTACCCTGCCACTGTCTAGATGCCTTCATAGTACCACACCCAGCCATTTCATTACTGATGAGGGGCCTTGGAACCATACAAAGAATGCTCAGCATGGAGGCTGAAGTGGCAGTACTGCCTTTCTGTTTCAGCTGAACAGGTTCTCATCTGGGGAAGGACTTCTGGATAATGAACCTTGATGGATAGTCCCCATCAAGGGATGTCAAGGCACTTTTCAAAGCCTGGCAGTCACTTGCTTGCATCAGATGGTGTCTGGGCTCTAGAGGTTGATGTGGAACCAACTATATGCCATGATGCATTAAAGAGTGACAGTATGAGTGGGAAAATTACCCATCTGATCTAGAGGGACTCTCTTCTTGGAAAGTTACTAAATTATATCCAACTATAAAAACCTTACTTTGGATTGTCTAACATGAATCTCATTCAATGTTCACAAACTCTCTGAGGTGGGTGCAGGGGTGTCAGTATTAATTTACAGATAAAACTCCAAAAGGTAGACATCACGGTCATGGTTACATATCCCAGTGTTAGCAGAACTAGAGTTTAATTTCCTGTTTATCTAGTTCAACAACCTTTATACTTCCTGCTGAAATAACTGTCTCGTAAGGAAAACCTCCTCTCTACAGCTTTTCTGAATACTCATCTTTCTCCTTCCCAGATTCTATTGATCACATTCTCCTTTAAGCCCTAAATATACTTCTCTTGCAATACACAGAATACTTTGCCACTCACATGGCATACCTCCTTATCTGAACTGTAAATTATTGAGAACACAGATTATGTTTTACTCATCTATTTCCCATGTTCCTAACATAGTGCATGGATTATAGTAGTTGCTCAATAGATATTTATTACATAAATGGATGGCTGAATAAAAGCGGAGGGAAAAAATCTAATTCTGTAGGAGTAATCACAAAATATTCTCTTAGCATTCCTCCAAGCACACAGGTAAAAGGGAGAAGGGAGCTCTGGCGGTGCCCCTTAAACAGGGATCAACTCACTATGGTCCACTTCAGAGAAATCAACTGCACTCTTTGAGGTCATTACTCATAAATCCCAACAACTCCAAACATTCCAGTGCAGATGGCCTACCCTGCCACTGTCTAGATGCCTTCATAGTACCACACCCAGCCATTTCATTACTGATGAGGGGCCTTGGAACCATACAAAGAATGCTCAGCATGGAGGCTGAAGTGGCAGTACTGCCTTTCTGTTTCAGCTGAACAGGTTCTCATCTGGGGAAGGACTTCTGGATAATGAACCTTGATGGATAGTCCCCATCAAGGGATGTCAAGGCACTTTTCAAAGCCTGGCAGTCACTTGCTTGCATCAGATGGTGTCTGGGCTCTAGAGGTTGATGTGGAACCAACTATATGCCATGATCATTCAGGCGATTAAAAGCTATGGCCACTGTGATTATGCAGAGTTACAAACAAGGAAGTGACCATGCAATCTGATTGCATGGCATTCCACTTGGAGAATCCAATTTGTAATTCTGAGGGCAAGAAAATACCATCTTGTTTCCTTCCTTTCTTTTAAAAGAGGTAGCAGAGTAGAGGAGATAGTACATGGGTTCTGGACCAGGGTCTAATATTGCCTTTCTCTTTCATTCATTGTTAACATTCAGAAAGTTAGTACCCATCCTTCAGATGCCAATTTCTCTTTTGGAAAATAAGTATCATAATAAATTGCACTCCCTCTGCCAGTAAGGACTAAATGAGATGATGTGCATGAAGTATCTGCTGTGTTACAGCAATTGGTTTTCTTTCTTATCTACCACTGATTTCTCTGTCCTCCTGGTTCCTTTATCTCAGCACAAAAGTACACCGTGTTCTATTGGGAGTGAGCTGCAGACCTCTCAGAGAGAAGGTAGAATCCAAGGGAAAACACAAATTTATCTGTTATGCCAAGAATTCTTTCTTCCAAGGATGAGCATTCTACAGGCAGGAGAAAAGAATCCATGGGGACCTGGGCAGATTGAAACAGCTGTACATGGAAGAGGTTCATGCTGGGAGAAGAGATTTCCTTTAAAGTGTTTCTGCATCTTCAAAGCACAACACTGAAAAAGGCCAAATGATGTTCCCTCTGCTGAGTACAGCTGGGACATCTGCTTTAACCTCAGTACATGCGGCAAAACCATCATGGCCTCCCCACTTCAGATGCTTCGATGAGTCCTACCCTGCCATCTAGATGCCTTCATAGTACCACACCCAGCCATTTCATTACTGATGAGGGGCCTTGGAACCATACAAAGAATGCTCAGCATGGAGGCTGAAGTGGCAGTACTGCCTTTCTGTTTCAGCTGAACAGGTTCTCATCTGGGGAAGGACTTCTGGATAATGAACCTTGATGGATAGTCCCCATCAAGGGATGTCAAGGCACTTTTCAAAGCCTGGCAGTCACTTGCTTGCATCAGATGGTGTCTGGGCTCTAGAGGTTGATGTGGAACCAACTATATGCCATGATCATTCAGGCGATTAAAAGCTATGGCCACTGTGATTATGCAGAGTTACAAACAAGGAAGTGACCATGCAATCTGATTGCATGGCATTCCACTGGAGAATCCAATTTGTAATTCTGAGGGCAAGAAAATACCATCTTGTTTCCTTCCTTTCTTTTAAAAGAGGTAGCAGAGTAGAGGAGATAGTACATGGGTTCTGGACCAGGGTCTAATATTGCCTTTCTCTTTCATTCATTGTTAACATTCAGAAAGTTAGTACCCATCCTTCAGATGCCAATTTCTCTTTTGGAAAATAAGTATCATAATAAATTGCACTCCCTCTGCCAGTAAGGACTAAATGAGATGATGTGCATGAAGTATCTGCTGTGTTACAGCAATTGGTTTTCTTTCTTATCTACCACTGATTTCTCTGTCCTCCTGGTTCCTTTATCTCAGCACAAAAGTACACCGTGTTCTATTGGGAGTGAGCTGCAGACCTCTCAGAGAGAAGGTAGAATCCAAGGGAAAACACAAATTTATCTGTTATGCCAAGAATTCTTTCTTCCAAGGATGAGCATTCTACAGGCAGGAGAAAAGAATCCATGGGGACCTGGGCAGATTGAAACAGCTGTACATGGAAGAGGTTCATGCTGGGAGAAGAGATTTCCTTTAAAGTGTTTCTGCATCTTCAAAGCACAACACTGAAAAAGGCCAAATGATGTTCCCTCTGCTGAGTACAGCTGGGACATCTGCTTTAACCTCAGTACATGCGGCAAAAGGGCTTTGATGAACTGAGAGTGGCTTTATGGTCAGTGACTTCCTTCTAGCTCCTGGACCATAAGCAATTTATGCAACGCAGATAGAACAGACTATTCCATTTCTAATTTTTTTCTATGTGGATTGTCCCTCTGGTCCACAGGGAGATTGCTTAAGCAGTCTTTAAAGTGGGGAAGATTACTATTTGTGGGATGATGCTGGGGATCAGGTTACTTTGGATAAATGATTATTAAAGATTGTTTTGTCAATAAGTGTTCTCTTCCAGAGCTAGACCCAGGCCTATCCAAGTGCACAGATGAGTGGATCTTTCCATGTATATCAATAATTACAGTGGAGAATATTACTTTACATTTGAGTCTAAATATTTCTTTCCATATATCGTGACAGTTTCCAGAATCCTTAAATAAAAGTTACTTATGATCACTTCCCAGAATTCCCCATCACTATGATGTAATTCAACCCTGTTTCCTCTATGAAGTTGGATGAGACAGGTAAGTCTATTTTACAGATGAGAAGAACAAGGCCCAGTGAGAATGCCATTTGTCTAAGATGGTTCAGCTGCTTAGGAGCCACCTCAGTATCAGAATAACCATCAAGCCCTACCTCTCCAAGGGAGTCACAGATTCTGTGGGCATTACAGCTTAATTCTCTATGAATAATAACAGAAAAACCCCCTGTTTTGTAAATTTTAGAAAAGAGGACACATTTTCAGGGCCCTTCACAGGACTATGGATGGAATCCAAGGGTAGTTTTACAAGATTCTTCTTTTTTTTTTTATCTCAGCACAAAAGTACACCGTGTTCTATTGGGAGTGAGCTGCAGACCTCTCAGAGAGAAGGTAGAATCCAAGGGAAAACACAAATTTATCTGTTATGCCAAGAATTCTTTCTTCCAAGGATGAGCATTCTACAGGCAGGAGAAAAGAATCCATGGGGACCTGGGCAGATTGAAACAGCTGTACATGGAAGAGGTTCATGCTGGGAGAAGAGATTTCCTTTAAAGTGTTTCTGCATCTTCAAAGCACAACACTGAAAAGGCCAAATGATGTTCCCTCTGCTGAGTACAGCTGGGACATCTGCTTTAACCTCAGTACATGCGGCAAAAGGGCTTTGATGAACTGAGAGTGGCTTTATGGTCAGTGACTTCCTTCTAGCTCCTGGACCATAAGCAATTTATGCAACGCAGATAGAACAGACTATTCCATTTCTAATTTTTTTCTATGTGGATTGTCCCTCTGGTCCACAGGGAGATTGCTTAAGCAGTCTTTAAAGTGGGGAAGATTACTATTTGTGGGATGATGCTGGGGATCAGGTTACTTTGGATAAATGATTATTAAAGATTGTTTTGTCAATAAGTGTTCTCTTCCAGAGCTAGACCCAGGCCTATCCAAGTGCACAGATGAGTGGATCTTTCCATGTATATCAATAATTACAGTGGAGAATATTACTTTACATTTGAGTCTAAATATTTCTTTCCATATATCGTGACAGTTTCCAGAATCCTTAAATAAAAGTTACTTATGATCACTTCCCAGAATTCCCCATCACTATGATGTAATTCAACCCTGTTTCCTCTATGAAGTTGGATGAGACAGGTAAGTCTATTTTACAGATGAGAAGAACAAGGCCCAGTGAGAATGCCATTTGTCTAAGATGGTTCAGCTGCTTAGGAGCCACCTCAGTATCAGAATAACCATCAAGCCCTACCTCTCCAAGGTAGTCACAGATTCTGTGGGCATTACAGCTTAATTCTCTATGAATAATAACAGAAAAACCCCCTGTTTTGTAAATTTTAGAAAAGAGGACACATTTTCAGGGCCCTTCCCAGGACTATGGATGGAATCTGGGCAAGTGAGGGCCCTGGAATATGACCTTAACTATCTTCACAGTAAATGAGTTCTGCTTCTGCAAACGGACATTGCTAGAAAGGGACCTGTGCCTGGCAGCATGCACATAGGTGATAGCTCCTTGTCACTATGATTACTTGCTTTGACCTGTGCCATCTCTAAAGTGACCTGGAGGTACCCTATGCAGTGTGAAAGGAGTGAGCAGATTGGAGGAGTCATACTGAAATTCACTGATGCCTTTAACACCTGCACCCACCCTTCTCGCCTGAAGTCTCCCCTTTCCTCCTTGGGGAGGTTATTCTTTCCCAGAGCCTGCTCTGTTGGGCCTGTGGTTCAGGCACCATGCTTTGCTTTTCAGACTGAACACAGCTGCTCCTCACAATACACATAACCTGATTCAGCTAAGGGCCTACCCCCTCTTCATTCTTTTTTTTTTTTTTTTAAATATGGAATGCTTCACGAATTTGCATGTCATCCTTGCGCAGGGGGCATGCTACTCTTCTCTGTATCATTCCAATTTTAGTATATGTGCTGCCAAAGCGAGCACCCCTCTTCATTCTTTAATAGCGTCCTTCTTTGTTGGAATTTGTATTGTGTTGTCTCATTTTCAGAGGTCACGACTTCCTCTTTCCTTTCTTTCTCTCTTTGCAGATTTAAACAATGATTTTTTTTTAGAAACTCATGGAAGCTTTGTAAGCACCCATCTGACTTGTTCATGCCAAGTGCCGTCATCATCACTCATTTGAACCACGTGCTGGGCTTGTGCATTGTACAGAGCAAGCAGAACAGACAGTTGAAGCAGGAGGCTCAGGTTTTAATCTTAACCTTGCTCCCTCTTCCTATCTGACCTTGCATTCGAATACCTTTCAAGCCCAGATGAGAAGAACAAGGCCCAGTGAGAATGCCATTTGTCTAAGATGGTTCAGCTGCTTAGGAGCCACCTCAGTATCAGAATAACCATCAAGCCCTACCTCTCCAAGGTAGTCACAGATTCTGTGGGCATTACAGCTTAATTCTCTATGAATAATAACAGAAAAACCCCCTGTTTTGTAAATTTTAGAAAAGAGGACACATTTTCAGGGCCCTTCCCAGGACTATGGATGGAATCTGGGCAAGTGAGGGCCCTGGAATATGACCTTAACTATCTTCACAGTAAATGAGTTCTGCTTCTGCAAACGGACATTGCTAGAAAGGGACCTGTGCCTGGCAGCATGCACATAGGTGATAGCTCCTTGTCACTATGATTACTTGCTTTGACCTGTGCCATCTCTAAAGTGACCTGGAGGTACCCTATGCAGTGTGAAAGGAGTGAGCAGATTGGAGGAGTCATACTGAAATTCACTGATGCCTTTAACACCTGCACCCACCCTTCTCGCCTGAAGTCTCCCCTTTCCTCCTTGGGGAGGTTATTCTTTCCCAGAGCCTGCTCTGTTGGGCCTGTGGTTCAGGCACCATGCTTTGCTTTTCAGACTGAACACAGCTGCTCCTCACAATACACATAACCTGATTCAGCTAAGGGCCTACCCCCTCTTCATTCTTTTTTTTTTTTTTTTAAATATGGAATGCTTCACGAATTTGCATGTCATCCTTGCGCAGGGGGCATGCTACTCTTCTCTGTATCATTCCAATTTTAGTATATGTGCTGCCAAAGCGAGCACCCCTCTTCATTCTTTAATAGCGTCCTTCTTTGTTGGAATTTGTATTGTGTTGTCTCATTTTCAGAGGTCACGACTTCCTCTTTCCTTTCTTTCTCTCTTTGCAGATTTAAACAATGATTTTTTTTTAGAAACTCATGGAAGCTTTGTAAGCACCCATCTGACTTGTTCATGCCAAGTGCCGTCATCATCACTCATTTGAACCACGTGCTGGGCTTGTGCATTGTACAGAGCAAGCAGAACAGACAGTTGACTAGGTATCAGGAGGCTCAGGTTTTAATCTTAACCTTGCTCCCCTCTTCCTATCTGACCTTGCATCATACCCTTACATTTTTGTATTCTGGAAACAATAGAATCACAGTGCATTATGTTAGGTGGGAACTTTAAGCAATGACTTCCATCCATATGGTTAGGTTGCACAAGAAAACCAGGATATTCTTTTTTTTTTTTTTTTAAAAAAAAAAAAAAAAAAAAGCAAATTCTCAAGCTCAGTCTCAGATCTTGTGAATCACAGGAAGGGACAGATAGTCACGATGGTGCCTCCCAAAGCATCACCACCAGCCAAAACACCAGATGGTAGTTCCAATAAGACACAGATAAGTCAGGACGTCAGGGAATAGCAGATATCAACACTAACTCTTTTCATCTAAATCTCAGATAATGATCCAACTGAACTTGAACTTTGATCTGTTGGTCATGCACAGCTCTTACAGGCACCTTTGAGCTCCACTTGGCCAAGCAACCCAATGAGCTGCCTCCATGCTTAGCTTCCATTTGTGTTGGCAGCAAAATTCCTGGGGACAACAAGCATCCTTGTGGGCAGAGCTGGTCTTTAAACCCCCCGTAAGTGGTGTCCTTGTGCATGCTGGGGCACTGTGAGGCAGAGATCTGTGTGGAGCCTACTCTGAAATGCCACTGCTGATCCTGTGAAGGATCCAAGAGTGGATCAGATTCCTAAGGCCCCAGCTGGCAAGTCTGTAGGAAAATGAGATTCCTGTGAGTCCTTGGAGGTCAGAGGAGGGAGTATGATGGCTCCTGGTCAGAGGCAGTGTGGCTCAGGACAGAGACAGGAAGGGAATAGATTAGGGGAGAAAACTGAATGGAATGTGACCAGAAGAAACTAACTCATTATCATTTTTTCCAGTTTCTCTAGAAGGTACGTGTGTGGCAAATACTACACAGAGAGGTGGGCTTTAATCTCAGCAGCCACAACCATGCATCAAAGGACAACACACACAAACACACACACTCACCCACTCACATACCTCTTAAATGACTCAGCTGTGAGTTCCTGAGTCTCACCTAAAGTAGCCACACAACTGAAAACTGAATGTGTAAATAAACCCATACACACACTCATATATTCGCAGCATACACCACCCTCTCCCCTTTGGGATAGTCTCAAATTCAAACCAACTTTTAAACTTTTATTAGACACTGGAGCCTTCAGATCCAGTAACTATAGCTCCTTTTTGTGTATAGTCCCTTAGGCACAGTGCCTGGATCCCTACAGCAAGGATTTTTAGGATAAATTAATAGAGGTACCAGAAAATATCTGAGTACATCCTTTCTTAGTATTGAAATATGGCTATGATAAAAAGCATCCAAAATCATAACAGGATGAACTGTAGCCAGATTACAAATGTTCATTGTATCTTTGAATGGAGAACACGAGATATCCATGAGATTTCAAAGCTCTTAACTGAAGGCAACTGAACTTAAACTTAGTAAAATTCAGGAAATGATTAATTCCAAGATGGATACGTGCTCAGATACAAAATCCTGACACCATCTGAGTGAAGTAGCAAAACAGCAAATAGTACGGTGGTCCCACCGTACTATTATCAGTTGCACAAAAGTCTCTTTTACTAAATAGTGAGCTACTTGAAAGAAGCAAACTTTTGTTGCTACATCTGTATTCCTGATACCTGGAGGTGCCGCGGGATATACTGTAAAGGATTGCTATAACTGATTAAAGTGCAGAGAAATGTAAATACTGACAAAAATTCATTTGAAGTACATGTTTACTCTAACATCACATATGTACTTCTTTTAATTGACCTTGGAAAGAAAATGCTTTGCCATTCAAAGTGAAGAGAATGTGTACAGGGGATTTTCCAGTGTTTATTTTTACATTGAATATCAACCAAACCCCAAGGCTAATGCTATTGACCTGTAACATGCATAGAGACATGGCAAAGCAACTGGTCACTTGGTCAGTGAGCTGAAAGACCAGAAGGATCTTCTCCTCAATGGGATACTGCCATCTGGTGTATGCCCCAGGTTAGACAACCAGGGAGGATGTGGCCCAGAGTTAGGAAAGGTGGGGAGGCAGAGTTACCACTTGAGCTCACATTCTACAAAGATGCTCTTGTAGACAAGAATGATTACCTACTGGTTGGCATCCTCGAGATAAAAGTTTAAATTATCCAGAGATGGTATGGAGAGGACGTTAAATAGTGAGGAATAAAAGTCCTCAGGGTCTGCAATGGGCTGAGGATTTCACATTGGTTATCTTATTTAACCCTGAATCACCAGTCAGTTAAATATTCAAATGATTATATGATAAAGGTGAGGAAATGGAAGCCCAGAGAAGTTAAGTAACTTGTCTGACTACTATTCTTTTCGTCTATACCTTGCTACCCTATGACTTTTTAATTTCAATAAATAACCTCTTAAGAAGAAGAATATTCTTTTCTGTGTCCAAATATGGTTTTAGATAGAGCTAGATAGTCCTCAACAATCAATGCTCCCTTGCAGTATACAAATGCACTCAGAGTTCCCGAATTCTAGTAGTCTACCATCCAGGTAGAAGGAGACAACTAAGCACTAAAGTGAGTTAACACTTAAAAATTAGTGCAACATCAAGGCAAAAAATATGGTAATAATATAGGTAAATAATTGTCATTAATTAAAAATTGCATGAGTTAAGGAAAAATCTGAGTACTAATCCTGAGTTGATTTAAAATTTTGATATTTTGTTCATTATGTATTTTTTCATTAGTTTTGTTTTCCTGAGTCAAAAATACATTTTCCCAGCCTTCTTGAGATATAATTCACACATACATGTGTGAGTTCAAAGTGTACAGCATGTTGATTTGATATATACTGCAAGATTACCATATCGTTAACGAATACCTCCATCAGGTCATATACTAGCGTGTGTGTATCTGTGTGTGTGGGGGGGGGACCACGCATGCTGAAAACATTCCAGATTTGATCTCTTACCATCTTTCAAGAGCATACTATAGTTTCACTAGCTATAATCACGATGCTGTGCCTTAGATCCCTAGAACTGACTCATCTGACAATGGAAAGTTTTACTCTGTAATCAACATATTCCTATTCCCTCCATTCCACAGCCTGCGGTAACCACCACTCGAGTCTCTGTGTCTATGAGTTTAGCTTTTTTTGAGCCTAGGTATGATGCCATATAGTATTTTTTTAATCTGAATTATTTGACCTAGAACAACACCCTTAAAATCCATCCATGCTGATGCAAATGGCAGGATTTATTGTGTCCCATGGCTGAGTGGTATTCCTTTGTGCATGCCAGTGTGTACGTGTGTGTGTGTGTGTACATCTTTTTTATCCATGCATCTGTTAACAGACACCTAGATTTTCCACAGGTGGGCTATTGCATGTATACTGGGATGTGCATGGAAATGCAGAAATCTCTTTTCATTTCCTTTGGATATATACTGGAAGTAGGGTTGCTGGGTCACAGTTCTATTTTAAATTTTTTGAAGAGCCTCTATACTATTTTCCATAATAACTGAACCATAATTTTAATTTTTAAAATATCATCTCAAAATATTATTTATTATTTACGGGGGGATAGAGGGGATGAATTAGGAGTTTGTGATTAGCAGATGCAAAATGTTACACATATGTGTAACTGAATCACTTTGTTGCAAACCAGAAACACAACATTATAAGTCAAGTATACTTCAATAAAATAAAAGTTTTAGTGTTATTGATCTTGATTACTGCAATTTGGAGCTTCCTTAAATTTTGTGTCTGGAGGTAGAGCCTAACTAGTCCTGGTCCTGAGGTATTTGTACTTGAATGGAAGGCAACAATCTAGAGAAAACATGCTAATTTGCTGTAATAACTGTCTACATTTTGACTTGCTCACTATTATCAATATGCATCTTGTTTTCTCATGTGAAAAATGTTATATTATCACAGCAATCTTATTAATTAGACATTGATAGAAACATAATATGATCATTGTTGTAAGTCCTATCTTCCTCAGTATTTTTATGTGTTTTAAATGAATAATAAATGTTCTACCTATATTCAAATTTCACTGGAAAATTAGATGAGATATTAGATATAACATCTTAATTTCAACATGATATTTATTTGTTAGGGCTTTTAATCATAGAATATGGAATACTTGTTATAATGGGCATCTCAAGAGATTTTTTGTGAGTGTTTATATAGTGCTAATACATAATACACTTTCATGTCTTGTTTTCAAATTAAAGCATTTTATACCAGCATGTTACAAATTTAGAATAATTAGAGTGTCAGCCTATAGATTTTCACTAAAATCATATTCATGCTAAAAAGTGACATAAAGTAGGAAAATGTCCTTTCTAATGAGAGATGTCTAAGGCACTTTTCATGGAACAATAAGTCAAGAACATTCTTAAGACACAAGACATCCCATATAGGATGTTGTAGAGCCTCAGAGTTATTTCCTCAGAGATAATATCCTCAGAAAATTTCCCTATTGATGTTTGAGGTTTTTTCTCATAAGGGACAAATCATAAAACTGAAGAGATGCTGTCAAGGTTTTGTTTATTAAGTTAAGACGTAGTTCTCAGCTCAAGTTCTATTAATTGCGTTTCAACACATAGAAAGCACAAATTGAGAAGAATGTGCCATGGTAAGTAATTGCCTTGCATTCCCTGATGCAATGTCACAATCTAGATCTTCTGAGAAGATTTAGTTGGAACTTCTATCCCACACCTCCTGGTAAGAATATCGTTTAATGTTCCATTAGTAAAACAGAGCATTTGGAAGACATAATGAAGAAAATTCTTAGAAGAACTCAAAGATGACTTGAAGGAGGACCCTTTTTTCATATTAATCTTGTGGCTAAGTAGGCGTCTGGGTAAAGTTGTACAAATCCCTTTGTAATTTGTCTGGGAGAATAAAATTTCAGTCAGGCAAGGTATTTACAATTGAGAAACCAGCTTCTCCCCAGTTATAAAGCATGCTAATTGGAAAGCTGTGGGCAGAATTCCTGCCAAAAAACAGGGAATATTCTTAAATATTAACGATGCCCTCCTGCCAAGCTTTTGAATTCTATCATGAATCTGATGACCTACAGTTGGTGTGTCACTTTGTCATATCTTTGATCTTGCTGTTGGTGCACCCTGAAGAAGTAATACTGTCTGTCTCGTGATGGGTTTGTGAGATACAATGTAGAAGCGTGTGTGTGTGTGTGTGTGAAGTTGGCTAGTGTCTGTGTGAGTGGACACATCTCATAAAGGTGATACATAAAACTAAAATAGATACTGATGAATAAGTTTAAGTGTCCTCAACAAGGAACTGTTCTAAATTCAGAGAATGTGGCATTGAGTATTTCACTTGGAAACTGGAGCTAGTAACATAGCAAATTATCGTGGAAGAGAAGCAAGAAGTCTTCTATGTTAGGACAACTTTTTTAAGAGAACAATAACATTGTCTTGAAGATGCATCTGAATGATCATATAAGCAGCATATGGGATGCTGAAGTGCTCCTAACCTATTTTTGAGCTGCTTAACAAAGTTAATGCTGTTTCTCTAGATGCCTAACTTACTCCACAGTAGTCTCCACCTCAAATCTCAATAAGAAATTGATCTGGAAGGCAGGCATTCTTGGCAAGTGGGAACATCAGCAGTAAGGAAAAAGCCTGGAACCTTCCTCTTGGTCCAGGAAGAAGTCAAAACCTTGGAATGTCACTTTAGGAAGATTGTCAACGGGTTGGCCTTCTTGAGAAGAATGTGCCATGGTAAGTAATTGCCTTGCATTCCCTGATGCAATGTCACAATCTAGATCTTCTGAGAAGATTTAGTTGGAACTTCTATCCCACACCTCCTGGTAAGAATATCGTTTAATGTTCCATTAGTAAAACAGAGCATTTGGAAGACATAATGAAGAAAATTCTTAGAAGAACTCAAAGATGACTTGAAGGAGGACCCTTTTTTCATATTAATCTTGTGGCTAAGTAGGCGTCTGGGTAAAGTTGTACAAATCCCTTTGTAATTTGTCTGGGAGAATAAAATTTCAGTCAGGCAAGGTATTTACAATTGAGAAACCAGCTTCTCCCCAGTTATAAAGCATGCTAATTGGAAAGCTGTGGGCAGAATTCCTGCCAAAAAACAGGGAATATTCTTAAATATTAACGATGCCCTCCTGCCAAGCTTTTGAATTCTATCATGAATCTGATGACCTACAGTTGGTGTGTCACTTTGTCATATCTTTGATCTTGCTGTTGGTGCACCCTGAAGAAGTAATACTGTCTGTCTCGTGATGGGTTTGTGAGATACAATGTAGAAGCGTGTGTGTGTGTGTGTGTGAAGTTGGCTAGTGTCTGTGTGAGTGGACACATCTCATAAAGGTGATACATAAAACTAAAATAGATACTGATGAATAAGTTTAAGTGTCCTCAACAAGGAACTGTTCTAAATTCAGAGAATGTGGCATTGAGTATTTCACTTGGAAACTGGAGCTAGTAACATAGCAAATTATCGTGGAAGAGAAGCAAGAAGTCTTCTATGTTAGGACAATTTTTTTAAGAGAACAATAACATTGTCTTGAAGATGCATCTGAATGATCATATAAGCAGCATATGGGATGCTGAAGTGCTCCTAACCTATTTTTGAGCTGCTTAACAAAGTTAATGCTGTTTCTCTAGATGCCTAACTTACTCCACAGTAGTCTCCACCTCAAATCTCAATAAGAAATTGATCTGGAAGGCAGGCATTCTTGGCAAGTGGGAACATCAGCAGTAAGGAAAAAGCCTGGAACCTTCCTCTTGGCCCAGGAAGAAGTCAAAACCTTGGCATGTCACTTTAGGAAGATTGTCAACTTTGGGTTTCAGACAGCCCATTTAAATGCTTGATCTGAACTGCCTCATACTTCATGGCTAATGACTTCTCCATTCATCCAAAGTGGTCAGATAGACCCTTGATGAGTATTTGGGTTGTCATGCCAAAGTCATTTTTGGCCTTTGATTTTGGACACTGGCAAGAGCAATTGTTGACTCATTTCCTTGAATAATTGATTGCAAAGAGGGTTTCTCTAGATGGGAACTCAAAGTTCTTATGAAGGCATTCCAGAAAAGTAATTTCCATGTGGGAAAAGAAAAGGCATAATAAATCATCACATTTATATAGCACTTTATAGTTTAATATAATGGTTAAGAGCATAGGCGTTGGAGTTAGACTGAATTAGGCTCTTGAGTTATGTTAACTCCTATGAAAATCAATTGCTGAAAGACAGATTCCATAATTTCTTAAGGGCTTTGCCACTTACTAGTTGTGTGGCTTCAGGCAAATATTCTCATCTCTTCAATGACCTTGTTGGTGAAATGGCGATAACAATGCCTATGTAATAGGGTTGATTTGAGGATTCAAAAACATGCTATACATAATAATCATAAATATAATTTTATTTTATTGCTCCTTGAAAGTAATTAATCAGTGGCAGATAAGAGATCTATTTAATATATATGAAGACCTTCAGATTAAAGCTTTAGAGTCAGGGCAGAGTTTTATAAGGAGGAATCCAGACAAACTTGCCAAGTTAGCTGAGCTATTTAAACTTTCCTGAGATTAAACCAAGAAACAATGTTCACTGATAAGCAACATCTTAGTACTCTGTGCTAGTGGAGAATGGACAATATATTTGTCATCTATCTACAGTGTCATTGAAGCCCAAGAGTGCAATTAAATATTCCTTACCCTTCTTGTAGTATCATGGAAATATGTGTGATTGTGGTGTTAAACCTAATTTGGAGAAGGGAATGGCAACCCACTCCAGTATTCTTGTCTAGAGAATTCCATGGACAGAGGAGCCTGGGAGTCTACAGTCCGTGGGGTCAGGAAGAATGGACATGACTGAGTGATTATCACTCACTCACACAAATCTAATTTGCATCTGTCTTGACTGCTTACTCTCTGTGTAATCATGGAAAAATAATTTAATTTTTCTAATCCTTACCTATAAAATGGGAGTAATGAAAGTTCTTGGCTTACAGGGTAGAGAAAACTCAATGAGACAATGCATGTAGCAGCTCCTAGGCTATTGTACATAATGGCTAATGACTTCTCCATTCATCCAAAGTGGTCAGATAGACCCTTGATGAGTATTTGGGTTGTCATGCCAAAGTCATTTTGGCCTTTGATTTTGGACACTGGCAAGAGCAATTGTTGACTCATTTCCTTGAATAATTGATTGCAAAGAGGGTTTCTCTAGATGGGAACTCAAAGTTCTTATGAAGGCATTCCAGAAAAGTAATTTCCATGTGGGAAAAGAAAAGGCATAATAAATCATCACATTTATATAGCACTTTATAGTTTAATATAATGGTTAAGAGCATAGGCGTTGGAGTTAGACTGAATTAGGCTCTTGAGTTATGTTAACTCCTATGAAAATCAATTGCTGAAAGACAGATTCCATAATTTCTTAAGGGCTTTGCCACTTACTAGTTGTGTGGCTTCAGGCAAATATTCTCATCTCTTCAATGACCTTGTTGGTGAAATGGCGATAACAATGCCTATGTAATAGGGTTGATTTGAGGATTCAAAAACATGCTATACATAATAATCATAAATATAATTTTATTTTATTGCTCCTTGAAAGTAATTAATCAGTGGCAGATAAGAGATCTATTTAATATATATGAAGACCTTCAGATTAAAGCTTTAGAGTCAGGGCAGAGTTTTATAAGGAGGAATCCAGACAAACTTGCCAAGTTAGCTGAGCTATTTAAACTTTCCTGAGATTAAACCAAGAAACAATGTTCACTGATAAGCAACATCTTAGTACTCTGTGCTAGTGGAGAATGGACAATATATTTGTCATCTATCTACAGTGTCATTGAAGCCCAAGAGTGCAATTAAATATTCCTTACCCTTCTTGTAGTATCATGGAAATATGTGTGATTGTGGTGTTAAACCTAATTTGGAGAAGGGAATGGCAACCCACTCCAGTATTCTTGTCTAGAGAATTCCATGGACAGAGGAGCCTGGGAGTCTACAGTCCGTGGGGTCAGGAAGAATGGACATGACTGAGTGATTATCACTCACTCACACAAATCTAATTTGCATCTGTCTTGACTGCTTACTCTCTGTGTAATCATGGAAAAATAATTTAATTTTTCTAATCCTTACCTATAAAATGGGAGTAATGAAAGTTCTTGGCTTACAGGGTAGAGAAAACTCAATGAGACAATGCATGTAGCAGCTCAGCCTTGAGCCTGGCATATTGTAACAATACAATAAATATTAACTACTATTATTATATCTAGAAGAATAAAAGTGAACAGGAGGCAAAACAAAAATATGTTGAGTCCTGACTGTGTAGGTAACTCTGCCAGATCCTTTATGGTTTTTTTTTTTTTTTTTATTCTATCTTACTCTGAAAGATAGTGTGGTTCTCATCTGTATAAATGAGAGATCTGAGTCTCTAAGAGGTTTTTGAAATAGAGTTGTTATAGCCATCAATGGTTCAAGCATTGCTTTAAAGAAACACGTACTACTACTCTTTGCAAGGCACTGTTTTATGTCCTCTGAACATGACTATCTCCTATCTTCATAGAGTTTAACCTGTAGTCGAGTGGAGAAAGAGCTGAGTTCAGAGAGGTACCAGGGGTCACTACAGAGGTTGGGTCATGTCAGTCAAGTTGTGAGAATCTTGTAAGCCATGGTAAGGATCGTGGCTTTGATTCTCTGAAGAATGCAGCCTGTAGGACCTCTATATTTCTTTTAATGGCTTTTCTTTAATAATCATCTTATTGGTTTTAACAGTAAGATCCTGGTCCAGGATCAGTAGCATTGAACCCTGAAGGAGTATTAGAGGATCACTGCAGGCAGTCAACAGACAGGAACCCTGATGCCTGTTCCAGAGCAGGCAACAGTGCTGGACTGGGTGCTCCTTTATGGTGAAAACTATTTCAAGACACCCAACATTCTCCTCTGCTTCTTTGGCTTTCCCAGTGATGCCTGCAGGCAGAGGTCAGAATCAAGACTGAAATGGAACTTGACTTTATGACCAATGTGATTTTCTTCTTGTATATCTCAAATTCCTTCTGCTAACATAGATTCTTCCAAGCTTTCTGAACCAGGATATCTGATATGGTGCTATTGCTTTCATCAGACTTAAGATGAGCAATTAGCATTTCCTGTGGACATTCAAACTCCACAGTGAAAAATTAATAAGTCATGTTTAGTAAAGGAAAAGGGAATGCTTGCAAAGAATGAGTGGTCAAGTAAGTGAATCCCTCTACTATCAATACAAACATAGCTACTGTATACAACTTCCTTTAGTGGACAGACTATTTAAACACATCACAAACGCAGTGTCCACAAACACACAACTCTTGATGTCTTGACTTTATAGAATATATGCAATATTAGGCATTCTTTAAAAAAAGACTACAACCTAAAGAAATGATAAACATTTAGATTGAAATGATAAGCAACATGAAATGTTGGTCAAAGAAATGAATTTTTCAGAGCAGAAATATCTCTTTAAGTCAGTTTTAGAATTTAACCATTAACAGGTGTTTTCAAAAATATCCTCTTAGTAAGGATTTCTTATACTCTCTGAATCATTAAAGTGAGAATACCTTGAACATGAAATTCTTGACTTGTCATTTAGTCTATCTAAGTTACCAATTCAGAGCAATTGTAACAAAAAATTAATGGAAGGAACAATAAAATTGGCACAAAAATAGAGGTACTGGGATACATTCAGATAGAACTGTATTTTCTAGACTTCCTCCCTGAAAGGGAGAAAAAGCCCGAAAGAGATTACTTGAAGGGTACATTGGTTATTTGCGGAAAAATATTTTTCCTCCCCAAGTTTTATAAATTAAACACGAGTGTCTGTGAAAGTACATAAAATGTATGTGTGTATTTATCACTCCCATACACCATAGGTATACTGTAGACTTTATTTGCAGCTATAAAAATAATCGATTTGTCCATACAAGTAAGTGACCTTCACTATACCCTCTAGATGCCTTGTTTTCCCAAGCATCTGAACAATCTCTCCCATTTAAAAAAAAAACCTCAGTATGGCATTAACCCAATACCTCTTATTAAGCATGGTGAACATTCCTTTGGACATAAAAAAACTCAAACTAACATAATTTATGCATGCATGCCAATGGGTAGACCTCTTTGCCAAAGGGCTTTTTCCTGCTACATATGGAAGGTACTTAACCTGTGTTCCTGGCCAAGAGGTGATGATCATGCACTGTATATAAATGCACAAACAGCTTTATGGAGCATGACATCCCTATGGGTTCCTAGAGATATTAACCAGACTCCTCCATTTTTATAGATTTGAATTTTCCATAATTAAGGAACATGTAACATTCTTCTCAACATAAGCACTGAGTCCTATATCAGCTGTAACTGCTGATAAGAAGCATAATCCATGAAATGTACTTGTAAAAGTTACTGACAATAACCACTTATATATTAGAGAGTGAACATAATTTCTGTAATTTCTCTCCATGTATATGTGTGTTAGTTACTCAGTGGTGTCCGATTCTTTGTGATCCTATGGATTGTAACCCACCAGGCTCCTCTGTCCATGGAATTCTCCAGGCAAGAATACTGGAGTGGGTTGCCATTCCCTTTTCAGAGGATCTTCCCAATCCAGGTATTGAACCCAGGTCTCCTGAATTGCAGGTAGATTCTTTACTATCTGAAGCATCAAGAATACATATACAGGGATGTATGTGTACATATACATGTATATACATTGACATATATATAGATATATATTTCTCCATACATGTATTTCAGTATGTGTAAAATGTTAAATATTCAGAAACGTCTATGAAATTTGCCTACCCAAGAACCTTAGAATAATTGCCAAAGACTTGTACATTAATGACGATTCTACTGTGAATCTAGAATAGTGCCTTTACCTGCAAAGTCCTAGTCTTTCTATCAGAAAAAAACGGTAAATACTGTCACCCCGTTTCCAAACCAGATTATGAGATAAATCTAATAATATGAAAGTTCTTGGAAACACAAAGCACATTTCAAGTTTTAGGCAGAAATTGGGCTATTAGACTGTAACAGTATAAATGTCAGCAGCATACTTGCATGACCTTCAATTTAGTAGTAGTTTTAAGAAGAAACGTGCTCATCTCCACCCATGATTCTTAAAATGAGGTTGAATTCTGTGGCTTGGTATTTGGTGCATGATACATAAGATAGAACTTGTTCCACAGCTAGACTGGAAGCTTGGCAGGACTTGGAATACTTTTGGGGAAAATGTAGTTCTTTTAAATGTTTCTCAGTTTAGATTTTGAAAAACAAAGCTCAGAGTATGACATTTCCATTCCCACCACATCCTAAAGTTGGTTTAAGATATATTTCATCTAATGTCAAATGTCTTATATTCTCTTTCATATGTATATTTCCTGTACAGATTAAAACTGTAGTTTATGCCTAGGATAACTTGAAGGACTCCAGATGTAAAATCTTGAGGAACGGTGCAAAGAAAGAATCTAGATTCTCCAATCAGAAAAAGGTGCTTAAATATTTCTAAAAGCTAGAAATATTTATGTAAGCAAACCTTGATTCAGAAAAATGCTGACCTGAGAGTCACAACTCAGTGACACTGGGAAGCTGTGTGTGTGTACATCCTCAATGTCTGACTGCTTGTTACCCCACAGACTGTAGTCCACCAGACTCCTCCATTCATGGAATTCTTCAGGCAAGAATACAGGCGTGGGTTGCTATTTCCTACACCAGGGCATCTTCCCAACCCAGGAATCAAACTGGAGCCTCCTGCATCTCCTGCATTGGCATGCAGATTCTTTTACCACTGAGCCACCAGGGAAGCCTCATATATAGACATTTGTGTGTATATTAATATATATGGGCTTCCCAGATGATGCTAGTTGTAAAGAATCCAACTGCCAGTCCAGGAGACACGAGAGACGTGGTTCTATTCCTGGATCAGGAAGATCTCCTGGAGGCAGGTATGGCAACTCAGTCCAGTTTTATTGCCTAGAAAATTCCATAGACAGAGGAGTCTGGAAGGCTTTAGTCCATGGGGTAGCAAAGAATCGGACATGTGTGAAGCAACATAGCACACACTCACATTGATATATATATATAGAGAGAGAGAGATAGATATAAATATATATACATACATACATATATACATGAAACACTTTGCTGTTCCCCTAAAGCTAACACTGGCACATTGTAAACCAACTGTTCTTCAGTAAAATAAATAAATTAAAAAAAAAAAAAAAAACCTGGAAATTCTGTGATGGCCCGGTGGCTACAACCTTGCCCTCCCAATGCAACAGGACCAGGTTTTGTCCCTGGTAAGGGAACTAAAGCCCACATACAATGAATATCTCATTTGCTGCAACTAAGACCTGGTGCAACTAGATAAATATTATATGTGCATGTGTGTGTGTGTGTGTGTGTGTGTATAATGCTAAATACAATTAATATTAAATATAATTAAGATAATTTAAAATATGTATTTTTTAAAATCTGATAAGTAGGTAATTTTTTGGGCAAATTGTTGTTCTGTCCTAGTTGTTTCTCAGTTTGGGAACATTTTTGGCCTTCCTTAAATGTCAATATAATACACTATACTGAATCCTATAAATAAGAAATGTACTTGGGCCAGTTTAGCTATACTTCTTGCTGTCTGTCAATTTGATTCAACTTTAATTTCAATAACTTTATTGTCATGACAGGAGAAACATGAACTCAAGAGTTGCCAGTGTTAATAAATCAACACTTGAATTGGAGATAGATTCTGTGCTATTTTTCTCAGTATGGAGAGTGGGGAATAGATCAACTGCCCCATGTTTAGAAAGGGTCTCTTGGCCTTGTACACAAGCAATGCATCAAGACCAATGCTCACCTTCAGCTCAGCATGGAGAAAAAATGGGGAATAGATCAACTGCCCCATGTTTAGACAAGCATGATGCCAGTAAAACATTTGTGTGTATATTAATATATATGGGCTTCCCAGATGATGCTAGTTGTAAAGAATCCAACTGCCAGTCCAGGAGACACGAGAGACGTGGTTCTATTCCTGGATCAGGAAGATCTCCTGGAGGCAGGTATGGCAACTCAGTCCAGTTTTATTGCCTAGAAAATTCCATAGACAGAGGAGTCTGGAAGGCTTTAGTCCATGGGGTAGCAAAGAATCGGACATGTGTGAAGCAACATAGCACACACTCACATTGATATATATATATAGAGAGAGAGAGATAGATATAAATATATATACATACATACATATATACATGAAACACTTTGCTGTTCCCCTAAAGCTAACACTGGCACATTGTAAACCAACTGTTCTTCAGTAAAATAAATAAATTAAAAAAAAAAAAAAAAACCTGGAAATTCTGTGATGGCCCGGTGGCTACAACCTTGCCCTCCCAATGCAACAGGACCAGGTTTTGTCCCTGGTAAGGGAACTAAAGCCCACATACAATGAATATCTCATTTGCTGCAACTAAGACCTGGTGCAACTAGATAAATATTATATGTGCATGTGTGTGTGTGTGTGTGTGTGTGTATAATGCTAAATACAATTAATATTAAATATAATTAAGATAATTTAAAATATGTATTTTTTAAAATCTGATAAGTAGGTAATTTTTGGACAAATTGTTGTTCTGTCCTAGTTGTTTCTCAGTTTGGGAACATTTTTGGCCTTCCTTAAATGTCAATATAATACACTATACTGAATCCTATAAATAAGAAATGTACTTGGGCCAGTTTAGCTATACTTCTTGCTGTCTGTCAATTTGATTCAACTTTAATTTCAATAACTTTATTGTCATGACAGGAGAAACATGAACTCAAGAGTTGCCAGTGTTAATAAATCAACACTTGAATTGGAGATAGATTCTGTGCTATTTTTCTCAGTATGGAGAGTGGGGAATAGATCAACTGCCCCATGTTTAGAAAGGGTCTCTTGGCCTTGTACACAAGCAATGCATCAAGACCAATGCTCACCTTCAGCTCAGCATGGAGAAATACCATTAATTGCTAGGCTTACCTTCACAAGCCATCCAGCTAAGAACATTGTCAATGCCAATCCTACGTGATAGAACCAAGGGTAGCTTTCGGTGCTCAATATACTTTAAAGTTATAAGTATTTCTGTGGTTGTTATTAGCCATTGTATAGACCAGGGTTTAGTAACATTTTTCTCAGAGAGAGAGATAGTAAATACTTTAGCTTTACAAGTCTTAAAGTTTTCTATCACAACTATTCAACTATGCCCTTGTGGTGAGAAAACATCATAACTAACACTTAAAAGAATGAATAGAGCTGGATTCCAAAAATATATTCACAAATACAGACAACTAACCCACAAGCTGTACTTTGTCAAACCCCTGGTATAGACCTTCCATTTGCGTGTCTAAACACTTTACAAATATTGCTCTTTGCTGCCTAAACTATATCTTAGACTCCCAGAGGGCTCTTTACATTCAATTTGGTAACAAAAATCACACTTGTAATTACTTGGTTAGTGTCAGGATTATTTGCGTCAGTAACCATGGTGTCTGCCACAGTCTCTGGTTCATAGTCAGAATACCAAAAATATCTGTAGAAAAATGAGTTACTTGGTTTATGTACTAGAATGTAATCTAAATGTGAGGCATATCACTTAAGAATGAAAGCGTGACCTAATATTCTGGGAGTACATAATCCATCTGTTTTCATTTACTCACATCCAGAAATATTTTTTGGATAAGTAGAATTGCATGAGTTTCTTAGGTCTGTTTAATAAATTCCAATATAATATATCATGCAGTCCCTTCATGGCTTACTCATAAGTTGCAAGAAGTGGATAATAGTAGATATTCTAAGAAATAAATAAAGAAAGGTTCTATAGCTCAATACCAGTTGTTTGTAAAATAGTTCTAATATCACCACCATCTGGAAAGGGTATACGTAAGGATAAGTGAAGCATTCTACCCAATTTTACTATGATTCAGGGAGCAGCTTTATGACATCTTTTTCCCTCTCATGCCACTCATGGTATTCTCTTCAGTGAATGTTTTATACGGAGCACACACTTTGTCCTAAGCAAAGCTGTAGACTTCAAAGGGAGCTGAGAAAGGAAAAAAAAAATAGCTTCTGTCTCTGATATTCTGTTTAGCCAGAGAGGAAACTAAGTAATATAAGAATTAAAATTATGGTAAACACATGGTCACATGAGAATACAAGAGGTGGAGAAATGAAGGAGGAAGACAAACATTTAGATTGCCTTGATATTTTCTATTGCAATGGGAAAATTCTGTCCACATTATACAAGTTTTCTCCCATAGTGCAGTAGTATCTTTTCAACTATGCCCTTGTGGTGAGAAAACATCATAACTAACACTTAAAAGAATGAATAGAGCTGGATTCCAAAAATATATTCACAAATACAGACAACTAACCCACAAGCTGTACTTTGTCAAACCCCTGGTATAGACCTTCCATTTGCGTGTCTAAACACTTTACAAATATTGCTCTTTGCTGCCTAAACTATATCTTAGACTCCCAGAGGGCTCTTTACATTCAATTTGGTAACAAAAATCACACTTGTAATTACTTGGTTAGTGTCAGGATTATTTGCGTCAGTAACCATGGTGTCTGCCACAGTCTCTGGTTCATAGTCAGAATACCAAAAATATCTGTAGAAAAATGAGTTACTTGGTTTATGTACTAGAATGTAATCTAAATGTGAGGCATATCACTTAAGAATGAAAGCGTGACCTAATATTCTGGGAGTACATAATCCATCTGTTTTCATTTACTCACATCCAGAAATATTTTTTGGATAAGTAGAATTGCATGAGTTTCTTAGGTCTGTTTAATAAATTCCAATATAATATATCATGCAGTCCCTTCATGGCTTACTCATAAGTTGCAAGAAGTGGATAATAGTAGATATTCTAAGAAATAAATAAAGAAAGGTTCTATAGCTCAATACCAGTTGTTTGTAAAATAGTTCTAATATCACCACCATCTGGAAAGGGTATACGTAAGGATAAGTGAAGCATTCTACCCAATTTTACTATGATTCAGGGAGCAGCTTTATGACATCTTTTTCCCTCTCATGCCACTCATGGTATTCTCTTCAGTGAATGTTTTATACGGAGCACACACTTTGTCCTAAGCAAAGCTGTAGACTTCAAAGGGAGCTGAGAAAGGAAAAAAAAAATAGCTTCTGTCTCTGATATTCTGTTTAGCCAGAGAGGAAACTAAGTAATATAAGAATTAAAATTATGGTAAACACATGGTCACATGAGAATACAAGAGGTGGAGAAATGAAGGAGGAAGACAAACATTTAGATTGCCTTGATATTTTCTATTGCAATGGGAAAATTCTGTCCACATTATACAAGTTTTCTCCCATAGTGCAGTAGTATCTTTTCTCAGCCTTTGGTTTTTTTTTTTTTTTTTTTTTTAAGGAATCCTTTTTTATTTTTTGCCTTGAAGTCATCATGTATTGTTCATCCATCTTTATTCTTTTTGGCATGTGTGGGCCTCGCATCGCAGTGGCCCCTCTCACCACAGAGCACCAGCTCTAGGAGCATGCACTCCAGAGCACTAGCTCCTTATTGGGTACACTGACCCAGCTGCTCCATGGCACATGGGATCTTCCCAGGTCAGGGATTGAACCAGTGCCCCATGCACTGCAAGCCAGATTCTTCACCCACTGGACCACCAGGGAAGCCCAGCCTTTACTTTTTAATAGTGAGCCTCAATTAAAATCTTTATTTGAAAACTAAATCATTAGCAAACTTTACTGGGCATAACTTCCAAACATATTCAGGATGCAACCTCTTCTTACCTCTTCCAGTATTACTATGGTCAAAACCTCCATCCATTCTGATGTGAATAATGGGATGCTTACTGATCTCTCTGTTTCTGTCTCACCTCATTCCCAAGGCTTGAGCTGTTAAAATATGTTTGATCAAGTCACCTTTCCCTTAAAACCTAAAGTAGGTCCCTATCTCACTCATAATCACAGTCTTTTCTAATGGTCTATAGGAACTGTGTATGTATGTTCTTTCTCCTCTGTTACTTCTCTAACTTCACTTCCTACTACTCTTCTTCTTTCCCACCCTTCTCCAGTCATGTTAATCTCAGTTCTCTGCAAGAATAACAGACATCTTCCTACCTCAGGGCATTTGCACATCTGTTCCCTCTACCTAGCATGCTTGTTCAATAGTTACTCATTTGACTTGGTTACCCTCTTAACTATTTCATAACCTTATTAAAATTTTACATTCCCAGTGAAACCTTCCATGAGCAGCCTATGTACAGTGGCAGTTTCTCTACTTCAGACCATCTCTATCCATCTTTCTAGTTATGATGTTATCTATCACATGCATATTCATAACTTGCTATGTAAGCATTAGAACATAAGGTTTATAAAAACTCTTACATCTTCAAGTCCTGGGCTGTATCTTGAGACATGGTAAGCTTTTCCTTATATGTGAGGGATTAATAAATCAAAAACAGATATACATTATTACATTTCACCAACCATTTCCATCTACCACCAATAATTTCCACCTACCTTCCATCATTTTTGTGGAAAGGTCTGAATTGTGTCTCCTTCAAATTTATCTGTTGAATTCCAGGCATATGGCAAGAGTTAGGCATGACCATGTGACTTCTTTTGAGGGCTTTCCTGGTGACTCAGACAGTAAGAATCCTCCTGCAATGTAGGAGGCCTGGATTTGATCTCTGGGTTGGGAAGAACCCTTAGGAAAGGGAATGGCTATCCACTCCAATATTCTTGCTTGGAGAATTCCAAGGACAGAGGAGCCTGGGTCACAAAGAGTTGGACATGACTGAGCAACTAACACAACAACAGTGTTTGCTTTAGTCTAGGAAATGTGAACAAATGTGGCATATGCCATTTCCTGGCAGTAACTCTAAGATATACTGTGCCATTTATGCAATTTACCACATTCTCTTGGTAGGTATGTATGTGAATAATGGGATGCTTACTGATCTCTCTGTTTCTGTCTCACCTCATTCCCAAGGCTTGAGCTGTTAAAATATGTTTGATCAAGTCACCTTTCCCTTAAAACCTAAAGTAGGTCCCTATCTCACTCATAATCACAGTCTTTTCTAATGGTCTA
Organism: Tragulus kanchil; assembly: GCA_022376925.1. Taxonomy (NCBI): domain Eukaryota; kingdom Metazoa; phylum Chordata; class Mammalia; order Artiodactyla; family Tragulidae; genus Tragulus; species Tragulus kanchil. The sequence continues at coordinate 103,212,653 of JAIOJX010000025.1, read as the reverse complement.
TAGGAACTGTGTATGTATGTTCTTTCTCCTCTGTTACTTCTCTAACTTCACTTCCTACTACTCTTCTTCTTTCCCACCCTTCTCCAGTCATGTTAATCTCAGTTCTCTGCAAGAATAACAGACATCTTCCTACCTCAGGGCAGTTGCACCTCTCTTCCCTCTACCTAGCATGCTTGTTCAATAGTTACTCATTTGACTTGGTTACCCTCTTAACTATTTCATAACCTTATTAAAATTTTACATTCCCAGTGAAACCTTCCATGAGCAGCCTATGTACAGTGGCAGTTTCTCTACTTCAGACCATCTCTATCCATCTTTCTAGTTATGATGTTATCTATCACATGCATATTCATAACTTGCTATGTAAGCATTAGAACATAAGGTTTATAAAAACTCTTACATCTTCAAGTCCTGGGCTGTATCTTGAGACATGGTAAGCTTTTCCTTATATGTGAGGGATTAATAAATCAAAAACAGATATACATTATTACATTTCACCAACCATTTCCATCTACCACCAATAATTTCCACCTACCTTCCATCATTTTTGTGGAAAGGTCTGAATTGTGTCTCCTTCAAATTTATCTGTTGAATTCCAGGCATATGGCAAGAGTTAGGCATGACCATGTGACTTCTTTTGAGGGCTTTCCTGGTGACTCAGACAGTAAGAATCCTCCTGCAATGTAGGAGGCCTGGATTTGATCTCTGGGTTGGGAAGAACCCTTAGGAAAGGGAATGGCTATCCACTCCAATATTCTTGCTTGGAGAATTCCAAGGACAGAGGAGCCTGGGTCACAAAGAGTTGGACATGACTGAGCAACTAACACAACAACAGTGTTTGCTTTAGTCTAGGAAATGTGAACAAATGTGGCATATGCCATTTCCTGGCAGTAACTCTAAGATATACTGTGCCATTTATGCAATTTACCACATTCTCTTGGTAGGTATGTATGTCAAAGGAATGCTTTTCTTTTTCTTGATTTCCGAGTGACTACAGGAGAAAACCTTTTCTGCCAATATTGGTTGGGCATACAGTGTAAACAAGAAATGCCTTTTTTCACTACTGATACCTGGGGTTATTTCGTTCCTGCAACACAGGCTAACCTAAACCTAACTGATACAAAATCACTTTTAATATTTCTTCACATCTAGGTGTTCTTCCTTATCTGCTAACACAATAGTCCTCTGATATTTTAAACAGTCTAAAAGGTTTGCAATTTCTCAAAAAAAAACAAAAAACAAAAAACAAAAAACCAGAAATAGAAAGCTCTTATCCAGTTTTGTCTAATTCAATTGGACAGAGAGAGAATCCTGTACATAGAAGTTGATGAGCACTATTTATCTAGATATATATCATCCTGGTGCTCTTCAGTTCTGCCAAGAAGAATGACAGTAATATCACACAGAGCTCTGCAGATATCTCTGATGTATTGTGGGGCCTTCATGAGTGAAATGAACATGCATGGAGATAATGGAGGTGTTTTTCTTCCCTGAAACTCACAATTTATAATTAATATAGACTCCCCAAATAACTACAATATAGTATGATTAGAGTTTAAAAACTGCTCTTGTCATATGGCATGTTTTTTAACAAAGCTTTATAAATAATTATTATCCCCATTTTAAAGAGAAGATATAATGTGAATAACCAGGGTTACGCAACTATTAAATATCATACACGAGGCTCAGTTACAAGAAAATTCAGGGGCAATACTTTGTTCTCAAGTTTATTCACACCACATATTATGTGCTTGCTATGTTTACAGCATTGACCTCATTTATATTTTAAAAATTTGGACACTTCCCTTCCTCTATAGAAGGGTAAAGTTTAGTAAGAGAGCAGGCAGAACAAATTGCCTTGTGCAACATTTTAATCTCTGGAAACCTCAGTCAATGAGAAGCTCTGCAAAACCTTAGGAAAGGGAATGGCTATCCACTCCAGTATTCTTGCTTGGAGAATTCCAAGGACAGAGGAGCCTGGGTCACAAAGAGTTGGACATGACTGAGCAACTAACACAACAACAGTGTTTGCTTTAGTCTAGGAAATGTGAACAAATGTGGCATATGCCATTTCCTGGCAGTAACTCTAAGATATACTGTGCCATTTATGCAATTTACCACATTCTCTTGGTAGGTATGTATGTCAAAGGAATGCTTTTCTTTTTCTTGATTTCCGAGTGACTACAGGAGAAAACCTTTTCTGCCAATATTGGTTGGGCATACAGTGTAAACAAGAAATGCCTTTTTTCACTACTGATACCTGGGGTTATTTCGTTCCTGCAACACAGGCTAACCTAAACCTAACTGATACAAAATCACTTTTAATATTTCTTCACATCTAGGTGTTCTTCCTTATCTGCTAACACAATAGTCCTCTGATATTTTAAACAGTCTAAAAGGTTTGCAATTTCTCAAAAAAAAACAAAAAACAAAAAACAAAAAACCAGAAATAGAAAGCTCTTATCCAGTTTTGTCTAATTCAATTGGACAGAGAGAGAATCCTGTACATAGAAGTTGATGAGCACTATTTATCTAGATATATATCATCCTGGTGCTCTTCAGTTCTGCCAAGAAGAATGACAGTAATATCACACAGAGCTCTGCAGATATCTCTGATGTATTGTGGGGCCTTCATGAGTGAAATGAACATGCATGGAGATAATGGAGGTGTTTTTCTTCCCTGAAACTCACAATTTATAATTAATATAGACTCCCCAAATAACTACAATATAGTATGATTAGAGTTTAAAAACTGCTCTTGTCATATGGCATGTTTTTTAACAAAGCTTTATAAATAATTATTATCCCCATTTTAAAGAGAAGATATAATGTGAATAACCAGGGTTACGCAACTATTAAATATCATACACGAGGCTCAGTTACAAGAAAATTCAGGGGCAATACTTTGTTCTCAAGTTTATTCACACCACATATTATGTGCTTGCTATGTTTACAGCATTGACCTCATTTATATTTTAAAAATTTGGACACTTCCCTTCCTCTATAGAAGGGTAAAGTTTAGTAAGAGAGCAGGCAGAACAAATTGCCTTGTGCAACATTTTAATCTCTGGAAACCTCAGTCAATGAGAAGCTCTGCAAAATGGTCGGGTCTTATGGTCCTAACAGCTCCTAACAGGTCATGGAAAATAAAGGGTGAGTAATCAATAATCTTTGAATGTAATGATGACCCTGGTGCTTTCTATGGTCCTGAAATGCCTGACAATAGTATAATAAGCACAAGGTCATTTTGGTGGAAAGATCTGAATTGTGTCTCTTTCAAATTTATATGTTGAATTCTTAATGCCCAGGATCTCAAAATGGGAAAAATATTTGAAGATAGGGTATTTAAAGAGTCAGTTAAGTCGAAATTAGGTCATTAGAGTGGCCCTAATCCAATAGGATCAGAGGCCTCATAAGAAGAGGTGATTAAAATACAGACATGCCCTGAGGTTGGAACTTCCCTAGTGACTCAGTGGTAAAGAATCAGCCTGCCGGGCTTCCCCTGGTGGCCCAGTGGGTAAGGACACCGCCATGCAGTGCAAGGGGCGCCGGTTTGATCCCTGGCCTGGGAAGATCCCACGTGCCGCGGAGCGGCTGGACTGATGTGTCCAATTACCGAGCCGGAGCTCTGGAGCGCATGCGCCCAGAGCCGGCACTCTGCGACAACAGAGGCCACCGCGATGGGAGGCCCACAGGAGCCAAAGAACAAAGACGAATGAAAACAGAGAAATGAAAAGACCAATGGAAGTGGCCCGCCCGCTCCCCCCCCTCCCCAATCTGACCCCCGCCCAAAATAAATAAATAAATAAATCTTTAAAAAAAATCAGCCTGCCAAAGCAGAAAATGTGAGTTCAGTTCATAGGTTAGGAAGATCACCTGGAGAAGGAAATGGCAACCCACTTCAGTATTCTTGCCTGGGAAATCCCATGGATAGAGGAGTCTGGTGGGCTACAGTCCATGGGGTCACAAAAGAGTTGGACACAACAACTAAACAATAACAACAGTGCCCAAAGGTAAGACACAGGGAGAAGGTAGCCATCTATGAACCAAAATGAAAGCTCCCGAAGGAGCTTGCCAACACCTTAATCTCAGGCTTCCAGTCTCTAGAACTATGAGAAAATGAATTTCTGTAGTTTAAGCCACCAGTCTGTGGTACTTTGTTATGGCAGCCCCAGCAAGCTAGCACAGTTGAATTCAAAGAGGTGCATTCTCATTCATAATGAAATTGCTTATTTATGTGCAAGTACTTCAGGTAACACTCAGAGGGTCTGAAGAGGCTGAATATAATCAAATTGTATGAAAAGATATCATAAATATTCATTTGGTTCTAAGCCCAACATTGTTACTAACACGTAATGATGCATTCCTTTTTTCACTTATATGTGTAATTTTTCTGAATCTTGGTCAACAACTTTAGATGTGAAAGATATGTAACATTATTCTTCAAGTTAAATTAATCTCTCTATAACATTTTGTTGTGGTGGAATAAATGGAATTTCAGCCCAGCTGGGAACCTGGTGCCCTTTCCCTAGAATTCTGTCAAGTTCTCAGGGACTTAAGAGGAATTTGCTTACACAGTATCACATATCAGGGAAGCTCATTTCTCAGTGTGTTTATTTTCAACTGTCAGGAATATTGCTGCTATGTTGTACCTCCCTGTTGGTATTATGGCCTTCTGGGTTTGAATATCTTTTGGCTAATTTTGGATCATCTGACATTCAGGAATCCCTCCTACTTTACTAGGTCATGCCGTTTCTGGGGAACCATGAGGTCTTTTGCCTCTTCTCCCATTCTTGGGTCACTGGATTCCTTTAATTACTAGTTTTGTCTGTTACTATTATATGGGACCATGGTTGAAATGGCTAATCCTTAGACAATATCTATTCTTCCCTTATCTTAAAGAACTTGTATTTTTCTTAGGAGTAACAATATGCCTATTAAATGGCTATAATTGTTTACAGGCTTGCAACCAGGTGTGGAATTACAAATAAATGCTGACAATTGAGATATAAGTGAAAATTATTGAAGGGGACTTTGAAAAAGGGCATGTTCTTTTGCTCTTTTTTTTTTTTGTACCTCCCTCCTCCTTTTAAACATAAATGTGATGGCTTTTACAGCCATTTTAGAGCATAAGGAACTTGGTAAGGTTAGTGATAAATAAACGTGTTGCCTAATGATCACCAAGTTATTAAAACTGGATTTCTTAAAAAATTAAAACAAACCAAAAAACCCTCTTATTTGTTTGAGCCTCCTTTATTTTGAGTCTTTGTTTTGTGGAGGCAGACCAAATTCTGTGATTCCTGTTATTTTGGGAATAAACTCTTAGAGTAACCATAAGGTCTACTCTGAGATCTTACTGTATCTGGGGTCTACTTGGGAATGGAATATAAATCTATTCTTTCTTCAGATTCCTCCAAACACACCTTGATTTTCTTATCTATTCTTCTCAAGGCTCCCCTGAAAGATTGAGTATTTATTGAGTCTCTTCTCAAGGAATGGTTGCCAATTAATTCCTCATCTCTTCTCTTCCAATCGACTCTCTCTGTCTACACTCAGTATTGTCACTTTGTATTGAGCAGGCCACAGTACTGAAGAGTACGGTATCTGGAGCCTGATTGTCTGAGATTGAATATTTAATCTGCCACATAATACCTGTTTGAACTCAGAAACTTTACTCAATGTCTCTTAGTTTGTGCCTTAGTTTCCTCATCTGTAAAACAAGGCATGCACAATTCATATAGAAATTTTAAGACAACACTTGTAAAACACTTAGAGCTATTTCCTCAATGTAGCAAGTGTCCAACATAATTTAGTTACCATCTTCATCATAATTTTCAGGGATGTGAATTCTTATTTATACATCATCATATACATCACTGAATTTACTGTCCTTATTAAAGACTTTCCCACTTCTTAAAGGAACTAAACTTGAAATAGACAAAGAAACTACTCCTCTTTATTTGGAGTAACAATATGCCTATGGTAATTTTTGGCTATAATTGGCTTTGAAATGGCTAATCCTTAGACAATATCTATTCTTCCCTTATCTTAAAGAACTTGTATTTTTCTTAGGAGTAACAATATGCCTATTAAATGGCTATAATTGTTTACAGGCTTGCAACCAGGTGTGGAATTACAAATAAATGCTGACAATTGAGATATAAGTGAAAATTATTGAAGGGGACTTTGAAAAAGGGCATGTTCTTTTGCTCTTTTTTTTTTTTGTACCTCCCTCCTCCTTTTAAACATAAATGTGATGGCTTTTACAGCCATTTTAGAGCATAAGGAACTTGGTAAGGTTAGTGATAAATAAACGTGTTGCCTAATGATCACCAAGTTATTAAAACTGGATTTCTTAAAAAATTAAAACAAACCAAAAAACCCTCTTATTTGTTTGAGCCTCCTTTATTTTGAGTCTTTGTTTTGTGGAGGCAGACCAAATTCTGTGATTCCTGTTATTTTGGGAATAAACTCTTAGAGTAACCATAAGGTCTACTCTGAGATCTTACTGTATCTGGGGTCTACTTGGGAATGGAATATAAATCTATTCTTTCTTCAGATTCCTCCAAACACACCTTGATTTTCTTATCTATTCTTCTCAAGGCTCCCCTGAAAGATTGAGTATTTATTGAGTCTCTTCTCAAGGAATGGTTGCCAATTAATTCCTCATCTCTTCTCTTCCAATCGACTCTCTCTGTCTACACTCAGTATTGTCACTTTGTATTGAGCAGGCCACAGTACTGAAGAGTACGGTATCTGGAGCCTGATTGTCTGAGATTGAATATTTAATCTGCCACATAATACCTGTTTGAACTCAGAAACTTTACTCAATGTCTCTTAGTTTGTGCCTTAGTTTCCTCATCTGTAAAACAAGGCATGCACAATTCATATAGAAATTTTAAGACAACACTTGTAAAACACTTAGAGCTATTTCCTCAATGTAGCAAGTGTCCAACATAATTTAGTTACCATCTTCATCATAATTTTCAGGGATGTGAATTCTTATTTATACATCATCATATACATCACTGAATTTACTGTCCTTATTAAAGACTTTCCCACTTCTTAAAGGAACTAAACTTGAAATAGACAAAGAAACTACTCCTCTTCCCTACTGAATGCTCTACCTTGAAAACAATGACTACAGAATGGCCTAGCTGATTGATTATAAAAAAACCACTGCATATAAGCAAACATAGGTGAGAAAAACTTCGGTTAATATTTTCTAAATAGTATTGACCATACTAATAATTACTTTTTAAAATAATTGATTCAGCAAAGCTATAGATAAAGCCTAGCATGAATCAACAATGTGAAGACAGTCTAAAATCTGGTAAGATGACTGTCCCAGATTGCTCAAAATTGACAGGATGGAATATTTTCAGTGTTAAAGTAGAAAGTACTGGGAAAATCAGAATATACAGATCTGAATATACAGATATACAGATATATTCTGTATACAGAATATACAGAATATCAGAGATCAAAGCCTGGAATCTCCATCCTTTTTTTTTTTTTAATTGTTCTTTCATTTGTTTATTTTCATCCATCTTTGTTCTTTGGCCTGTTGTGGGCCTCCCATCGCAGTGGCCTCTCTGTTGCAGAGCACCAGCTCCGGGCACATGTGCTTCAGAGCGCTGGCTTGTAATTGGACACACCGGTCTAGCTGCTCCACAGCATATGAGATCTTCCCAGGCCAGGGATCGAACCAGCACTCCTTACACTGCAAGATGGACTCTTTCCCCACTGGACCACCAGGAAAGCCCTGGAATCTCCATTCTTAATAGAGGAAGCTAGTGCAATTCTCCTCTTCATGCCTTTTGACACCCAAAGTAGTATGCTTCACATGTTGTTCCTCAGTTTATTCATCTGGAATGTAGGCATAATATTATAAGGTACCTTGTACAAAGTACTCGGTACAGAGAAAGGATAATAGTGATAACTATCCTTTTCCTCTTGTCTGTGGGATACTTGAAGACTACAGCACTTCAGTAATAAATTTGGGAAATTCAGGGCAAAACTTACCATCCAGGTGTCTTCAGTCATGTATGACCTGAATGAAACTTTTAACAAAAACAAATGGCATACTGCACCTTCAATAGTGATATGCAGAAACCTTCCATAAAAGGCCCTATTTTAAAACCAATGAAAAGAAACTCCATCACTCTAGTTGAATGAACATAGTCATCAGCAACTGAAAATGGAAATTAGTTAGCAGAGGGTCCCTGGAAACCTGCAGAGAAATGACTTAATAATCTTGGTGACTGAGACAGAGGTTTCCTTTTTTACCACAGCAAATAAAAAGAAATGTGAAAAATACACTTCCTCGGGCTTTTAGAAATAGCTTATTTAAAACTAACTTATTTATAATAGATACTAATAATTACTTTTTAAAATAATTGATTCAGCAAAGCTATAGATAAAGCCTAGCATGAATCAACAATGTGAAGACAGTCTAAAATCTGGTAAGATGACTGTCCCAGATTGCTCAAAATTGACAGGATGGAATATTTTCAGTGTTAAAGTAGAAAGTACTGGGAAAATCAGAATATACAGATCTGAATATACAGATATACAGATATATTCTGTATACAGAATATACAGAATATCAGAGATCAAAGCCTGGAATCTCCATCCTTTTTTTTTTTTTAATTGTTCTTTCATTTGTTTATTTTCATCCATCTTTGTTCTTTGGCCTGTTGTGGGCCTCCCATCGCAGTGGCCTCTCTGTTGCAGAGCACCAGCTCCGGGCACATGTGCTTCAGAGCGCTGGCTTGTAATTGGACACACCGGTCTAGCTGCTCCACAGCATATGAGATCTTCCCAGGCCAGGGATCGAACCAGCACTCCTTACACTGCAAGATGGACTCTTTCCCCACTGGACCACCAGGAAAGCCCTGGAATCTCCATTCTTAATAGAGGAAGCTAGTGCAATTCTCCTCTTCATGCCTTTTGACACCCAAAGTAGTATGCTTCACATGTTGTTCCTCAGTTTATTCATCTGGAATGTAGGCATAATATTATAAGGTACCTTGTACAAAGTACTCGGTACAGAGAAAGGATAATAGTGATAACTATCCTTTTCCTCTTGTCTGTGGGATACTTGAAGACTACAGCACTTCAGTAATAAATTTGGGAAATTCAGGGCAAAACTTACCATCCAGGTGTCTTCAGTCATGTATGACCTGAATGAAACTTTTAACAAAAACAAATGGCATACTGCACCTTCAATAGTGATATGCAGAAACCTTCCATAAAAGGCCCTATTTTAAAACCAATGAAAAGAAACTCCATCACTCTAGTTGAATGAACATAGTCATCAGCAACTGAAAATGGAAATTAGTTAGCAGAGGGTCCCTGGAAACCTGCAGAGAAATGACTTAATAATCTTGGTGACTGAGACAGAGGTTTCCTTTTTTACCACAGCAAATAAAAAGAAATGTGAAAAATACACTTCCTCGGGCTTTTAGAAATAGCTTATTTAAAACTAACTTATTTATAATAGATACTTACAATTGAAAAGTGACTAGGGAAAAATAATCTGAATTCAGAAGAAGAGGACCTCGCACTGCATGTTATAGATGCCAGTACATCTATTTTAATCAGCATAAACACTCAGTTATCCATTATGGTCATGAGGTGAAGTTTCCCTCTTAATCAACACTTAGGCCTACTGAGAAAATACTTTTTAAAAAATCGATTGCCAGTTTTCCTAAAAAAAAAGGTTTACTGCTTCATTCATCTCCATTTTCTTTCTTCAGTAGACTAAGGAAGTCCACTGGAGGAAAATTCACTTTGGAGGGCTCATGGTATCCCCACTGCTCACCCTGATTTCCTGACTGCTCAATATATACACACTCACATATGTGCAGAAAGATCTTATTATACACATTGACTACGTAACTCACATGGAATGTATTTGAATAGAGATGTACTAAGTCATCCTAGAAAAATATATAGCACGTCTGGTCAATAAGGTCAAACTATTTTGTTGTTTGTGTTTTTTAAAAAAGAAAAGCTTTAGAAAAGAATGAATCTACCACAGGAAAAATGGGTCAACCATTGAAGTAAAAAAATGAGTTAGAAAGTCAGTCCCATTTAAGAACCTTCAAGGCCTTCCCAGGTGGCCCTAGTGGTAAAGAACCCACCTTTCAATGCAAGAGACTTAAAGAGATGTGGGTTTGATCCCTGGATCAGAGGGTGTCCTGGAGGTGGGCAAGACAACCCACTTCAGTATTCTTGCCTGGAGAATCCCTTGCACAGAGGAGCCTGGTGGGCTACATTCCATAGGGTCTCAAAGAGTAGGATACATCTGAAGTGACTTAGCATGCATGAAGAACCTTCAGAGTTAGAGTATTTGCTTTGGCAAGTATGGAGGTTCTTCTTCTCAGAACCTGACAAATTAAACAGAGGTCCTCTTATAATGATGGAATACAACTTCCAGGGGAAATATTTTCTTCATGTTGAAGACCATCATATTGATTTCATCTGCTACTTGTCATTTCTCTTAATAATATTTTAGCCTGTGTCAGTCTGTTCAAACTACAGATTAACTGCCTTAAAAAACAAAAACATGTAGTCTCACAGTTTTGGAGGCTGAAAGCTCAAGGCCAAGGTACTTACAGGGTTGGTTTCTGATGAGACCTTTCTTCCAGACTTCCAGACATCACTGTCTGTCACATGTGGCCTCTCCTTGGTGACTAGGGAAAAATAATCTATTGGGGCACTGCATGTTATAGATGCCAGTACATCTATTTTAATCAGCATAAACACTCAGTTATCCATTATGGTCATGAGGTGAAGTTTCCTCTTAATCAACACTTAGGCCTACTGAGAAAATACTTTTTAAAAAATCGATTGCCAGTTTTCCTAAAAAAAAAGGTTTACTGCTTCATTCATCTCCATTTTCTTTCTTCAGTAGACTAAGGAAGTCCACTGGAGGAAAATTCACTTTGGAGGGCTCATGGTATCCCCACTGCTCACCCTGATTTCCTGACTGCTCAATATATACACACTCACATATGTGCAGAAAGATCTTATTATACACATTGACTACGTAACTCACATGGAATGTATTTGAATAGAGATGTACTAAGTCATCCTAGAAAAATATATAGCACGTCTGGTCAATAAGGTCAAACTATTTTGTTGTTTGTGTTTTTTAAAAAAGAAAAGCTTTAGAAAAGAATGAATCTACCACAGGAAAAAATGGGTCAACCATTGAAGTAAAAAAATGAGTTAGAAAGTCAGTCCCATTTAAGAACCTTCAAGGCCTTCCCAGGTGGCCCTAGTGGTAAAGAACCCACCTTTCAATGCAAGAGACTTAAAGAGATGTGGGTTTGATCCCTGGATCAGAGGGTGTCCTGGAGGTGGGCAAGACAACCCACTTCAGTATTCTTGCCTGGAGAATCCCTTGCACAGAGGAGCCTGGTGGGCTACATTCCATAGGGTCTCAAAGAGTAGGATACATCTGAAGTGACTTAGCATGCATGAAGAACCTTCAGAGTTAGAGTATTTGCTTTGGCAAGTATGGAGGTTCTTCTTCTCAGAACCTGACAAATTAAACAGAGGTCCTCTTATAATGATGGAATACAACTTCCAGGGGAAATATTTTCTTCATGTTGAAGACCATCATATTGATTTCATCTGCTACTTGTCATTTCTCTTAATAATATTTTAGCCTGTGTCAGTCTGTTCAAACTACAGATTAACTGCCTTAAAAAACAAAAACATGTAGTCTCACAGTTTTGGAGGCTGAAAGCTCAAGGCCAAGGTACTTACAGGGTTGGTTTCTGATGAGACCTTTCTTCCAGACTTCCAGACATCACTGTCTCACTGTGTCCACATGTGGCCTCTCCTTCATGCACATTCACTCCTGGTGTCTCTTCCTGTTTTAATAAGGATACTCCATTTAGCCTTAATTATCTCTTAAAAAGACCTAATCCACAAATAGAGTCACATGGGGAGTTACAGCAACAACATTTGAAATTTGAGGGCATACAACTCAATCCATAGAACCCATGGCATTTATGTGAGTGGGCCAGAATCTACCCATTAAGGTCAATTCATCTCTGTGATAATAAAAGAAATTAGCAGCAATTATAAAATTTTACATTAGATACTTTTGATTATGAGTAAGTATCTTCTAAGTACTATTTACAGACTGTTCCTCAGAAACAACTGGGATATTTATTAAAAATTCAAATTTCTGGACCTCACCCAATACATATGTGCTGAGTCAGAATCTCAGACTGAGAAAAGAGAATCAGTATTTAAAATTACTCTCATAAGTATTTTAAATATATATTTTAAAATGTGGAAAACCATCTATAGGAATTTTATCCTAGATCTAGTTAGACATGAATTTGAAGCTATTAGTTAAAACCAAACCAAACAAAACCAAAACCTTTCCTAGAGTCCAAATTGTAAATATAAGTTATACACTATGGCCTGGGAAATGTCTAGATCTATGTTATGGAGACTTCCAGAATGCTCCCTACAAAACAAGTTCTTTATCATGGTGTATGGCATGCCATAAAATTCTCCAATACAGCCCTGGTTACTTCTGAGTTCTAGAGAGTTCAAAAGGGCACCTTCTTATTCATTTCTCAAAAGGATGAAGAATCTAAAGCCATAAACACAAAATGTGATTATTCATTCTCTCACTATTACAAAGATACAGAAGAAATGGAGTAGGAGTATTATTATAGATATTTGTGACCACTATATAGTATCAAGATAGAATGTATAGCCTTTTTCATCTAGTGAGAGTCTGTCATACATATCCAGGTGAGTTTAGTTTAAGCAGCTCTGCAACAACACAGCCTTATCTTAGGCAATCTTACTTCTAACATTTGTAGAGTACAAAGAGAGACCCATGTACCACATGTATAAAAGTTCAAAAGTTACACATTAAACTCACAAGGCATTAAATAAAGCATAACAATGCAGTACCATGGGAATCAAAGTTTGACAGCTAGGTTTGGAGGAAGGGTGTAGATGCTGAGTTGTAACATTTGTTGATTTATATGGGGCAAACAATTTCCCCATGGCTAGCTTCAAACCACCAATGTGATGTTACATCACTCTCCAGTTATGAAAGCAGCAGCAGACTTAGGTAGATTGGAGTACCCTGTCATGGGGCAAAAGGACCTGTGAGAAGAAACCAAGGTCCTTCGATGTTTCAGAGAAACTATGTCTAGCATTAAGAATGATTTCCAACACCTTCTTTAAACCCATGTGTGTGTGCATGATAAGTTGCTTCAGTCATGTCCTACTCTTTTTGACCCTATGGACTATAAACTTCCAGGCTCCTCTGTCCATGGAATTTTCCAGGCAAGGATACTGGAGTGGGTTGCCATTTCCTTCTCCAGGGGATCTTCCCAACCTAGAGATGAAACCTATGTCTCTTATGTCCCCTGCATTTCAGGTAGCTCATCCTTCTGCAATGCAGAAGACCCCAGTTCGACTGTGGAGTAGGGATGATTTCCTGGAGAAGTATGCTGGGTAAGGAAGATTTCCTAGAGAAGTGATAGGCTAGCCACTCAAGTATTTATGGGCTTCCTGGATGACACAGATGGTAAAGAATCTGCCTGCAATGCAGGAGACCTGGGTCCTATCTCTAGGTTGGGAAGGTGTCCTGGAGAAAGAAAAGGCTAGCCACTACAGTATTTTTGCCAGGAGAATTCCAAGGCTTGTCCATGGGATCACAAAGTGTTGGACACCACTGAGCAACTTTCACTTTCTTTACCCACTAGTCCCCCCTGGGTATCCCATTGATCTTTTATTCTTTGCTTTGCTTCAGCTCTCCTGGATGCAACAAAACACTTAAGATGCCAGTCTGCTTCTCAGTATTCTGTCTTTGCTTGACCTCCTACTCTATATCAATGACCCCTTTCTCTCCTACTCTTGATTCACGCTGTCTCTCTGCCTGGGCTATGTCCATGAAACTCTTCAGACACTGAGCAGGCTCCATCCCCAAAGAGCTTCCCAAATTGTTGTACCAACTTTTCTGAACCCAAAGCATACTGATCATACTTATGAAAACCTAGGATATAGGTCTACAAAGAATAATTATCCTCCATCCGTCTTGTAAAGCAAAGGAAACAAAAGCAAAAATAAACAAAAGGAACCAAATTAAACTTAAAAGCTATTGAGCAGCAAAGGAAATCATTAACAAAATGAGAAAAAAACCTATTGAATGGGAGGAGATATTTGCAAATGATTTGACTGGAAAGGGATTAATATTCAACATACATAACTAGTTCATACAACTCAACATTTAAAAAAAAAAACACACAGCCTGGTTAAAAAATGAGCAGAAGATCTGAATAACTATTTTTCCAAAGGGCAAATGCAGATGGCTAACAGGCACATGAAAAGATGCTCAACATCAATCATCAGAGAAATCCAACTCAAAGCCATAATGAGGTGTCAACTCTTACCTATCAGAATGGCTATCATTAAAAAGAACACTTATAACAAATGTTAGCAATAATGTGGAGAAAAGAGAGCCCTTAAACATCGGTTGTAGTGTAAATTAGTGCAGCCACTATGCAAAACAGTATGGAGGTTTCTCAAAAATAGAACTAACATATGACCCATCAATTCTATGCCTGGTATATATATTAGAAAAGAAAAATACTAATTAGACAAGATACATGCACCACATTTTTCATAGCAGCATAATTTATAATTGCAGAAGTATGGAAGCAGCCAAAGTGTCTATCAATAGATGAATGGATAAAGTAGATGTGGTATATATATAATACCTTAGTAATGCTCCATTATATATATATAAATGCATTATATATATATATATACATTTTAAATATATAAATGCTACATTTTATGTGTGTGTATATATATATATATGTATATATATATATATAAAACTGAGCACTACTCAGCCATAAAAAAGCATGAAATTTCCATTTGTAGCAACATGGATGGAGTTGCAGGGCATTATGCTGAGTGAAATAAGTCAGATAAAGGCAAATACTGTATGATGTCACTAATAGGTGGACTCTAAAAATAACAACAAACTATTGAATAAGATAAAAAAGAAGCAGACTCACAGATACAGAGAACAAACTAGTAGTTACCAATAGGGACAGGGAAGAGGAGAAAAAAAAAAAATAGAACCCATACCTAGCCAATGGAAAAAAGGATCATACTTATGAAAACCTAGGATATAGGTCTACAAAGAATAATTATCCTCCATCCGTCTTGTAAAGCAAAGGAAACAAAAGCAAAAATAAACAAAAGGAACCAAATTAAACTTAAAAGCTATTGAGCAGCAAAGGAAATCATTAACAAAATGAGAAAAAAACCTATTGAATGGGAGGAGATATTTGCAAATGATTTGACTGGAAAGGGATTAATATTCAACATACATAACTAGTTCATACAACTCAACATTTAAAAAAAAAACACACAGCCTGGTTAAAAAATGAGCAGAAGATCTGAATAACTATTTTTCCAAAGGGCAAATGCAGATGGCTAACAGGCACATGAAAAGATGCTCAACATCAATCATCAGAGAAATCCAACTCAAAGCCATAATGAGGTGTCAACTCTTACCTATCAGAATGGCTATCATTAAAAAGAACACTTATAACAAATGTTAGCAATAATGTGGAGAAAAGAGAGCCCTTAAACATCGGTTGTAGTGTAAATTAGTGCAGCCACTATGCAAAACAGTATGGAGGTTTCTCAAAAATAGAACTAACATATGACCCATCAATTCTATGCCTGGTATATATATTAGAAAAGAAAAATACTAATTAGACAAGATACATGCACCACATTTTCATAGCAGCATAATTTATAATTGCAGAAGTATGGAAGCAGCCAAAGTGTCTATCAATAGATGAATGGATAAAGTAGATGTGGTATATATATAATACCTTAGTAATGCTCCATTATATATATATAAATGCATTATATATATATATATACATTTTAAATATATAAATGCTACATTTTATGTGTGTGTATATATATATATGTATATATATATATATAAAACTGAGCACTACTCAGCCATAAAAAAGCATGAAATTTCCATTTGTAGCAACATGGATGGAGTTGCAGGGCATTATGCTGAGTGAAATAAGTCAGATAAAGGCAAATACTGTATGATGTCACTAATAGGTGGACTCTAAAAATAACAACAAACTATTGAATAAGATAAAAAAGAAGCAGACTCACAGATACAGAGAACAAACTAGTAGTTACCAATAGGGACAGGGAAGAGGGGAGAATCAATAAAGGCATAGGAGGAAAAAAGGATTATTAGGAATTATATAAAATCATGAGGGTGAAACTTTTGGCAATTGTAAGGCACTGTGGAATTCAAAGAACACTTTAATTAAAAAAAAGAAAATTTTGTTTTCTTTTAAAGCTCAATTTGTCAACATTAAAACTCACACTATTATTATGGTTGTTTTTATACTTATATGTTTCTGTCTTTTCCATTAGACAGTCTCTAGGTCCCTTGAAAAATCATTTTCTCTCATATTCACTTCATATCCATGGCATTTAGCAATGCATGATATATTGTAGAATTCAACAGCTATTTGTCAAGTAAATAAATAAATAGAAGATCGAACATAATTAATAAAGAAGGAAAGAAAACATGAAACAGTAAAGGAAAGAGAGGGTGAGAAGATGGTGGGAACATAAGAGAAATATATATTAATGAAAAAATGAGAGGCATCTAACAAAGTGCTTAGTCATAATATAGTGAATAATTATTATAAGAACTTAAGTATCAAGAATATTTAAATTTTGTAATTTAAATCACATTTATAATCCTTTATTTCTATGTGATTTGATCTTTTAGCATAATTTGACAATGTTGGAAATGCAAAGTTGGTTATGGTTTTAAGCTGCTAGAAAAAATCCACAGATTGCAATCTTTCATACCCCTGTTTTGTGGAAAAAAAAAAAACCTCCATTGATGAAAATATAACATCATACCAAACAGATTGAAAATCTGGAGCTCACTTCCTACCATTAAATATCCTTAAAGAGTCTTTTGAGAAGGTGTTCTTTTAGTATTTTATATTTAATGCTGGCTCATGAGGGTACTGGTGTAAATTCATAAATTACTAATTACTTAGAGGTCACATGGCAGCTAGGAAAACCTAACCTGACAAAGAATTGACACCTGAATATTCAAAAGTTTACACAAACAGTTTAAACAAAGCCATGGGTAGTGAAGATACTAATGTAGGTAGTCAACATCTATTTTCCCTCAATGGAGATATATTTATTGCTGATATTTTAAAATGATAAATTTAATATGTGCTCATACAAAAAGAGTCAATATACATAGCTTTGTGCATTTCTTTCCATGTTTTTCTATGCACACCTCATCCGTATGTGTGTGTGTGTGTGTGTGTGTATATATATGTGTATATATATGTGTATATATGTGTGTATATATATGTGTATATATATATATATACTTTTTGGTTTTAACAAAACATACACTGTTGTTTAACTTACTTTTTCATCTAACAACACGTCACAGACATACTGTCATGTCAATAAATATAAACTGTAATAATAGCTGTATAATATTTTGCCCACAAATTATTGAAGTAGCTTAATATTAATGAACATCTAAAAATTCCCCATTCTGTTTCCCAGTTTTTTCTTTTTACTATCTTGAGTGATGTTTTTGTTCATGTATACATCGCTCTGTGCTAGTCCAATTTAGATACATTTCTAAAAGTTGAGCCCTCACTTAAAATTAGACTTAACATTCAAGATGCTTTCAATTGTTTAAGGTAATATGAAATCATTAGTAAGTCCTATTTTTTACTTCTGGAATATGCCCTGGATTTGGCTCCTTATCACCAACTTCACAGTTTCACCCTAGTCCACACCTCTATTATCTCTCTTCTGAACCATTAAAATTGTCACCTTCTATATCTGCCCCCAGTACAGTGTATTCTTGACCTAGAAGCCAGAGTGATTCTTTAAACCTATGTGTCATATTATGTAATTTTTCTAGGGAAAATTCTCCAGTGGTTTCTCTCCTTTGGAGGATCATTCTTTTTATTTTTAAAAATAAGTCATCATCTTATTTTCATTATCTTTATTCTTTGGCATATAAAACATCATACCAAACAGATTGAAAATCTGGAGCTCACTTCCTACCATTAAATATCCTTAAAGAGTCTTTTGAGAAGGTGTTCTTTTAGTATTTTATATTTAATGCTGGCTCATGAGGGTACTGGTGTAAATTCATAAATTACTAATTACTTAGAGGTCACATGGCAGCTAGGAAAACCTAACCTGACAAAGAATTGACACCTGAATATTCAAAAGTTTACACAAACAGTTTAAACAAAGCCATGGGTAGTGAAGATACTAATGTAGGTAGTCAACATCTATTTTCCCTCAATGGAGATATATTTATTGCTGATATTTTAAAATGATAAATTTAATATGTGCTCATACAAAAAGAGTCAATATACATAGCTTTGTGCATTTCTTTCCATGTTTTTCTATGCACACCTCATCCGTATGTGTGTGTGTGTGTGTGTGTGTATATATATGTGTATATATATGTGTATATATGTGTGTATATATATGTGTATATATATATATATACTTTTTGGTTTTAACAAAACATACACTGTTGTTTAACTTACTTTTTCATCTAACAACACGTCACAGACATACTGTCATGTCAATAAATATAAACTGTAATAATAGCTGTATAATATTTTGCCCACAAATTATTGAAGTAGCTTAATATTAATGAACATCAAAAATTTCCCCCATTCTGTTTCCCAGTTTTTTCTTTTTACTATCTTGAGTGATGTTTTTGTTCATGTATACATCGCTCTGTGCTAGTCCAATTTAGATACATTTCTAAAAGTTGAGCCCTCACTTAAAATTAGACTTAACATTCAAGATGCTTTCAATTGTTTAAGGTAATATGAAATCATTAGTAAGTCCTATTTTTTACTTCTGGAATATGCCCTGGATTTGGCTCCTTATCACCAACTTCACAGTTTCACCCTAGTCCACACCTCTATTATCTCTCTTCTGAACCATTAAAATTGTCACCTTCTATATCTGCCCCCAGTACAGTGTATTCTTGACCTAGAAGCCAGAGTGATTCTTTAAACCTATGTGTCATATTATGTAATTTTTCTAGGGAAAATTCTCCAGTGGTTTCTCTCCTTTGGAGGATCATTCTTTTTATTTTTTAAAAATAAGTCATCATTTATTTTTCATTACTCTTTATTCTTTGGCATGTGTGGGTCTCCCATTGCAGTGGCCTCTCTAGTTGCAGAGCACCAGCTCTGAGCACATGTGCTTCAGAGTGCTGGCTTGTAATTGGACGCACTGGCCCAGGCATTCCGAGGCACGTGGGATCTTCCCAGGCCAGGCATCGAACTGGAGCCCCTTGCACTGTCAGGTGAACATTTTGCCCACTGGACCACAGGGAAAGCCCTGGAGTATTTTCTGTCCCCGTGCTCTGATTAGCAAAACCCTGAATCATCCCTGTCTAAATCCTTTACTCTGTGTCACACTATTTCCCCCCATCTCTTATAGGAGGTTTTTATTTTCTATAAGAAGTCAAAGTCTATCCCTCCTTTTGGCTTTCCTGTGTGTTCTGCCTTTAGCCTTAAAGACTCGTATGCTTTCTTTGAATATGGCTCAATCCACTGGATAATTCAGATGTTAATGGCAACTTCATACAGGAGTCTCCTTATGACCGTTCATTGGGAAAAAAAAGTATCTGAGCATTCTCTAACATGCCATGTATTCTGTGTCTCAGCTGAGCACATATCACCATGTAAAGTCCTTCTTGTTTACTTATTTAATCACTTAATTCCTGGCTTTCCACTACTAGAACCCTACTTCCATAAGACCAGGAGCCTTAACTACTTATTCTTTGCAATACCTGGCAGATAGCAGGAGCTCAATAACTTTAAATTGAATTCCTGTTGCTTTTGGAGTGTTTCCTCTTAGAAGTAGGGAGTACACTAAGGTGAAGGCATCTATGCTGAATGACGAGTGCTCATCACAAGCAAATCAGAGCTATATTGGTATAAAATTAACTTCCTGAACACATTTATCCAGGAAGGCTAAGTATACGGGGCATGCATGAGTGTGCTAAGTCACTTCAGTCGTGTCCAACTGTGTGTGACGCTATGGACTGTAACCTGCCAGGCTCCTTTGTCCATGAGCTAAGTCACTTCAGTCGGTGTCCAACCTGGTGACCATCTGATGCATTATGTAATTTTTCTAGGGAAAATTCTCCAGTGGTTTCTCTCCTTTGGAGGATCATTCTTTTTATTTTTTAAAAATAAGTCATCATTTATTTTTCATTACTCTTTATTCTTTGGCATGTGTGGGTCTCCCATTGCAGTGGCCTCTCTAGTTGCAGAGCACCAGCTCTGAGCACATGTGCTTCAGAGTGCTGGCTTGTAATTGGACGCACTGGCCCAGGCATTCCGAGGCACGTGGGATCTTCCCAGGCCAGGCATCGAACTGGAGCCCCTTGCACTGTCAGGTGAACATTTTGCCCACTGGACCACAGGGAAAGCCCTGGAGTATTTTCTGTCCCCGTGCTCTGATTAGCAAAACCCTGAATCATCCCTGTCTAAATCCTTTACTCTGTGTCACACTATTTCCCCCCATCTCTTATAGGAGGTTTTTATTTTCTATAAGAAGTCAAAGTCTATCCCTCCTTTTGGCTTTCCTGTGTGTTCTGCCTTTAGCCTTAAAGACTCGTATGCTTTCTTTGAATATGGCTCAATCCACTGGATAATTCAGATGTTAATGGCAACTTCATACAGGAGTCTCCTTATGACCGTTCATTGGGAAAAAAAAGTATCTGAGCATTCTCTAACATGCCATGTATTCTGTGTCTCAGCTGAGCACATATCACCATGTAAAGTCCTTCTTGTTTACTTATTTAATCACTTAATTCCTGGCTTTCCACTACTAGAACCCTACTTCCATAAGACCAGGAGCCTTAACTACTTATTCTTTGCAATACCTGGCAGATAGCAGGAGCTCAATAACTTTAAATTGAATTCCTGTTGCTTTTGGAGTGTTTCCTCTTAGAAGTAGGGAGTACACTAAGGTGAAGGCATCTATGCTGAATGACGAGTGCTCATCACAAGCAAATCAGAGCTATATTGGTATAAAATTAACTTCCTGAACACATTTATCCAGGAAGGCTAAGTATACGGTGCATGCATGAGTGTGTGCTAAGTCACTTCAGTCGTGTCCAACTGTGTGTGACGCTATGGACTGTAACCTGCCAGGCTCCTTTGTCCATGAGAATCTCCAGGCAAGAATACTGGAGTGGGTTGCTGCGCCCTCCTCCAGAGAATCTCCCCAATTCAGGGATCGAAGCCACATCTCTTCCATCTAACCTGCATTGGCATATCTCTTCACCACCAGCACCATCTGAAAGCCCAAGTATAAGGCAGCTAAAGAATATTACTTTTCTTTTTTTAACTTTTTTATATTGCTGTATAATTAATAATGCTGTTAAGGGACTTCCCTGATGGTACAGTGATAATGGCTTGGTGCTTCCACTGCACGGGGGTACATATATGATCTCTAGTTGAGGAACTAAGATCCTACATGCCCATTTGGCATGGATAAAAGAATCAATGAATAATAACAATGTTGTGTTAGTTTCAGGTGTATAGCAAAGTGACTCAGTTATACATGCGCATGTATCTATTATTTTTCAAGTTTTTTTTCTCCTTTAGGTTGTTAAATAATACGAAACAGAGTTCCCTGTGCTACAAAGTAGGTCCTTGTTGGTTATCCATTTTAAATATAGCAGTGTATACATGTCAATCCCAAATTCCCTAACGATCCCTCCTCTCCACCTGTGACCCAAACTCTGGCTCATCAGTGACATCATGGTTCATTTTATGGTGATTCCTTTCAGGTTTGGGACAACTTTGAATTTAAGCAAATGTGTGGCAGTGTCATTGATTCCACGAAGGTCAGGTGAATCAGGCATCTTTATATGCTCTAGGGATATTCTTTGTTTGGAGAAAGTGATTGGAGGCATTACCCTAAATATCAAGGACTGGTTTGTTGGACAGATTATTAAGAAAAGTTTCCATATCTATATTCTTCTTTGCTAAAAGATCATATGCTGTTTCAAAACTAGAATGATGTGATATGTTTCTGGTAACATGAAAACAAATGGAATTTAAGTCCATTGTCATCTTTTATTCCCTGCCATTCACATTTGAATGATCATTTAAGCATATTGCTTTCCATATTGTGTGTTATTATCAACCATCACTCTATCAGGCCATCATCAATAAAATAGTCTACATATTGCTATACAGATGGATCTGTAGAGTTCAGTCACTAACATGTGACTGACCTCTTTCTTTTAGCCTCCACATGAATGATCTAAATGCTGTTAAGAGATTCAGCTCAGTGTGGTGTCTCTTTGGTTTATCACAGGCTCTGAACTTGGGCACAGAGCAGCCCTGGGTGTAACTCATCCTAATATCTATTAAGCTAAGAAATGTGAGTCCTTGTGTCACTTTCCTGCTTGGAGACATCCATTTATGCTTATTTCCATCCTTCAATTGATGGATTGATATGGAAACTTAAATACGTCATTTGTTTTCTCATCCATTCCCTTTGCAGCAGTTGTGGATTCACTTCTGATACCAGATTGAGTCCAGGGTGATTTTAAAGTCTAATAAAGCAAGGAAAACCTCTTATCCCACTTGGAATTTTTTTACATGTTTGTTAATATGCGGCAATCGAGGGAGATGAAGTCCGCCATTCATTTTCAAGGGAGGAATCCAATTTGGATTTTATAGATGTTGCTGTCACTGGTCCGACATTGCTTTATTCTTTCACCAAGGATTCAGCTTCGGGTTTACTGCAGTTGCCGCTAATGTAGATCTCTCTGGCTGTTGGGGTTGAGAGCATTTCCGTTTTTATGTATTGGAGTAATTAGCCCTCCTGACCATATCTCAGAAAGTGTCTGGATTGGAGGATTAGGATAAACATCTTCAGCCAGGCTTTCCGAGGTGATCAATGCGGGGCGTTAGCATCTCATTTGATGCATTTTTATCAAGGCTATGGGGTTTCCTAGCTGTTCCTTTGAAGGGGCTCTCTTTCATTTCTTGAATCTCCAGGGCTGGGATTAAATGACTGGGACAAAGTTAAAGAGACTTCTCCAAGCAATTTATACGTTCAAGGCCCTGCTTAATCACAGCCTCTTCCTGAGTTCTTTTCTAAGCACCTACAAGTGGGTATGAACTCTGTCTCACCTCTGTACCCAAAGAATGATGATTCTTGGAAACTCTAAAAAGCACCCACGTACCAAATACAACTTTGGTGCCTATCTTGGAATTGACTATGCTTTTTTGAGGGCAGACCAATAAAATAGTCTACATATTGCTATACAGATGGATCTGTAGAGTTCAGTCACTAACATGTGACTGACCTCTTTCTTTTAGCCTCCACATGAATGATCTAAATGCTGTTAAGAGATTCAGCTCAGTGTGGTGTCTCTTTGGTTTATCACAGGCTCTGAACTTGGGCACAGAGCAGCCCTGGGTGTAACTCATCCTAATATCTATTAAGCTAAGAAATGTGAGTCCTTGTGTCACTTTCCTGCTTGGAGACATCCATTTATGCTTATTTCCATCCTTCAATTGATGGATTGATATGGAAACTTAAATACGTCATTTGTTTTCTCATCCATTCCCTTTGCAGCAGTTGTGGATTCACTTCTGATACCAGATTGAGTCCAGGGTGATTTTAAAGTCTAATAAAGCAAGGAAAACCTCTTATCCCACTTGGAATTTTTTTACATGTTTGTTAATATGCGGCAATCGGGGGAGATGAAGTCCGCCATTCATTTTCAAGGGAGGAATCCAATTTGGATTTTATAGATGTTGCTGTCACTGGTCCGACATTGCTTTATTCTTTCACCAAGGATTCAGCTTCGGGTTTACTGCAGTTGCCGCTAATGTAGATCTCTCTGGCTGTTGGGGTTGAGAGCATTTCCGTTTTTATGTATTGGAGTAATTAGCCCTCCTGACCATATCTCAGAAAGTGTCTGGATTGGAGGATTAGGATAAACATCTTCAGCCAGGCTTTCCGAGGTGATCAATGCGGGGCGTTAGCATCTCATTTGATGCATTTTTATCAAGGCTATGGGGTTTCCTAGCTGTTCCTTTGAAGGGGCTCTCTTTCATTTCTTGAATCTCCAGGGCTGGGATTAAATGACTGGGACAAAGTTAAAGAGACTTCTCCAAGCAATTTATACGTTCAAGGCCCTGCTTAATCACAGCCTCTTCCTGAGTTCTTTTCTAAGCACCTACAAGTGGGTATGAACTCTGTCTCACCTCTGTACCCAAAGAATGATGATTCTTGGAAACTCTAAAAAGCACCCACGTACCAAATACAACTTTGGTGCCTATCTTGGAATTGACTATGCTTTTTTTTGAGGGCAGACCCCACATCCTTTACTCCATGCATTCTTTCTCTCAACAAGAGATTTATAAATCGCCAGCTAGTTATCAGATATTAGTTTACATTCTAAGGACACAGTAATAAGCATAATAGGTAAAGTTAGTGCCTTTTACCTAAGCAAATAGGCAATAAGCAAACAAATTAGGAGGAAAATTGCAGCATTAGTGGAAAGTGCTTTGGGAAAAATAAAACCAGAGTCTTATAATAAAAAGTGTCTACGATGGAGGGTGGCAATATTTGATATGACATCTCAAAGACAGGAATATCTGGATTCAGAGAGATCTTAGCATCCCACCGCTTGACCAGCTTTGTGAACTAAAGCAGGTTACATATATTCTCTGAGTCTTGGTTTCTCTGTTCTTATCTGAGGATGATAATAGGTTCTAATAGGAGGTAAGTACTGAATAAAAAAGCATAATGGTTTACATATAAATAACAATAATTCTTCCTTTGTCATTATTATTATCAACAATATTATTAGTATTGACTCATAAGACAAATAGATCTTATTCTAATCTCAAAGTAAAATCATTGGCATATTTTTAGCATGGGGCATGTGAATTCTTATCAAGGCTTAGCTGGGCGCATGCTAAGTATTTCATTTCATAGTCTATAATTCTCTTTCTGATATTTCTAGATAATTTAAAGCAACTACTCCATGGCTACCTGGTTTGTATGTTTTTATTGTCAAGAATGCAAATATAGGACATGGACCATGATTTCAAATATGCTGCTGTTAGTTGAAGATTTTGGGAAGTTCATTTCTAGTCTTTTCTGTTTAATGTATCAAATTGGTTCTTCATCTTGACCATCAGTGGTTATTTCTGCCTTCCTTTCTTTAACAAAGAATTATATTAGTGAAGAAATGTAAAAAAGAGTAATAGTCAACCATGTAGGATTGGTTAAATAAATTATAAGCATGAACATCTTCACCAATAAATTGAAATAAGGTTGTATAACACATCACAATGCTATGATAGATCTTATAAAAATAAATTAGGTTATGCAAAAATTCTGGAAGATACTTCAAAATGTTAACAATAATTAAGGCTGGGGAATAGCATGGTTGACTTATAGATTAATTTCCTTCTTTGAACTTTTCTATATTTTTTGAACATCTCAAGAAAAGTATGAATTAGTTTTGTAATCCAATAAAGTATATTAATTACAAGCAAGATTAGAGAAAACAAGGAGATTCCTATAATCTCTACCAAAAAAAATGCAGAGAAATTGTCAACAGATTATATAATTTAACAAGATATATTTCTAAGATAAAACATGTTCCAAATTTTCAACTAAATTCTGGTATTTCCTATAGTCTTGGGACAATAAACTCTATTTCCAGGAGACATAGAAAATATCCTCTGGTTATTGTCTAACCATTTCCAAACCTAAGATCATACAAATAGAAAATTATCTGATGTCACACTTGATCCAAAGTCCATACTTATTTCTCTACAGTGCACTCTGTCTATATTTATGTTGTCAAAACAGACTTGAAGAGGAGGAGACATGAGTAGAACATTGTATTCTCTCCATTTTAGCCTACTCTGAACTGTCTTTCAATCCTTCCATACACTGAGAGTGCACTTCTGTTACAATCACTAGGGCATAAATTGTTCTCACTAGCACCCAGGCTCCATGAAGCCTGAGATGTGCTCTAACTAAGTCTCATGCCCATGGAGCCTATGTGTCGCATTGTCTATAAATACGATATGAACGCTTGTGGAATTCAATGAGCTGCTTCCATTTTCTTTTAAATCCCTCTAGATATCATCGGTATAGATGCCATGAGATTCGTAAATTCCAGATTCCAAAAGAACCTGAGAGCCACGTTGCTCATTTTCTAAGGGAAGTTTTATATTGTCTTAACATGTCAGAGATTGTCTTGCTTTCTGTTTTTCTTTCCCTGTCTTGAAAATGTTGGCAGTGAAACTTTAGAAAGCAGTCTGATGTGCTCAGTGGTTATTTCTGCCTTCCTTTCTTTAACAAAGAATTATATTAGTGAAGAAATGTAAAAAAGAGTAATAGTCAACCATGTAGGATTGGTTAAATAAATTATAAGCATGAACATCTTCACCAATAAATTGAAATAAGGTTGTATAACACATCACAATGCTATGATAGATCTTATAAAAATAAATTAGGTTATGCAAAAATTCTGGAAGATACTTCAAAATGTTAACAATAATTAAGGCTGGGGAATAGCATGGTTGACTTATAGATTAATTTCCTTCTTTGAACTTTTCTATATTTTTTGAACATCTCAAGAAAAGTATGAATTAGTTTTGTAATCCAATAAAGTATATTAATTACAAGCAAGATTAGAGAAACAAGGAGATTCCTATAATCTCTACCAAAAAAAATGCAGAGAAATTGTCAACAGATTATATAATTTAACAAGATATATTTCTAAGATAAAACATGTTCCAAATTTTCAACTAAATTCTGGTATTTCCTATAGTCTTGGGACAATAAACTCTATTTCCAGGAGACATAGAAAATATCCTCTGGTTATTGTCTAACCATTTCCAAACCTAAGATCATACAAATAGAAAATTATCTGATGTCACACTTGATCCAAAGTCCATACTTATTTCTCTACAGTGCACTCTGTCTATATTTATGTTGTCAAAACAGACTTGAAGAGGAGGAGACATGAGTAGAACATTGTATTCTCTCCATTTTAGCCTACTCTGAACTGTCTTTCAATCCTTCCATACACTGAGAGTGCACTTCTGTTACAATCACTAGGGCATAAATTGTTCTCACTAGCACCCAGGCTCCATGAAGCCTGAGATGTGCTCTAACTAAGTCTCATGCCCATGGAGCCTATGTGTCGCATTGTCTATAAATACGATATGAACGCTTGTGGAATTCAATGAGCTGCTTCCATTTTCTTTTAAATCCCTCTAGATATCATCGGTATAGATGCCATGAGATTCGTAAATTCCAGATTCCAAAAGAACCTGAGAGCCACGTTGCTCATTTTCTAAGGGAAGTTTTATATTGTCTTAACATGTCAGAGATTGTCTTGCTTTCTGTTTTTCTTTCCCTGTCTTGAAAATGTTGGCAGTGAAACACTTTAGAAAGCAGTCTGATGCTTGGCAAAATCTTTGTTTTCTGACCTGTAACAGAAATTAAACTTTGAACAAACTGCAATTCTCTACCAGCAGTCCTGAGTACAAAGGTTCAGTGTAAACGAGAACTGTAGGAACCCTTAAAAAGGAGATTAGGGAGGATGGTGAGGTCACATGACAAGATTTCTCTAGGTCTCAGCCCTTTCCTTTAGCCTTTGGAAAAGTTGAATGACAGGGAAAGCATAGGGCTTGGGCTGCCAGGAAGAAAAATTGTGGGCAATTTTAATCATTTGCTCAAGTCTTTAAATATGCTGTATAGCTTTTAGGCACAATGCAGTCTTCCTATGAGAAACAAACCCAGGATGTGGTTGCAAGGTAGAATTCTACCCCTTTGTGTTAAAGTGCCTTAATGATTAGGGAAAAAAAAATAGATTTGCATGAATGTTACTTATTGGAAAGCACTTAACACAATAGTTACTCAAGACAAACTTCAGAGCAAGTGGATGTAACCAATATGATGAGTCATCCTATGTGGTTTAAAGCCACCACAAGTGAATGTCTTTTAATTCAGCCTTCATGAGCCCAGAACAGCTTTTATATGACTTTGAGAGTAACCATGGCATTGGCAAAATACACTTCACTGTTTGGATGTTTGATTGAATCATTTTAAAATGATTCAGATAAGTGGCATGTGAATGCCAAAGCTTTTACTGAAATCAGGAGACATGAGTAGAACATTGTAACTAAGTCTTTCAATCCTTCCATACACTGAGAGTGCACTTCTGTTACAATCACTAGGGCATAAATTGTTCTCACTAGCACCCAGGCTCCATGAAGCCTGAGATGTGCTCTAACTAAGTCTCATGCCCATGGAGCCTATGTCGCATTGTCTATAAATACGATATGAACGCTTGTGGAATTCAATGAGCTGCTTCCATTTTCTTTTAAATCCCTCTAGATATCATCGGTATAGATGCCATGAGATTCGTAAATTCCAGATTCCAAAAGAACCTGAGAGCCACGTTGCTCATTTTCTAAGGGAAGTTTTATATTGTCTTAACATGTCAGAGATTGTCTTGCTTTCTGTTTTTCTTTCCCTGTCTTGAAAATGTTGGCAGTGAAACACTTTAGAAAGCAGTCTGATGCTTGGCAAAATCTTTGTTTTCTGACCTGTAACAGAAATTAAACTTTGAACAAACTGCAATTCTCTACCAGCAGTCCTGAGTACAAAGGTTCAGTGTAAACGAGAACTGTAGGAACCCTTAAAAAGGAGATTAGGGAGGATGGTGAGGTCACATGACAAGATTTCTCTAGGTCTCAGCCCTTTCCTTTAGCCTTTGGAAAAGTTGAATGACAGGGAAAGCATAGGGCTTGGGCTGCCAGGAAGAAAAATTGTGGGCAATTTTAATCATTTGCTCAAGTCTTTAAATATGCTGTATAGCTTTTAGGCACAATGCAGTCTTCCTATGAGAAACAAACCCAGGATGTGGTTGCAAGGTAGAATTCTACCCCTTTGTGTTAAAGTGCCTTAATGATTAGGGAAAAAAAAATAGATTTGCATGAATGTTACTTATTGGAAAGCACTTAACACAATAGTTACTCAAGACAAACTTCAGAGCAAGTGGATGTAACCAATATGATGAGTCATCCTATGTGGTTTAAAGCCACCACAAGTGAATGTCTTTTAATTCAGCCTTCATGAGCCCAGAACAGCTTTTATATGACTTTGAGAGTAACCATGGCATTGGCAAAATACACTTCACTGTTTGGATGTTTGATTGAATCATTTTAAAATGATTCAGATAAGTGGCATGTGAATGCCAAAGCTTTTACTGAAATCAGCCTGGAACTTTCCTTTTTCTCTCCAGGTCCCATGTCATAAGATACACACACACACACACACACACACACGCAGAGTGACATCATCTTAAGATTTGAGTAATATAGTCAGAGTAGAATAATTGGCAGCAATGTCTTCCCATATAAACACATTAGTGGTGCTTAGATAATCTTTTGGCATCATGTAAATTCCTTGGAGTAAGAAGTGTGGTTTTCTGTTTTAGTTTCATAGCTTAAGTTTGGAAAATACCTTGAATTTTGAAGAGAGGTGCAGTGGGAGATGTTTATTACTAAACTGAGTCTCAGATGTTTTTCTTAAAACTATTTGGAGATACTCTGGAAGATTTAAACTATGTGTGGGGAAAATCCAGCCTGACTGTCATTATCATGCCCTGGCAGTCATTACTAATTGACCTTGGTGTTTCCTACTGTTGACATCAGAAAATATGGGAATCCTTCTTAGCAAAGTGCTTTAAGAAGACCCGGCAAATCAATGAGAATCATCATGGAAAATAAAATCTACTTTTCATTCAGAAGTTATATCAGACAATCTAAAAATAGATGTTCCTTTTCTCTCCACATCTCATGTCATAAGACATACATACAGACACACAGACAGGTAGGCAGACACAAACACACAATTACAACTACTAATAAAGAAAGTCCCTTGAGTCACTGGTTCCCTAATATTCTGACTCATTTTTTTTTATGTTTTATTTATTTATTTTTGGCGATTCTGGGTTTTCACTGTTGCTGCAGGCTCTTCTCTAGTTTCAGGGAGTGGGGACTACTCTCTAACTGAGATGAGCAGACTTCTTGTTGCAGTGATTTCTCTTGTTGTTGAACTCAGGCTCTAGGGCACACAGGCTTCAGTAGTTGTGGCGCATGGGCTCAATAGTTCCAGTCCCAAGGCTCTAGAGCACAGGTTAAATAGTTGTGGCTCACAGGCTTGGTTGCTAAGCAACATGTGGGATCTTCCCAGATCAGGGATCGAACCCATGTCTCCTGTACTGGCAGGCAAACTCTTCACCACTGAGCTACCAGGGAGACTGTGACTCATTTTTGTTCACCACTAAGGAACTACCAGCGACAGTAACCCCACCCAATTAATGTTCAGAAAAATCTCGCCATTCCTCTAACCTCACCTACCATTTTTGCATGTGCTTTTCACTTTCCTAGAAAAGCCCTTCACAAGGCAAACTGCCCTGTCTCCTTCAAGAACAAGCAAAATGCTAGCTTCCCAGTGAAGACTGTAATTCTACTCAGCTGTTGATTGCTCTGTCCACAGTGCTTTCTTAGTACTTAATTGTCTCTGCAAAAGCAGTTACATATTGCAGTTTTTAAATTGCCTGTTCATGTCTGTCTCTCTCCATTACTTAAAGCAGTCATAGTTCAGGTATACCTAATAGTTTATCTTATGAGTATGAATTAGACATTCTCCTTTAAGATTCTCGAACCCACCTAATCTCCCATTCCAAGGTTGGTACGAGAATGCTCTGCAGTACTCTTCTTGACCTCTTTCTGTGAAAGCTAGTCTTTGATACTTATGTATTTCAAGTCTAGAATATCCCTTGAAAATCTTCTGAAAGGTTTTAGCCCTTTTAATAATGGAACGTATCAGAGAAGAAGGTGAACAAGAAAGCTTTAAGTCCTGTGATGTTAATTATTATGTAAAGAGTAGATAATCATCTTTTAAAATTAAAATCAGAGGTTTTTCTAATGTTATTTCTCTGATTATCTGCCTATATTACTAAAGAAACTGTGGTCCAAATTCTTAGAACCTTCCTTGCCCCCAGCCGCCCAGTCTTCACATGAAAGCTGATTTATACAAGTGCCTGCCTGGCATTTGACAATTCCCAAAGGAGTGACTTTCAAAGTATGAAATTTTGCATGAATTTTCTGACTTCTAAATTACTTTGGACGTCTGTCTTCTCATGGGTATAAATCTGTGTGTATTGATTTCATATTTAACAGCACACTGTATCATTTAGAGTCTCACTTGGCAAATGCACTTGTTAAAGGGCTCTGGTAGGACTCTTTCTTTCACCTCTACCAACACCTCTTCCCAAACAAATCACTGTTATTGGTGATCTCTTACAAGAGACCTTTCCAAGCCTGATTCTGTCATTTACTTGGTAGATTTGTTGACTACAACATACAATTCCCTATCATCAAGTTTTCCAGATGTTTGCACAGCGGGTTCAGTGTTTTTAAAGTATCTAAATGATGGTCCCAAATGACGAATGTTCATTTTCAAAATTAAAGCTTATTACGAATTACCTGCCAAGTACAATTTGTCAGGAGAGACTGAAGGAATTAGAAATTTTGTCCATTGAGAATGAATGAAGAAGAAAGAACATAAATGATATAAGCTATTACATATCCTGGAGGTACATAGTAAGAATTTTAAATAACAGTGATTTACTAAGAGCTGTTGCATTAATACCTAAGACTTACTTTTGGAAAGGTCCATTACTACATTTTATGTCAGTCAGGCTTCAATTTTGTTAATGAAGAAAATAAAGGCTAGCAAAGACAAGGGTATCTCTAACATGGACCTGTTTTTCTCTTTTTAATCATTATCCACACAGGCTCAGCTTTAATATACTGTGAAGAAGAACAGGGCTTAATATAGTCATAGGCTTAATATACAAATTAATTTCCTCTTGTGCTTTCTAGCTTGTGGTCTGCTGTTGATCACTAACCTTTAGACTCCAGTTTCCTCATCTCTAATGTAGGAATAGTTAATAACTTAAATAGATTGTGCAAAAATAAATAAATCAAAATAATTTTTGAACACACTTTGTAAACTCTTAATGAAGAAGTAATCATCTTTTAAAATTAAAATCAGAGGTTTTTCTAATGTTATTTCTCTGATTATCTGCCTATATTACTAAAGAAACTGTGGTCCAAATTCTTAGAACCTTCCTTGCCCCCAGCCGCCCAGTCTTCACATGAAAGCTGATTTATACAAGTGCCTGCCTGGCATTTGACAATTCCCAAAGGAGTGACTTTCAAAGTATGAAATTTTGCATGAATTTTCTGACTTCTAAATTACTTTGGACGTCTGTCTTCTCATGGGTATAAATCTGTGTGTATTGATTTCATATTTAACAGCACACTGTATCATTTAGAGTCTCACTTGGCAAATGCACTTGTTAAAGGGCTCTGGTAGGACTCTTTCTTTCACCTCTACCAACACCTCTTCCCAAACAAATCACTGTTATTGGTGATCTCTTACAAGAGACCTTTCCAAGCCTGATTCTGTCATTTACTTGGTAGATTTGTTGACTACAACATACAATTCCCTATCATCAAGTTTTCCAGATGTTTGCACAGCGGGTTCAGTGTTTTTAAAGTATCTAAATGATGGTCCCAAATGACGAATGTTCATTTTCAAAATTAAAGCTTATTACGAATTACCTGCCAAGTACAATTTGTCAGGAGAGACTGAAGGAATTAGAAATTTTGTCCATTGAGAATGAATGAAGAAGAAAGAACATAAATGATATAAGCTATTACATATCCTGGAGGTACATAGTAAGAATTTTAAATAACAGTGATTTACTAAGAGCTGTTGCATTAATACCTAAGACTTACTTTTGGAAAGGTCCATTACTACATTTTATGTCAGTCAGGCTTCAATTTTGTTAATGAAGAAAATAAAGGCTAGCAAAGACAAGGGTATCTCTAACATGGACCTGTTTTTCTCTTTTTAATCATTATCCACACAGGCTCAGCTTTAATATACTGTGAAGAAGAACAGGGCTTAATATAGTCATAGGCTTAATATACAAATTAATTTCCTCTTGTGCGCTTTCTAGCTTGTGGTCTGCTGTTGATCACTAACCTTTAGACTCCAGTTTCCTCATCTCTAATGTAGGAATAGTTAATAACTTAAATAGATTGTGCAAAAAATAAATAAATCAAAATAATTTTTGAACACACTTTGTAAACTCTTAAGTACCATGAATATATATTGCGATCAGAATAACATTAATCACATATTAATTACTTACTCTCATAAGATGCTCTGTAAACATCAGACTTTTTTTTCAGTCTTTACAATTGTGTAAGTTAGGTTCCATCACCTTCATTTCATAGATGAGAAAGCTGAGTCTTGTACAGAGGTTAAGTGGTAGGCCTAAGTAACAGCTAGATGGGGTTGGACATGATTGAACCAAAATACCTGATTCCAAAAATATGTTCTCAATCAAAAATGCCCTCATTCTCTATACTATGCTATCAGCCTTTAACCATTAAACCCTAATGATCAGTGATGCCACTTTGGTTCAAAATATTTTGGAGGCACCATTAGAGATTGCCTTTAGATCCAAATTTATTGAGGCATACAAAGCAAGCAGCTTGCTGACTCTATACACAGCTCTGCTTTTTGACCCTAAAGAGAATCATCTAGTCTGATCATCCCGTATTCTACTTGGGAAGACAACACATATCTGTTGTCAAGACTTCTACCATTTAAAACTCTGTAAGATTGAAATTCTTTTTCTTCCTGTCTTTATAATAGTGGGTATAATGTCAACTGGAATTCTAACCATACCATATTTCAATGATCTACTCACCTATCCAACTTTAAATTAACCAGAATTTTTGAGTTACTGTATCCCAGAACCAAGAAATTTTTGAAATCTCTTGCTCCTTCCTAGGAAAATGTTTGGTCCCTGATAGAGAAATATGAAATCAGGCTGACCACCAATGCTTTGCATTAATACCTAAGACTTACTTTTGGAAAGGTCCATTACTACATTTTATGTCAGTCAGGCTTCAATTTTGTTAATGAAGAAAATAAAGGCTAGCAAAGACAAGGGTATCTCTAACATGGACCTGTTTTTCTCTTTTTAATCATTATCCACACAGGCTCAGCTTTAATATACTGTGAAGAAGAACAGGGCTTAATATAGTCATAGGCTTAATATACAAATTAATTTCCTCTTGTGCGCTTTCTAGCTTGTGGTCTGCTGTTGATCACTAACCTTTAGACTCCAGTTTCCTCATCTCTAATGTAGGAATAGTTAATAACTTAAATAGATTGTGCAAAAAATAAATAAATCAAAATAATTTTTGAACACACTTTGTAAACTCTTAAGTACCATGAATATATATTGCGATCAGAATAACATTAATCACATATTAATTACTTACTCTCATAAGATGCTCTGTAAACATCAGACTTTTTTTTCAGTCTTTACAATTGTGTAAGTTAGGTTCCATCACCTTCATTTCATAGATGAGAAAGCTGAGTCTTGTACAGAGGTTAAGTGGTAGGCCTAAGTAACAGCTAGATGGGGTTGGACATGATTGAACCAAAATACCTGATTCCAAAAATATGTTCTCAATCAAAAATGCCCTCATTCTCTATACTATGCTATCAGCCTTTAACCATTAAACCCTAATGATCAGTGATGCCACTTTGGTTCAAAATATTTTGGAGGCACCATTAGAGATTGCCTTTAGATCCAAATTTATTGAGGCATACAAAGCAAGCAGCTTGCTGACTCTATACACAGCTCTGCTTTTTGACCCTAAAGAGAATCATCTAGTCTGATCATCCCGTATTCTACTTGGGAAGACAACACATATCTGTTGTCAAGACTTCTACCATTTAAAACTCTGTAAGATTGAAATTCTTTTTCTTCCTGTCTTTATAATAGTGGGTATAATGTCAACTGGAATTCTAACCATACCATATTTCAATGATCTACTCACCTATCCAACTTTAAATTAACCAGAATTTTTGAGTTACTGTATCCCAGAACCACAACTAGAAGTTGCATACTAATATTTGAAGAAATGATCCATGCAAATTCTCTTGCTCCTTCCTAGGAAAATGTTTGGTCCCTGATAGAGAAATATGAAATCAGGCTGACCACAGAGTCAACGATTGCTTCATAGGACAAAATAGAACTTCTAGATTTTCCATCTTTAAAATTATAATCAGCAGCAGGAAGCAAAGCAATACCACTGTCCCTGTTATAGGAATCTAAAGGCTTTTTATAGAATGCACAGCAGTAAATGTTATCGCTATGCTTGAAAAAAACATTTTCATTATCAGTTGCCTTTTTTTTTCAATTGATTATGACTTTTCCTTTAAAAAATGCGTTTAGGCAAAATTTTTTTATGCTTGATTTAGCCCAAGGGAAATTTTGGGAGGGTTGGAATGGAGAGAATAGTCTGAATTGAATTCCTTCTGCTGCCTTTAAGCTATGCACACATGGACAAAATATATCACATTCTACTGAAATAATATTTTTTAACCTCCTATTACTTAGAAAGAACTTAACAATGAAGATTTCAGCTTTATGGTTTTACATTCCTTATTTGTGTAAGCCAATGAACAAACACAAGGTTAAGTTTATTTTCAACTTACTAACGTTTAAGTTGAGGGTGAGACGATGCTATTAAAAACATCTCTTCTTGATTTAAAGGGGTTATGTTGGACCGAAGCCTGTCAAGAAACTAAGCATAAACCAATCAGTGTTAGAAGCCTACAAAGTGAAAGTCAACAGAGTTAAGGCTAGCATTTAGTTATGACAAACTTAAATTATTGTGCCCCACTCAAGGTGGACTATGAATGCATTTATATATCTGGTGAAGTCTATGTTTTCTTTTACCAGGGAGGGAGGGATAGAACAGAGATTTTAAAGATGATCAAAACTCTTTAAGGTTGTTCAGAAAAAAATTCATAGATAAGAAATCTGAGGGCTTCCCTGGTGGTCCAGTGGGTAAAGACACTGCCTTGCAATGCAAGGGGTGCCAGTTTGATCCCTGGCCTAGGAAGATCCCATGTGCCGTGGAGTGTCTGGACCAATGTGTCCAACTACTGAGCCAGCGCTCTGGAGTGTATGGGTGGAGAGACAGTGCTCTGCAATGAGAGAGGCCACTGCAATGGGAAGCCCACACAGACCAAAGAACAAAGATGGATGAAAATAAATAAATGAAAGACCAATAGAAGTGGCCAAAAAAGAAATCTGAGATTATCATACCCATTATGCTGAGTGAAGAGTTAGTACACATTCAGAATAAATACTAAAACAAGTTTGAGTAAAGCAAGAAATTTAGAAATCTAGGATAAAATTGTCTTTCATTTCATAGGGAAAAAAAAGACAGTTTTAGAACAACACTGATTTAGAAGTTGGAAGGGAACTCTGAATTTAAATTTCAGTATATAAATCCCATTTTTTTCAAGTAAAATTAATCATGGATTTCTCTAAAGCCAACCCTCTTCACTCTCTGTTGTAATTCTCTTAAGAAAGCACTAAATGATAGCATTTTATTTTAGCCAAAAATCAATGGCCCTTCAGTGAAGCATTTATCTCCCAAGTATTATGAAGTTGAGATTCATACAATTCTGCTAGTAAGACATGAGGCCCTGGCTTTTGTGGTAATAACTTCACGCAACATATGAGTATGAAAACATTAACACAAAATGAAAGGATTGAAAATCCAAAGTGAGCATGCTCAAATTGTCTTTGAAATGTCAACCCAAATATTCATAATATAATTAATAATGATAATATGGAAATAAGGAATAATATATTACTGAGAAGAAATAATATTTAATTACTTCTTACTCTAGGCCAGACACTTGCTAAAT
This sequence comes from Tragulus kanchil, assembly GCA_022376925.1. Taxonomy (NCBI): domain Eukaryota; kingdom Metazoa; phylum Chordata; class Mammalia; order Artiodactyla; family Tragulidae; genus Tragulus; species Tragulus kanchil. The sequence continues at coordinate 103,175,606 of JAIOJX010000025.1, read as the reverse complement.
ATATGCATCATCTAATTAGTCTTTCTTAAGAACCCTGTGAATTCATTTTATTACTTATATTTTTCTACTTTAAGTAGGAAGATCTATTGATACATGTGGAAACATAAAAAAAACTGAAGATGGATTAAAGTATTTCATTGCACATTAATCTATGACCACTTGGAAAATGAATCAAATGTTATCATAAATTTTATCTGCTTGGAAATCCCTTTCTTCATTTGCATACTGATAAAATTATACTTATGTTTCATTTGGATGATTATAAGGATGAATAAGACATAACCCTTGCCCCTTAGGAACTCATGGTCTAAAAAGGGGATGTAATGTGCATCAAAAATCCAAGTATAATTCATGATGATTTGTGGTAAACTCCAGGTGGCGTTAGTGGTAAAGAACCCATCTATCAATGCTGGAGATGATGCAGCTTCAACCCCTGGGTTGGGAAGAACCCCTGGAGGAAGGGATGGCAACCCATCCAGTATTCTTGCTTGGAGAATCCCATGGACAAATGAGCCTGGTGGGCTACAGTCCATAGGGTTGCAAAGAGTTGGACACAATGGAAGCAACTTGTCATGCACACACCCACTGTAACACAAATGTGTTGAAAGCTATGGGTAGTTGGAAAAAAAATAATTCTGAGAGCTGGGAATTGAATTACAGAGGAGAAGATCAGGAAAGTGTCTTTATAGAAGTCAGTTCAATTGGGTTTGGAAGGTAAGTAAAGTTTCAGATATGAGAACCTGGGAAATATTGATACTCAATGCCTTCAAGCAGAGGGTAAGTTCAGAATGCCAATGCTGGTGGAATATTTGACACATGAGTGAGCAATAATGTTGATATGGACTAGATTGTAGAAGACTTTCACTGACAGTCTAAGGAGTTCAAAGTTTATTTGACATTCATTAGGAAGTTTTGTACAGTTATAATACAGTCAGAGTTCTGCTTTGGACATACTAGTCTTTCAATACATTGGACTACTTTATCCAAAGTTTTGTTAATTCTTTGATGGATAATTATTGTCTTGTTATCATCTGCCAGGACCTACACTAGGTAATGCTAATGTATGATGAATAAGACTCATTCTGTGCTTTTATAAATATTACAACCAAAAAAGTTACACAGAAAAGAGGGTCATAAAATATAAAACAGTATCACCGATGCTCTAAGAGGGAAAGAGGGGTAGCACCTAGAAAGAATACTTTATCTATCATTGCAGTCATAGAAAAACCATTCTACGGAAAGTGCTTTCAAACCGAGTGTCTATTTCAAACTGAGTGTAGGTTTATAGGATGGGAGGGTCACCCAATAAACCTACCCATATGAAAACACTCAGTGGAATTTGGGTTTTGAGCACTTGATGCAGAGTTATATGCTTTCCAGTCACATAGAATCTTAATAACCTCAGATACATGCAAAAGAGTTCTTGGCTGTTTCACTCTGCAGAGAAGTTCTGACCATCAGTCAACTTCCAAGAGAACTAATCAAGCATTATGAATAAGGGCCTTATGAAAGCAAATTCTGTTGAATTAGCTCTCTTCTTGGATCTGGACATCATATGGCTCTACTTTAAAAAAAAATATACTGAATGTGAATGATTCAGTGAAGTCTGAAATCAGCACCATGACTGAGTATGTCTTTTAGTGATCATTCATTTACTCAGTGATTCGGTAAGTCTTTGTTGCTTATCACTACCATGGAACCCACTGTACTAAGTACTTTTCTCATTTTTAGTCATAATTAATCATCACTGTCTTTAAACATTTATTTTCATTTTTCTTCCTCCTTATAACACTTATTGCAGCTTGAGTCTGTCACTGAGAGTTGTGTATATGAATATCCTCAAGTAGACTGTGACATTTTGAAGAGAGGAACTTGTGTCTTCATCCCGGTGTTCCATTCATTCAGTCATTGGCACAGATACAATAGGGTTTTGTTAAATGTTTGTTAGATGGATAGATAGATGGATGGATAGATAGATGCATGGATGTTTGAATACAGAGAATCATGTCGTTATGAATCCTATAGTCTAGTACAGATCAAGCATTCACAGCTAATTAGAAATGTTTTTCAGTATTCAAACCATGATGTTTTCTCTTTTTAATTTAAGTTTACTATTGTAATGCCCCAACAATTCACCATTAAGTAAAAAAAAGATATTTAGAGTTTGAAATGGTTCTCTATTCTACATTAGATGAAGCTTGATTTTTAAGTCTTCAAAAGAACCAGTTTCTTAGTTTTATATTTAAACTCATCAAAAAAACAGCCTGAAATCCCCATTAAACTATTTTAATACACTGTTCCTTTTCCTCAAGTTAGATGAAATTGAGGTGAATAAGAACAGATTAGATACTTTAGAGACTGTCTGTAGTAATCATTAATCCAAGAACAAAACAGAAGTATGCCTTTCCCTTGCACACAAAAGAATTAACATTACTTCTAACTCCTCTATTCAGTGGTCACATTCTATTGTCAATTTCCAAAAAGTACTGCCATATTTTCTTCTTTCTACTCAGCACAGTCAGCACATCTTTGTTGACTACTCTATGCCATAGATGTTGGTCATTTGACCAGGCATAATGGATTTAAAAACTTCAATAGCATTGTCTATACAGTCTTGTGTTCCTCAGAAAGTTAGTTTGAGAAAAATAAGTAAGATTTTTCTTACATTTTATGCATTATTGGAGATACTATACTTGTTGAATTAGCTCTCTTCTTGGATCTGGACATCATATGGCTCTACTTTAAAAAAAAATATACTGAATGTGAATGATTCAGTGAAGTCTGAAATCAGCACCATGACTGAGTATGTCTTTTAGTGATCATTCATTTACTCAGTGATTCGGTAAGTCTTTGTTGCTTATCACTACCATGGAACCCACTGTACTAAGTACTTTTCTCATTTTTAGTCATAATTAATCATCACTGTCTTTAAACATTTATTTTCATTTTTCTTCCTCCTTATAACACTTATTGCAGCTTGAGTCTGTCACTGAGAGTTGTGTATATGAATATCCTCAAGTAGACTGTGACATTTTGAAGAGAGGAACTTGTGTCTTCATCCCGGTGTTCCATTCATTCAGTCATTGGCACAGATACAATAGGGTTTTGTTAAATGTTTGTTAGATGGATAGATAGATGGATGGATAGATAGATGCATGGATGTTTGAATACAGAGAATCATGTCGTTATGAATCCTATAGTCTAGTACAGATCAAGCATTCACAGCTAATTAGAAATGTTTTTCAGTATTCAAACCATGATGTTTTCTCTTTTTAATTTAAGTTTACTATTGTAATGCCCCAACAATTCACCATTAAGTAAAAAAAAGATATTTAGAGTTTGAAATGGTTCTCTATTCTACATTAGATGAAGCTTGATTTTTAAGTCTTCAAAAGAACCAGTTTCTTAGTTTTATATTTAAACTCATCAAAAAAACAGCCTGAAATCCCCATTAAACTATTTTAATACACTGTTCCTTTTCCTCAAGTTAGATGAAATTGAGGTGAATAAGAACAGATTAGATACTTTAGAGACTGTCTGTAGTAATCATTAATCCAAGAACAAAACAGAAGTATGCCTTTCCCTTGCACACAAAAGAATTAACATTACTTCTAACTCCTCTATTCAGTGGTCACATTCTATTGTCAATTTCCAAAAAGTACTGCCATATTTTCTTCTTTCTACTCAGCACAGTCAGCACATCTTTGTTGACTACTCTATGCCATAGATGTTGGTCATTTGACCAGGCATAATGGATTTAAAAACTTCAATAGCATTGTCTATACAGTCTTGTGTTCCTCAGAAAGTTAGTTTGAGAAAAATAAGTAAGATTTTTCTTACATTTTTATGCATTATTGGAGAAGTATATCTTTATTTTTAATTACAGTAAAGTGATTCAATAATACAAAGGATCTTTTCTCCCTTTAAAATCAGGTGATGTTAACTGTGTGATATACTCTAGAAGTTAGGAAATTGCATGATGTAACATGAAGGAGATGAAAAAGGAGGAAATAAAGAAATTAAAGTTTGATTCCCAGATATCCTACTATTCTGTTTGGCCTGGGGCAAATTCCTTAAGTTTAGTGAGCTCCAGATGGTTTTTATGTAAAATGATGATACTAATAACAGCTTTATGATAACTATGGTTTTATTGCTAGGATTTTATAATAGATATCAACATATCAGGCACTGTTCTAGTATGTGGTAAACTTTCATTATGAGTGATTATTGGGTGGAAATAATAGGTAAGCATTCTACCTGAATTTTCTCATTTTAGCATTTCCTCAACTCTCTGAGACAGATTCTGCATTTCTAATTACTGTAAATGAGAAAACTGATATATAAAGAAGGTATAATTTGTCATAGATTACAGAGCTAATGTATGGTAGAACTAAGATTCAAATCCAGTTGTTGAAAGAATATGATTCAAAGGTAATGTTAAAATTTGAGCCTTCTATTTTATATTTAAACTCATCAAAAACAGCCTGAAATCCCCATTAAACTATTTTAATACACTGTTCCTTTTCCTCAAGTTAGATGAAATTGAGGTGAATAAGAACAGATTAGATACTTTAGAGACTGTCTGTAGTAATCATTAATCCAAGAACAAAACAGAAGTATGCCTTTCCCTTGCACACAAAAGAATTAACATTACTTCTAACTCCTCTATTCAGTGGTCACATTCTATTGTCAATTTCCAAAAAGTACTGCCATATTTTCTTCTTTCTACTCAGCACAGTCAGCACATCTTTGTTGACTACTCTATGCCATAGATGTTGGTCATTTGACCAGGCATAATGGATTTAAAAACTTCAATAGCATTGTCTATACAGTCTTGTGTTCCTCAGAAAGTTAGTTTGAGAAAAATAAGTAAGATTTTTCTTACATTTTTATGCATTATTGGAGAAGTATATCTTTATTTTTAATTACAGTAAAGTGATTCAATAATACAAAGGATCTTTTCTCCCTTTAAAATCAGGTGATGTTAACTGTGTGATATACTCTAGAAGTTAGGAAATTGCATGATGTAACATGAAGGAGATGAAAAAGGAGGAAATAAAGAAATTAAAGTTTGATTCCCAGATATCCTACTATTCTGTTTGGCCTGGGGCAAATTCCTTAAGTTTAGTGAGCTCCAGATGGTTTTTATGTAAAATGATGATACTAATAACAGCTTTATGATAACTATGGTTTTATTGCTAGGATTTTATAATAGATATCAACATATCAGGCACTGTTCTAGTATGTGGTAAACTTTCATTATGAGTGATTATTGGGTGGAAATAATAGGTAAGCATTCTACCTGAATTTTCTCATTTTAGCATTTCCTCAACTCTCTGACACAGATTCTGCATTTCTAATTACTGTAAATGAGAAAACTGATATATAAAGAAGGTATAATTTGTCATAGATTACAGAGCTAATGTATGGTAGAACTAAGATTCAAATCCAGTTGTTGAAAGAATATGATTCAAAGGTAATGTTAAAATTTGAGCCTTCTATTTTATGTCTTTCTCCTGCCAAATAAAAGGAAATCTGGATCTAGTCAGTAGAAACTCTATTTGGAGGGGACATGTGATGGAGGAGAGGAGCAGTATGATAGGGAGAATGGGACCATAACAGCAAGTATGTCAGAGATTAGGCAAAAAAAAAAAAGAATTTTTCTTTTCTAGAGAGGAGGGAGTAAGTATGGACTGCAAGCTGTATGATTTGAGATTAGATCAGCCTATTCTCAGGAGGAGATGGTGTGCTGGCTCAGGCTAAGGTGGATCAAATTTCAGGGACCCGGGGGAAGGAGAGAAATTTAACCAAAGTTTGAATTGCAAAATATTTTGTTTCAACTGATCACTGACAATAAGCAATTCAGCTAATTATTTATGAAGCTAAAGTTAGAAATTTAGACTCTGTTTAATTATAGGTTGGGGAATTTTCAGGTGTCTCAGAGGTAAAGAATCTACCTGCCAGTGCAAGGAGATGTAGGAGACAGGGGTTCGATCCTTGGGTTGGAAAGATTCCTTGGAAGAGAAAATGGCAAGCCACTACAGTATTCTTGTCTGGAAAATTCCATGGACAGAAGAGCCTGGCAGGCTACAGTCCACAGGGTCGCAAAGAGTTGGACATGACTGAGCATGCACACACAATTGTACTCATCATAGGTAAACAAGGAGGTGTCTGTGAATCTTATCTAAATCATACTATGAAGGGTAATGCTTTGCACTAGCCATTTCCTAGAACACAGAAAGATCGGACGATTTCTTAACCTTCATTTTTTTCCAGACTCACGGGGTTCAGGCAAAGTTCCACATTGTCACTCCCCACTGTTTAGACACTATGAAGATGAGATAGTCTTTGGAAGAATTCCTTGATAAACTTGTGACCTCCCTAGTCTGGGTTGTTAATCAAATTAGTATGTTTTAGGAATTCTTTCATACAGAAGCTTAGCTAAAATCCTAAATAGTAAACCATTCAATTTGAAAACATACATCTACTATAGTTTGAATCAAGTCACTTTACTGCATAAAAGCTAGTTCCCTTATCTGATAAATGATGAAGTTGGATTGAACAAATGCTCTCCTAGCTCTGACCTTCAGAAATTCATGAAAGCAACAAAGATTTGTCCAGGTACCCTGTGACTTGCTATGTGGAATCAGATACTGAACCACACACTTTCGTCTTCCCTCTAAGACTCAGGGAACATCAGCGTAGGAACCACTTAGAAATGCTCTGGCTTTGGATGTCAGTAGATTGTCTATAGCTCTTTCATCAGCAATTCAGAATAATGTTGTCCAGATTGCCTTTGTCTTCCATGCTGCCAATCAATCATTTGTTCTTCCTGAACTTGGAGTATGCCTTGTGCAAAGCCTTGCATAAATGGGGTGATTCTTTGATTGCCTCTTCTCCAACCATTCTGATTTTCTACATTTTACTTTCACAGTCTCTCTGAATTTCTTTTTTGTGTGTATCTGAGGGACCCGGGGAAGGAGAATTTAACCAAAGTTTGAATTGCAAAATATTTTGTTTCAACTGATCACTGACAATAAGCAATTCAGCTAATTATTTATGAAGCTAAAGTTAGAAATTTAGACTCTGTTTAATTATAGGTTGGGGAATTTTCAGGTGTCTCAGAGGTAAAGAATCTACCTGCCAGTGCAAGGAGATGTAGGAGACAGGGGTTCGATCCTTGGGTTGGAAAGATTCCTTGGAAGAGAAAATGGCAAGCCACTACAGTATTCTTGTCTGGAAAATTCCATGGACAGAAGAGCCTGGCAGGCTACAGTCCACAGGGTCGCAAAGAGTTGGACATGACTGAGCATGCACACACAATTGTACTCATCATAGGTAAACAAGGAGGTGTCTGTGAATCTTATCTAAATCATACTATGAAGGGTAATGCTTTGCACTAGCCATTTCCTAGAACACAGAAAGATCGGACGATTTCTTAACCTTCATTTTTTTCCAGACTCACGGGGTTCAGGCAAAGTTCCACATTGTCACTCCCCACTGTTTAGACACTATGAAGATGAGATAGTCTTTGGAAGAATTCCTTGATAAACTTGTGACCTCCCTAGTCTGGGTTGTTAATCAAATTAGTATGTTTTAGGAATTCTTTCATACAGAAGCTTAGCTAAAATCCTAAATAGTAAACCATTCAATTTGAAAACATACATCTACTATAGTTTGAATCAAGTCACTTTACTGCATAAAAGCTAGTTCCCTTATCTGATAAATGATGAAGTTGGATTGAACAAATGCTCTCCTAGCTCTGACCTTCAGAAATTCATGAAAGCAACAAAGATTTGTCCAGGTACCCTGTGACTTGCTATGTGGAATCAGATACTGAACCACACACTTTCGTCTTCCCTCTAAGACTCAGGGAACATCAGCGTAGGAACCACTTAGAAATGCTCTGGCTTTGGATGTCAGTAGATTGTCTATAGCTCTTTCATCAGCAATTCAGAATAATGTTGTCCAGATTGCCTTTGTCTTCCATGCTGCCAATCAATCATTTGTTCTTCCTGAACTTGGAGTATGCCTTTTGCAAAGCCTTGCATAAATGGGGTGATTCTTTGATTGCCTCTTCTCCAACCATTCTGATTTTCTACATTTTACTTTCACAGTCTCTCTGAATTTCTTTTTTGTGTGTATGTGTCTTGTGAATTTAGTTTTGGGTGTTGTTTCAGACCTTCCTAAAAACCAGGGTACTTTTCCTACTTAATATTCAAGAAGCATTCTTGAAGTGCATCTCTTTCAGAAAAAGCCCATGAAACTCGCCAGTGCTCAGCTGATGACTTATTTCAGGCTCTGTTGTGTCTCTGCATTGGATTCTTAGTGTAAAATCGTTGAAACAGGACTCTGTGGGCATTTTTATCATCCAGCGTCTTGAGTGTAGTACTGCAATAGATGTAAAACCTTTAAGGTTACTTAGTTTTTTAAGTGTATGATGCAACTGATAATATGTGAATGTTGTATTATCAATACAGGGAGCAGCCTAAAGTGGGCTTTACTGAAGTAGAGCAAATTATAACTTTAATAGGAACACTCCATCGTGTCTGACTCTTTGCCACCCCATGGACTGTAACCCACCAGGATCCTCTGTCCATAGGATTTCCCATGGAAGAATACTGGAGTGAGTAGCCCTTCCCTTCTCTAGAGGATCTTCCCAGCCCAGGGATCAAACTCAGGTCTCCTGGATTGCAAGCAGATCTTTTGCCAGCTGAGCTACAAGAGAATCCCAGTGGTATAGAACCCACCTATCAGTTTGGGAGCCATAAGAGACACAGGTTCTGTCCCTGGGTCAGGAAGATACTGTGGAGGAGAAAATGGCAACCCACTCTAGTATTGTTGCCTGGAGAATCCCATGGACAGAGGAGCCTTGAAGGTTACAGTCCATGGGGCTACAAAGAGTTGGACACAATTGAACGAATTCACTTTCACTTTTACCACTACTGCCAGCTGAGAAGCCCTAATGGATGTCTGCCATATACCAACAGAGTATCTGTCTGTTGGGTAACTGATACCTCCCTCATCTCCTTTGAGCTAACAGAGGAGTCAGTCCTTAAAACTCAACACTGTCTAATTTTGAACTTACAAATCAAAAGGAGAAGCAGTAATCTTAGGGGAAAAAATGATTCATTAAACAAAGTTAGAACTTTGTCCTTAGGAAGTTTATATTTGCTTGGCCCTTGCTAATATGGGAGCTTTTTCAACACTGGTGGCAGTAATGGGACAGAAATTAATCAGCTGGGGCCAGTTTTAAGAAATGGCTTCAACCCCTAAGTGGTTTTCCAAGTTTCTGTTAAACATCTCACATTATTGAGGATACAAGTCAAAATCACTTATCAGCAGTTCTTCTAAATAGCAAGGAGCATGTATTAAAGAGCCCATGAAGGAATTTCTAATGAGAAAAAATGCTCTTACTTTTTGAGAAATTAACTGCTCCAATAAATTGCAAAGATAAAGTATGAAAAGTTATCACAATAATGTCTGTTGTAATAAAACTAAACTGTACAGCTGATAACAGTTAAAATGCCAGAAGGTGAGTTAATGAAGTACCATTCTCCTAAAGCCTCTTTGGTCCTTACTCTGAAATATAATTCTGACACTCACACATAAAGGATATGGTGGAAGTTACATGGAAATACTGTATATGCCACAGGTTCTACAGATTCATTGCCTATGAACTTTTGAATATACATAAAATTTAAAAAGCAGAGTATATTAAATGAAACTTCCAGGAAGGTGATATAAAATTTTCCTAGAGCCTAAAATGGATTCTTAAATTGTAAAAGAGATGAAAATCTGTAGAAAGAGAAATCAGTCTGAATTGTCAGTGAGCACTGGACAGTTTCCATCAAAGATCACAGAAACGGGGCAAAGATAGAGTCACTGAAGTCTTCCTAATACAATTTGTGGATTCATGAACATACAAGAGGGCTGAAGCTTATGTTATGATTTTCTGCAGTCAAATTCCCAGCCAACTTAAAGATCGTAACAATGTAGAGGAACTCCTAAGGATAATGAGAGAACAGACAAACAAATAGCACAGACAAATAAATAGCATAAGTAGAAGTTGAAAAGTAATGAAGTAGGAGAGTTTGGGGCTAAGAGTAATACTGTACATTACTGAATTTCTCTCACACGTAGTAATGATCACATTGGTCCTGAAAGAGGAAAATACATGTGTATGTGTATGGAGAGAGAAAGACAAGGAGAGAGGGAAAGGGAGGAGGGACGAGGAGGGAACAGGTCAAAGTTGAGAAAACTTTAGAAAGCCCAAACTGCCGACTTGCTCAGATACAAGGCTTCTTGTCACATAGTAAAAGTCAAATGATCCAGGGCATCTATCAAGCAAACTGCAGAGGGGAAATGAACAGAGGCATCCCAGTTACCATGAGTTCAGTAGGGGCCAGAAAAGTGCCCTATTCACATAACTATCTTCTGACTAATTAAGTAAACACAACAAAAGCAGTGAAACAATTATCCAAGAAATAAACAAAATTGAAATCCACCAAAACTCTATAAGAAGAGGCATGAAGAAATAGTGCAGACCATGACAGAAAGAAAACTCTCTGCTTGGAGCCATCTGTGACTCTGAGTAGCAATAGAAATAATCAAATGAAGAGCTTTAAGAAGGCATGGCAGCACTAATAGATTCTTTTCTGGGTTTCTGGTTTTTGTTTATGGATAATTATAATTTGGCAAAGTGTTTAGAGGCCCATAGTATGAATGACTCCCTTGTGTTTTATTTAAGCTATAGTTCACAAAAGACTTCAGTTTTACCACCATGCCAACTAAATGTATCCAGAAGGAGAAAATCTCCAAGTGATGTGTGAATTTGACTTTGTAAGTTGATTTAATGTATTATGGCAAATTCACCAACCTGATTTTTATAGCAGTGTATTTAACATGTTTACCTGTCCAGTGAAGGAAATTTTGATTTTCTTATATATTTGAAACAAATCTCATTTTCAAGTTATGGCTACTTAATATTATCTTAGAGTTTGTTTTCATATATTCCCAAATACATCCTATACCCTTATGTATCCTCATATTTGTTGAAATCTCAATGAAGTGGAAAGTGAATAAACTTGGCTTCAATGTGCATAAAAAATGTGGGTTTTTTTTTTTTTTCTGAAAATAAGGAGGTATTATATGGAAGAAGCACGAAAAATAAAAGGCTTACTAAACTACCCTCATTTATATCCTGTCGAGTCTGCCTTCAAATATGGCTTATCTTTTTGTTAGAAATGGATTCTCTGAATATTAATATATTAATTGGTATTCTTCAGTGGCATGTAACAGGAATGAATTTTGCTTAATTTGAGCAAAAACAGAAATTTATTAAGGAGATAGAATTGTTCAGTGATTTAAAAGAATAGTGGAAAAAACATGTATTAGCAAGGGCAGACAGGATAGTTCCAGGAATCTAGGTAACAAGAATTGATGTGCAGTTTCTTCAAAGTGATCTCCTTGGTATAAGTGAAATCTGACCATGTAAAATCTCTATGTTGCTTGGCTCAATATTCAAATTCCTGGAAGAGAACTTAGTTACAGTCTAGCTTAGATCATTTATCTACCTCTTGCCAATGGGAAGGCTAAACCACACTTTGGTCAGACTACCACAACTGTAGACAATGAGAGAAATAAAGCTTCTGTTATACAAAGAAAAGGACATAGATGCTGAGAAGGCATACAGCAGTCTTATGCTTAAATGCATTCATGATCAGAGATTAGTATATACAATGCTGTGAAAAACAACCAGATGACACGTTCAGGGATAGTTTATGTTTTTTTTTTTTTTTAATCTATAACTGTTTCATTAAAAAGAATGAAGGAAATTATATTAAATGCATCCATATTGAGCCAGTATTTATGGAGATACTATATACTATGTAGTAGGCAATATAAGAAGTTTCACATGTATTTTCTCATTAAATTGTCACCTAAAATTTCTGTTAAAATTGATATTTCTATTTTGTACTTATGCATTTTGGAGATCAGAAAGTTATACTGGCTTGTTTACTGTCACTCCATACATAACTGTGGTCCATTTTTGTTTGTATTTGTATCACTTGTTCATTTGGGGATCTATAGTTTTGTCATTTATGCAGAATGACTTCACTGTACTAATGGTTTCAAAGCACCAATGTTGTTCTTTAGTGCTAAACTTTACTAAAGTATAGAAAAAAATAATATTAATGGAAGAAGCACGAAAAATAAAAGGCTTACTAAACTACCCTCATTTATATCCTGTCGAGTCTGCCTTCAAATATGGCTTATCTTTTTGTTAGAAATGGATTCTCTGAATATTAATATATTAATTGGTATTCTTCAGTGGCATGTAACAGGAATGAATTTTGCTTAATTTGAGCAAAAACAGAAATTTATTAAGGAGATAGAATTGTTCAGTGATTTAAAAGAATAGTGGAAAAAACATGTATTAGCAAGGGCAGACAGGATAGTTCCAGGAATCTAGGTAACAAGAATTGATGTGCAGTTTCTTCAAAGTGATCTCCTTGGTATAAGTGAAATCTGACCATGTAAAATCTCTATGTTGCTTGGCTCAATATTCAAATTCCTGGAAGAGAACTTAGTTACAGTCTAGCTTAGATCATTTATCTACCTCTTGCCAATGGGAAGGCTAAACCACACTTTGGTCAGACTACCACAACTGTAGACAATGAGAGAAATAAAGCTTCTGTTATACAAAGAAAAGGACATAGATGCTGAGAAGGCATACAGCAGTCTTATGCTTAAATGCATTCATGATCAGAGATTAGTATATACAATGCTGTGAAAAACAACCAGATGACACGTTCAGGGATAGTTTATGTTTTTTTTTTTAATCTATAACTGTTTCATTAAAAAGAATGAAGGAAATTATATTAAATGCATCCATATTGAGCCAGTATTTATGGAGATACTATATACTATGTAGTAGGCAATATAAGAAGTTTCACATGTATTTTCTCATTAAATTGTCACCTAAAATTTCTGTTAAAATTGATATTTCTATTTTGTACTTATGCATTTTGGAGATCAGAAAGTTATACTGGCTTGTTTACTGTCACTCCATACATAACTGTGGTCCATTTTTGTTTGTATTTGTATCACTTGTTCATTTGGGGATCTATAGTTTTGTCATTTATGCAGAATGACTTCACTGTACTAATGGTTTCAAAGCACCAATGTTGTTCTTTAGTGCTAAACTTTACTAAAGTATAGAAAAAAGAAAAGAGACCTGGATAATAATACAGAAAAGATACAATTCTGTCATTAGGTAATCATTGGTGTCAAAACTACATCTGTAAATTTAGAAACATATATACAGAATGACGAGTTCAGCTATATATAGCACACTGAACACACACTCGTCACCGTTCCTTCCAGGAATCTCACTTAAATGAGAATGAAGTAAGGATATAAAACAACCAGGAAACCAGAGAAGACAAAACATTTTTGGAACATAAAAAGCAGAAGAGGAGTTAACAAGACTGAGACAGTAGAATACAGATATATTTTCTCAACTGAAGATGTCATTTATTGTAAGATGCACCATTAGTTTGTTTCACAAGGGGGAAAAAAATCACTGACAAATGTAATTATAAATGTATGCTTTTAAACATCCAGTCTGTTATTGCAGTAACTGAAATTAACAATAATACTTTTATTATTATCTGTCCCAGTTCTGGAGTTCTGGGAGTTGACTGGGTCTAGACGGATCAAGATCTCTCATTCAATTATTATCAAGTATCAGCTGGGGCTGGAGTCATCTAAAAGGTTTCTCCAGTCACATGGATGATGTTTATTGCTTGCTATCATCTGGGACTTCAACTGGGCTTATTGGCCAAGATGCTTACATATACCTTTTTATGTAGCCTGGGCTTCCTCAAAGCATGGTAGCTGAGTTAGGAGAACAAACATCACAAGAGAGAGAGCTGTGCTGAGCATATTGCTCCTTACACCCCATCTTCAAATCACACAGCCCCACCTTCACCCCATACTATTCATTGAGGTAGTCATATTGTTTTAACGAGACTCAATGAGAGAAGACATGCATTCTGTATGTTAATGGAAGAAATATAAGGTCACAGTGAAACAGGAATGTGTGGGATGGAAGGTACTCCTGCAGCTGTCTTTGGAAAATTTAATCTTCCATAGTGCAAAGAACAGTAACACAGGTCCCCACATTCAAAAACATGAGAATAATTTTTAAAAATATCTTAGAATAATTAACCACATGGTAATGATCTACAGTTGAGGTGATATTAAATGAGAGGCAAGCTAGTTCATGCTGCGTATCTTTAGAAGGCTTAGGTATTTGAAACATCATCCTCCTTGGAAGATCTCCTTATGATCTATAGCAGGTTGAAAATTTGAAGAAGGAGCAGTTAAATTCATGGGACTCTTTCCTTATCCCATATAGGTAGGCAACTTTCCCTTTCACCTCTGGCAGATGGAAACATTTTATATAAAGGAATTAAGCCAAGACTCTCAATATCTTGCAGATGAGAAGTGCATTATGGAAAACAGAGATATTAAGAAAATGAACAATTAGATCCTCATCTTCCTCTTTGTCAGCTTGAAGAACTTTGGTGGGGGAGGTTTGTTCTTCATCCTTTTTCCCTTCTACTATGTTTTATAGTCAGTGAATCGGAAGGTTCTTCTCTGGGGACATGAGGATGACAAGCAAGTTGGGCCAAGAGAGAGTGCTGCAAAGAGTGTTATCCTCCCAAAGCCATCACTCCACAGTGAGGCCTTGCCACCTGGAGCTTCAGTCACCTCTTCGGTGCTTTCATTTTAAATTTGAGTGGGTTGTTGCTGTTGTCACCACTGGAGTGACTGGGTCTAGACGGATCAAGATCTCTCATTCAATTATTATCAAGTATCAGCTGGGGCTGGAGTCATCTAAAAGGTTTCTCCAGTCACATGGATGATGTTTATTGCTTGCTATCATCTGGGACTTCAACTGGGCTTATTGGCCAAGATGCTTACATATACCTTTTTATGTAGCCTGGGCTTCCTCAAAGCATGGTAGCTGAGTTAGGAGAACAAACATCACAAGAGAGAGAGCTGTGCTGAGCATATTGCTCCTTACACCCCATCTTCAAATCACACAGCCCCACCTTCACCCCATACTATTCATTGAGGTAGTCATATTGTTTTAACGAGACTCAATGAGAGAAGACATGCATTCTGTATGTTAATGGAAGAAATATAAGGTCACAGTGAAACAGGAATGTGTGGGATGGAAGGTACTCCTGCAGCTGTCTTTGGAAAATTTAATCTTCCATAGTGCAAAGAACAGTAACACAGGTCCCCACATTCAAAAACATGAGAATAATTTTTAAAAATATCTTAGAATAATTAACCACATGGTAATGATCTACAGTTGAGGTGATATTAAATGAGAGGCAAGCTAGTTCATGCTGCGTATCTTTAGAAGGCTTAGGTATTTGAAACATCATCCTCCTTGGAAGATCTCCTTATGATCTATAGCAGGTTGAAAATTTGAAGAAGGAGCAGTTAAATTCATGGGACTCTTTCCTTATCCCATATAGGTAGGCAACTTTCCCTTTCACCTCTGGCAGATGGAAACATTTTATATAAAGGAATTAAGCCAAGACTCTCAATATCTTGCAGATGAGAAGTGCATTATGGAAAACAGAGATATTAAGAAAATGAACAATTAGATCCTCATCTTCCTCTTTGTCAGCTTGAAGAACTTTGGTGGGGGAGGTTTGTTCTTCATCCTTTTTCCCTTCTACTATGTTTTATAGTCAGTGAATCGGAAGGTTCTTCTCTGGGGACATGAGGATGACAAGCAAGTTGGGCCAAGAGAGAGTGCTGCAAAGAGTGTTATCCTCCCAAAGCCATCACTCCACAGTGAGGCCTTGCCACCTGGAGCTTCAGTCACCTCTTCGGTGCTTTCATTTTAAATTTGAGTGGGTTGTTGCTGTTGTCACCAAGTTGTGTATGATTTTTTGTGACCCCATGGACTGCAGCAAGCCAGACTTCTCTGTCCCTTACCATCCTTGGGCTTTGCCCAAGTTCATGTCCATTGAATTAGTGATGCAATTCAATCACCTCATCCTCTGTCATCCCCTTTCTCCTCCTGCCCTCAATATTTTCCAGCATCAGGGTCTTTTCCAATGAGTTGGCTCATTGCATCAGGTGAAAGTACTGGAACTTCAGTCTCAGTATCAGTCCTTCCAAAGAGTATTGAGGGTTGATTTCCTTTAAGATTGACTGGATTGATCTCCTTGCAGTCCAAGGGACTCTCAAGAATCTTCTCCAGCACCATGTTTCGAAACCATCATCACAGTTCGAAAGCATCAATTCATTGGCTCTCTGCCTTCTTTATAGTCCAGCTTTCACATCTATACTGACTACTGGAAAGACCATAACCTTGACTTTATGGACATTTCTTGGCAGAATGATATCTTTGCTTTTTTTTACACTGTTGAGGTTTTTCACAGTTTTCCTGCTATAAGTGAGTAGCCTGCATGAGTGGTAGACAGGAGTTATTATGCATGTATTTTAAAAAAGAAAAAAAAAACCCTCAGTGTGAAATAAGACAGATGCAACTAGTAGAGAGAACTTTCCATAAACAGAGACAAACAAGGAAAAAGTAAATCGTAAAATAAACAAATTACACTGTAGCATTAATCTCTGATAGGCAAGAGAAGATATTGCATTTCTGAAATAAGAGCAGAGTTATATAAAAAGGAAATAATTAGAAAACAATAAATGAAAGAATAGTTTCCATTAAAAATTTAAAAGAAATCTCTTTCTAGAAAAGTATTATGATGGGCTTCCATGGTGGTCCAGTGGGTAAAGAGTCTGCCTTGCAGTGCAAGGGGCACTGGTTTGACCCTGGCCTGGGAAGATCCCACTATTTTTATGTTTTATAGTCAGTGAATCGGAAGGTTCTTCTCTGGGGACATGAGGATGACAAGCAAGTTGGGCCAAGAGAGTGCTGCAAAGAGTGTTATCCTCCCAAAGCCATCACTCCACAGTGAGGCCTTGCCACCTGGAGCTTCAGTCACCTCTTCGGTGCTTTCATTTTAAATTTGAGTGGGTTGTTGCTGTTGTCACCAAGTTGTGTATGATTTTTTGTGACCCCATGGACTGCAGCAAGCCAGACTTCTCTGTCCCTTACCATCCTTGGGCTTTGCCCAAGTTCATGTCCATTGAATTAGTGATGCAATTCAATCACCTCATCCTCTGTCATCCCCTTTTCCTCCTGCCCTCAATATTTTCCAGCATCAGGGTCTTTTCCAATGAGTTGGCTCATTGCATCAGGTGAAAGTACTGGAACTTCAGTCTCAGTATCAGTCCTTCCAAAGAGTATTGAGGGTTGATTTCCTTTAAGATTGACTGGATTGATCTCCTTGCAGTCCAAGGGACTCTCAAGAATCTTCTCCAGCACCATGTTTCGAAACCATCATCACAGTTCGAAAGCATCAATTCATTGGCTCTCTGCCTTCTTTATAGTCCAGCTTTCACATCTATACTGACTACTGGAAAGACCATAACCTTGACTTTATGGACATTTCTTGGCAGAATGATATCTCTGCTTTTTACACTGTTGAGGTTTTTCACAGTTTTCCTGCTATAAGTGAGTAGCCTGCATGAGTGGTAGACAGGAGTTATTATGCATGTATTTTAAAAAAGAAAAAAAAAACCCTCAGTGTGAAATAAGACAGATGCAACTAGTAGAGAGAACTTTCCATAAACAGAGACAAACAAGGAAAAAGTAAATCGTAAAATAAACAAATTACACTGTAGCATTAATCTCTGATAGGCAAGAGAAGATATTGCATTTCTGAAATAAGAGCAGAGTTATATAAAAAGGAAATAATTAGAAAACAATAAATGAAAGAATAGTTTCCATTAAAAATTTAAAAGAAATCTCTTTCTAGAAAAGTATTATGATGGGCTTCCCTGGTGGTCCAGTGGGTAAAGAGTCTGCCTTGCAGTGCAAGGGGCACTGGTTTGACCCCTGGCCTGGGAAGATCCCACATGCCGCAGAGCAGCTGGACCAGTGTGTCCAAATACCATGCCCAATTGCAAGCCAGCACTCTGGAGCACGTGTGCCCAGAGCCAGTGCTCTGCAACAAGAAAGGCCACTGCAATGGGAGGCCCACAGGGGCTAAAGAATAAAGATGGATGAAAATAAATAAAAAAGAGGCAAAAATTTAAAATAATAAAGTATTATGATAAAGACAGTTGACTTGGGATCTACCCTCTTAATTGGTTTTTCAGTGTAAAATACTGTATTGTTATCTATAGGTATACTATTGTACAGCAGGTCCCTAGAAATTATTCGTCTTCTATAATTATGTTTTATGCATGTTAGTAACTCCCAATTTCTTTATCCCAGCCCCTGGCAATCACCATTCATTCTTTAATTCTCTGACTATTTTAGATACCTCATATAAGTGGAATCATGCTATATTTGTCCTATAATTAGCTTATTTCACTTGGTATAATGTTCTCAAGGTCTACCTATACTGCATATCACAGGATTTTCTTCTTTTTTTTAACACTGACTAATGTTCCATTGTATACATGTAACACACTTTCTTTAACCATTCACCCATTACCAGACATTTAGGTTGCTTCTACGTCTGATTACTATGTATAATACTGCAATGAACCTGGAAGTGCTAATACCGTTTGTTTTTTTTAAATTTTTTGGCCACTTTTATTGGTTTTTCATTTATTTATTTTCATCCATCTTTGTCCTTTGCCTGTGTGGGCCTCCCACTGCAGTGACCTCTCTTGCTGCAGAGCACCAGCTCTGGGTGCATGCGCTCTAGAGCTCCGGCTAGGTAACTGGACACATCAGTCCAGCCACTCCACGGCACATGGGATCTTCCCAGGCTAGGGATTATATTGGCTCCCCTTGCACTGCAAGGTGGAGTCTTTACCCACTGAGTCCTTCCCCAACCAGGGAAGGCCCTGCTAATACATTTTGAGATCATGATTTCAATTATTTTGGATAAATATCCAAGAAGTAGAATTCCCAGATCATATGTAGTTTTCTTTTTAGTTTTTTGTATTGTTTTCCATAATGGTTAACCATTTTGTACTTTTAGCAATAGAATGCTAGTGTTCCAATTTCACCAAAACTTACCATCGTAAAAAAAAAAAAAAAAAAAACAACTTACAGGTGTAAGGTAATATCCTATTGTGATTTTGATTTGTCTTCCCCTGATTATCAGTGTTATTGAGCATCTTTTCACATATCTTTTGACCTCAACAGCAATATTTAAGAAGTAGAATCAAATGGTCGACATTTTTAAAAAGTAGATAAGAAAAATGTATAATAAATGATAATCCAGGAACTTCATCATGTAGCTAATATAAATTGAAGGAAAAAAGTACAAGAAAAATTGCAAAGAAGAAATTATTCAAGAAATAATTCAAGGAAAATTTTCAGAATTGAAAATCCACTAATGTACAGAATAATGAAGATAAAGGAAAAGAAAAAGAAAATTGAAAAATACCCACACTATGCTTCCCTTTGTGGCTCATATGGTCAAAATACCCATTGTATAAATTAAGATCCAAGCAATCCCATGGAGGTGAAAAAAAGATCACGGAGAATCAGAAAGACAATTGACAATTTAAGCAAAACTAGAATATAAATAACCCAAAATTGTATAGAATTTTTCCACTTTTTTAACTTCACCCATTACCAGACATTTAGGTTGCTTCTACGTCTGATTACTATGTATAATACTGCAATGAACCTGGAAGTGCTAATACCGTTTGTTTTTTTTAAAATTTTTGGCCACTTTTATTGGTTTTTCATTTATTTATTTTCATCCATCTTTGTCCTTTGCCTGTGTGGGCCTCCCACTGCAGTGACCTCTCTTGCTGCAGAGCACCAGCTCTGGGTGCATGCGCTCTAGAGCTCCGGCTAGGTAACTGGACACATCAGTCCAGCCACTCCACGGCACATGGGATCTTCCCAGGCTAGGGATTATATTGGCTCCCCTTGCACTGCAAGGTGGAGTCTTTACCCACTGAGTCCTTCCCCAACCAGGGAAGGCCCTGCTAATACATTTTGAGATCATGATTTCAATTATTTTGGATAAATATCCAAGAAGTAGAATTCCCAGATCATATGTAGTTTTCTTTTTAGTTTTTTGTATTGTTTTCCATAATGGTTAACCATTTTGTACTTTTAGCAATAGAATGCTAGTGTTCCAATTTCACCAAAACTTACCATCGTAAAAAAAAAAAAAAAAAAAACAACTTACAGGTGTAAGGTAATATCCTATTGTGATTTTGATTTGTCTTCCCCTGATTATCAGTGTTATTGAGCATCTTTTCACATATCTTTTGACCTCAACAGCAATATTTAAGAAGTAGAATCAAATGGTCGACATTTTTAAAAAGTAGATAAGAAAAATGTATAATAAATGATAATCCAGGAACTTCATCATGTAGCTAATATAAATTGAAGGAAAAAAGTACAAGAAAAATTGCAAAGAAGAAATTATTCAAGAAATAATTCAAGGAAAATTTTCAGAATTGAAAATCCACTAATGTACAGAATAATGAAGATAAAGGAAAAGAAAAAGAAAATTGAAAAATACCCACACTATGCTTCCCTTTGTGGCTCATATGGTCAAAATACCCATTGTATAAATTAAGATCCAAGCAATCCCATGGAGGTGAAAAAAAGATCACGGAGAATCAGAAAGACAATTGACAATTTAAGCAAAACTAGAATATAAATAACAATAAATAAATAGCAATTAATTAATTAAAAACTTAAAAAAATTAAGAAACAGAAATATTAGTATGTTATCTGACTTAGGAGTAAAGAGGAAAAGGAGAAGGTTGATGGCTTTTTTTTTTTGCATTTAAGTCTTATAGTATAATAAATAACAATTGAATATTGCTTTTAAAATCCTAAAAATATGTATTTTTTTTCAAAAGAGGATTCTATACCCAGCCAACTATCAATCAAAGGTGAGGGTAGAGAAAAATTTTCTGGACAGATATCTTTTCAATATATTTATCACAGGTCACTTTTTAAAGGCATTTTTCTAGTATCTCAGATTATCTTTCAAATAAACAAAGAAGTAAGCTAGAAAGAAGATCCAGAATTCAAGAAAGAGTAGACCCACTATCAAGAGGTAAGACAGGCAGACCCAGGTTGAGAACAGGAAGTTGGCCTCAGGTAAGAGTCAAGAATAAAGTGGGAGTGTGGGAAACTTCCTTAACAGTGTCCCCAAGGAAAATAGAGAAACAGATACTCTAATGTGCTCATCTATGTGAAAAAGAGAATTTAAAAGTAATTTGATATTTTTGAAAATTTTATGAAGAAAATTATAGGGATATAGATAATTAGATCAAAATTAGTTCAGAAAAATTATTAAAATCTAAAAAAACACAAAAAATTGATAGGAAAGATCATTAAAATATAGTCCTTGAGTTGGTTCAAGAGTAAAAAATAACAATTTAGCAATCATAATGTAAACAGTAAAAATTGCTTCATCTGAACCAATTTGATATAACTTGAATGAAAACAATGTAAAGTAGATAGCTAGGACATTTGGATGATATGTCTCCATATTTCAGAAGAGGAAGATCATAAATAATGCCTCAACATAAAAAATTAGGAAATGGAAATTTTAGTATGTTATTAGAATTAGGAGTGAAGAAGAAAAGAAGAGGGTTGATGTTTTTTGCATTTAAGTTTTATAGTATTAATTATTATTATTTATTTTTTTGGCCACTTCTATTGGTCTTTCATTTATTTATCTTTGTTCTTTGGCCTGTGTGGGCCTCCCATTGCAGTGGCCTCTGTCGCTGCAGAGCACTGGCTCTGGGTGCATGCACTCCAGAGCTCGGCTTGGTAGTTGAACACATCCAAACAGTCCCTCTGTGGCATGTGAGATCTTTCCAGGCCAGGAATCGAACTGACGCCCCTTGCACTGCAAGGCAGTGTCCTTACCCACTGGACAACCAAGGAAGCCAAGTATTAATTACTTTTTATAAATGAACATGGGTATCACACTGATAAAAATTAATTTTTAAAAGATAAGAGTAAAAACCTGGAATTCAGAGAAATACAGTTTAAATTTCCACTCCTCTGCTTATTACCTGTTTGTCCACTAGCAAGGTATTTTTCTTCTATGGCCTCAGTAAAATGAAGACAGCAAGAATGGTTACCATGTAGAACACCTGACTATGCTAAATATTTGAACATATTATTTCATTTAATCATCATGAAGCTCCTGTGAATTTCTGTGTTCTTATTATTTTCATTTTACATATGGGAAAATTGAGGAAGGAAGTGAAAAGTTGAGCAATTTGTCCAAATTAATACAGTAAAATCCAGGTAGCATCAGAAATATGCTCAACTCTTGTCATCTGAATGAAATTTAGATAAGAGCACCTAGCACTGTGTTTGATGAAGTGAATGTTCAATAAATATAAATGAATGAGTGAATGTTCATTGAACAACTTCGTTAAGTGCATTAAACTCATACAATGATCTATTTTATAATGCTGATGTATTGAACTCACACAGTAGTCAGCCAGGCATTACTAGAGTTTTCCTGTAGGATTTGGACACTTGGGTTGAAATATATAGCCATACAACCACCAAAGTATCTACAATTTAATAAATTACACTACAGTGGCAGTTAACTATTAATTTATACTGCTGCTGAGTTAGAAAAAGTTTGCAGATTGTGAGGGATATTTTTCATTATGAAAGCTTAGGCAGGTAAAGAAATTTCTACAGTTAACTACTAGGCAGGAAGCATGTTTTTCAAATCTGTGTTTCAAGAAAGAAATCCTCCACTGTCAGTTTCTCCTTCTCATCTTTGTATTGGATCGATTTCCCTATCGATTATGCTAATGTGCATCACATCAGACTTGCCACCCAGAAGCGGAATTGTCTAGAATTGAAAGTCTGTTAAGGGGTATGAATGGATTTCTCATCATCCTGGTTAGGTTGTCCTTTGTATAGCATTTTCATCCATTTTTGAAGGAGAATGTTATCAAACCCAGTTTAGATTACACTTCAGTCAACAGTTAATTACTATGTGTCCAATAAAAAAACAAACAAAGAAACTTCTGCCTTTAGATGTTTAAAATCCTAAATGCCTCAAAGAGATATTAAGAAGTGGCTACAAAAACAAAATTAAAAGTTTTTAAAGGCATAAATGTCCATACAGAATAATGGGACAGCCGTATATAGAATTGAAGTTTCAGAAATTTGATTTCTGTGAAGATAATAAAAGAAGGCCTGAAGGTGTTTGTTTACTGCTAAGAGCTATTTGATGATCACATTTAGGAAGTGTAATTTGACGCATAGAAGTCTTAATTTCAAGTCCCACTTTTTTTTTTCTTCTATGTTATATTACCTTCTATTTTAAAAAGTCCTACTGAATATAAGGAATTACAGAATCAAATTATTAAAATTACTAAAATGGAATGTTAAAAAACTACTGGCTATTCATATATATCTCAATGATACCTTGTTAAATGCATTCCAGGAGTTTAAAACACCAATCTGACGTTTAACAATGCTTCCATTCAGTTCAGTTCAGTTGCTTAGTCCTGTCCAATTCTTTGTGACTCCATGGACTGCAGCATGACAGGCTTCCCTCGCCTTCACCATATCCTGAAACCTGCTCAAACTCATATCCATTGACTCAGTGGTGCCATCCAACCATCTCATCCTATGTTGTCCCTTCTCCTTTGGCATTTTATTTTTCCCAACATCAGGGGTTTTTCCAATGGGTTGTCTCTTCACATCAGGTGGCCAAAGTATTGCAGCTTCATCTTCAGTATCATTCCTTCTAATGAATATTCAGGGTTGATTTCTTTTAGGATTGACTAAAATGGTTTGATGTCCCTTCCAGTCAAAGGGACTCTCAAGAGTCTTCTCCAACACCACAATTCAAAGGCATCAATTCTTTGGTGTTTAGCTTTCTTTATGGTCCAGGTCTCACATCCATACGTGACTACTGGGAAAGGCATAGCTTTGACTATATGGACTTTTGTTGGCAAAGCGATGTCTCTGCTTTTGAATACACTGTCTAGGTTTGTCATAGCTTTTCTTCCAAGGAGCAAGTGTGTTTTAATTTCATGGCTGCAGTCACCATCTGCAGTGATTTTGGAGCCCAAGAGTATAAAATCTGTCATTGTTTCCATTGTTTGCCCATCTTTTTGCCAAGAAATGATAGGACTGGATGCTGTGATCTTTGTTTTATGAATGTTGAATTTTAGGTTAGCATTTTCACTCTCCTCTTTCACCTTCATCAAGAGGCTCTTTAGTTCCTCTTTGCTTTCTGCCATAAGGGTGGTCCCATTTGCATATTGAGGTTATTGATATTTCTCCCAGCAATCTTTATTTTAGCTTGTGCCTTATCCAGACCAGCGTTTCGCATGATGTACTCTGCATGTAATGTTTCTATTACCTAACATGCAAACCAATTTCTCATTACTATTCATGACTACCAAACTCTCAGAAATGGTTTTGTTTTCATCCAAGTCTTAAAAGAATTAGTTTTGAATAAAGACAATTGAACTAAGAAATAACCTTGATTTTAAAAGGATAGATATAGGAAAACTTTTCTTTTTAGTGGGAATATTCACACTCCCTAAAGTTTTTAGAAATACATCTAGGCATTTTTAATAAGATAAACATCTCTGTGTATATTGATTCTTACTCTTTTTAGACAAAATAAATAAAATCCCAGAATTTCATGGTAATAAATAGAAATACTGAACTTGAAGTAATTTTTGGTTGACTTTTTGCATGGCTACTGGATACTAATAAAAAAAATGACTTAATGGTCAGCAGCTTTCATAAATATACATGGGGCAGATTTTGAAAATACTGACTCTCTTTTTCAACGCTCCTAATGGTAACATTGCCAATTATTTTAAGTTATTTTATAGTACTTATTTTAGTTATTAGATTTAGTAGGGGACTACCATGCATTAAAAAATGTAGTTAATCTGGATGATTCAGGTTAAAATTTCTTCCTAATATCATCATGCAACTGTGGTCATATTTATCAAGACATCAGAACAGAGGAATTCTGAAAGTGTTTTAAGATACATCTGCTTTAAAAGAACATGTATATGTACTATGACCACCTCAGTGGGAACTCTCAATTTGAATATAGTTTATCATTTTGAATAGTTTCAAAGAGTTAAACACTAATATTAAATCAAGTGATTCCTTGGTCAAATGATTATAGAAAGGGGAAAAAAATAGGATCTGGAAAAAGTTTGAAAAGATGGTATTTGACTTTGGTTGTGCACCCATTCAAATGCTACCATTGCTACTATTTGTGCACATTTTCTAATGGTAGAATTCATTGATATACAGAATGATAGGTTTACAGTATGCTAACATAGAGCAGGTTGCCTGGGGATTCAGACTGGCTGGTAGCTTGATAAACTGGTGAGATTGTTTATTTGAGACAGAGAGGCAGGAGGAGCAGACCAGAGAGCAGGAAGATTGCATCATGGAGCTCCACAGCATGCTTTTATAATTTGTATACAAGTTGGTGGAAGAGCACTGAATCAAGAAAACTTAATTTTGACAGGTCTGATGTATAGTCTATTTTGGTTAACCAAAAGGAACACATACATTTACTGCATTAGAGAAATTTCCATTATTTTTCTCTCAGCCATGAAAATCGATTTTGATGTGATTACACTCCGAGCCTGCTTGATGTACCTCTGACAGGACACAATGGAGAGAGAGTGGGTGGTGTAGAATGTGGGTAGCCATGGTGAAGCTGGACTCTGCGACAGACTGAACATAGTAGGAATCAAACGTCAATTAGGATAATTTGTGTGAAAATGGATCTAAGATAAAATAGCGATGACAATGTTGTATTTAAATGGTAGGGAGAAAATTAGGTCAATTCAAAACCCATTTTGAAAATCGTCTTTTCAACTCCTAATGGTAACATTGCCAATTATTTTAAGTTATTTTATAGTACTTATTTTAGTTATTAGATTTAGTAGGGGACTACCATGCATTAAAAAATGTAGTTAATCTGGATGATTCAGGTTAAAATTTCTTCCTAATATCATCATGCAACTGTGGTCATATTTATCAAGACATCAGAACAGAGGAATTCTGAAAGTGTTTTAAGATACATCTGCTTTAAAAGAACATGTATATGTACTATGACCACCTCAGTGGGAACTCTCAATTTGAATATAGTTTATCATTTTGAATAGTTTCAAAGAGTTAAACACTAATATTAAATCAAGTGATTCCTTGGTCAAATGATTATAGAAAGGGGAAAAAAATAGGATCTGGAAAAAGTTTGAAAAGATGGTATTTGACTTTGGTTGTGCACCCATTCAAATGCTACCATTGCTACTATTTGTGCACATTTTCTAATGGTAGAATTCATTGATATACAGAATGATAGGTTTACAGTATGCTAACATAGAGCAGGTTGCCTGGGGATTCAGACTGGCTGGTAGCTTGATAAACTGGTGAGATTGTTTATTTGAGACAGAGAGGCAGGAGGAGCAGACCAGAGAGCAGGAAGATTGCATCATGGAGCTCCACAGCATGCTTTTATAATTTGTATACAAGTTGGTGGAAGAGCACTGAATCAAGAAAACTTAATTTTGACAGGTCTGATGTATAGTCTATTTTGGTTAACCAAAAGGAACACATACATTTACTGCATTAGAGAAATTTCCATTATTTTTCTCTCAGCCATGAAAATCGATTTTGATGTGATTACACTCCGAGCCTGCTTGATGTACCTCTGACAGGACACAATGGAGAGAGAGTGGGTGGTGTAGAATGTGGGTAGCCATGGTGAAGCTGGACTCTGCGACAGACTGAACATAGTAGGAATCAAACGTCAATTAGGATAATTTGTGTGAAAATGGATCTAAGATAAAATAGCGATGACAATGTTGTATTTAAATGGTAGGGAGAAAATTAGGTCAATTCATCAAATAACCAAGGGTTTTTATCATTTCATGTGTACTGTAAAATTTATTTCTAGGAGTACAAGGCTATCACAAATTGTAACCAGTGAATATTTTATCTATTTAATAAAAATATTGAGTCCTTATTATATGCAAGGCATTTACTTAAGAAATCTCCCTCGTGGTTTTTGGTTGACAAAGAAAAAAAGTAAGAATTAGAGACTTTGGACTAGTGGCTAAAATTTTTATTTCTATGCCTTTCCAGAGCTCTTCGCTTACTATTTATGAGACTATCCTTACTTGTTTTCATTCACTCAATAAATATTTATTGAGCATTCAAAGGCAAGACATTTGTTTAGAAATCTGGGACACAAGAATAAACAAAATAGACTGTACTTGTTCTCAAGGGGTGTATAGTCTAATTGGGAATGCAAACAAGTAAAAAGAAATTACAATAAAGTATGCTAAGTGCTATAATAAATATGGAGCTCCATGGAAGCACCCAGAAGGGATGCCTGATCTAGCTGGGAGTTCAGAGATTCACTAAGAGAAGTTTTATTTAAATTGAGCCATAGAGAGTGAATAATCTACTCAGTAGAAGTTACTTAGCAATGAAAAGTTGAAGTGCAAATAGGGATCTGCGAGGAGAGACGGTATCAGGAGGAGGAAATAGTGTGCTCAGGAGCCAAGAGGAAAGACTCAGTGTTGTGTTGAGAGTAGAATGTGACACCTGGGGGTAGGGTGGTAATCAGAGATGATCATAGTGTAAACAATGGTCATTTGATGCAGAAGCCTAAGGAGAAAACCTCAAGGAAGGACTCTGATATTTTATCTGAGGGAAACAGGGCCTGTTGGATGCTTTTAAGCAGGAAACATAAATTTAGACTTGCACTTTTGTAAGAATGTTCTGAGTACATGGGAGAAAGTGAATTGGATGTAAAACTAACTATGGAGAGGGAGAAAGGTAGGGAACTGTCCCAGCACCCTGGTAAGGAGATGGTGGTAATCTTAACAAGAATATTGGCTGTGTGGATAGGCAGATGTAGTAGATTTTAGGAGCTTCTCTGGCAGCTCAGTGGTAAAGAATTTTGCCTGAAAAGCAGGAGTGCTGGGTTTGATCCCACGGTTGGTAAGATCCCCTGGAGGAGGCAATAGCAATTCACTCCAGCATTCTTACCTGGGAAATCCCATGGACAGAGGAGCCTGGCAGGCTACAGTCCACAGGGTCACACAGAGTCTGACACAACTGAAGTGACTAACCAGCAGTAGCAGTAGATTTTAAAGGTTTTTGGCTTTTAATTTTTTGTTTGTTTGGAAGATGAATGTAGTCGATTGGACAGGGGGATTAGGAAGTGTCAAAATGACTGTAGCGAAACAACTAAAGTCCATAATAAACATACTATTTGAAGCATCATGAGTTTTTACAAGAGGTAGAGACAGTTCCTAAACTCTTTCTTTTTATTGAAAAATAAAAGGAAGGAAGAAAGAAGGAAGGAAAAGAAGGTAGAGGAAGAACAAAAGAAGAAAGGAAGAAAGGAATATAAAACAATAAAAAAATCCAGACTATATATATAGTGTGTTTGTGTATGTGTGTGTATGTATGTGTATATATATATATATATATATACTATAAGCAAACTATAGATATATTATATAGTGAGATATATATAGTGAGATATATATATCTTGGACTAACTTAGTACAGAGCTAAGGCTAAAAAGCCAGGGGGAAATCAGACTTGCTGGAAGGCCAACAATTATGATGTGCTGGAGAATTAGCAATAGTACCAAAGCCATCAGAAAACTGTAAGAGGCTAGGCAGGGAGCTTGAGTGTCCAGTGTTGAGACTAAGACCTCTGAAAGGGTTGAAACGCTTCCAAGTTCCTAGAGTCCTTTGACTATAAAGATAAAAACTTCTCAAACCTCTGCGCATAGGACTGTAGTTCATTAAGTCCAAACAACAAACATAATTCAACAGAAGAAAGCAATCCCTCATGTCTGAGCATCAGCAAGAAGGAAAAAAAAAAAAAACAAGGAATTAAACTAAGTATTCCCTCAGTTAATGGAAATGTTAGACATAAAATAGAAAAATACATTGGCTTCAGATATAATGAAATGAAAACTGCAGTCTTAAAGGTCCTCAATTAAAAGAGTATTAGAGGGGCTTCTGGTGGTCCAGTGGGTAGAGGGTCTGCCTTGCAATGCAAGGGACACCGGTTCGATCCCTGGCCCAGGAAGATCCCATGTGTCAGAGTGGCTGGACCGATGTGTCCAATTTACGAGTAGGCGCTCTGGAGCACATGCACATGGAATTTATTTTAATATACATGAATGTGGGAATCCCTGGAGGAGGCAATAGAATTTTAAAGGCCTGGCAGGCTACAGTCCACAGGGTCACACAGAGTCTGACACAACTGAAGTGACTAACCAGCAGTAGCAGTAGATTTTAAAGGTTTTTGGCTTTTAATTTTTTGTTTGTTTGGAAGATGAATGTAGTCGATTGGACAGGGGGATTAGGAAGTGTCAAAATGACTGTAGCGAAACAACTAAAGTCCATAATAAACATACTATTTGAAGCATCATGAGTTTTTACAAGAGGTAGAGACAGTTCCTAAACTCTTTCTTTTTATTGAAAAATAAAAGGAAGGAAGAAAGAAGGAAGGAAAAGAAGGTAGAGGAAGAACAAAAGAAGAAAGGAAGAAAGGAATATAAAACAATAAAAAAATCCAGACTATATATATAGTGTGTTTGTGTATGTGTGTGTATGTATGTGTATATATATATATATATATACTATAAGCAAACTATAGATATATTATATAGTGAGATATATATAGTGAGATATATATATCTTGGACTAACTTAGTACAGAGCTAAGGCTAAAAAGCCAGGGGGAAATCAGACTTGCTGGAAGGCCAACAATTATGATGTGCTGGAGAATTAGCAATAGTACCAAAGCCATCAGAAAACTGTAAGAGGCTAGGCAGGGAGCTTGAGTGTCCAGTGTTGAGACTAAGACCTCTGAAAGGGTTGAAACGCTTCCAAGTTCCTAGAGTCCTTTGACTATAAAGATAAAAACTTCTCAAACCTCTGCGCATAGGACTGTAGTTCATTAAGTCCAAACAACAAACATAATTCAACAGAAGAAAGCAATCCCTCATGTCTGAGCATCAGCAAGAAGGAAAAAAAAAAAAAACAAGGAATTAAACTAAGTATTCCCTCAGTTAATGGAAATGTTAGACATAAAATAGAAAAATACATTGGCTTCAGATATAATGAAATGAAAACTGCAGTCTTAAAGGTCCTCAATTAAAAGAGTATTAGAGGGGCTTCTGGTGGTCCAGTGGGTAGAGGGTCTGCCTTGCAATGCAAGGGACACCGGTTCGATCCCTGGCCCAGGAAGATCCCATGTGTCGCAGAGTGGCTGGACCGATGTGTCCAATTTACGAGTAGGCGCTCTGGAGCACATGCACATGGAATTTATTTTAATATACATGTAACTCAGTCTCAGATCAAGAGAAGAAAGGAGAGGCAATATTTAAAGCAGTAATCATTTTTTCAATTTTGATGAAAGCATAGATCCTCAAGTCTAGGAAATGATAAATATAATATAAATGACAAATATAAAGAAATTGAAAGGGAAACACACTGTAGTGAAACTACAGAAGGACAAAGACAAAAGGAAACATTTAACAGTTTAAAAGACATTGTCAAAGCTCCATGATGTTGCTATTTTGATGATTAATTTATTTAACTTTATGAACTGCTTCTCTAGACCTTGAGAATTCTAACAGCTCATGTACAAGCAGCAAAGGGAAATCCAAATTACAGTTCAAAGAAGCATACTGTTTTTGATTTGGCATAATCTCTTGGGTACTTCTCTCAACTAAGTACTGAGCACATCACTTCTACTTGTTGTTTCATCCAGTCCTCTTGGACACCTTTTGATTGTGCATATCACCATTCTCACTTGAAAGACAGGACGGTTAGGCTTGAGGAGGTTTTGTGATTTGCCCAAGGTCGTATAACTGGAAGTGGCAGTGGTAGTTGCTCAGTCATGTCCGACTCTTTGTGACATCATGTACTTTAGCCTGCCAGGCTCCTCTGTTCATGGAATTCTCCAAGCAAGAACACTGGCGTAGGTTGCCATTCACTTCTCTAGGGGAGCTTCCCAACCCAGGGATCAAACCTGGGTCTGCCACACTGCAGGCAGTTATCATCTAGAGATACAAATTCCTGACTTCTGACTCCAGATTCATATTCCTCTGATGTTGTCTCTTGTATAAAATAAATAAAAGTTCAAAAGTGATACATCTTTTAGTTCTTATTATAAGGAGGCCTGCATCAGAATATATTCAATTTAAGTAATAGGTATAATTTTTATAATCCTAACACATAAAGCAATCTAAATAGCTAAAAAGCATTCAAGAGAAAGATTAGATGACTGATACTAATAATCAGATCATCTAGAGGGTCTGCTGAATGCAAGGGACACCGGTTCGATCCCTGGCCCAGGAAGATCCCATGTGTCAGAGTGGCTGGACCGATGTGTCCAATTTACGAGTAGGCGCTCTGGAGCACATGCACATGGAATTTATTTTAATATACATGTAACTCAGTCTCAGATCAAGAGAAGAAAGGAGAGGCAATATTTAAAGCAGTAATCATTTTTTCAATTTTGATGAAAGCATAGATCCTCAAGTCTAGGAAATGATAAATATAATATAAATGACAAATATAAAGAAATTGAAAGGGAAACACACTGTAGTGAAACTACAGAAGGACAAAGACAAAAGGAAACATTTAACAGTTTAAAAGACATTGTCAAAGCTCCATGATGTTGCTATTTTGATGATTAATTTATTTAACTTTATGAACTGCTTCTCTAGACCTTGAGAATTCTAACAGCTCATGTACAAGCAGCAAAGGGAAATCCAAATTATAGTTCAAAGAAGCATACTGTTTTTGATTTGGCATAATCTCTTGGGTACTTCTCTCAACTAAGTACTGAGCACATCACTTCTACTTGTTGTTTCATCCAGTCCTCTTGGACACCTTTTGATTGTGCATATCACCATTCTCACTTGAAAGACAGGACGGTTAGGCTTGAGGAGGTTTTGTGATTTGCCCAAGGTCGTATAACTGGAAGTGGCAGTGGTAGTTGCTCAGTCATGTCCGACTCTTTGTGACATCATGTACTTTAGCCTGCCAGGCTCCTCTGTTCATGGAATTCTCCAAGCAAGAACACTGGCGTAGGTTGCCATTCACTTCTCTAGGGGAGCTTCCCAACCCAGGGATCAAACCTGGGTCTGCCACACTGCAGGCAGTTATCATCTAGAGATACAAATTCCTGACTTCTGACTCCAGATTCATATTCCTCTGATGTTGTCTCTTGTATAAAATAAATAAAAGTTCAAAAGTGATACATCTTTTAGTTCTTATTATAAGGGAGGCCTGCATCAGAATATATTCAATTTAAGTAATAGGTATAATTTTTTATAATCCTAACACATAAAGCAATCTAAATAGCTAAAAAGCATTCAAAGAGAAAGATTAGATGACTGATACATGAATAATCAGATCATCATTGGGTGTCAGTGATTAGTTGCAAGATCTCTTCAAGTGCTGAGGGAAGTAACTGCTGCCTTAGAGTGGTGTAACCAAAATGCATCTTTGAACATAAGCATGAAATAAAACCATGTAAAGCTAAATAAAACTGAGAAGTTTCTACAAAGCTACAGAAAATTCTATAGAATGTATTTAGGAGAGAAAGAAAGTCAATCTAAAACAGCACATGAACATGGTGCAAATCTGGCAAAAAGTGATAAATTTAAAGAGTTCATGGTTCTTATATTGTTGTCAAAGAGGATTGAAATATTGATTAATTTGGGGCCTTCTAAAGCTAAATATGAATGATAAAATTTTAAGAACTATAGCAGAAATATGAATGAGGAAAAATATGAATTCAAATTTTAAAATAAGAAGCATGATAAAATGAAAAATATAAATTAAAAAATGAGATGATAGGGAAAGGCCCAATATATCACAATCACAAAATAAATATATGTTTATACCCATCAAGAGACAGGAATTATAAAAATGAATTTTAACTTGTAGTTGTGCACTGTTTATGGGCTTCCCGGATGGCACTAGTGGTAAAGAACCTGCCTACCAGTGTTGGAGATGAGAGGCAGTTTTGATCCCTGGCTTGGGAAGATCCCTGGAGGAGGTGTGGTAACCCACTCCAGTATTCTTACCTGGAGCCCATCCCCTAAAATGAAAGGAGGAGTGGTAACGCACTCCAAGCACATGACACAGGCTCCTCTGTTCATGGAATTCTCCAAGCAAGAACACTGGCGTGTTGCCATTCACTTCTCTAGGGAGCTTCCCAACCCAGGGATCAAACCTGGGTCTGCCACACTGCAGGCAGTTATCATCTAGAGATACAAATTCCTGACTTCTGACTCCAGATTCATATTCCTCTGATGTTGTCTCTTGTATAAAATAAATAAAAGTTCAAAAGTGATACATCTTTTAGTTCTTATTATAAGGAGGCCTGCATCAGAATATATTCAATTTAAGTAATAGGTATAATTTTTTATAATCCTAACACATAAAGCAATCTAAATAGCTAAAAAGCATTCAAAGAGAAAGATTAGATGACTGATACATGAATAATCAGATCATCATTGGGTGTCAGTGATTAGTTGCAAGATCTCTTCAAGTGCTGAGGGAAGTAACTGCTGCCTTAGAGTGGTGTAACCAAAATGCATCTTTGAACATAAGCATGAAATAAAACCATGTAAAGCTAAATAAAACTGAGAAGTTTCTACAAAGCTACAGAAAATTCTATAGAATGTATTTAGGAGAGAAAGAAAGTCAATCTAAAACAGCACATGAACATGGTGCAAATCTGGCAAAAAGTGATAAATTTAAAGAGTTCATGGTTCTTATATTGTTGTCAAAGAGGATTGAAATATTGATTAATTTGGGGCCTTCTAAAGCTAAATATGAATGATAAAATTTTAAGAACTATAGCAGAAATATGAATGAGGAAAAATATGAATTCAAATTTTAAAATAAGAAGCATGATAAAATGAAAAATATAAATTAAAAAATGAGATGATAGGGAAAGGCCCAATATATCACAATCACAAAATAAATATATGTTTATACCCATCAAGAGACAGGAATTATAAAAATGAATTTTAACTTGTAGTTGTGCACTGTTTATGGGCTTCCCGGATGGCACTAGTGGTAAAGAACCTGCCTACCAGTGTTGGAGATGAGAGGCAGTTTTGATCCCTGGCTTGGGAAGATCCCCTGGAGGAGGGTGTGGTAACCCACTCCAGTATTCTTACCTGGAGCACCCCATGAACAGAGGAGCCTGGTGGGCTACAAAGAGTCAGAAACAACTGGAGCAACATAGCATGCATACATGTATATGCGGTGTTTATAGAGACATGGCTAAAAACTAAAGATACAGAAAACCTTGAAAGTAAAATGAGGGAAAATATATACAAAAATACTAAGCAAAAAGCTTATGTAACTATTTTAGTAAAAATACATATATATATATACATCTTAAGATCAAAAGCATTGTAAGGATACAAACTGTATGGAATTTAATGATAAATTGATGATACAAAGGTAAATATTGCAGGATTCCCTAAGAATTATATACTGTATGATTCCATAAAAGCATCTCAAAATAAGTAAATAAAATGTTAATAAACCTAATGAGAAAAGTTAATAAATTCTTCATGCTGTGGCAAATTTGACATATTCTTCTTCAGTCTTGACAGATTAAACTGGAAAAGGCAATAAGTAAAAATGCAGAAAATTTGAAGTAAATTATCTAAAGTTAATAGATTTATTTGTATGGAATTCTGAACCCAAAAATAAGAGAATAAAAATTTTTCTCAAACATCTGAGTCACAAAAATTGTGTCCTGAGTCTAATGTAGTTTTCAACACATTTCAGAATATATCCAAGATAAAAGATCATATTCCCTGAGTACAAGGCTATTAAGACCTCACAGATACAAGTCACATACCTTCTTCTGAATAGCTTGTGTATTATTCAAAAATTGTTATTCTTAAATAACAATAAAAACTGTATTTTCAAATGTTTTAGAAGGAAATTTACCAAGTATTATTTACAAAGAAAAAAGAAAAGCCAGATATTCCTAGATAGAACTAAAGATGATTGAACAAAAATCTTAGCATAATAAAGGACATACTAAACTGAAGAACATAATTAAAAATGCAAAATAATTATAAATTTATTTTAGAAACACACAAAAGTTGTTTATTTGAAGATATTAATATAGATATAAAGATCTGGGTGGTCTGATCAAAGAAAAAAGAGAGGCAAAAATAAACAATATTAGAAGTGAAATAGTAAAGTAACTATAAGTATATAGAAATTTTAAAAATAATAGGGGCTTCCCTAGTGGTCCAGTGGGTGAAGAGTCTACCTTGCAGTGCAGGGGGGTACCACATGTGCCTGGAGTCAGTGCTCTGCAATGAGAGAGGCCACTACAGTGGGAGGCCCATATGGGCTATATATATATATATATATATATATATATATATATATATACTAAATAAGAAGATGGTGTTGAAAATAAAGTTCTGATTGGTTAACTATGTTACTCAGTGACTTAGGAAACACAGGAAGAGAAGTAGACTTGGGAAAATATATTTAGACACTGTAGCTGAAGTTTTTGGGGATAATCAAATAATGGTGTCAGATAGACAGCTGTTTTACAGGCTCACAGGAAAGTTCATAGGAAGAGGCAATTAGCAACAGGCAAAAAGTTTTAAGCATTTTCTATGTATCACAGGTTCTCTGAAGCAATATGTACATGCTTTCTTCATTCATGTGTAAAACACCTTATTCTCGCCTTTATTTTACAAATAACTGATCTGAGACATAGACAAGTAATTTCCCATTACATACCTAGTAACTGACAGATTAAGAATGCAAACTTTGAACATAGGTCTATTGTCTCCAGAATCTGTGTTCGTAAACACAGTTCCTCATTTTTTTCTTCTGAGATGGGGATTTATAGATTGGGATCCATCATGTTATAGATGGAAATTGATGCCCTAGAAGCAGAAAATATTAGCTAGAGGGATTATTTAAAATATGAAGGTAATAGGGCTTGAGGCAGAAATCTGAAGATTGCCAATAATTAAAGGGTAGGCCAAGGAGAAAGAGAAGTTCACAAAAGAGGAAAATGAAACGGTCAAGGAAGTATAAGGCAAACAAGGAGAGCGCAGTAACAGATAAGTCATAGGGAGAGGGCATTTCAAGAAAGAAAGAGCAGTCAATAGTGTCAAACTCTGCCAAGTGTTCAGGTAGATAAGGCCTGGAAATTATTTATTGGATTTAACTACAAGGCCATCATTGCTGACATTGACAAGAGCAAGTTCAGCACAGTGGGGGCCGTTGAATCCAGATTTCAGAAGGTTGTGGAGTGAAAGGAGAAGCAGAAGTGGAGATAGAGTTCACACTTTCCTGATACGTTTGGTTGTGAATAGGAAGAGAAAAATACAGTGGTTACTGAAGGAGAACATGAGATGATATACATATATGTATTTTTTTTTACCAAAGATTGTGCTAAATGCTGATTAGAGGAATTAAATACAGTGATAGAAATTAAATATAAAGGAGTAAGGGGATAATTTGTTTCCGACTGTCTTTGTACTTACTTTTCTAAGGTGGTTATTAACATTTTCAAGTCTTACCACTACTTTATGCAATAGGAATATTTCTATTCTTCATTTTACAGTGAAATCATGACCCTGAAGAGATGAGGTCAAATGCTCATGGTTACTCAGTCAATTAATGAAAAGTCATAGTTCAGATGCAGGCTGTGACTGATCCATTAGGCCACAGGTTTTCTTCTGAAGCAAAAAATCATAGGAAGAGGCAATTAGCAACAGGCAAAAGTTTTAAGCATTTTCTATGTATCACAGGTTCTCTGAAGCAATATGTACATGCTTTCTTCATTCATGTAAAACACCTTATTCTCGCCTTTATTTTACAAATAACTGATCTGAGACATAGACAAGTAATTTCCCATTACATACCTAGTAACTGACAGATTAAGAATGCAAACTTTGAACATAGGTCTATTGTCTCCAGAATCTGTGTTCGTAAACACAGTTCCTCATTTTTTTCTTCTGAGATGGGGATTTATAGATTGGGATCCATCATGTTATAGATGGAAATTGATGCCCTAGAAGCAGAAAATATTAGCTAGAGGGATTATTTAAAATATGAAGGTAATAGGGCTTGAGGCAGAAATCTGAAGATTGCCAATAATTAAAGGGTAGGCCAAGGAGAAAGAGAAGTTCACAAAAGAGGAAAATGAAACGGTCAAGGAAGTATAAGGCAAACAAGGAGAGCGCAGTAACAGATAAGTCATAGGGAGAGGGCATTTCAAGAAAGAAAGAGCAGTCAATAGTGTCAAACTCTGCCAAGTGTTCAGGTAGATAAGGCCTGGAAATTATTTATTGGATTTAACTACAAGGCCATCATTGCTGACATTGACAAGAGCAAGTTCAGCACAGTGGGGGCCGTTGAATCCAGATTTCAGAAGGTTGTGGAGTGAAAAGGAGAAGCAGAAGTGGAGATAGAGTTCACACTTTCCTGATACGTTTGGTTGTGAATAGGAAGAGAAAAATACAGTGGTTACTGAAGGAGAACATGAGATGATATACATATATGTATTTTTTTTTACCAAAGATTGTGCTAAATGCTGATTAGAGGAATTAAATACAGTGATAGAAATTAAATATAAAGGAGTAAGGGGATAATTTGTTTCCGACTGTCTTTGTACTTACTTTTCTAAGGTGGTTATTAACATTTTCAAGTCTTACCACTACTTTATGCAATAGGAATATTTCTATTCTTCATTTTACAGTGAAATCATGACCCTGAAGAGATGAGGTCAAATGCTCATGGTTACTCAGTCAATTAATGAAAAGTCATAGTTCAGATGCAGGCTGTGACTGATCCATTAGGCCAATTAGCTATGGATGAGTAACAAAGCAAAACCTTTCAGAAGGAGCCAAAGGGATTCAACCAACAAGCTGAAAAGTGAGTCTTAGTGTGAGGGACATTTCTTACACTGTAATAGAAGGAAAGAAGTAGGAATCTTGTGAAGAAGCATGGATGTTTGAGGCCATGGGAGGTGAAAGAGCAGGGAGTTTCCATGGGAAGATTTCTGTTCTTCCTGTAAAATTGTCATTTGAGGATAACTTCGAGAGAAGGGTGAGGTGATAGCATTAGAGATTTGAAGCAAATGAAGACGGTTTGACATGTTACATAAAGAAAAGGAAAAATGAGCTTATTATGGTAGGACTGCAGGACAACTATGAGCTGTTTTATACCAATGACTGCAAATTAGTGATAATTCCAGTGTGCTTCCTCTAGCAGTACTTAGAATCTCAGGGCAGCAGTTCTCAATGAGGACTTAACTTTGCAAACAATAGAAGGGATCACAGAAGAATGGAGTCGAAGCTACTGACCAAAGACCAATTTGAAGTGATTACACTTGGAATCTGAGCTGGATAAGAAAGACAAGATACAAATGTAAACAGAGACATAAATACCCCAGGGCAATGGTTCCTCATCTGCCTGCACGGTATTTGGGCTGCTTTTATAAAATACCTGAGCCTAAATCCAACACCCAGAAATTATGAAACAGGTGATCTTTGATAAGATATACATATATGTATTTTTTTTTACCAAAGATTGTGCTAAATGCTGATTAGAGGAATTAAATACAGTGATAGAAATTAAATATAAAGGAGTAAGGGGATAATTTGTTTCCGACTGTCTTTGTACTTACTTTTCTAAGGTGGTTATTAACATTTTCAAGTCTTACCACTACTTTATGCAATAGGAATATTTCTATTCTTCATTTTACAGTGAAATCATGACCCTGAAGAGATGAGGTCAAATGCTCATGGTTACTCAGTCAATTAATGAAAAGTCATAGTTCAGATGCAGGCTGTGACTGATCCATTAGGCCAATTAGCTATGGATGAGTAACAAAGCAAAACCTTTCAGAAGGAGCCAAAGGATTCAACCAACAAGCTGAAAAGTGAGTCTTAGTGTGAGGGACATTTCTTACACTGTAATAGAAGGAAAGAAGTAGGAATCTTGTGAAGAAGCATGGATGTTTGAGGCCATGGGAGGTGAAAGAGCAGGGAGTTTCCATGGGAAGATTTCTGTTCTTCCTGTAAAATTGTCATTTGAGGATAACTTGAGAGAAGGGTGAGGTGATAGCATTAGAGATTTGAAGCAAATGAAGACGGTTTGACATGTTACATAAAGAAAAGGAAAAATGAGCTTATTATGGTAGGACTGCAGGACAACTATGAGCTGTTTTATACCAATGACTGCAAATTAGTGATAATTCCAGTGTGCTTCCTCTAGCAGTACTTAGAATCTCAGGGCAGCAGTTCTCAATGAGGACTTAACTTTGCAAACAATAGAAGGGATCACAGAAGAATGGAGTCGAAGCTACTGACCAAAGACCAATTTGAAGTGATTACACTTGGAATCTGAGCTGGATAAGAAAGACAAGATACAAATGTAAACAGAGACATAAATACCCCAGGGCAATGGTTCCTCATCTGCCTGCACGGTATTTGGGCTGCTTTTATAAAATACCTGAGCCTAAATCCAACACCCAGAAATTATGAAACAGGTGATCTTTGATAAGACAAAAAGCCATATTACATTTTCTTAAAGCTCCCAGGGTGATGCAAATGTCTTTGTACCACAATCACAGCTTTGAGCATTCCCATTAGAAGGCAGAAGTGATGCAGAAAGAGCTGAGATCAGGAACTGGGAGGCTGGGGAAAGAGTGAAGTCACTGACTTCTTTATTTCAGAGGTAAGGCTTGCCCAGATGGGGACAAAATCCAAGTGGCAGCCGTACAGCACTGATTGGGTTCTTTATCTGGCCTAGAAGTCACCCTGAATCATGGTAGGATTTCAGATGGAAAGGAAAAGTGTGAACCAAGAGCCATAGTGTTTCATTGAATAAGAAGGTTAACCCAGGTATTTATGGAAGAGGCATTCAGAGAGATTTAGCCAAATGGCATATATTTCAAAAAAGGGGCTTTGTTTTTGCTTCGTTGTTATTGTTGCTTTCTGCTTAGGGAGATGAAGCCATACGCATCAGAAGAAGCATGTTAGAGGTATTTGGACTCTGAATATTTTGAGCTATGTTATAAGCGCGTAAAAACAGCAGCTATTACTTTAAAAGGTGGAAACCTCTCAGAAGGGCCAAGTTGCAGCTAAATCAGGTACAAGGAATAAGATCAGGAAAAAAGGTTGAGGTTGTAGCACATATTTTTTTTAAAAATGGAGGACCAATAGAAAAGGAGACAAATGAAGACTGGTCATATAACTGAAAGACAAGAAATTCAATGGAAGAGAATATCTTGGAGAGGGAGATAAGTGGACATATTTAAATAGTAAGTGTGAGCATTCCCATTGAAACCACAAATAAGCTATGAGTGCACCTTACTGCTTAAGTAATAATACTTTAATAATTCTTAAAGTACTTCAATTTATTGTAACTATTTTTCATTTGATTCTATGACATAATTTTATCATCTTTTCTGAGTGTGAGCTAAGTTGCTTCAGCCATGTCTGAATCTTTGTGACCCTGTGGACTATAGGCCGCCAGGCTTCTCTGTCCATAGGATTCTCTAGGTGAGAATACTGGAGTGGGTCGTCATGCCCTCCTGCAGGGGATCTTCTCAACCCAAGGACTGAATCTGTATCTCTTATGTTTCCTATATTGATCAGGTGGGTTCTTTACCAGTAGTGCCACCTGTGAATTCTCTGTATCATCTATACATAACAGTTACCTTGTTTTTTATTTGTCAGTATTTGTACCTCCATTTCTCATTACATTGTCTTGCTATTAAATAATACATATATACATATATTTTAAAGCCACTGAATGGCAGAACTTTTTTAAAAAATTGTATGTATTTGTTTTTTATTTTTGGCTATTCTGGGTTTTCACTGCTGTCACAGGCTCTTCTCTACTTGTAGGGAGTGGGGATTACTCTCTAGTTGAGGTGAGCAGACTTTTTGCTGCCATGACTTGTCTTGTTGTAGAACTCGGGATCTAGGGCACTAGGGTACATAGGCTTCAGTAGCTACAACACACAGGCTCAATAGTTGCAGCTCCAAGGCTCTAGAGCACAGGTTCAATAGTTGTGGCTCATGGGCTTAGTTGCTCTGCAGCATGTGGGATCGTCTCAGATCAGCAATTGAACCCATGTCTCCTGAATTGGCAGGTGAATTCTACCACTGAGCTACAGGGGAAAGGGTAAATCCCTAAATAAAATATTTTTGATATAGATTTTTTTTAGTATATAAGGAAGTAGTTTCTTAAACATTTATAAGAAACAGTTAATTTTCTCAAATTCAGTTTTGGCAACTAAATGCCCCAACCAAAAGACACAGAGTGGCTGAATGGATCCAAAAACACGACCCATACATATGCTGCCTCCAGGAAACTCATTTCAGACCTAGAGACACTCATAGACTGAAAGTGAGAGGCTGGAAAAAGATATTCCATGCAAATGGAGATCAAAAGAAAGCTGGAGTAGCAATCCTCATATCAGACAAAATAGATTTTAAAGTAAAGAAGATTCTAAGAGACAAGGCAGGTCACTACATCATGAGTAAAGGATCCATCCAAGAAGAAGACATAACAATCATAAATATCTATGCTCCCAACGCAGGAGCACCCCAATACATAAGACAAACACTTTCAGACATAAAAGAAGACATTGACAGAAACACAATCATAGTAGGAGACTTTAACACTCCTCTCACACCAATGGATAGATCATCTAAACAGAAAATTAATAAAGAAACACAAGCCTTAAATGCCACACTAGAAGAAATGGACCTCATTGATATCTTTAGGACTTTCCATCCAAAAGCAGAAGAATACACTTTCTTCTCAAGTGCTCACGGAACATTCTCCAGGATAGACCACATCTTGGGCCACAAATCAATCTTCAGTCAATTCAAGAAAACTGAAATTCTAACAACCATCTTCTCGGACCACAATGCAGTGAGACTAGAGATCAACTACAGGAAAAAAAACCGCTAAAAACACAAACACCTGGAGATTAAACAACACATACCTAAAAAACCAACTGATCATTGAGGAAATCAAAGGAGAAATAAAAAAATTCCTAGAAGAAAACGACAATGAACACACGACAGTGCAAAACCTATGGGATACTGCAAAAGCAGTTCTAAGAGGGAAGTTTATAGCAATTCAATCCCACCTCAAGAAACTAGGAAAATCTCAAACAGACGACCTTACCTTACGCTTAAAACAACTGGAGAAAGAAGAACAAAAACACCCCAAAGCCGGTAGAAGAAGGGAAATCATAAAGATCAGAGCAGAAATAAATGAAAAAGAAACAAAAGAAACAATAGTAAAGATAAATAAAACAAAAAGCTGGTTCTTCGAAAAAGTCAATAAAATCGACACACCACTGGCCAGACTCATCAAGAAAAAGAGAGAGAAGAACCAGATCACCAAAATCAAAAGTGAAAAAGGAGAGATTACAACGGATAATGCAGAAATCCAAAGGATTATAAGGGACTATTATGAACAACTCTATGGCAACAAACTGGACAACCTGGAAGAAATGGACAGTTTCTTAGAGAAGATTAATCTCCCAAGACTCAACCAGGAAGAAATAGAAACTATGAACAAGCCAATCACAAGCTCAGAAATCGACCTTGTGATCAAAAATCTACCCAAAAATAAAAGCCCAGGGCCAGATGGTTTCACAAGTGAATTCTACCAAACATTTAAAGAAGATCTAATGCCTGTCCTTCTAAAACTCTTCCAAAAAATTGCCCAGGAAGGAACACTTCCAAACACATTCTACAAGGCCACCATCACCCTGATACCAAAGCCAGGCAAAGACATCACAAAAAAAGAAAATTATAGGCCAATTTCACTGATGAATCTAGATGCCAAAATCCTCAACAAAATCCTAGCAAATAGAATTCAGCAACACATCAAAAAGCTCATTCATCACGATCAAGTTGGGTTCATCCCAGGCATGCAAGGATTCTTCAACATCCGCAAATCAATCAATGTGATACACCATATCAACAAATTGAGAGACAAAAATCACATGATCATCTCAATAGATG
Source organism: Tragulus kanchil (assembly GCA_022376925.1). NCBI lineage: Eukaryota > Metazoa > Chordata > Mammalia > Artiodactyla > Tragulidae > Tragulus > Tragulus kanchil. The sequence goes on along the minus strand of JAIOJX010000025.1, from coordinate 103,132,414 downwards.
CAGAAAAAGCCTTTGACAAAGTACAACATCCATTTATGATAAAAACTCTTCAAAAAATGGGCATAGAAGGAACCTATCTCAACATAGTGAAAGCCATATATGAGAAGCCCACAGCGAACATTATCCTCAATGGTGAAAAACTCAAAGCATTCCCTCTAAGATCAGGAACAAGACAAGGGTGTCCACTTTCACCACTCTTATTCAACATAGTCCTGGAAGTTCTAGCAACAGCAATAAGAGAAGAGAAAGAAATCAAAGGAATCCAGATTGGAAAAGAAGAAGTCAAACTCTCTCTATTTGCAGATGACATGATATTATACATAGAAAATCCCAAAGAATCTATTACAAAACTACTAGAGTTAATCAGCGAATTCAGCAAAGTCGCAGGATACAAAATCAATATACAGAAATCACTGGCATTCCTATACACAAACAATGAAAAATCAGAAAATGAAATCAAAGGGGCAATCCCCTTCACCATCGCAGCCAAAAGAATCAAATATCTAGGAATAAACCTACCCAAAGAAACAAAAGAACTGTACACAGAAAATTACAAGACACTCATGAGAGACATTAAAGAAGAGTTAAACAGATGGAGAAATATTCCATGTTCATGAGTCAGAAGAATCAATATTGTGAAAATGACCATACTACCAAATGTCATCTATAGATTCAATGCAATCCCTACAAAACTTCCAATATCATTCTTCACAGAACTAGACCAACGAATAACACAGTTCATATGGAAACACAAAAGACCTCGAATAGCCAAAGCAATCCTCAGGAAGAAGAATGGAGCTAGGGGGATCAGCCTCCCCAACTTCAGACTCTACTACAAAGCAACAGTCATCAAGACAGTATGGTACTGGCACAAAAACAGAAATATCGACCAATGGAACAAGATCGAGAACCCAGAGATAAAGCCACGCACCTATGGGTACCTTATTTTTGACAAAGGAGGCGAACATATAAAATGGGAGAAAGACAGCCTCTTCAACAAATGGTGCTGGGAAAATTGGACAGCTACATGCAAAAAAATGAAGTTGAAACATACCCTGACACCATACACAAAGATCAACTCAAAATGGATTAAAGACTTAAATTTAAGGCCAGAAACCATCAAACTCTTAGAGGAGAATATAGGCAAAACCCTCAAGGACATCAATCAAAGCAAGATCTTCTCTGACCCACCTACTAGAATAGTGGAACTAAAAAGACAAATGAACATGTGGGACCTAATGAAACTTAAAAGTTTTTGTACAGCTAAAGAAATTACAAAAAAACTGAACAGACAGCCCACAGAGTGGGAGAAAATCATAGCAAATGAAACAACAGACAAAGAATTAATCTCCAAAATCTACAAGCAACTGAGACAACTCAGCACAGGGAAAACGAACAACCCAATCAAAAAATGGGAAAAGGACCTAAACAGACACCTCTCCAACGATGACATACAGATGCCCCAAAAACACATGAAACGATGCTCAACTTCACTAATAATTAGAGAAATGCAAATCAAAACTACAATGAGATATCACCTCACACCCGTCAGAATGGCCATCATCCACAAATAGACAGACAATACATGCTGGAGAGGCTGCGGAGAAAAGGGAACACTCCTGCATTGCTGGTGGGAGTGTACATTGATTCAGGCTCTATGGAAGACAGTCTGGATATTTCTTAAAAAACTAAAAATAGAAGCACCATATGACCCAGCAATCCCACTCTTAGGCTTATACCCTGATGAAATCAAAACTGAAAGAAGCACCTGTACCCCAATGTTCATTGCAGCTCTCTATACAATAGCTAGAACATGGAAGGAACCTAGATGCCCATCGACGAACGAATGGATCCAAAAGCTCTGGTACATATATACAATGGAATACTACACAGCTGTAAAGAGAAATGCAGAAGAATCAACCCTAATGAGGTGGCTGGATCTAGAACGTATCATCAAAAGTGAAGTCAGTCAGAAAGAGAAGGACAAATACAGCATATTAACACATATATATGGAATCTAGTAGGATGGTGACGATGGCACGTGCTGTGAAGCAACAGAAAGACAGACATGGACAGTGGACATATGGACATTGTGGGGAAGGAACAGTGGGTGAGAGGCATAAAGGAAGTAGCATGAAGGCCTGTACTATCATAAGTGAAGAAAATAGCTCTAGTCATTGCTCTGTGAGAAAAGGGGATCCTTCAGGGGTGCAGTGTGATGGTCGGGAGGGGAGGGAAGGGGGGGATATATATATATGACTAATCTGAGAACATACATATCTGTAAACAACAAAACTCTGTAAAAGTTAAAAGTAAAATAAAGGTTTAAAAAAAAAAAAGGAAGTAGTTTCTTAAACATTTATAAGAAACAGTTAATTTTATCAAATTCAGTTTTGGCAACCATCAAAATACATCTTTAGAACAACTGATTATATATGTGTGTGTATATATATATATATATATAAATATAAATAAAATATATTTATATATGATAAATAATTGCTCTTGAATTTTTGGACCCATATCTAATGCTGATGCTTTAATATGATAGTAGGAAAAAGCTGATAGTGTTTTCTTGAAGATCTTCTAATCTACAATTCCAAAACTGTGACAATATGGCATACCTTTTATGCTAATTTGAAGGTCTTTTGGTGTCCTTTCGTTCACTTCATAAATTATTTTCTATGTTTTAAAACAGTCTGAATAGCACTAGAGTGATCCAGACATAATTTTCCCTTAAAATCCTTTGAATTGACTTTCCCTGGCACCATTTATAGCAGACTTTTAAAAATAGTTTCATATTTGCTTTTGTCTTTGTTTCATTTTTATGTCTTGTTACCTTTGATAATTAATATACTTTATTACTTAACCTATTTTCCAATTTTTAGTTTATAGTAATTTTGTGTTGAAATCAATACTGTCTATAATTTTAATATAATTACTTTATTGCTCATGCTTCATATTTATGTTTCAATTTTACCTTCTTTCTATTAACTTTGCCAGATTTGGCTATTATTTTTCATTTTCATATTTGTTTTTGATTCTGATATTTTTTGGTTTTCAACTTCTTTTCCTTCTGTTAGTATTTCTAATATATTAACTCATTTCTGCTTTACTAATATTTTGCTTTATTTTGCCATGAATTCCTGAGCTAATCATCCAGTTCTTTCATTTCCATTATTTCTAGTATAATATATATTCATTTAGGTTTATAAATTTTCATCTAAGTGATCTATTACATTTAATTAATGTAATAGACCACATTCTCCTTTACACTGTACTCTACAGAGTTGTTATGACAGATTTAATTTCTGATTTGACCTCTGAGTTATTTATGATATTTTTATCTTCTAAGCATTTTTAAACATACAGTTCTTCATTAATATTTAATTTCATTGCATTATAATAAAGATAATATAACCTATAAAGTTAATTCTTTTTAAATTTATTGAGAGTTTTTTGGGGGGAGTGGCCTATTATATGTTTTATTGGTGGCCCAGATGGTAATGAATCTGCTTGCAGTGTAAGAAACTGGGATTCAATCCATGGGGCAGGAAGATTGCCTGGAGAAAGGAATAGTTACCCACTCTACAGTATTCCTGCCTGGAGAATACCATGCTGGCAGGCTGCAGTCTATAAGGTCTCAAAGAGTTGGACAAGTACACACATACCTATTAAATGCACAGTTTTTGTAAAATATCTGTGATACCCAGCAAAATATGTTTTCATTGTTGTATAGAATGTTTGTGGAGAAGGAAATGGCAACCTACTCCAGTATTCTTGCCTGGAAGATTCCATGGACGGAGAAGCCTAGCAGGCTACAGTCATGGGGTTTCCCTGATGGCTCAGTGGTGGGGAATCTGCCTCCAATGCAGGAGACCTGGACTCCATGCCTCAGTTGGGAAGATTCCCCTGGAGAAGGGCAGGGCAACCCACTTAAGTATTCTTGTTTGGAGAATTCCATGGACAGAGGAGCCTGGCGGGTCACTGTTCATGGGGTTACAGAGTCGGACACAACTGAAGTGACTAAACAGCAGCAGCATAGAATGTTTAGACTTGTCCAGTGGCTCAGCCATAAAGAATCTGCCTGCAATAGAGGTGATACAGAAGACATGGTTTTGATTCCTGAGATAGGAAGATCTCTTGGAGAAGGAAATGGCAGCCAGTTCCAGTATTCTTGCCTAGAAAATCTCATGGACAAAGGTGCTCATTGGATTGCAAAGAGTCAGACACAAGTAGGCAACTGAGCACACACAAATATATAGAATGTTTGGGAAGTATATACATTATATGAAATAAATAAAAATTATATTACTTGATATATCATAATAAAATATATATTATAATGTATAATAAATTTTAGAATATAACTAATCAGCAAATAACAAAACAATATGTAGTATATAATATATATTATAGATTCATGACTCATATCATGATCAACTAACTAGATTTATCAAACATACATAATTGTGCTATAAATTTCCTCTAATAAAATATTTTGGGCTTCCCTGGTGGCTCAGGTGGTAAAGAATCTGCATGCAACACAGAAGACCTAGGTTCGATTCTTGGATCAGGAAGATCCTTTGGAGAAAGGAATGACTATCCATTCCAGTATTCTTGCCTGGGAATTCCCATGGACAAAGGATCCTGGTAGGCTACAGTTCATGGGGTTGCAGAGTCAGTCATGACTGAGGGACTAACACATAATATAACCTTTCAACTTGTATAAATTTCAAGCCGAGTTTATTTGCTATAAAATATCTAGATTATTTCAAGTGTATATCATTGAGACTTTATTACCATAAAATGACTTTTTGTCTTATAAATATTAATATTGAGATGCCTTTTTACCTGACATTATCCCATACTTACCTGAAAATACATTTGCTTATCCTATATTTTTAGTCATTGAGTTTCACTTATCTTTAAGTGCTTTTATTTTAAATTCATGTCATGGGGCAGGTGTTGCAAAATCACCAGCATCCATGCAATACCAAATCTCCAAGCCTTTGTCCTGCTACTTCTTCAGCTAATAGTATACTCTCCTGAGACTCATTCATAGAGTGATTTTTTCTTGATGATTTAATTCTGTCTCTTCTACCTTCAACTGCATTCTCTGTACTACATTCAAAACTTTCTCAAGGTAATTTTGTTATCCATTCATATTTTTAAATGTTTTTCCTTACTAGCTTTTTTCTCTTTGAAGAAAGCCATTATGATTTTTTTTCTGAAGTATCCAATAATGGATACTAATAAAGGCTTATGAAATAAACAAGTGAATAAGTGAGTAGAAGGAAATGTTTGTAGGCAACATCAGGAAATGATGAGTTTTTGCCCTTGGAGACCTTAGAGGTACTTCCTAAACAAGTTCCTATAGTTTATAGTCACTTATTAACATCATCAAATGAAGTAAACGAAGAAATATGCCTACCAATTCCTATAAATGTCAACCTTGAATAAAATGTTTTAATAACCAATAGATATTGATTTTATATTGTGTAACTATACTACTTTTCTAGATTAAAAATACTGGTGAGTCTCTCTTGGATGTCCATGAGTATATTTACCCTTGAAAGCCATATATTAAAATTAATGAAATTTATGTTCAGTATTAAGGCAAAAAAGGAAATCACCTTAATGTTATGCTTTTCTTACTGTATTGCAAATCATTTCATGGTTGAATAGGAATTTGCTCATCCAGTATTTTTGTATACCCTGCAAATGTATCCTTTGATGTGATGTTATCACATATTATGCGGTTTGGGTGCCATTTTTTATGTTAAGCAACTCTACTGCTTTGAGATTTTCTTCCATCTACTTAACATCCGTATACTTGGGAAGCTATAGGCGATAATATTATAGTGTTTACCTCAGATTTGATAGTAACTATTAGAGGATTTCTACTGAGACTTCCTGCTCCTTGTGGTGACCCAGGTAGATTTGATATGGTTCACCTGATGAATATTGTACACTATTTCAAACCTTGGAGCAAAGGATGCTACAAATCATAGGCCTTGGGACTCCGTGGAAAGAACACTTCCTTTGTGTTCGCATCCTAGTGTTGTCACCAAATGTGTCAACTTGTATTGTCTCTTTACCCCCAAGTCTCAACTTCTTTAACAGATAAAATGCATGTGTTGTAATGGAGAAACTGCTCTCTTATTGGGATCTTGAAAGATGAATACAATGAGAAGTCTAGTGACGAGCACTTGGAGGATTTCTAGGCAGAGAGAGGGCAGAGTCAAGTACTGCAACATAGAAATTCACTGGAAATAAGAACCATCACTCTTTGTAATGAAGGAAATTGTTACAACAATTACTTTGGGCCAAACTGTGAAAATGTGGACAGTCAAACAAGTTTTTTAATCTGGCTTGCTTATATAGTAATGTTGGCCTTTCCCGCCCTTTGGTATAATGATCTGATTTTTTGCTTTTCAGATTTTGGTTCAATTTACTTTTCACTTTTACCTGTATCTTATTTTATTTTTTTATTATTAATTTTCATTTTCTCCTCCTATAGCCTATCTTTGTGGTTTGCTTTGCTTTTCAATATTCCATTTCCAAAGGGCTGATATCTATCTTTCTTTGAATATAAAAGAAAGAATTGTAAAAAGTAATGAATGTCATTGATATGCAAAAAATATTGTCACTGGAAATTTTACAGTATTTTGCAAACAATATTTCATGCATTTTTCCCCCCATTACCACTATAGAATGGACATGTAAATAAATGTACGATTTATTGTATTGTCTTTGCTGAAGACAAATATGTCAATGTCTGGAGAGAGTAATAATGTTTTATTCATCTATATACTCACCAATTCATTTAATCATTAAAACTGATATTTAATGAGCCCTTTCTATGTGACAGTCACTGTGTTAGGGGCTAAAGACATAGTCTTTACTCTCTAGATATTTATGATCTAGTGTGGAAAACAAAAAGTAGACAAGTAAACACAGACATGTATATAATTATAAATTGAGATAGAGGTTATAAAGGAAAGAACAAGCTACTATGATAGACTACCAGATATAGACACAATATATATTGGGTAGTCAGCACAGATGTGTTGTAGAGCATGTTCTTAGTTACAGGCCATGACTTTAACTTCAAGATAAGTAATTATTTGGAAAATACTGATCTGATCTCTCTTCAGCAACTACACTGGCTATTATCTTTCAGGTCAATCACTAGGACATTTTTTTCTGGTAATTCCTGAACTGTTCATGTCCTTTATTGGGTTTTACTTAATTCAGTTTGCTATGGAAGTGTATCAAGGATACATCTTAATTTGGAATTCTAAACTTGGAACCAAAAAAGTACATCTATTTGTTGTTTTAACTTAAACACGATTCTGATTCAGGACCCCTATTTTTTCCTAAGTATGGACAATTTATAATGCCTTTCTGTTTAGTTTTATATTAATTTTAGTGTCAAAAATATTTATAAGAATCAATTGAATGGGAATTTGAATTTCTATGAATTCCTATTTTATTTATATTATCTGCATCTTTGCAACAGTCTTGCAAAGGAGATGATATCATTGTTCTATTGATCAGAAAACAGAGTCTAGACATTTTAGCAACCTTCCTAAGATCAACATAACAAAAGGTAATGCCAAGAGTTAAATGATTAGATACCTAAATACCTAGCCTATACTCTTTCTGCTCTGTTTTACTGGTAAGTATTTCAAATTTGTGTATGAACTCCAGAAATTACCATTGTTTGAATTGTTTTCTCCACAAAATATATGTTGAAGTCCTAACCTCCAGTACTTCAGAATGTAATCTTATTTAAAATAGGGTCACTATAGATGTTATTATTTAAGATAAGGTCATAATGGTATAAGATGAACTCTTAATTCAATATGGCTCTTGTCCTTATAAAAGACAATGTGAAGACACAGACACTTGAAGACAGAATGCCATGTGGCAACAGAGCAAAACATAAGTGCTGTTAGCTGCATGACCCAAGGAATACTAAGGACTGCTGACAAATCACCAGATGTAGAAGAGGCCAGGAAAAAGTCTTTCCTACAGATTCCAAAGGGACTATGGCACTTGTCACTTGATGCAGAAGCTGACTTTCTGGAGCAAATGTTATTAGGGGAAAGGGAAAATAAAATAATAGCACTATAGGTCCTTTGATCATAGTTGAAACTGTGGACAGACATTCAAGCCAAATGCTTCTTGGGAGCCTGCCTGACTTTCCTCCACTGCCTCCTCTATAAAGGTAGACTTAAATTGGAGAAATCACTGCTGCAATTGGCCACAATGACTCACCAGTGTCTTCAGTGTTGCCTCACAGGGAATAGCAGATTAGGGAGCTTCTTCATTTATTTATTTTTCTTTTTTGTTCTAAAAAACAATTGATCCTTGCCTGTGAGCATTGTCATGCTTTGTTTAAGCAAAAAAATATATATATATATAAACAATTAATACATAAGGTTGATGTATTAACTTCTTTGTTCAAATGTAATTTCCTCGGAGGCCTTTCCTTACCTCCTATCTCACTTTCAGCTCCTGTTACTGTCGATTTTCTTACTATGTCTTATTTAATGTTATATTGCTTCCCTTCCTTCCCTCTTTCTTTCTTTCCTTTGTTGTGTCTTCTATTGTTTTGCATTCTTTCCTTTAGTTTTTGTAACTTTGTCTTAATCAAGACTGAATCCCTAGCTCCTTAAGAGTATCTAGGCCAATGATCATGTAGTCAAGAAGTATGAGTTACATAAATAAAAAATGTAAATGTGCAGAGAAGCAATTACATTTTCTATAAATTGTAAACTATCAACAATATTACTTTACAGGGATTTGAATCAGTAAAACTAAAAAGAAATTCAAATAATCAAAGAGTTATTCATTTACATTAGCCATGAGATATTTTCAACCAATGCTCAGTTCAGTTCAGTCGATCAGTCTTTATGACGCCATGGACTGCAGCATGCCAGGCTTCCCTGTCCTTTGCCATTTCCTAGAGCTTGCTCAAATTCATGTCCATTGACTCAGTGATGCCATCCAACTATCTCATCCTCTGTCATCCCCTTCTTCTTTTGCCTTCTATTTTCCCCAACATCAGGATCTTTTCCAATGAGTTGTTTCTTCACATCAATGTTCTCTTCATAAACAATGTTGTTTTGTATTATTTTGTAAGCAACATAAAGTAAAACTGTTCTAAGCCAATGGTTAGCAACTACTAAAATAATATTATTCTCCTTGAAAAATGTCTGCAAACCTGTGAATAGGTATATAACATTTAAACATATGATAAATTAGTTACACTTGAAAAATCCTTTCTATTTTAAGGTTCTTATCTTGGGTTTCTATGCAACTAAAAGTGTTATTCTAAGACAGTTTTAAAAGACTGCTAAAATGATTCATGGCACAAACAGGTTAAAACCCCTCACCTAGAATGACCTCTGATGATGATGTTGAATAGTCAATGATTTATAGCTGTGACTCTAGTTAACACATAAGACTGAAGTCAGGCACTGCAGTGTTTTGATAATTTTAAGTGAAAGATATAAAGCAAATGGATAATATGCTATTATTGTCAGTTTGAAGGGTATGATTTTGGAAATTACAGCATTTTCCCCAAGTATTCTTGGCTAAGATGGAGGTCCTCTCTGTCCTCTTTTGTCAAGTTAGACTTGATAGATATTTCCAACTGTTCATTAAATAATATCTAAATCATAAAGCAATAACCATCATATGACTCTCACATAACTATCTGTTTCTAAAAGAATTATAGCACTGATGGCTTTTAATGGCCATTTACAATGCCAGAATACTCTTAGGTGATCTCCAGTGGAATCCGTCCAAATTGGTTACCCAGTGGAATTGATCTTTAGTTAAAGGTCAAATTCAATTTTACCTTCAAAATTGAGAAGACTTGGATGTGAAGGTAGCCTAGTGTAAAACTCACTGTATATTCATTTTTTAAAATCTTTAGGCTAAAGGAAAAGAATAATGCCAATTTTCTCCCACCCCCAAGTTTCAGAAGGGTTGACAGATTGCCATGGAGATTATCATATGGAGATTCAAAACATCACTCTCATTCTATATAAAGGGCCTTCAAGAAAGAACCTATGAAGCTTCAGAAAATAAGACTCAACAAATGCTTCACCAAAGCTTTAAGTTTGCTCACCTAGTCAAACACAATTGTTGAACAGACATAGACACTTACATTGGGGGCTTGACTTTTTCAAATGTAGATCACAGAGAATCAGAGAATGTATTTTTTTTCCTAGTATGTCAAGTAGTTCTCAATATAAGAGAATAAAAGCAATGACTAAGCCAAGCATGTCCACTTGTTTTTTTTCAGAATCATCTGTTAAATAACTTACTGCTGGGTGATGATAGAGAAGTCCCTGCACATGGAAAAAAAGTGAAGAGCGAATCTCTACGAGTCATTCAATTTTAATATATCCAATGATAAATTCTAATCCTCCTAACATCCTCCCTTATAACTTTCCTCCCAGTTTTCCATACCTTATTCTCTTTTTCACACCATACCCTCTACTTGTTTCAAACCTTTCCGCTCCCAGTTTTCCTGTTGAATAGTCAATGATTTGTAGCTGTGACTCTAGTTAACACATAAGACTGAAGTCAGGCACTGCAGTGTTTTGATAATTTTAAGTGAAAGATATAAAGCAAATGGATAATATGCTATTATTGTCAGTTTGAAGGGTATGATTTTGGAAATTACAGCATTTTCCCCAAGTATTCTTGGCTAAGATGGAGGTCCTCTCTGTCCTCTTTTGTCAAGTTAGACTTGATAGATATTTCCAACTGTTCATTAAATAATATCTAAATCATAAAGCAATAACCATCATATGACTCTCACATAACTATCTGTTTCTAAAAGAATTATAGCACTGATGGCTTTTAATGGCCATTTACAATGCCAGAATACTCTTAGGTGATCTCCAGTGGAATCCGTCCAAATTGGTTACCCAGTGGAATTGATCTTTAGTTAAAGGTCAAATTCAATTTTACCTTCAAAATTGAGAAGACTTGGATGTGAAGGTAGCCTAGTGTAAAACTCACTGTATATTCATTTTTTAAAATCTTTAGGCTAAAGGAAAAGAATAATGCCAATTTTCTCCCACCCCCAAGTTTCAGAAGGGTTGACAGATTGCCATGGAGATTATCATATGGAGATTCAAAACATCACTCTCATTCTATATAAAGGGCCTTCAAGAAAGAACCTATGAAGCTTCAGAAAATAAGACTCAACAAATGCTTCACCAAAGCTTTAAGTTTGCTCACCTAGTCAAACACAATTGTTGAACAGACATAGACACTTACATTGGGGGCTTGACTTTTTCAAATGTAGATCACAGAGAATCAGAGAATGTATTTTTTTTCCTAGTATGTCAAGTAGTTCTCAATATAAGAGAATAAAAGCAATGACTAAGCCAAGCATGTCCACTTGTTTTTTTTCAGAATCATCTGTTAAATAACTTACTGCTGGGTGATGATAGAGAAGTCCCTGCACATGGAAAAAAAGTGAAGAGCGAATCTCTACGAGTCATTCAATTTTAATATATCCAATGATAAATTCTAATCCTCCTAACATCCTCCCTTATAACTTTCCTCCCAGTTTTCCATACCTTATTCTCTTTTTCACACCATACCCTCTACTTGTTTCAAACCTTGTCTTCCAGGGCTTAGTCTCAGTACTGCAGTTTGAGTGTGTGCATGCTCAGTCATTTCAGTCATATCTAATTCTTTGTGAGCCTATGGACTATAGCCCACCAGGCTCCCCTGTTTATGGGTTTCTCCAGGCAAGAATATTGTTGTGGGTTGCCATGCACTCCTCCAGGAATCTTTCTGAACGAGGAATTGATCATAGATCTCCTGCATTGCTGGCAGATTCTTTCCCACTGGGACACTGGGGAAGTCCACAATTTGAGTACTCCTTTTAAAACAAAGGCTAGATCTTGCTACTCCTCTGCACAATACCTTACGGTGGCTCTCACCACACTGAGTATAAGCGCAAGTCCTTACAAAGGCTTATCTGATATCCTATTCTAATACCTGTCTATTACTATTAATAACCTGTTCTAGCCCCACTACCTTTTAGTCCCTTAAGCACTAAGGCATGCACCTACATTTTACTGTCACTATTCTCTCTGCCTGGAGATACCTTTCCTCAAATATCATCTTGGTTGACTCCCTCTCTTCCTTTAGATGTTCACTCAAATGTTCCTGTTCCACCAGGCACGTTCTGATCATTTGTTATTCTAATTATGCTTATTGCCCTCTTTATTCAAGCCCTTTATCATTTCATTTTTCTCCACAGTACATGTTATTATGTAACATATTATACACTTTATTTGCTTTGTTCACTGCTAAAATTAAAGTATGGTTGATTTATAATGTTGTAGCAGTTTCTGGTGTACAGCAAAGTACAGTTGTACATACATAATTGAATCTATTACATATGGGCTTCTGAGATGGTTCAGTATGTGGAGAACTAACCTGCAATGCAGAAAACACAGGCAGATGAGAGTTCAATCAAAGGATCAGGAAGACCCCTGGAGAAGGGCATGACAACTCACTCCAGTATTCTTGCCTGGAGAATCCCACGTATGAAGGAGCCTAGTGGGCTACAGTCCCTTGGACTGCATGGCCGACTCTTTATAGCCCACTTCATATCACTCTTTTTTTTTAAATTACATGTATGCACAGAGAGGCAGCCTTTTCCAGAATTGTGTTATAAAGAGCTGGACATGACTGAGCAACTGAGCACACACACAGACATAAACACAAATTACTACTATTTACCTAACTTGAAGCCTATCCCTTGTTCATCTTCTAAGACTGCCCTTAGGTGTCGTCATGTGTAAGACTTCCTGGATTCCTGGAAACATATACAATTATAGTGTCACCAAAATAGGCTTTATTTGATAGGTAATAAAGCTGTAAAGTGGATGACTTTGTGATTGTAAAAGACTTTAACAAGCCAGATCAAGTAGTTGAAATAATTGGGACAGATATGGTTAAGGCAAAGCCCTAGAGCATAATGGTGGTTTACTTTACATACTGTGAGGGTAATGTTGAAGAAGTGAGGTGTGACTTTAGATGTGAGTGATGAATAGAAACCAAGCCAAGATGGTACCACAGGAAGAGTATCTTAGGCAGAGAGAACAGACAGTGTGCAGACAAGTTTGGGTAACAAAAATCTCAGTGGACTCAGAATACAGAGTGTGAGAAGAATTAAGAGAGGATGGTATAAGATATAAAATTAGGCACCAACCAGATGACTTGTGACTTTGTCTGCCATTGAGGGACTTAACATTTTATTCAAAAGATAGCAAGATAAAAACACAAGCATATGGAGATTAAACAACACATATCTGAAAAACAAACTGCTTACCGAGCAAATCAAAGGAGAAATTAAACAATTCCTAGAAGAAAATGACAATGAACATATGACTGTGCAAAACCTATGGGATACCGCAAAAGCAGTTCTAAGAGGGAAATTTATAGCAATACAATCCTACCTCAAGAAAAAAGAAAAATAGCAGACGACTTAACCTTATGCTTAAAACAACTGGAGAAAGAAGAAAAAAAACACCCCAAAGCCAGCAGAAGAAGAGAAATCATAAAGATCAGAGCAGAAATAAATGAAAAAGAAATCAAAGAAAAATAGTAAAGATATATAACAAAAAGCTGGTTCTTTGAAAAAGGTAAACAAAATTGACAAACCACTGGCAAGACTCATCAAGAGAAAAAGAGAAACAAACCAGATCAACACAATCAAAAATGAAAAAGGAGAGATTACAACAGATAATGCAGAAATCCAAAGGATTCTAAGAGACTATTATGAACAACTCTATGGCAATAAACTGGACAACCTGGAAGAAATGGACAGTTTCTTAGAGAAGATTAATCTCCCAAGACTGAACCAGGAAGAAATAGAAACTATGAACAACCCAATCTCAAGCTCAGAAATCAACTTTGTGGGAGAGGGAGCCAAGATGGCGGAGGAATGAGGGGAAGATTTCACCAGCTCCCCAACAGAATCACCAGAACTAATCAAGAAAAGAACCACCACCAACAAACCAGCCGCTAGACTACAGAAGAATTCCACAGGTCCGCGAGAATAGAAGAGTGAATAGCCAGAAATTTCCCGGAGCTAGGGTTCTAAGAATCCTCTGTCCTATCCCCACACCCCACAGCACCGATGGAGAGCGCGCCAGCAAGTGCCCTAAAAGGGGACCTAAGCAGAGCCTCGGGGGAGAAAGGGCAGCGCTCAGTGTGAAAACTCCAAGAATCCGCCCGGATCGCCGGCAGAAATTAAGACACTGCGAAGATAGGATACAGCAGGGCCGAGCAGAACGCGCTTGCTGCCTGGCGACCTCAGGCCGGACTGAACGAGACGGGAGAGCGCCCAGTGTGAGGATCGCAGCGCTTGGCCGCCGGGCGAAAATTGCGACTTTCCGCCTGGCACCGGGTGAGTTCAAACACTCCTAGTAGGGGACTGGCTGAAGGGGAAGTCGCCCGCAGATTGCTGACCAGGGACCGGGCTTGAGCGGGACGGGGAGACTTGTGCCTACATTTGGGACTTGGAGGTGCAACTGGCAGTGCGCGCGCCAGTGGCGGAAGAACCCCTGCACCCCCATAGATGCACCCCCATAGCTACACCCGCAGCGGCGGAAGCTGGGAGTAGGGCAGGTATCACGCCCAACACGGGATTGCGCGCGCACCACTGTCCCCCGCCCGACGGACTGGGATCAGCCCGCGCCCCCGCCCAACCCGGGACAGCGAGCGCACCGCGGTCCCCCGCCCAACAGACAGAGATCAGCCCGCCGTCCCCGCCAGCATCTGAGCTTGCAGACCAGTGCCATAAGGAAAAGGCTGCATCATCAAGACAACACCATCGAGAGCAGACTGGCTTCCAGACAGATGAGAGGATAAAAACCAGGGACAGTATTTAGCTTTTTTGTTTATCTGTTGTGGACGGTTCTGCTTATTCGTTTAATTGGTCAGGTTTGGGTTTGTTTTTTGTTTTTTTTTTTTTCTCTCTCTCTCTCTTCGATCTCTTCTTATTAAGTTTCTCCTTGTAATTTTTTTTTTTTGTAATTTTTAATTTTTTTGATTTATAATTATTAATTTTTTTATTATCAATTTTTTTTTAAATTTTAATTCTTGAACTTCCAATTTTCTTTCCTCTTTCCCACTCTTTCCTCCCTCTATGTTCTAAATCTAAAACTTTCTCCTATATACCACTACCCCCTAGATAAATATTTCCGACCTTCCTGTCTCCACTATTCTCTCCCAGCTGCACTAAACAAAAGAACACAATAATCTTGGCTACATAACCCTATAAAATCCTTCCAAGTTGAATCTATTCCTTCTCATTACCCATACATTTTCCACCTTCTCACTCCCAACACATGTCTTAGTTAAAAATTGCTTTCAATGACGAAATAGTCCAAGCCAGAACCCTACCCAAGATCTATTTTTCCAGGCACTATTCTAATTAACTCAGAGCTTAATGGGCAAGTACTATCTTTGATTGTGTCGTTTGCCTATGCTTTATCATTGTAAAACTGGTGAGTTCAAACACTCCTAGTAGGGGACTGGCTGAAGGGAAGTCGCCCGCAGATTGCTGACCAGGGACCGGGCTTGAGCGGACGGGAGACTTGTGCCTACATTTGGGACTTGGAGGTGCAACTGGCAGTGCGCGCGCCAGTGGCGGAAGAACCCCTGCACCCCCATAGATGCACCCCCATAGCTACACCCGCAGCGGCGGAAGCCGGGAGTAGGGCAGGTATCACGCCCAACACGGGAATGCGCACGCGCCACGGCCCCCCGCCCGACGGACTGGGATCAGCCCGTGCCCCTGCCCAACCCGGGACAGCGAGCGCACCACGGTCCCCCGCCCAACAGACAGAGATCAGCCAGCCATCCCCGTCAGCATCTGAGCTTGCAGACCGGTGCCATAAGGAAAAGGCTGCATCATCAAGACAACACCATCGAGAGCAGACTGGCTTCCAGACAGATGAGAGGATAAAAACCAGGGACAGTATTTAGCTTTTTTGTTTATCTGTTGTGGACGGTTCTGCTTATTCGTTTAATTGGTCAGGTTTGGGTTTGTTTTTTGTTTTTTTTTTTTCTCTCTCTCTCTCTCTTTGATCTCTTCTTATTAAGTTTCTCCTCGTTTTTTTTTTTTTTTTGTAATTTTTAATTTTTTTGATTTTTAATTATTAATTTTTTTATTATCAATTTTTTTTTAAATTTTAATTCTTGAACTTCCAATTTTCTTTCCTCTTTCCCACTCTTTCCTCCCTCTATGTTCTAAATCTAAAACTTTCTCCTATATACCACTACCCCCTAGATAAATATTTCCGACCTTCCTGTCTCCACTATTCTCTCCCAGCTGCACTAAACAAAAGAACACAATAATCTTGGCTACATAACCCTATAAAATCCTTCCAAGTTGAATCTATTCCTTCTCATTACCCATACATTTTCCACCTTCTCACTCCCAACACATGTCTTATTTAAAAATTTCTTTCAATGACGAAATAGTCCAAGCCAGAACCCTACCCAAGATCTATTTTTCCAGGCACTATTCTAATTAACTCAGAGCTTAATGGGCAAGTACTATCTTTGATTGTGTCGTTTGCCAGGAAAATTTCCTATGCTTTATCATTGTAAAACTGGTTAGATGTGGTTATTGCTGTGTATGTATATATATCTTATGACTAGGTTAGAAAACATCTGCATGCTTTTATGACTGTCACCCATTAGGGACACACCTCTTGCCCCTCAGTTCCTAGTATTTGAACTAATAACACGGAACACGATAGCAAACCAGGCATAGAGCCTACATCTCCTGACCAATCATCAAACCAAGGATCCTCGAACTAGAAGCCCTGATTCCAAGACCCCACACTATCAAAGAACATACAACACTAGAGATGAAACGACAGAGAAACACTGCACAAATGAAGGACCAAGCTAGAGAGTCACAGCCTCAAATGACAGAGGAGGAGATAGACAAATTATCTGAAAGAGAATTCAGAAAAACTATTCTAATGAGGATGCAAAACACCCAAAACAGAATATTAGAGGAAATTAGTGCATTGAGAAAAGACATGCAGGAAATGAAAAATAAGCAAATAGAGACCACCAACTCAATTGCTGAACTCAAAAATACGATAGAAGGCCTCAACAGTAGACTATCTGAGGCTGAAGAACGGATAAGCGTGCTGGAAGATAGACTGGTGGAAATAACTGGTGAGGAACAGAACAAAGCCGAAAGAATGAAAAGAACTGAGGAAAGCCTCAGGGACCTATGGGACAATATCAAACGCACCAACATTAGAATTATAGGAGTCCCAGAAGAAGAAGAAGGGAAGAAAGGTCACGAAAAAATTCTTGAAGAGGTTATTGTAGAAAACTTCCCCAGCATGGGAAAGGAAATAGTCAGCCATGTCCAAGAAGCACAAAGAGTTCCATACAGGATAAACCCTAGAAGAAACACACCAAGGCACATTCTAATCAAACTAACACAGACTAAATATAAAGACAGATTACTAAAAGCAGCTAGAAGCAAACAACAAATAACATATAAAGGAAACCCCATACGTCTAACTGCGGATCTCTCAACAGAAACCCTGCAGGCCAGAAGAGAATGGCAGGACACGTTTAAACGGCTAAAAGAGAATAATCTGCAACCACGAATTCTCTACCCAGCAAAAATCTCATTCAGAATCGATGGAGAAGTCAAAAGCTTCTCAGACAGACAAAAACTAAAAGAATTCTGTACCACAAAACCAGCCCTACAACAAGTGTTAAAGGGCCTGATATAGCCAATAAATACAAGAATAGAAGAAGTCCTACAAACCAAACGCCAGACTTCTAAGAAGATGACAATAGGAACATTCGTATCAATAATTACTTTGAATGTAAATGGATTAAATGCTCCAACCAAACGACACAGGTTGGCTGAATGGATCAAGAAACATGACCCATATATATGCTGTTTACAAGAGACCCACTTCAGACCTAGAGACATTCATAGACTGAAAGTGAAAGGCTGGAAAAAGATATTCCATGCAAATGGAAATCAAAAGAAAGCTGGAGTGGCAATCCTCATATCAGACAAAATAGATTTTAAAGTAAAGAAGATTCTAAGAGACAAGGCAGGTCATTACATCATGATTAAAGGATCCATCCAAGAGGAAGACATAACAGTCATGAACATCTATGCACCCAACACAGGGGCACCTCAATACATAAGACAGATACTTTCAGACTTAAAAGAAGAAATCAATAATAACACAATAATAGTAGGAGACTTTAACACTCCTCTCACACCAATGGATAGATCATCTAAACAGAAAATTAATAAAGAAACACAAGCCTTAAATGCCACACTGGAAAAGATGGACCTCATAGATATCTTTAGGACTTTCCATCCAAAAGCAGAAGAATACACTTTCTTCTCAAGTGCTCACGGAACATTCTCCAAGATAGACCACATCTTGGTCCACAAATCTAACCTCAGTCAATTCAAGAAAACTGAAATTATATCAACCATCTTCTCAGACCACAATGCAATGAGACTAGAGATCAACCACAGGAAAAAAATCACTAAAAATACAAACACATGGCGATTAAACAACACTTACCTAAAAAACCAACTGATCACTGAGGAAATCAAAGAAGAAATTAAAAAATTCCTAGAAGAAAATGACAATGAATATACGACCGTGCAAAACGTATGGGATACTGCAAAAGCAGACCTAAGAGGGAAGTTTATAGCAATTCAATCCCACCTCAAGAAACTAGGAAAATATGAAGCAGATGACTTAACCCTCCGCTTAAAACAATTGGAAAAAGAAGAACAGAAACATCCCAAAGCTAGCAGAAGACGTGAAATTATAAAGACTAGAGCAGAAATAAATCAGAAAGAAATGAAAGAAACTATAGTTCAAATAAATAAAACAAAAAGCTGGTTCTTTGAAAAGGTAAACAAAATCGATAAGCCTCTGGCGAGACTCATCAAGAAAAAGAGGGAGAAGAACCAGATCAACAAAATCAAATCCGAAAAGGCAGAGATTACAACAGATAATGCAGAAATCCAAAGGATTCTAAGAGACTATTATGAGCAACTCTATGGCAACAAACTGGACAACCTGGAAGAAATGGACAGTTTCTTGGGGAAGATCAATCTCCCAAGACTGAGCCAGGAAGAAACAGAAACTTTGAACAACCCAATCACAAGCTCAGAAATCGAATCTGTGATTAAAAATCTACCCAAAAATAAAAGCCCAGGACCAGATGGCTTCACAGCCGAATTCTACCAAACATTTAAAGAAGACCTAATGCCTGTCCTTCTAAAACTCTTTCAAAAAATTGCACAGGAAGGAAAACTTCCAAACACATTCTACGAGGCCACCATCACCCTGATACCCAAACCAGGCAAAGACAACACAAAAAAGGAAAATTACACACCGATTTATCTGATGAACTTAGATGCCAAGATTCTCAACAAAATCCTAGCAAACAGAATTCAACGACACATCAAAAAACTCATACATCATGATCAAGTCGGGTTCATCCCAGGCATGCAAGGCTTCTTTAACATCCGCAAATCAATCAATGTGATACACCATATTAACAAACTGAGAGACAAAAATCACATGATCATTTCAATAGATGCAGAAAAAGCCTTCGACAAAGTACAACATCCATTCATGATAAAAACTCTTCAGAAAATGGGCATAGAAGGAACCTATCTCAACATAGTGAAAGCCATCTATGAGAAGCCCACAGCGAACATTGTCCTCAATGGAGAAAAACTGAAAGCATTCCCTCTAAGATCAGGAACAAGACAGGGGTGTCCACTTTCACCACTACTATTCAACATAGTCCTGGAAGTTCTAGCAACAGCAATAAGAGAAGAGAAAGAAATCAAAGGAATCCAGATTGGAAAGGAAGAAGTCAAGCTCTCTCTTTTTGCAGATGACATGATATTATACATAGAAAATCCCAAAGAATCTATTACAAAGCTACTAGAGCTAATCAATGAATTCAGCAAAGTTGCAGGATACAAAGTCAACACACAGAAATCACTAGCATTCCTATACACAAACAATGAAAAATCAGAAAATGAAATCAAAGAGGCAGTCCCCTTCACCATTGCAACCAAAAGAATAAAATATCTAGGAATAAACCTACCCAAAGAAACAAAAGAACTGTACACAGAAAATTACAAGACACTCATGAAAGAAATTAAAGAAGACTTAAACAGATGGAGAGATATTCCATGTTCCTGGGTCGGAAGAATCAATATTGTGAAAATGACCATACTACCAAATATCATCTACAGATTCAATGCAATACCTATTCAACTTCCATTGACATTTTTCACAGAACTAGACCAAAGGATCACACAGTTCATATGGAAACACAAAAGACCTCGAATAGCCAAAGCAATCCTGAGAAAGAAAAACGGAGCTGGAGGGATCAGCCTCCCTAACTTCAGACTCTACTACAAAGCAACAGTCCTCAAGACAGTATGGTACTGGCACAAAAACAGAACTATAGACCAATGGAACAAGATTGAGAACCCAGAGATAAACCCACGCACCTATGGGTACCTTATTTTTGATAAAGGAGGAGAAACTATAAAATGGGACAAAGACAGCCTCTTCAACAAGTGGTGCTGGGAGAATTGGACAGCTACATGCAAAAAAATGAAGTTGGAACATTCCCTGACACCATACACAAAGATCAACTCAAAATGGATTAAAGACCTCAATGTAAGAGCAGAAACCATCAAACTCTTAGAGGAGAATATAGGCAAAACCCTCAAGGACATCAATCAAAGCAAGATCTTCTCTGACCCACCAACTAAAATAGCAGAACTGAAAAGAAAAATGAACATATGGGACTTCATGAAACTTAAAAGCTTTTGTACAGCTAAAGGCTCAAGAACCCCACAGAGTGGGAGAAAATCATAGCAAATGTCCTGGAAGTTCTAGCAACAGCAATAAGAGAAGAGAAAGAAATCAAAGGAATCCAGATTGGAAAGGAAGAAGTCAAGCTCTCTCTTTTTGCAGATGACATGATATTATACATAGAAAATCCCAAAGAATCTATTACAAAGCTACTAGAGCTAATCAATGAATTCAGCAAAGTTGCAGGATACAAAGTCAACACACAGAAATCACTAGCATTCCTATACACAAACAATGAAAAATCAGAAAATGAAATCAAAGAGGCAGTCCCCTTCACCATTGCAACCAAAAGAATAAAATATCTAGGAATAAACCTACCCAAAGAAACAAAAGAACTGTACACAGAAAATTACAAGACACTCATGAAAGAAATTAAAGAAGACTTAAACAGATGGAGAGATATTCCATGTTCCTGGGTCGGAAGAATCAATATTGTGAAAATGACCATACTACCAAATATCATCTACAGATTCAATGCAATACCTATTCAACTTCCATTGACATTTTTCACAGAACTAGACCAAAGGATCACACAGTTCATATGGAAACAAAAAAGACCTCGAATAGCCAAAGCAATCCTGAGAAAGAAGAATGGAGCTGGAGGGATCAGCCTCCCTAACTTCAGACTCTACTACAAAGCAACAGTCCTCAAGACAGTATGGTACTGGCACAAAAACAGAACTATAGACCAATGGAACAAGATTGAGAACCCAGAGATAAACCCACGCACCTATGGGTACCTTATTTTTGATAAAGGAGGAGAAACTATAAAATGGGACAAAGACAGCCTCTTCAACAAGTGGTGCTGGGAGAATTGGACAGCTACATGCAAAAAAATGAAGTTGGAACATTCCCTGACACCATACACAAAGATCAACTCAAAATGGATTAAAGACCTCAATGTAAGAGCAGAAACCATCAAACTCTTAGAGGAGAATATAGGCAAAACCCTCAAGGACATCAATCAAAGCAAGATCTTCTCTGACCCACCAACTAAAATAGCAGAACTGAAAAGAAAAATGAACATATGGGACTTCATGAAACTTAAAAGCTTTTGTACAGCTAAAGAAATTACAAAAAAGCTCAACAGACACCCCACAGAGTGGGAGAAAATCATAGCAAATGAAACAACAGACAAAGAATTAATCTCCAAAATCTACAAGCAACTCAGACAACTCAGCACAGGAAAAACGAACAATCCAATCAAAAATGGGAAAAGACCTAAAGAGACGCCTCTCCAAAGAGGACATACAGATGGCCCAAAAATACATGAAACGATGCTCAACCTCACTTATTATTAGAGAAATGCAAATTAAAACTACAATGAGATATCACCTCACACCCGTCAGAATGGCCATCTTCAAGAAATCTGCAGACAACAAATGCTGGAGAGGGTGCGGAGAAAAGGGAACCCTCTTGCATTGCTGGTGGGAATGTCAATTGATACAGCCTCTATGGAAGACAGTCTGGAGATTTCTTAAAAAACTAAAAATAGAAGCACCCTATGACCCAGCAATCCCACTCTTAGGCTTATATCCTGATGAAATAAAAACTGAAAGAAGCACCTGTACCCCAATGTTCATTGCAGCTCTCTATACAATAGCCAAAACATGGAAGCAACCTAGATGTCCATCGACGAATGAATGGATCCAGAAGCTCTGGTACATATATACAATGGAATACTACTCAGTTGTTAAAAGAAATGCAGAAGACTCAATCCTAATGAAGTGGCTGGCTCTAGAACCTATCATAAAAAGTGAAGTAAGTCAAAAAGAGAAAGACAAATACAGTATACTAACACACATATATGGAATCTAGTAGGACGGTCTTGATATCACACACAGGGAACTCATGAAAAAAAAAAAAAGACAGAGCATAGACATAGGGACATCGTGGTGAATAAATAGGAGGGAAGCATGGAGGAAGTAACAAGGAAACCTATAGTGTTATGTGTGGAAAAGATAGCTAGTGTCACAGTGCTAAGGGAATAGGAGTGCTTACAATGGCTTGGGGCAAAGGTCTGGAGGGGTGGGATGGGGGGATCTGGGTGGGTGGGGACCATGGATATGCATATGACTGATCTGGGAACATACATGTATGTGAACAACAAAACTCTGTAAAACCTTTAAAATAAAGAATAAAAAAAAAAAAAGAAATCAACTTTGTGATCAAAAATCTACCCAAAAATAAAAGCCCAGGGCCAGATGGCTTCACAGGTGAATTCTACCAAACATTTAAAGAAGAGCTAATGTCTGTCCTTCTAAAACTCTTTCAAAAAATTGCACAGGATGGAACACTTCCAAACACATTCTATGAGATCACCATCACCTGATACCAAAACCAGCCAAAGACAACCCAAAAAAAGAAATTTATAGGCCAATTTCACTGATGAATTTGGATGCCAAAATCCTAGCAAAAAGAACTCAACATCACATCAAAAAACTAATACATCATGACCAAGTTGGGTTCATCCCAGGCATGCAAGGATTCTTCAACATCCGCAAATCAATTAATGTGACACACCATATCAACAAATTGAGAGACAAAAATCACACAATAATCTCAATAGATACAGAAAAAGCCTTTGACAAAGTACAACATCCATTTATGATAAAAAAAAAAAAACCTCTTCAAAAAATGGGCATTGAAGGAACTTATCTCAACATAGTGAAAGCCATATAGTGAAAGTCCACAGCGAACATTATCCTCAGTGGTGAAAAACTGAAAGCATTCCCTCTAAGATCAGGAACAAGACAGGGGTGTCCATTTTCACCACTATTATTGAACATTCTTCTGGAAGTTCTAGTCACAGCAATAAAAGAAGAAAAACAAATCAAAGGAATCCAGACTGGAAAACAAGAAGTCAAACTCTCTCTATTTGCAGATGACATGATATTATACATAGAAAATCCCAAAGAGACTATTACAAAGCTACTAGAGCTAATCAACGAATTCAGCAAAGTCATGGGATACAAAATCAATACACAGAAATCATTGGCATTCCTATGCACAAACAATGAAAAATCAGAATACGAAATCAAAGCGACAATCCCCGTCACCAGTGCAACCAAAAGAATAAAATATCTAGGAATAAACCTACCCAAAGAAACAAAACAACTGTACACAGAAAATTACAAGACACTCATGAGAGAAATTAAAGAAGACTTAAACAGATGGAGAGATATTCCATGTTCCTGGGTCAGAAGAATCAATACTCTGAAAATGATCATACTACCAAATATCACCTACAGATTCAATGTGATCTCTATCAAACTACCAATGACATTCTTCACAGAACTGGACCAAAGAATAACAGAGTTCATATGGAAACACAAAAGACCTCGAATAGCCAAAGCAATCCTGAGAAAGAAAAACGGAGCTGGAGGGATCAGCCTCCCTAACTTCAGACTCTACTACAAAGCAACAGTCCTCAAGACAGTATGGTACTGGCACAAAAACAGAACTATAGATCAATGGAACAAGATTGAGAACCCAGAGATAAACCCACGCACCTATGGGTACCTTATTTTTGATAAAGGAGGAGAAACTATAAAATGGGACAAAGACAGCCTCTTTAACAAGTGGTGCTGGGAGAATTGGACAGCTACATGCAAAAACATGAAATTGGAACATTCCCTGACACCATACACTAAGATCAACTCAAAATGGATTAAAGACCTCAATGTAAGAGCAGAAACCATCAAACTCTTAGAGGAGAATATAGGCAAAACCCTCAAGGACATCAATCAAAGCAAGATCTTCTCTGACCCACCAACTAAAATAGCAAAACTGAAAAGAAAAATGAACATATGGGACCTTATGAAACTTAAAAGCTTTGTACAGCAAAGGAAATTACAAAAAAAGCTGAAAAGACACCCCACAGAGTGGGAGAAAATCATAGCAAATGAAACAACAGACAAAGAATTAATCTCCAAAATCTACAAGCAACTCAGATAACTCAGCACTAGAAAAATGAACAACCCAATCAAAAAATGGGAAAAAGACCTAAACAGATACCTCTCCAAAGAGGACATACAGATGGCCCCAAAACAGATGAAACGATGCTCAACCTCACTTATTATTAGAGAAATCCATATCAAACTACAATGAGACATCACTTCTCACCAGTCTGAATGGCCATCATCAACAAATTGGCAGACAATACATGCTGGAGAGGGTGCAGAGAAAAGGGAACACTCTTGCATAAAATATCTAGGAATCCTACCCAAAGAAACAAAACAACTGTACACAGAAAATTACAAGACACTCATGAGAGAAATTAAAGAAGACTTAAACAGATGGAGAGATATTCCATGTTCCTGGGTCAGAAGAATCAATACTCTGAAAATGATCATACTACCAAATATCACCTACAGATTCAATGTGATCTCTATCAAACTACCAATGACATTCTTCACAGAACTGGACCAAAGAATAACAGAGTTCATATGGAAACACAAAAGACCTCGAATAGCCAAAGCAATCCTGAGAAAGAAAAACGGAGCTGGAGGGATCAGCCTCCCTAACTTCAGACTCTACTACAAAGCAACAGTCCTCAAGACAGTATGGTACTGGCACAAAAACAGAACTATAGATCAATGGAACAAGATTGAGAACCCAGAGATAAACCCACGCACCTATGGGTACCTTATTTTTGATAAAGGAGGAGAAACTATAAAATGGGACAAAGACAGCCTCTTTAACAAGTGGTGCTGGGAGAATTGGACAGCTACATGCAAAAACATGAAATTGGAACATTCCCTGACACCATACACTAAGATCAACTCAAAATGGATTAAAGACCTCAATGTAAGAGCAGAAACCATCAAACTCTTAGAGGAGAATATAGGCAAAACCCTCAAGGACATCAATCAAAGCAAGATCTTCTCTGACCCACCAACTAAAATAGCAAAACTGAAAAGAAAAATGAACATATGGGACCTTATGAAACTTAAAAGCTTTGTACAGCAAAGGAAATTACAAAAAAAGCTGAAAAGACACCCCACAGAGTGGGAGAAAATCATAGCAAATGAAACAACAGACAAAGAATTAATCTCCAAAATCTACAAGCAACTCAGATAACTCAGCACTAGAAAAATGAACAACCCAATCAAAAAATGGGAAAAAGACCTAAACAGATACCTCTCCAAAGAGGACATACAGATGGCCCCAAAACAGATGAAACGATGCTCAACCTCACTTATTATTAGAGAAATCCATATCAAACTACAATGAGACATCACTTCTCACCAGTCTGAATGGCCATCATCAACAAATTGGCAGACAATACATGCTGGAGAGGGTGCAGAGAAAAGGGAACACTCTTGCATTGCGGGTGGGAATGTCAATTGATACAGCTGCTATAGAGGACAGTATGGAGATTCCTTTAAAAAGTAAAAATAGAAGCACTATATTATCCAGCAATCCCACTATTAGGCTTATACCCAGATGAAGTCAAAACTGAAAGAAGCACCTGTACTCCAATGTTCATTGCAGCTCTCTATACAATAGCTAGAACATGGAAGCAACCTAGATGTCTATCAACGAATAAATGGATAAAAAGCTCGGGTACATATATACAATGAAATACTACTCAGTTGTATAAAGAAATGCAGAAGAATCAGTCCTAATGAGGTGGTTGGATCTAGAACCTATCATAAAAAGTGAATTAAGTCAAAAAGATAAATCAAATACAGTATACTAACACATATATATGGAATCTAGTAAGAGGGTTACGATAACACACGCAGTGAAGTGATGGAAAAACAGACATGGAGAACAGACATATGGACATTATGGGGAATGAACAGTGGGTGGGAGGCATAGAGAGGGTAACATGGAAACCTATAGTATCCGATGTGAAAAGGTAGCTATTGTCATTGCCCTGCAGGAATAGGAGATCCTGCAAGGGTGCAGTCTGACGGCCTGGAGGGCGGGATGGAGGGGACTGGGAAGGGGGAGGGGACCAGGGATATGCATATGACTAATCATGGAAGTAAATGTCTGTGAACAAAACTGTAAAAATTTTAAAAAATAATAAATAAAAAGTATGTATGAATAAAAATAAAGATAACAAGAAGTCATTGTAGGGCTCTGAACATGGGGATGACACATTCTGATGTATATTTAAAAAATATTCCCTGGCCAACAAATATATTTTTACTATAAAAGCTTTTATTTTCGTTAAATATGAAGATGTTGTAGAAATTGAAATATGACCTCCCAAAAGACAGGTGTATGTGTGAATATGATCTTATTTGAAAAAGGGTCTTGCTAGATAAAATTTGCATAAGAATCAAATGATGATATCATTCTGGGTTAGATTGAGTTCTAAAGATAATTATAGGTGTTTCTGTAAGAGACAGTTGACAAGGATTTGGCAGACAATACTTGCTGGAGAGGGTGCAGAGAAAAGGGAACACTCTTGCATTGCGGGTGGGAATGTCAATTGATACAGCTGCTATAGAGGACAGTATGGAGATTCCTTTAAAAAGTAAAAATAGAAGCACTATATTATCCAGCAATCCCACTATTAGGCTTATACCCAGATGAAGTCAAAACTGAAAGAAGCACCTGTACTCCAATGTTCATTGCAGCTCTCTATACAATAGCTAGAACATGGAAGCAACCTAGATGTCTATCAACGAATAAATGGATAAAAAGCTCGGGTACATATATACAATGAAATACTACTCAGTTGTATAAAGAAATGCAGAAGAATCAGTCCTAATGAGGTGGTTGGATCTAGAACCTATCATAAAAAGTGAATTAAGTCAAAAAGATAAATCAAATACAGTATACTAACACATATATATGGAATCTAGTAAGAGGGTTACGATAACACACGCAGTGAAGTGATGGAAAAACAGACATGGAGAACAGACATATGGACATTATGGGGAATGAACAGTGGGTGGGAGGCATAGAGAGGGTAACATGGAAACCTATAGTATCCGATGTGAAAAGGTAGCTATTGTCATTGCCCTGCAGGAATAGGAGATCCTGCAAGGGTGCAGTCTGACGGCCTGGAGGGCGGGATGGAGGGGACTGGGAAGGGGGAGGGGACCAGGGATATGCATATGACTAATCATGGAAGTAAATGTCTGTGAACAAAACTGTAAAAATTTTAAAAAATAATAAATAAAAAGTATGTATGAATAAAAATAAAGATAACAAGAAGTCATTGTAGGGCTCTGAACATGGGGATGACACATTCTGATGTATATTTAAAAAATATTCCCTGGCCAACAAATATATTTTTACTATAAAAGCTTTTATTTTCGTTAAATATGAAGATGTTGTAGAAATTGAAATATGACCTCCCAAAAGACAGGTGTATGTGTGAATATGATCTTATTTGAAAAAGGGTCTTGCTAGATAAAATTTGCATAAGAATCAAATGATGATATCATTCTGGGTTAGATTGAGTTCTAAAGATAATTATAGGTGTTTCTGTAAGAGACAGTGAAAGGCACACAGAGAGGAAGAATGAAGATAGAGATTCCAGTGATGCATTTAGAAGCCAAGGAACACCTAAAACTGCTGACTGCCACAAAAAAGCTAATTGAAAGGCATGGACCATATTCCACCCTCAAAGCCTCCAAAAGGAACCAGTACTTTCAACATCTTGATTTTGGAGAACTGTGAAAGAATACACTTCTGTTTCTTCTAAGTCATTCGGTTTATGATAATTTACTACAGCAGCACTAGGAAACTAATATACATATTTGAAGTGCTTAAACTATTTCAATTTCTCCCCCAAATCAAGATAAAATTCTTATCCAGTTACTATCTCTTTCTTGTGTTTAAAGCCATTTCATATTGTGGAAATTACCTAGATTTTTATTTTCATTTTGTTATAATTTTATGTTGTCTCCATGTTTTTACAAATCATTCCTTAATTATCTTACAATTCATAACTAGTGAATGAATCATTACTTAGTCATATAACTTATAGATGCTTTATTCCATAATATTTATGAGCTCCACATTTTTTGACTTATTTTTGGTTTTGTAAGACTATATTATCAAATAATTCATTAAGAAAAAGTTTGTGGGGCTTCCCTGGTGGTCCAGTGGGTAGAGTCTGCCTTGCAGTGCAAAGGGCACCGGTTGATCCCTGGCCTGGGAAGATCCCATATGCCATGCAGGGGCTGAATTGGTGTTCTAATTATGAGCCAGTGCTCGGGAGCGCATGTGCCCAGAGCCGGTGCTCTGTACCAAGAGGGGCCACTGCAATGAGAGGCCCACACAGGCCAAGGAGTAAAGATGGATGAAAAATAAATGAATGAAAAATCAATAAAAAGAGGCCAAAATTAAAAAAGAAAAGAAAAATTTTGTGAGTAGAAAATATTCCTTCCTTATATAACAGTGATGTCTTTATTTGGTCCTCACACTTGAGTGCTATTTTAACTGAGGACAAAAGCATTCTTTTCCCAGGACAACAAGAAAAGATTCTTGCTAGATAAAATTTGCATAAGAATCAAATGATGATATCATTCTGGGTTAGATTGAGTTCTAAAGATAATTATAGGTGTTTCTGTAAGAGACAGTGAAAGGCACACAGAGAGGAAGAATGAAGATAGAGATTCCAGTGATGCATTTAGAAGCCAAGGAACACCTAAAACTGCTGACTGCCACAAAAAAGCTAATTGAAAGGCATGGACCATATTCCACCCTCAAAGCCTCCAAAAGGAACCAGTACTTTCAACATCTTGATTTTGGAGAACTGTGAAAGAATACACTTCTGTTTCTTCTAAGTCATTCGGTTTATGATAATTTACTACAGCAGCACTAGGAAACTAATATACATATTTGAAGTGCTTAAACTATTTCAATTTCTCCCCCAAATCAAGATAAAATTCTTATCCAGTTACTATCTCTTTCTTGTGTTTAAAGCCATTTCATATTGTGGAAATTACCTAGATTTTTATTTTCATTTTGTTATAATTTTATGTTGTCTCCATGTTTTTACAAATCATTCCTTAATTATCTTACAATTCATAACTAGTGAATGAATCATTACTTAGTCATATAACTTATAGATGCTTTATTCCATAATATTTATGAGCTCCACATTTTTTGACTTATTTTTGGTTTTGTAAGACTATATTATCAAATAATTCATTAAGAAAAAGTTTGTGGGGCTTCCCTGGTGGTCCAGTGGGTAGAGTCTGCCTTGCAGTGCAAAGGGCACCGGTTGATCCCTGGCCTGGGAAGATCCCATATGCCATGCAGGGGCTGAATTGGTGTTCTAATTATGAGCCAGTGCTCGGGAGCGCATGTGCCCAGAGCCGGTGCTCTGTACCAAGAGGGGCCACTGCAATGAGAGGCCCACACAGGCCAAGGAGTAAAGATGGATGAAAAATAAATGAATGAAAAATCAATAAAAAGAGGCCAAAATTAAAAAAGAAAAGAAAAATTTTGTGAGTAGAAAATATTCCTTCCTTATATAACAGTGATGTCTTTATTTGGTCCTCACACTTGAGTGCTATTTTAACTGAGGACAAAAGCATTCTTTTCCCAGGACACTAGGACAATGCTTCTTGCTTCAAGATCCCTTTGTTGCTAATGCCTTTGGATTCTCAATGCCATTAAGATAATCTGTGCTCATCTTTTTTTGTTGTTTGCTTTTTTGTGTGTGTTCAGTTTTAGAATTTTCTCTTCTTCTTCTTCTTTTTTTTTTCCTAGCACTTGGTGGGCTAATTCAGTCAGAGGTCTCTTATTAGCTCTAAAAACAAAGTTTTCATTCCCTCAAATAGGAAGGGTTGAATCTCCCGGCATGTGAGTTATTCCTTCTATTAGTAGTGAATTTCATTATTTCTATTTGCCTTTATTACTTGCTTACTTTTGAAGCCTATACAGTTACTATAGGATTCCTTCAGGAATCAGACGCTCTATAATTGGGGAACTGATGCAAAGTTTGTCTTTGAAATAATTCCCAGGTAAAATTTGACTGTATCCAGATCCTTCTTCAGATTCTATCCTTTAGATTTCTTTGAATTATCCTCACATTCTTCCTGATAAATCCTTTGTTTTATAAATCATTCCCGATATCTGATGATGTTACAGATTCATCTGAAAGACTTCAGTGTCAAGCTCCAGAAATCGTTACCAAACCATGTGCTAATGACACCTCTCCTAACTCTCCAAGGTTAACTGTGCATTTATTTTTATAGTTCTCTGGTGAATCTGATGAGATTTGAATGAAAAGAGAGTTAAAATTTTTTGATCAAATATCTTGAATCAGAATAGAGGTAAATTTCTTGGAGAAGTTAGTTACTTAAGTTTAAGATATCTGCAGTATTTTAGCTGGAGCTGTGTTGACCTGACACTGGGAGGGGGTCTAAGTTGAAGACTGAAAAGTCATCAACCAATAACTCTACTGGGATAATGAGAGAAAATGAAATTATTTAAAGAGAGCAGATAGACCCCACAAAGATACCTAGCCCCTGAAAATTTAAAACAAAAGTATTTTCCACTGTTTTAATACATGTTATAAATTCTCATCTTGTAAGGTAACATACAACAAATAGATGATATATAAAAAGATAATATGTCAGATTTTATTTTTTTCCTGATAGAAGGTTTTAAAACAGAGAATTCTCTGGTGGTCCAGTGGCTAGAACTGCCCTTTTCCATTGTGAGAGGACCAGGTTTGATCCCTGGTTGGGGAACTAAGATCCTACAAACTGTGTTGCACAGGAAAAAAAGAAAGAAAGGAAAAAAGAAAGAAAGAAGGTTTTAAAATAGAAAGCCTGTGGTAAGTAAAGCCCTAACTATTGAGTTTATAAGATGTGATGGTGGTAAACTTTCATGTATCTCTCACTTTTCCTATAAAATGAGTATGTAATACCTAGTATAAATTTATATGTGCAAAATGTAATGTATATACTCTAATGCTATTGTGATTATCATTAGTGTTATCATCATCCTCAGTATATTTAAAGCAGCATGGCATATACAGTTCCAGAGTTCCATACTGCAAGAAACATTGGTGAAAAAATGGAGTTTATGAGAGGATCACATGTGTGTATATGTTAGCATACTTACTCTTTGCTTTTTACATTGTTTTTCTCTTTTTCTACTTAACTCTTCCTTTATTTAAAAACTCAGCCTGTGTGTCAATTGTTCAAACATGATTCAAAAGAGCAGAGAAATACTATCATGCTTCCTTAAGGCATATCTATCTACAGAGCTTAAAATCATGAGAGGGAAATTCGGCTAGCTACCTTTCTTTTTCTGCTAAATTATATGCACAGTTTTAGAGAAAGGTGACAGAAATATCAACACCCTTTAAAATGTACATTCACTAATTTCAAAATAAAATGGCTTAAATGGCTCAGACAAGTTTTTAGGATCTTCCTTTGGCAGTAGAATTCAGTAATATTGCCAAATCATTCATCTCATGATTTATTGAGAATGTTGGCTTTCAAATGGCTCGATATAAAATTTTTCTTGGAAAAAACGAAACTGAAAAGTTTCATTTCACACTGGGGGTCTAAGTTGAAGACTGAAAAGTCATCAACCAATAACTCTACTGGGATAATGAGAGAAAATGAAATTATTTAAAGAGAGCAGATAGACCCCACAAAGATACCTAGCCCCTGAAAATTTAAAACAAAAGTATTTTCCACTGTTTTAATACATGTTATAAATTCTCATCTTGTAAGGTAACATACAACAAATAGATGATATATAAAAAGATAATATGTCAGATTTTATTTTTTTCCTGATAGAAGGTTTTAAAACAGAGAATTCTCTGGTGGTCCAGTGGCTAGAACTGCCCTTTTCCATTGTGAGAGGACCAGGTTTGATCCCTGGTTGGGGAACTAAGATCCTACAAACTGTGTTGCACAGGAAAAAAAGAAAGAAAGGAAAAAAGAAAGAAAGAAGGTTTTAAAATAGAAAGCCTGTGGTAAGTAAAGCCCTAACTATTGAGTTTATAAGATGTGATGGTGGTAAACTTTCATGTATCTCTCACTTTTCCTATAAAATGAGTATGTAATACCTAGTATAAATTTATATGTGCAAAATGTAATGTATATACTCTAATGCTATTGTGATTATCATTAGTGTTATCATCATCCTCAGTATATTTAAAGCAGCATGGCATATACAGTTCCAGAGTTCCATACTGCAAGAAACATTGGTGAAAAAATGGAGTTTATGAGAGGATCACATGTGTGTATATGTTAGCATACTTACTCTTTGCTTTTTACATTGTTTTTCTCTTTTTCTACTTAACTCTTCCTTTATTTAAAAACTCAGCCTGTGTGTCAATTGTTCAAACATGATTCAAAAGAGCAGAGAAATACTATCATGCTTCCTTAAGGCATATCTATCTACAGAGCTTAAAATCATGAGAGGGAAATTCGGCTAGCTACCTTTCTTTTTCTGCTAAATTATATGCACAGTTTTAGAGAAAGGTGACAGAAATATCAACACCCTTTAAAATGTACATTCACTAATTTCAAAATAAAATGGCTTAAATGGCTCAGACAAGTTTTTAGGATCTTCCTTTGGCAGTAGAATTCAGTAATATTGCCAAATCATTCATCTCATGATTTATTGAGAATGTGTTCCTGGCCCGTATTCACCATCCCCAATCATCCATCCATTCAACATAGACCTTTAATCATGGCTGTGGATGGGCCCTGTAACTGACATGTGTAGTGCAGAAGGAGAAGAAAATAGACAAAAGCCCCAGCTCTCATGGAGCTTCCATTCCAAGGATTTCACAGATGTGAACAAGTAAGTAAATGAAAAATTGTGGTGGAGATAATGATAAACAGCCAGAGAAACTAACCCCGTGAGAGGGGCCCGGGGAAGCTCTGCTATTCTGATAGGATTTGATGATACTGTGTGAAGATGTTTTCCCATTGGTGTTTCCTTTGTCAGTTGGTTTTCTACTTTACTTTTACGTCAATCCAGGAAAAACACTTATAATGAAATATCAAGGATAGCTTCTTAAAAGAAGAGACAAGGAAAAGCCTCACTAACTCAAACTAGAGGTGCTCACAGCAGGGCATTTGGCCAGTGACTCAAGATTCAGCATGGAGGAGCAGTTAGGTGAAAACAACATACAGTTTAAAAGAAAAACTACTTTAGGAGCTTGTGATGAACGTGAATACCCTACTATATATAAAATAGATAACAACAAGGGCCTACTCTGTAACACAGGAATTATGTTCAGTATCTTGTAATAACCTATAATAGAAAAGAATCTGAAAGAATATATATACATATCAATATTTATATAAAATAAAATTACTTTGCTGTATAGTTAACACTAACATAACATTATATATCAACTATAGTTCAACTTGAAAAAAAGAAAAAATAGATGCAATGCATGACAAAGAACTTTTAGACTTGAATTCCAGAAAGAGAAAAGATGAAGAAAATAAGACCCAGCACTAATTAGTTAAGGCTTTTCCTAGTTCAATTGTCTATGACCATTTAATCTATCTATCTATCTATCTATCTATCTATCTATCTATACATACACATATACATGTTCTCAGCCACCTCAGTCATGTCTGACTCTTTGTGACCCTATCGACTGTAGGGCACCAGGCTTCTCTGTCCATGGATTTCTCCAGGCAAGAATACTGGAGTGGGCTGCCCTACAAACACACACATACACACACACACACACTGATTTATATATTTTATATAAATACATATATATTGCATTTAATTTTTCTATAAGCTCTTCATTTAGTCTTCCTATTATTGTGACTTATCAGAAAAAACATTGTGATTTCTTATATTATCATAAGAGATTTCCTACATTATTTAATTTCTCTTGAGAGTATTCATTTGGATTGAAGCTTTCTGAGTGACCTATTGCTTTAGCCAAATTATCAAGTTGTTTCTTAAATTGAGAAACATGTATTTTAAAAAACAAGTGAGGGGCTTCCCTGGTAGTCCAGTGGGTAAGGACACCACCTTGCAGTGCAAGGGGTGCCGGTTCAATCCCTGGCCTGGGAAGATCCCATGTGCCATGGAGCAGCTGGACCTATGTGTCAATTACCAAGCTGGAGTTCTGGAGCACATGTGCCCAGTGCCAGTGCTCTGAGACAACAGAAGCCACTGTGATGGGAGGCCCACACAGGCCAAAGAACAAAGATGGATGGAAAAAAGAGATCACAGCAGGGCATTTGGCCAGTAAAAGATTCAGCATGGAGGAGCAGTTAGGTGAAAACAACATACAGTTTAAAAGAAAAACTACTTTAGGAGCTTGTGATGAACGTGAATACCCTACTATATATAAAATAGATAACAACAAGGGCCTACTCTGTAACACAGGAATTATGTTCAGTATCTTGTAATAACCTATAATAGAAAAGAATCTGAAAGAATATATATACATATCAATATTTATATAAAATAAAATTACTTTGCTGTATAGTTAACACTAACATAACATTATATATCAACTATAGTTCAACTTGAAAAAAAGAAAAACTAGATGCAATGCATGACAAAGAACTTTTAGACTTGAATTCCAGAAAGAGAAAAGATGAAGAAAATAAGACCCAGCACTAATTAGTTAAGGCTTTTCCTAGTTCAATTGTCTATGACCATTTAATCTATCTATCTATCTATCTATCTATCTATCTATCTATACATACACATATACATGTTCTCAGCCACCTCAGTCATGTCTGACTCTTTGTGACCCTATCGACTGTAGGGCACCAGGCTTCTCTGTCCATGGATTTCTCCAGGCAAGAATACTGGAGTGGGCTGCCCTACAAACACACACATACACACACACACACACTGATTTATATATTTTATATAAATACATATATATTGCATTTAATTTTTCTATAAGCTCTTCATTTAGTCTTCCTATTATTGTGACTTATCAGAAAAAACATTGTGATTTCTTATATTATCATAAGAGATTTCCTACATTATTTAATTTCTCTTGAGAGTATTCATTTGGATTGAAGCTTTCTGAGTGACCTATTGCTTTAGCCAAATTATCAAGTTGTTTCTTAAATTGAGAAACATGTATTTTAAAAAACAAGTGAGGGGCTTCCCTGGTAGTCCAGTGGGTAAGGACACCACCTTGCAGTGCAAGGGGTGCCGGTTCAATCCCTGGCCTGGGAAGATCCCATGTGCCATGGAGCAGCTGGACCTATGTGTCAATTACCAAGCTGGAGTTCTGGAGCACATGTGCCCAGTGCCAGTGCTCTGAGACAACAGAAGCCACTGTGATGGGAGGCCCACACAGGCCAAAGAACAAAGATGGATGGAAAAAAAAAGAGATGAGGGAAGGCGAGGCATGCTGGGGTGCAGAATCAATTTCAGCAATTAAGGAGCAACATTAAACCGTGTCAAGACCCACGAGTCCAAAAAAAGGAAGATGAGCATTCTAAAAGATGAGAGTTAGTAAAGACCAAGTTGCTCTCCTGAACATTTTCCTTGGGGCTGTAAAGTCAGTCTTATTTTGGAGAAGGTCATCACCTTTCTTACATTTTAGTCATTCATCCCTTGTATCTTGACACTGACTAGGTCAGTTTTTCAATAATCTCAGACATTTAAGCAGTTTCCTAAATGACATTGCCTTTATTTTTGCTATTTAAAATCTGTGCTAAGCAGTTTGGACTACTCTTGACTGTGTGGGATGCATGGAATAGCCAGTCTCCTTGGGCGTAAAAGACCCTTTTTATATTTTATACCAACAAGATTTTCCTACAACTGCAGTGCATCTCAATGCTTGATATCTTATGCATACACCATTTAGGATAGAGCTCCTAAATAAAAGCTCTCAGTGTTTGCTCTTTTGCTCATCTTATTGGCATTATGGTAAAACATGGTTCATTCTCATTCCACAGAAGCAGCAGAAATTTTACCCTCATCTTTTTATATTGATTTGATGGGTATAAAATGCAGGTAAATCTTGATATCCATGTTGTTGTTTCATTGAGATGTAAAGCTATTGACATTGCAAGAAGCAGGTATCCATATGCTGTTTAAAGCAGCTCAATCCTCTGAAAAACACTTTTTCTGTCTCAGTTTCTAGATATTCTATAAAGTATCTCTTCTCAAAATGGAATTAGATTCCCCCTTTAAGCTTGCAGACTATGTTTGCTAACATCCACAAGATTAACACTTCCTATTGAGATATTCAGGCCCACAATAAGATGCTTCAGAAGCACATGTCCGAGACATTCACAAATCAAGATGGGTGGTCCAGCACGTGAAAATGGAATATTTTTCAAATGTGTCTCTGTAATATAAAATTTAGCAACTTGGGAACACTTTACATAGATCTAACTTTGCAATCTCTGTTAACTTCCTCCAATTATATGTGAGATGGCAATGTTGAGCAAGTGAAGACTGAGACCTCTTAATCCCATAATAGCAAGAATATATTTTATATTCATGTGTGTGTGCTTAGTCATGTCCAACTTTTTGTGAACCTATGCACTGTAGCCCACCAGGCTCCTCTGTCCATGGAATTCCCCAGGTAAGAATACTGGAGTGGGTTGCCATGCCCTCCTCCAGGGGATCTTCCTGAACACCATACACAAAGATAAACTCAAAACAGATTAAAGACTTGACCCAGGGATTGAACTTGCATCTCCTGTATTGCAGACAGATACCTTAGCACTGAGCAATCAGGGAAGTCCCTTTATTGTTCAGCATTGTGAAAATCCAGGTATCCTCAAATTCTATAGCTACTAAAATCTAAATATGTTCATAAAATTCTGCTTTAAAACTTCACAGTACTAGTTAACATCACGAGAGTGACTCAGTGATACAGAGAATAGAATGATAATGTCAATCACTGATCTAAACAAATTTTCAGATAGACAGAATACAGGGGATAGAGCTGCAGTAGTTGAAGTCGTAATAGCTTAGACCTTCCTTGACTTGATGACATCAAACAAGATATTAGGAAATAGACTAAAGTCAAATCAAGATGAATTTTAAAAATTTCACCCTCAATTACTCTCCATGAAATTTCAGAGTATATGTTAAAATATCAAAAATATAGAGAAAAAAAGGACTGCCTAAAAGACATGAACATTATATTTTCTCAGAGCAGAAATGGTATCTGGAAGACAGCAAAGTAAGTTTACAGTAATAACTTTAAAATGCTGAGAGAAAATAATTGTCAATTTAAACCTAACTTTATTGTCAAAAATGAAGGCAAAATAACAGCATTTAAAAAAAGAGTTTACTACCACTTATAGTTTTTCAGTTGCTAAGTCGTATGTGACTCTTTGTGATCCTATGAACTACCATTAGACCATCACTAAAATAATTTCACAAAATATATTTCAAGAACAAAAAAAATCCAAATAGAAAATTAAAATCCAAGTAGAGGTGATACAACAAGGAAACAATAAATAAAACAATAAATTTAAATAAACTTGTGATATAAAACAATAAATAAAATATATAATATGTGGAAATAAAAGAACTAAGTTTCTTGACATGTATCATAAGCATGGGATAATTTTCTTGAATTTTTCTAGGGTCTTTATATTACTCAGAATAATTATTTATTAAAAGATATTAAATAATCACTAATAGAATTGAAATATAACATAGCTTCCAATGGAATTCCCAGGTAAGAATACTGGAGTGGGTTGCCATGCCCTCCTCCAGGGGATCTTCCTGAACACCATACACAAAGATAAACTCAAAACAGATTAAAGACTTGACCCAGGGATTGAACTTGCATCTCCTGTATTGCAGACAGATACCTTAGCACTGAGCAATCAGGGAAGTCCCTTTATTGTTCAGCATTGTGAAAATCCAGGTATCCTCAAATTCTATAGCTACTAAAATCTAAATATGTTCATAAAATTCTGCTTTAAAACTTCACAGTACTAGTTAACATCACGAGAGTGACTCAGTGATACAGAGAATAGAATGATAATGTCAATCACTGATCTAAACAAATTTTCAGATAGACAGAATACAGGGGATAGAGCTGCAGTAGTTGAAGTCGTAATAGCTTAGACCTTCCTTGACTTGATGACATCAAACAAGATATTAGGAAATAGACTAAAGTCAAATCAAGATGAATTTTAAAAATTTCACCCTCAATTACTCTCCATGAAATTTCAGAGTATATGTTAAAATATCAAAAATATAGAGAAAAAGGACTGCCTAAAAGACATGAACATTATATTTTCTCAGAGCAGAAATGGTATCTGGAAGACAGCAAAGTAAGTTTACAGTAATAACTTTAAAATGCTGAGAGAAAATAATTGTCAATTTAAACCTAACTTTATTGTCAAAAATGAAGGCAAAATAACAGCATTTAAAAAAAGAGTTTACTACCACTTATATTTTTTCAGTTGCTAAGTCGTATGTGACTCTTTGTGATCCTATGAACTACCATTAGACCATCACTAAAATAATTTCACAAAATATATTTCAAGAACAAAAAAAATCCAAATAGAAAATTAAAATCCAAGTAGAGGTGATACAACAAGGAAACAATAAATAAAACAATAAATTTAAATAAACTTGTGATATAAAACAATAAATAAAATATATAATATGTGGAAATAAAAGAACTAAGTTTCTTGACATGTATCATAAGCATGGGATAATTTTCTTGAATTTTTCTAGGGTCTTTATATTACTCAGAATAATTATTTATTAAAAGATATTAAATAATCACTAATAGAATTGAAATATAACATAGCTTCCAAATAGATAACGTATAACTGGAATAAGATTAAAAATACTAAATTCTAAACACTACAGGAAAGAATGAATATCTAAAAGTAATATAAGGTGAACATACAAGACAAAACCTCCGTAGTAACTCTAAACGGAGACAAGTCTGGATAGTTAAAATATAAAATTTGTTGTGCCATGGTCTTTCGGTAGTCACGTACAATTTGAGAGTTGTACCATTAAGAAGGCTTAGTGCCAAAGAATCGATACTTTCGAACTTCTCTGCTAATTTGAAAAGATTGTATACTGTATTATTCCAACTATTTGACATTCTGGAAAAAGGCAAAAGTATGGAAAAACCTCTACAGTAGCCAGGAGTTAGAGTTGAGAGATAGATGGTAAAGCACTGAGGAATTTTAGAGTAGCAAAAAATACTCTATATGATACCTTATGGTGGATATGTCTTTATACACGTCTCCAAGCCCATAGAATGAAGCATACTGTAAACTGTGAGCTTTTAGTGATGGTGGTATGTAGCCATTGATTTATCAGTTGTAACAAATGTTGCATTCTGGTGGGAGATATTGATAATGGGAAAGGCTATGGATATGTGATGTTGAGGAGCATACAGGAAACCTCTGTATCTTCCTCTTGACTTTTTTGTGATTCTAAACAGCTATTAAAAGTTAGTATTTTAAAAAAGCAAGGAAACATAAGAAATGTTTTTTGGTGATGAATATGTTTGATTTGGTGATGATATCATGGGTGTATGCATATATCCAAATTCAACAAAATGTATACACTAAATAAGTGTAATTTTTTTATATGTTAAGTATACCTCAATAAATCTGGAGGCAAAAAGTAATTTGTACAGTTTGATCAACTAAACATGTAAATCGCCCAAGTAAGGGTGATTGTCTACTTACTGGGCCTCAGCAAATCTCAAAGACTCATTATCTTTCAGATAATGAAAGATATTCTAAAACCAAAATGTAAAATTTAATTCAGGAGAAATGTGTTAACTCAAATGTTTATATTGACAAAGCTAAATGTTTATTAGAAATTAGATGAAGATTAGAAGAAAAAAACAGCAAAATTAAAATAAATGAATTTAACAAATATAAGATAAAATAATGAGAATTTATAAGGCCAATTTACATTATTTGAAAAATCTGATGAAATAGGTAAACTTGCATATGATCAGAATAGAAATAGATCAGAATAGAAAAAGAGAAAATGAATAAAGAGAGAGAGAATGAATAAACCATTGCTCAAATTTGAAAAGGGAATATAGCTTAAAATGCATTCAGGATTTAAGAGACAAAAAGAATATACAGTAAAAATCATAACAGTAAATTTGAAAAATTACATTCAATTTTCCAGCATAGTAGAATTCGCCAAAAGTCTCATTAGAAGATAGAAGAACTAATCGTTTTATTACTGCATATAAATGCATCAGAAGTTTAAAATTCTCTGATGGAGAATAAACCAAGTCTGAGGAATTTTAGAGTAGCAAAAAATACTCTATATGATACCTTATGGTGGATATGTCTTTATACACGTCTCCAAGCCCATAGAATGAAGCATACTGTAAACTGTGAGCTTTTAGTGATGGTGGTATGTAGCCATTGATTTATCAGTTGTAACAAATGTTGCATTCTGGTGGGAGATATTGATAATGGGAAAGGCTATGGATATGTGATGTTGAGGAGCATACAGGAAACCTCTGTATCTTCCTCTTGACTTTTTTGTGATTCTAAACAGCTATTAAAAGTTAGTATTTTAAAAAAGCAAGGAAACATAAGAAATGTTTTTTGGTGATGAATATGTTTGATTTGGTGATGATATCATGGGTGTATGCATATATCCAAATTCAACAAAATGTATACACTAAATAAGTGTAATTTTTTTATATGTTAAGTATACCTCAATAAATCTGGAGGCAAAAAGTAATTTGTACAGTTTGATCAACTAAACATGTAAATCGCCCAAGTAAGGGTGATTGTCTACTTACTGGGCCTCAGCAAATCTCAAAGACTCATTATCTTTCAGATAATGAAAGATATTCTAAAACCAAAATGTAAAATTTAATTCAGGAGAAATGTGTTAACTCAAATGTTTATATTGACAAAGCTAAATGTTTATTAGAAATTAGATGAAGATTAGAAGAAA
This sequence comes from Tragulus kanchil, assembly GCA_022376925.1. NCBI lineage: Eukaryota > Metazoa > Chordata > Mammalia > Artiodactyla > Tragulidae > Tragulus > Tragulus kanchil. Next base: position 103,090,592 of record JAIOJX010000025.1, on the reverse strand, counting down.
AAAACAGCAAAATTAAAATAAATGAATTTAACAAATATAAGATAAAATAATGAGAATTTATAAGGCCAATTTACATTATTTGAAAAATCTGATGAAATAGGTAAACTTGCATATGATCAGAATAGAAATAGATCAGAATAGAAAAAGAGAGAAAATGAATAAAGAGAGAGAGAATGAATAAACCATTGCTCAAATTTGAAAAGGGAATATAGCTTAAAATGCATTCAGGATTTAAGAGACAAAAAGAATATACAGTAAAAATCATAACAGTAAATTTGAAAAATTACATTCAATTTTCCAGCATAGTAGAATTCGCCAAAAGTCTCATTAGAAGATAGAAGAACTAATCGTTTTATTACTGCATATAAATGCATCAGAAGTTTAAAATTCTCTGATGGAGAATAAACCAAGTCTCAAAAATTTTATAAGCAAGTTCAACTAAACATTCCAGAAGTAGGTGATTCTAGAATCATTTATATTTTTAAGAAAATAAAAAATTGAAGAGGCAGGAAAATAATTAATTAATTTATGAAGCCAGAATTAACTTTATATTAAATAAGACAGACCAGGGGTAGTATTACAGAGGAATAATATAGGTTGATGTTACTCATGTTATAACATCTCAAAAATATACATTGACAAAATGACCCATCAGTATTCACCTCAGTAATGTGGGTCTCACTATTTTTAGGAAAGCTGTTAATATAATTCATCCTATTAGCATATCAAACATAAAAAAAGCTATATGAACATGGAAATAGAGGCATAAATTATAGTAGGCAAAGTATAATCCACATCCATGATAAAGACTTTTACCAAGCCAAGTAAAGAAATGTCTGAAAAAGATTGTCTAACAAAAAATCTACAATACGATCATATATAATGACATGATAGTATTTATTCCCTTCAAACTCAGAAGCAAGGTAAGAATGAAGAGGTAATTGTTCTTTACATTATTTACTCTTCTTTTCATCACTTACTGAGTTCTTAGTCATAAGACTGAAAAAAAAGTAGTTTAAGGGTTTAAAAATAATAAACAATAATGTCATAATCTACAATTAATAAGATTATCTACACAGAAAATGAATGAGAATACACTAACAATTTCTTAAAATTGAAAATATATTTTATTATATTTCTAGATATAATATCAAATATAAAAATCAGCTTCATTTCATTTCTATGAATGAGATAGAAATGTAATTTTAACATGATAAAAATATATGCTACATATAAATAAAATTAATGAAAGAGAAAACAACCTTTACGAGGGAAATTTTCAGATTTTACTGTTAGATATAAAAAGACAAATAATGGAGATATATACCATATTCATGAATATCAACATTTAAAAATATTAATTCTTTCCAAATTAATGTATAAATTTAATGTAATTTTAGTAAAATTTTCAACAGAGTTTTTTTACACGAATGAGGTGAGCTGATTATAAAATTAAGGTAGACCAAAAAAATCCAACATTAGAGGACTTTTCTAAAGAATCAGTTGAGGGAACTTATTATATACATTAAGACCTTTTATTATAAACATATAATGATTATTGGTCCATACTGGAACAAAGAGACTAATGAAATAGAATAGACAGTTCAAAAACAGACCCATATTTTGGGCAAACTTAATATGTGATAGAGGTAACATTTCAGAGCAGTGAGAAAATACTGTACTTGTCAATAAATGCTACTGAGGCAATTGGCTATTTATATGGAAAAAAATACAATTATATCTCTACCTCAAACATTTTCTTTGGTTTAGGAGAAAGACTTGAGAGTTACATTTTTATATCTTTCAAATAAAATATAAAAAATAAACTTCGTGACTTGGTATAGAGAAGGATTTTGTCATATATATAAATATGTATAGTACATAAAAGCAAGGAAAGAATTAATGAATGAAAATAAAAAATTTTAAACTTCTGGTTATCGAATAGTGCCATAAGAAGGCTGCATATTGTTACCATGTTTATTTAACTTATATTCAGACTACATCATGAAGAATGTCAAGATAGATGAATCACAATCCGGAATCAAGATTTCCAGGATAAAAAGCAACAACCTCAGATATGCAGATAATAACACTTTAATGGGGAAAAGTGAAGAGAAATGAGCCTCTTCATGAGGGTAAAAAAGGAGATTGAAAAAGCTGGCTTGAAACTCAGCATTAAAAACACTAAGATCATGGCATTAGGTTCCATCACTTAACAGCAAATAGAAGAGTAAAAAGTGGAAGCAGCAAGTGATTTTATTTTCTTGGGCTCCAAAATCACTGCAGACAGTGACTGCAGCCATGAAATTAAAAGATGCTTACTCCATGGAAGGAAAGCTTTGACAAGACTAACCAGCATATTAAAAAGCAGAAACATCACTTTGCCAACAAAGGTTCCTATAGTCAAAGTTGTGGTTTATCCAGTAGCCTTGCAAAGATGAGAGAGCTGAAACATAAAGAAGGCACCAAAGAAATGATGCTTTCAAACTGTGGTGCAGAGAAGACACTTGGGGTTTCCTTGGACTGTAAGATCAAACCAGTTGGTCCTAAAGGAAATCAATACTGAATATCCATTGGAAGGACTGATGCTGAGACTGAAGCTCTAGTACTTTGACTACTTGATGTGAAAAACTGATTCACAGGTAAAGATCGTAATGCTGGGAAAGATTGAAGGCAAAAGAAGAAGGGGGTGGCAGAGGATGAGATGGTTAGATAGCATCACTGAATCAATGGACATGAATTTCAGCAAATTTGTGGCATAGTGAAGAACAGAGGAGCCTGGTGTGCTGCAGTTCATGGGCTGCAAAGAGTTAGACATGATTTAGCAACTGAACGACCACCACCACCATAAGTAGAGGTCAAAGATAAGTCAAATTGGCAGAAGATTTATAAGACAGTAAAGGACTAGAATGTAGTAAAAATCCTGTAAGTTTATAATTAAAAGACAAATAATCTAATAGAAAAAATGGACAAAAATGAACAGACTTAAAAATGAAACACACATGGCAAATAAATATATTAAAAGATGCATAATTAAATGCATAAAAATTCAATAGGTGTTGTTTTACAGACTGAACAAAAATTTTTAAATTTTGACAAAAACATAGGTAACTCAGATTGAATCACAATCCGGAATCAAGATTTCCAGGATAAAGCAACAACCTCAGATATGCAGATAATAACACTTTAATGGGGAAAAGTGAAGAGAAATGAGCCTCTTCATGAGGGTAAAAAAGGAGATTGAAAAAGCTGGCTTGAAACTCAGCATTAAAAACACTAAGATCATGGCATTAGGTTCCATCACTTAACAGCAAATAGAAGAGTAAAAAGTGGAAGCAGCAAGTGATTTTATTTTCTTGGGCTCCAAAATCACTGCAGACAGTGACTGCAGCCATGAAATTAAAAGATGCTTACTCCATGGAAGGAAAGCTTTGACAAGACTAACCAGCATATTAAAAAGCAGAAACATCACTTTGCCAACAAAGGTTCCTATAGTCAAAGTTGTGGTTTATCCAGTAGCCTTGCAAAGATGAGAGAGCTGAAACATAAAGAAGGCACCAAAGAAATGATGCTTTCAAACTGTGGTGCAGAGAAGACACTTGGGGTTTCCTTGGACTGTAAGATCAAACCAGTTGGTCCTAAAGGAAATCAATACTGAATATCCATTGGAAGGACTGATGCTGAGACTGAAGCTCTAGTACTTTGACTACTTGATGTGAAAAACTGATTCACAGGTAAAGATCGTAATGCTGGGAAAGATTGAAGGCAAAAGAAGAAGGGGGTGGCAGAGGATGAGATGGTTAGATAGCATCACTGAATCAATGGACATGAATTTCAGCAAATTTGTGGCATAGTGAAGAACAGAGGAGCCTGGTGTGCTGCAGTTCATGGGCTGCAAAGAGTTAGACATGATTTAGCAACTGAACGACCACCACCACCATAAGTAGAGGTCAAAGATAAGTCAAATTGGCAGAAGATTTATAAGACAGTAAAGGACTAGAATGTAGTAAAAATCCTGTAAGTTTATAATTAAAAGACAAATAATCTAATAGAAAAAATGGACAAAAATGAACAGACTTAAAAATGAAACACACATGGCAAATAAATATATTAAAAGATGCATAATTAAATGCATAAAAATTCAATAGGTGTTGTTTTACAGACTGAACAAAAATTTTTAAATTTTGACAATTCCCAAGGTACACAAAGATGTAAAGCATGGGTCATCTCACATACTCTTGGTGGGAGTAACACCGCGACAGCCAGTATTTTTTGGGAAAAAACTTTATATTTTTGGTAATGTTGAAGATGTGCATATCTTATAGACTTAAAATGCCTCCTCTGGGTATATACAGGAAAATTCTTACTCATCTGAGTAAGATTCCAGAGTCGTGTTCAAGAACATTTGTAAAGCCCATTGTTAACAGCCCATGCCTAGACACATTTCAGGCCAATAATAGTGGAATGTTAAATAAATAGTGGTCTATTCATACAAAAGAATACAACTGTAAAAATAAATTCTGCAAACTATTCATATCATCCATAACAAAAAGTACATTTCTAAAATTACTGCAGTATTTTATTATTATTGAAAGAAAATCAGGCAAGTTTAAAATAAACATGAAATTCAAGTACACGGTTATCTCTGGGATGTAAAAATGGAGATGGAGAAAGCTAAGCAGCAGATAATGCTATATTGGCCTGGATAATGTGCATCTTCTTCAGCCTGCATTACAAAAAGGCTTGTTATAAATATTATATATGCATAGACACATATACTATAAGATATTCATATATATCTTATATGTGTATATCTAGTATATAAAGTATATATTAATTTAAAAAATACTTTTACTAGACATCAAGGCAAGCTGACTTCATCATTCAGGAGTCTTCTAGTTGCAAGAAAAATAAGTATAATCCAAACTGATGTCAGCAGAAAATGAATACCTTGGTTCAGATAACTGAAATTATAGGCTAGAGAGGGTGTTCTAGAGATTTGATCCCTTTTATGTTTCTTGCTTTCTCCAAACTATTGGCTTCATTTTCAGTCTCTTTGTGGTACTAGTATAGCTGCAGTCCAAATTTATAACCTCTCAGGTTCCATTCTAGAATAACAAGAATGACCCCTGTTTATTATCTCACAGAGAAAATCTCTGTGATTGATACTGATGGGGTTTGACTCCTGGGATGAGCCATATGCCTGTGTGTCCCTGGAACACTCTCTGTACCCAGAGCAGGTACTAACTCTCCCTTGCTCTCTGTGTACCCTGTGACCCACATCTAGGGTCTTTGGTTAAGTGCTCACATCCTGAGACATGTGTATTGAGTGTTGGAGTGTTATTTCCCCAAAACCCATACAGGGTGGTAAAACCAAGGAATTGGTAAATGGGAAAGAGTAGAGGAAGGTGCTCATTATACCCACAAAAGCCTATTTAAATTCAAATGAACTATAGTCCAAATAGAACCTAATTACCATTCAGTAATTAATTCATGGAAAGAGCATGCGTTATAGTGGTTAAAGATTTCAGTTTTTAATCAGACAGAACTGGGTCAGGTCCCAGCTTTTCCCCACGCTACCTGTGTCACCTTGTGATTTTCTACCATACAGAAATTATATTTCTCCCTCAACAGAGTGTTGTGAGGATCAAGTAATATATGCAAATTGAGTTCCTACAACATAGCAAATACGCAATAAATGTAAACTATCTCCATCATTATTGTCAACATAATCATAAACTTCATTTTTATCATCATCATCAACATCATCATCATCACTATTATCATTAACTGAATATTCACCAGGAATATGTTCCTTGGGAAACAATTTTCAGTTTGTTTTAGGTACAGCAGGAAAAAATCATCCTCTATATTTCATTTTAGAAATATATTCTAGTATGATATATATCACAATGTAGTGTAATCATGGTTACATGTCTGTTGTCTCACCAGTTTGAGATCTTCTTGTACATAATGTTTAATTCATCATTGTATCGCTTCAGATACTTCTTAACACACAATGGGAATGAAGGGGGATTATGGCATAAAAAGGAACCAATAGTGATTAAGAGTTTACTATGTGTAAACCACTGTGTGACATATATATATACATCTTATGCTCTGTCTTCCTCATAAAAGCTCTGTTATATAAAAGCAATATTATTCTCATTTTTAAATATAAATATGTCAAGTCATCTAATCTGACTAAAATAAAACATAAATTCCAGAGCCAGGATTAAAATTCTGGTCTATTTGAATCTCAAAACTATTTATTTTCCCTCTAAGCCAGCATTTCTAAACTGCAGAATAAGGTCTTTGGGATTCTTAAGATAAATTTTTCTAGGTGCACATGATTGCTATAAATTTTTTGTTTGAGTTTCAATGACAATCCTAAATATAAATATGATCATATCATTGATGGTCACCTTATAATTTGGTGCTGGTCTAATGTTTCAAAGATTCACATTTGAGTCTGTTTTCAACAACACTGGTATCAGGGGAACAAGCAAAGTGACAGCCCTTAACATTTATTGCAGCATTTCATAAACTGGCATCTGCAGACCCCTGAGGATCACTATTCTCTACTTGATAAATGTTGGTTGAATAAGCAAATGATTAAGTTCTCCTCAGAGAATGGCTCTCCCTGTGGCAGAATCTGGGACTTTCTCTTCCCCCAATCCCTCCAGACTCATCAGTCAGTGACAAAAGGGAGCCCTCAATTTCATTTCAAGTTCAATGTTTCACGGCCTCACTGGAGTGGAGCTGGAGAAGGTCCAGGGAGACATGACAGCAGATGGGGATGAAGGCATCATGAACTCACAGATAAAGGCAAAGCCATGTGAAACCCTGAATCTGAGTACTTTAGTCTATGGAATCTTTAGGAACATTAATCTATCTGGCTGTCTCAATTTCAACACCGTACAAATCAAATAAACCTTTAACAGTCACAGGAACTGAGTGACTCATTCTCTTCCATCACTTTCTTCTTGCTTGTTTCATCCTCCCTGATGAAAACAAACGGGTTCTAAGGCTTTCTAAGAAAGGATCCTGCAGCACTACACAGACTCATGTGCAGCAGTGTGCCTGTCATCCTCTAACTCTTCCCATCACACATCACTGTTTTCTCACTTGTATTCTCACCTCCTCCACAGTGGGTCATGGCTAACTTTGATTAATGGGAACCCAACATTGCTAAGACACATTTCCTCATGAGCAAGGTCACTTTCAGGCACAGATCCCTGCCCACGCTGGGCACAGGCTCACGCTCTCTTGGCATTGCCTAACCTTCTAGGAGTGGTGAGCCTTCTCTCCTCTCTGTTCCCTGAGATAAGGGCTCTGAAGGAAACCTGCCCTTTCTCATCTGGTCTATTTGAATCTCAAAACTATTTATTTTCCCTCTAAGCCAGCATTTCTAAACTGCAGAATAAGGTCTTTGGGATTCTTAAGATAAATTTTTCTAGGTGCACATGATTGCTATAAATTTTTTGTTTGAGTTTCAATGACAATCCTAAATATAAATATGATCATATCATTGATGGTCACCTTATAATTTGGTGCTGGTCTAATGTTTCAAAGATTCACATTTGAGTCTGTTTTCAACAACACTGGTATCAGGGGAACAAGCAAAGTGACAGCCCTTAACATTTATTGCAGCATTTCATAAACTGGCATCTGCAGACCCCTGAGGATCACTATTCTCTACTTGATAAATGTTGGTTGAATAAGCAAATGATTAAGTTCTCCTCAGAGAATGGCTCTCCTGTGGCAGAATCTGGGACTTTCTCTTCCCCCAATCCCTCCAGACTCATCAGTCAGTGACAAAAGGGAGCCCTCAATTTCATTTCAAGTTCAATGTTTCACGGCCTCACTGGAGTGGAGCTGGAGAAGGTCCAGGGAGACATGACAGCAGATGGGGATGAAGGCATCATGAACTCACAGATAAAGGCAAAGCCATGTGAAACCCTGAATCTGAGTACTTTAGTCTATGGAATCTTTAGGAACATTAATCTATCTGGCTGTCTCAATTTCAACACCGTACAAATCAAATAAACCTTTAACAGTCACAGGAACTGAGTGACTCATTCTCTTCCATCACTTTCTTCTTGCTTGTTTCATCCTCCCTGATGAAAACAAACGGGTTCTAAGGCTTTCTAAGAAAGGATCCTGCAGCACTACACAGACTCATGTGCAGCAGTGTGCCTGTCATCCTCTAACTCTTCCCATCACACATCACTGTTTTCTCACTTGTATTCTCACCTCCTCCACAGTGGGTCATGGCTAACTTTGATTAATGGGAACCCAACATTGCTAAGACACATTTCCTCATGAGCAAGGTCACTTTCAGGCACAGATCCCTGCCCACGCTGGGCACAGGCTCACGCTCTCTTGGCATTGCCTAACCTTCTAGGAGTGGTGAGCCTTCTCTCTTTCCTCTCTGTTCCCTGAGATAAGGGCTCTGAAGGAAACCTGCCCTTTCTCATCTCTTTCTGGCTCATTCTCGGGTAGCCATGCGTGCAGCAAGCCTAAGCTCTTTCAGAAGGCTGGTTTTGCATCATTGGAGTCTGTTTTGCTGACCCATCTCTCTTCACAGGCCTTATTTTGAAATGAAAATAAAACGTTTTCATTAGGTTTTAGTTTTATTCCAACACACTTTATCGGGAGCCCTATAGTTGGAGGACAATTGGGCACTTGATTAGCCAAGTTAGTATCTTGTCACATTTAGCTGATGATTCTTGTGTCTAGTCTCTATTTTTGTGACTTGGAAGGAAGGAGGAATGATGAGTTCTAAACCCTGTAATCTCTGAAACAAGATTTTAAGGAACTCTTGCTAGGTCATGCTCTATCTTTTCCTACTTAGAAGCAAATACACAAATAAATGATATTCTCCTGATAGATACAAGTGGGCTGGAAACTTTAGGCAAGAGCTCATAATGACTGAAAATTACCTAATATCTAAATTGCACTGAAGCTTAGAGGAAAAAATGGGAATGAAAAGAGTAAGTGTAAGGTTTGTTGTGGATGATATGCCTTCAGCATCTACTTTGTTACCTGGTTAATTTCTAGAAGCTACTTGTTCATGAGAGACACATAGAAAATTAGCAAAACATCTGTTGGAAATGTCTTTCTCACCAAAAATATAAAAACAGCCACAATAACATAAATCAAAATCTCTAAAGCTAATTTACTAAACACAGAACCCATCAAGCATTAAACATTATCATTGGTTTTAGAAAATGTGGTACTTGTAATAACATTTTGACTACACATTTATTGCTATGTGGAAACAAAACCAGCTATGAAGCCATTCTCTAAGTTGACTAGAAATATGCATAATTTTGTTTTAAGGGCTAGTAAATTGATAATGTGAAGTCAATGTAACTGCTGAAGTAGTCCTGCAGAGCATGGAACTGGAATTTGATAAAAGTGCTCTGACACCTGAATCGTGTAAAGTCACAGTTTATTGCGACACATGCAAAAGATTTATATGAAGTAAATATTGCTAGACATGATCATCAAGCCACATATATGTAGTGAATGGAGCTTTTCAACAAATCCCTAATCCAGGATAGGAATAAAAAGAGGAAGAGAGAAAAAGAAGGAAGAGAAAATGTTCTCTTGTGATTTATTCAAGTTGTAATTATTGCTTTCTGCATCTTATGAAGGGCATCAAATCAAATGGATAGATGATAGATATACAGATAGCTATACATACATATATATTCTATGAGTGTTATGCATTATTATATAATAATATTACTTATACATATAATAGGTATACTTAAGACATGTATTTATCTGTATTTATGTATATAATCTATGTCTATATCAATCTATATTTATATAGAGACAGATATATAGAAGTACATAAGGACATCAGATTGGATATATGTGAACTTAACATTTAAGTGGCAGATTTTGGACCCTGGCAGTTAGGACTTCCAATTATACTTTGTCTGATACTAATTGAATATTCTCAGCCCTTAGCTTTCTCATCTGTCCAATGGGCTTCATCATAATCATTGTATAAGATGGTTTCTAGAATTAAATGAAATAACAAAGTATCTGTTGCATAACAGACATGTAATAAGGTTTAATTTGCCTCCTTTTAAGCCAGGCCCTCCTTAAATAGTCTTGCTGTGTTTTTGTTTAGTAACTAAGTTGTGTCTGACTCATTTGGGACCCCATGGACTGTTACTCCCAGGCTCCTCTGTCCATGGGATTTCCTAGGCAAGAATACTAGAATGGGTTGTCATTTTCTTCTCCAGGGCATCTTCCTGACTCAGGGATCAAACCCATGTCTCCTGCATTGGTAGGTGGATTCTTTACCATTGAGCCACCTCACATATTCTACCAGGCCACAGAATCCTTAAGGAGAAGATTTGCAAACTAAATGTTGTTATCTGTACAAAAAAGTTGTCCCAGACATATTTATTGACTGTACTGATTTCTAGCTTAACCCTACACTAATCTTACTAATGTATGATGCCTTGGGCATGGTCATGTTGACCATTGTGCAGGAGTAGAGAGTTTCCTAAAAGAAGGCATCATTTTACTAATGCATATGTGTGAAATCTAGGAAAATGGTACAGATGAACCTATTTGGAGGGCAGGGGTGTAGACTCAGGCATAGAGAAAAGAGATGTGGAAATAGTTGGGGAAAAGGAGATTGGGCAAATTAAGAGAATGGAATTGACATATATACACTACTATGTGTAAAACAGATAGCTAGTGGGAACACATTGTGTAGCAAAGGAAGCTCAGTTAGGTTCTCTGTGGTGACCTAGACTGACCTCGATGAGTGGGGTGATGGGGTGGAAAGGAGGCTCAAGGGGGAGGGGATATATGTATACATACGGTTGATTCATGGTTTTGTTCAGCAGAAACTAATGCAACATTGTAAAGCAACTATACTCCAATAAAAAATTGGAGGGGGGGCAGTGGTGATCACCCCCCCAGAATTCATGCTTTTCTAACTAAGAGACAGATATATAGAAGTACATAAGGACATCAGATTGGATATATGTGAACTTAACATTTAAGTGGCAGATTTTGGACCCTGGCAGTTAGGACTTCCAATTATACTTTGTCTGATACTAATTGAATATTCTCAGCCCTTAGCTTTCTCATCTGTCCAATGGGCTTCATCATAATCATTGTATAAGATGGTTTCTAGAATTAAATGAAATAACAAAGTATCTGTTGCATAACAGACATGTAATAAGGTTTAATTTGCCTCCTTTTAAGCCAGGCCCTCCTTAAATAGTCTTGCTGTGTTTTTGTTTAGTAACTAAGTTGTGTCTGACTCATTTGGGACCCCATGGACTGTTACTCCCAGGCTCCTCTGTCCATGGGATTTCCTAGGCAAGAATACTAGAATGGGTTGTCATTTTCTTCTCCAGGGCATCTTCCTGACTCAGGGATCAAACCCATGTCTCCTGCATTGGTAGGTGGATTCTTTACCATTGAGCCACCTCACATATTCTACCAGGCCACAGAATCCTTAAGGAGAAGATTTGCAAACTAAATGTTGTTATCTGTACAAAAAAGTTGTCCCAGACATATTTATTGACTGTACTGATTTCTAGCTTAACCCTACACTAATCTTACTAATGTATGATGCCTTGGGCATGGTCATGTTGACCATTGTGCAGGAGTAGAGAGTTTCCTAAAAGAAGGCATCATTTTACTAATGCATATGTGTGAAATCTAGGAAAATGGTACAGATGAACCTATTTGGAGGGCCGGGGTGTAGACTCAGGCATAGAGAAAAGAGATGTGGAAATAGTTGGGGAAAAGGAGATTGGGCAAATTAAGAGAATGGAATTGACATATATACACTACTATGTGTAAAACAGATAGCTAGTGGGAACACATTGTGTAGCAAAGGAAGCTCAGTTAGGTTCTCTGTGGTGACCTAGACTGACCTCGATGAGTGGGGTGATGGGGTGGAAAGGAGGCTCAAGGGGGAGGGGATATATGTATACATACGGTTGATTCATGGTTTTGTTCAGCAGAAACTAATGCAACATTGTAAAGCAACTATACTCCAATAAAAAATTGGAGGGGGGGCAGTGGTGATCACTGCCTTGTCTCCCAGAAACTTCCATGCTTTTCTAACTAAGGGACTTTGGGCAGAAATGCTTAAGAAATAATGATCTAAGTCAGACATCATTTACTATCTACTTAGGTACCAAATGGAGATGCATTGTGCTTGGCCAGGACTTTTAATAGTTTCTGAATTAGTTGCCAAGATTCAAAAATCAAGCAAGTACATATAAAAGTCTGAATTTGAGCTTTGCCAGAAAATTTAGATCTGAATATATTTGGCTCATATTCTAGCGCGACCACAATTGGTTCAAATCAAATAATACTCCCTTTAAATAGAGAATATGATTTATTGTTTTGCTAACATCCCCTCCCAGCCTGGCTCACTCATTTTTCCACTTTTGTAGACTTTGTAGGTCCATGTTATGCTTAGCCCAAATAGATAATCGTTGCTCAGTTAGGAGTCATTTTCTATAGGAATGTAATGTGTGGTTCATGGATCTTTACTTGAATGTGTCTCATGTTCATCTTATCACACTCCTCTCAGTATTTGTAAGTTTTAGTACTGCAGGTACTAAAACTGTAAACCAAATGGATTGGTATCGATTCTGAATTTCCCTGGAGGCACAAAGAACTCTGAATGAATACCCACATATCAAAGTATGATGATGAAAGTCACTCAGTTGTGTTCGACTCTTTGCAACCCATGGATGAGCCATGAATTCTCCAGGCAAGAACACTGGAGTGGGTAGCCTTTCCTTTCTCCAGGGGATCTTCCCAACCCAGGGATTGAACCCAGGTCTCCTGCATTATGGAAGGATTCTTTAGCATCTAAGCCACCAGGGCAGCCCATATCAAAAACTGTCTTTCTTCTTTAATTAGAGGTCTATTAAAATATACCTGTAATTAAAGGAGGAAGACAGTTTCTCCCCACTGCAAGCTGGAAAACAGCTTCTGTTAATGAGGTTTCCAAAAGACCGCAAGTTGTTCCACAAATTTGCAAAGTGCCTCAACAGTGCCTTTTAGGAAATGACATAACTGGAAAAAGTGGTAGCCAGAAAATGTTAAAGGAGACTAAGAAAGGACGCCAGACCTAGCTTTCAGAAAGAGATCGGACTTATTAAAAGTACCATCCCCCACTTCTATCTAATAAATCTCTAAAATGCATCAGTAGTGAAACTAGCTGCCGGAGCTTAAGTCTCCGTTTAAGCCCATGGGACTGACAGCTAAGGAAATGCAGGACACAAAGAAATGAATGGTAATTTGCCGGCAAGCTACTAGAATCTAATATTATTTTTGGACCTCTCTGCACCATTACTTCTAAATAAAGTGGAGAGGAATGAGTGTTAATACAAGTGTAGAATTACACTACAAGTTCTATTTGTATGTAGCCCTGCCATTCAGGCAAAAAAGGTAATAATGACTTGGATATCAGATTGGCTCATTGGAGCACAGCAGTAGCAAAGAAAGGCCCCAAATGATTTACACACAAGAAAGAGAAGGAAGTCAAGATTGGTCTTTTTACATTCAGCTGCATCTCCTTCACTTAGTCTTACTGGAGCTATTAAAAAATCCTTTTCACCAAAATATTTAATTCATGAATTAATTCATGAGGGATAAATGAAGACATTTTTAATTTCTTGTGAAACTGAGAATGAGAATTATTACTTTTCATTTTATAGGATATTCATCAAAATTACTCGAAGAAGACTGCCATATTTCAAATGTGCTATCATCTCCATTCTACCTTCCAAACCTCAGTTGTCCATAGAGCCAGCCATCACAGGTATCCAAGAGGGCATCCCCCATCACCAGATACATGTGAAGGTATATAAGCATTTACTGTACACATGCTTATTTCAATATCATGTGTATTTTAGTGACTTACCTTCATTGAATCTTTAATGCCTTTCAATTGGCTTTGTAGAATCTACAGTTCTCTTTTTTACACTCATGTGTAATTGTTTTACCAATTAAATTAACTCACATAATTACACTAAAAGCACAAGCAGCACACAAATAATTTTAGAAATACACACAATGGTTCTTTATAAACCAATTGTAAGCATTCTGTGTGCTGAGGGCAGTGGTCTGTATGTTTTAGAAGAGGAATGGAAAGGTTGATTAATCTGGCAAGTTGGTCAGGTTTGAGAGGGCTTTTTCTGTATTACCTCACCTTTTACACAGACATAATAAAAGACTATGAGATGTTACAGCCCAGCTTTGTTCAATAATTCTTTGTTCACTAAAAATATACAGTGACTAGAAGTACAAGATATATAGTCACATCCTATTTACTATGTTTGGACGTGCATAGATACATGGATACATTTTCATGAGAATATAAAATTTAGGTATCTTTTATAAGCACCTACCTTTTTCTTCTTTACTGCTAAAAGATTTATGTTGTTTTATAAATGACTAGGCTAATTAAAAAATGCTGGTCTTACTGACAACCTTCCAAATTCCAATTATCCAGCACCTGTCTGATAAAACTTTCTTCTAATGTTATTATCCCAAACTCAAATATTCTTTTCCTTAGAGTTATTGTTAAGCATGCCATCCACTATGCTGTGGTTGTTGCTACAGGCTGATCTTTACATCACAATTCATCCTTTTCAAAAACATGCAAGGGTAGGTACATAGAGAACACAGAAAGTGTGCAACATTTTACTGCCATATACTCTGTAACTAGCACATTGGTTTGGCAAAAAGAAAAAAAAAAAGACTGTTGAATAAATAAATGAACTGTTCTAGGAGATTAGGGGTAAAAGACAGATTACAGAAATGCACCCCCAAATGTTGTGATGTCAACACCAAGTAGAGGGCCTGGGAAAAAAGACCTATGCTCCTATTTGGGGAAAATAAGAAACAAAAAAGATCTTTGATTTTAAAGAAATCCATATAATTTCATGATCCAGTCCAGTGAGTGCCCAGTCATGACTGACTCTTTGCAACAATTTGGACTGTAGCCCGCCAGGCTCCTCTGTCCATGAGAATTCCCAGGCAAGAATGCTGGAGTGGGTTGCCATTCCCTTCTCCAGGGGGATCTTCTCAAACCAGAAATCAAAACTGTGTCTTCTGCATTGGAGGCATATTCTTTACCCGCTGAGTGACTGGGGAAGCCCAATTTCATGATGGGATGAAATTCAACAGGGCTTCCCCTGGTGGTCCAGTGGGTAAGGACACCGCCTTGCAGTGCAAGGGGCGCCGGTTCGATTCCTGGCCTGGGAAGATCCCATGTGCTGCAGAACGGCTGGACCAATGTGTCCAATTACAGAGCCGGAGCTCTGGAGCGCATGCACCCAGAGCCGGCGCTCTGCAATGACAGACGCCACCGCGATGGGAGGCCCACAGGAGCCAAAGAACAAAGACGGATGAAAATAGAGAAATGAAAGACCAATAGAAGTGGCCCGCCCGCTCCCCTCCCTCCCCAACCCGACCCCCGCCCAAAATAGATAAAATAAATAAATCTTTAAAAAAAAAAAAAGAAAGAAAGAAATTCAACAGTTTGAGAGTGGTTGCTATTGTTCCGAGTTGTAAGACTGATCATCAAGTATTTTCATGAAAATATGATGTAGATGACAGAAGGACCTGGGTTATGCAAAAATCTTGGGCCCCTTGGTCCAAATCTTGGTCCTTGATAGCAAAGGACCTTCTCTGTTGTCTGAATTAGCACATCTGGCTTCTTGACACCCAAATTCCTAAGGCAGCCATGGAAACAAATCAGTCCGGGATTCAGTACCAGTATGCTTGACTTGGGGTATACCCAGGTGGCACTAGTGGCAAAGAATCCACCTGCCAATGCAGGTGACTCAGGAAACATGGTTTGATCCTTGGGTCAGGTAGATCCCCATAGGAGGGTATGATCTAAAACACACCCAAATGTTGTGATGTCAACACCAAGTAGAGGGCCTAAAGTTGCTCCTATTTGGGAAAATAAGAAACAAAAAAGAGCTTTGATTTTAAAGAAATCCATATAATTTCATGATCCAGTCCAGTGAGTGCCCAGTCATGACTGACTCTTTGCAACAATTTGGACTGTAGCCGCCAGGCTCCTCTGTCCATGAGAATTCCCAGGCAAGAATGCTGGAGTGGGTTGCCATTCCCTTCTCCAGGGGGATCTTCTCAAACCAGAAATCAAAACTGTGTCTTCTGCATTGGAGGCATATTCTTTACCCGCTGAGTGACTGGGGAAGCCCAATTTCATGATGGGATGAAATTCAACAGGGCTTCCCCTGGTGGTCCAGTGGGTAAGGACACCGCCTTGCAGTGCAAGGGGCGCCGGTTCGATTCCTGGCCTGGGAAGATCCCATGTGCTGCAGAACGGCTGGACCAATGTGTCCAATTACAGAGCCGGAGCTCTGGAGCGCATGCACCCAGAGCCGGCGCTCTGCAATGACAGACGCCACCGCGATGGGAGGCCCACAGGAGCCAAAGAACAAAGACGGATGAAAATAGAGAAATGAAAGACCAATAGAAGTGGCCCGCCCGCTCCCCTCGTTCCCCAACCCGCTCCCCCTCCAAATAGATAAAATAAATAAATCTTTAAAAAAAAAAAAAGAAAGAAAGAAATTCAACAGTTTGAGAGTGGTTGCTATTGTTCCGAGTTGTAAGACTGATCATCAAGTATTTTCATGAAAATATGATGTAGATGACAGAAGGACCTGGGTTATGCAAAAATCTTGGGCCCCTTGGTCCAAATCTTGGTCCTTGATAGCAAAGGACCTTCTCTGTTGTCTGAATTAGCACATCTGGCTTCTTGACACCCAAATTCCTAAGGCAGCCATGGAAACAAATCAGTCCGGGATTCAGTACCAGTATGCTTGACTTGGGGTATACCCAGGTGGCACTAGTGGCAAAGAATCCACCTGCCAATGCAGGTGACTCAGGAAACATGGTTTGATCCTTGGGTCAGGTAGATCCCCATAGGAGGGTATCATAACCCACCCCAGTATTCTTGCCTGGAGAATCCCATGGAGCCTGACGGGCTATAGTTCATGGAGTCTCAAAGACTTGCACATGACTGAAACAACTGAGCACACATGAATGCTTGCTACAGTTTTCTGCCTGTTTCTCTTACATTCCACCCACACTTTTTTGTGATGTGTGAGCACCTGGCTACATGGTCAAAATGCCGGCATATCACCTGGGATCACTCTTCTGGGCAGCAATAAGGATAATGATCACTCACTACTAATACCTTGCAAGTAGAATGAACATTACCGTGAATAAATCTGACACTTTGAAATCTTTAGGACCCACATTAAATAAATAAAGATCTTCACTATCCCAAACCAAGATCTCTGTGTTTGGCAGATCAAAAATCACTAGAGGGGAACTTTAAACCAACGGAAAATTTCAAAGTGAAATGAGGGAGTTGATCAGTTTACAGAAAGAAAAAGAATTGAGTTGTGTTCTGCTGTAATAAGTCTGAGTGATAAGACAGTCCATTTCCAGCATGGAACAGGCAAACCATCACACCAACTGTGGGAAATTGTTTCTTTGCATTATGTTTTCATTATTTAATTTGCATTAGAGTGAATGTCTAGATAATCAGCAATGTCTGTTTTTGCAATCTAGCCAAAAGACATATCTCCATATAAAATAAAACTTACGAAGTGATGATTAGGCTGTAATATTAATTTCAGATTCTCTAGCACCTACAGTCCTCCATGACTCTAATACTGATACTAGCAACCATGCCTTAGTGAGCTTGTAAACTACACCAGACAACCTGTTGAGTCCTCTACATACATTTGCTTTTATTCCCTCTAAGTCCTCTACCAACTACATTAGGCATTATTCTCCATACACTGATGAAGAAACCAAGGTTAAAAACAACGTAAAAAAGTAACAACCCATTAGCACATCTGGCTTCTTGACACCCAAATTCCTAAGGCAGCCATGGAAACAAATCAGTCCGGGATTCAGTACCAGTATGCTTGACTTGGGGTATACCCAGGTGGCACTAGTGGCAAAGAATCCACCTGCCAATGCAGGTGACTCAGGAAACATGGTTTGATCCTTGGGTCAGGTAGATCCCCATAGGAGGGTATCATAACCCACCCCAGTATTCTTGCCTGGAGAATCCCATGGAGCCTGACGGGCTATAGTTCATGGAGTCTCAAAGACTTGCACATGACTGAAACAACTGAGCACACATGAATGCTTGCTACAGTTTTCTGCCTGTTTCTCTTACATTCCACCCACACTTTTTTGTGATGTGTGAGCACCTGGCTACATGGTCAAAATGCCGGCATATCACCTGGGATCACTCTTCTGGGCAGCAATAAGGATAATGATCACTCACTACTAATACCTTGCAAGTAGAATGAACATTACCGTGAATAAATCTGACACTTTGAAATCTTTAGGACCCACATTAAATAAATAAAGATCTTCACTATCCCAAACCAAGATCTCTGTGTTTGGCAGATCAAAAATCACTAGAGGGGAACTTTAAACCAACGGAAAATTTCAAAGTGAAATGAGGGAGTTGATCAGTTTACAGAAAGAAAAAGAATTGAGTTGTGTTCTGCTGTAATAAGTCTGAGTGATAAGACAGTCCATTTCCAGCATGGAACAGGCAAACCATCACACCAACTGTGGGAAATTGTTTCTTTGCATTATGTTTTCATTATTTAATTTGCATTAGAGTGAATGTCTAGATAATCAGCAATGTCTGTTTTTGCAATCTAGCCAAAAGACATATCTCCATATAAAATAAAACTTACGAAGTGATGATTAGGCTGTAATATTAATTTCAGATTCTCTAGCACCTACAGTCCTCCATGACTCTAATACTGATACTAGCAACCATGCCTTAGTGAGCTTGTAAACTACACCAGACAACCTGTTGAGTCCTCTACATACATTTGCTTTTATTCCCTCTAAGTCCTCTACCAACTACATTAGGCATTATTCTCCATACACTGATGAAGAAACCAAGGTTTGGAGAACTTAAACAACTTGTACAAGTCACACAGCCAACAAGTAGCAGAACCAAGGACAAAACTCAGCTTTGTTTGATGTGACACCAAAGAAGATGTTTTCCCTTTATACTCTGTTTTGGCATAGATACTCTCCAAGAATTCATTGCAGGCGTTTGTGTAATACTCTGAAACATGCTAGGCATAGATGAAAGAGGAGCAAGAACCATTAAAATGTGGGGACAGTATAAGATGATCTGACTTTTAAGGCAGCTATGCTGTGATACAGAAAGCTTTTCAATTCATACTTGTTAGTATTTCCATATAATAGCTTCCATAACACTGCTCTGTTGAGAAGGCAGATAAAAAGAGTCCCTTTTTGTGTATGTGGCATAAAACAAAATGCCTTGGAGTTGAATTGATGCAACATGGAAGGGGTACGATGTGCTACTGAATACTGGACGTGGTGATTAAATATAATGAGTTCTTTCTTTTCCCCCTCTTCCTTTATAAACTAGTAAGCAAGCTGGTAACCTGATAAATGGCAAACCCTCTACTCTCCATGGTCTCTCTTTCAAAACAGCAAAAAAGAAGGAAAACAAACATTCTTTATAAATAAATTAAAATTCTAACTAAAAAGCTAATTATAAGTGTATTTGTTTTGTTGGAGGTAAGGCACATCTATTATCATAAAGATAATTAACTCAGTCTGACAGATCTAATAAAAGGACAAGTTTAGCACTGGCTTAGCTGGAAGCTTAAGGCAAGCAATTTTTATAATTACTAGTTATTGTAACTGGGCTCAGAGAAAATGGTCTGTGATATTTAAACAGTAATGTTAATTTGCATTTAGAACCTGCCCTTTTTTTCTCATGAAAGAAAAAGTAAAAGACTGGATTAAGTACAAGAAACCCCAATAACCAAAATATTTTAAAATATATTAAAGCATGCTGAATGAAAGTCTTTTCATCTATTAACTCAGGAATTCCTCTAAGCACATAATGAATGTCCATAAAAGGCACATGTTTTAGCAATGACCCAACAATTAAATCAAATTAGCCCAACTTTCCAGTGCATAAGAGGAAGTTCTCCAACCTACAAAGAAGGGGGAGACCATTATGCTGTGCCTTGTTTCACTATCCCATCTGGTTGTGCCTACCATTGGCTAGCTTTTGAATTGAGGGGATTAAAAAACAGTAAGCAAATAAAGAGCACTGCAAATAGGCACGTGAGTGCCAGGACTGCTGGGGGGCCCCCATCACTCTTGCAAAACTTGTATGCTCCTGCTAAGGTCCCATCCCCTGCTGAAGTCCCATCCCCTCTTGCAGAACTGGATGTCTCTGCAAAGGTCAGATAAGAACTGAGCCATGTGTATACATCCTGCTGAGGCACCATGACCAGACTTTTGATTCTGGGAAGACCTGCTTCCTGAAACAATGCCACCCGACCTATGAAAAAATTTTCCAGCCCTAGCTTTTCCCGATGCACTTTTTTGGACGTGGTGAATTGATGCAACATGGAAGGGGTACGATGTGCTACTGAATACTGGACGTGGTGATTAAATATAATGAGTTCTTTCTTTTCCCCCTCTTCCTTTATAAACTAGTAAGCAAGCTGGTAACCTGATAAATGGCAAACCCTCTACTCTCCATGGTCTCTCTTTCAAAACAGCAAAAAAGAAGGAAAACAAACATTCTTTATAAATAAATTAAAATTCTAACTAAAAAGCTAATTATAAGTGTATTTGTTTTGTTGGAGGTAAGGCACATCTATTATCATAAAGATAATTAACTCAGTCTGACAGATCTAATAAAAGGACAAGTTTAGCACTGGCTTAGCTGGAAGCTTAAGGCAAGCAATTTTTATAATTACTAGTTATTGTAACTGGGCTCAGAGAAAATGGTCTGTGATATTTAAACAGTAATGTTAATTTGCATTTAGAACCTGCCCTTTTTTTCTCATGAAAGAAAAAGTAAAAGACTGGATTAAGTACAAGAAACCCCAATAACCAAAATATTTTAAAATATATTAAAGCATGCTGAATGAAAGTCTTTTCATCTATTAACTCAGGAATTCCTCTAAGCACATAATGAATGTCCATAAAAGGCACATGTTTTAGCAATGACCCAACAATTAAATCAAATTAGCCCAACTTTCCAGTGCATAAGAGGAAGTTCTCCAACCTACAAAGAAGGGGGAGACCATTATGCTGTGCCTTGTTTCACTATCCCATCTGGTTGTGCCTACCATTGGCTAGCTTTTGAATTGAGGGGATTAAAAAACAGTAAGCAAATAAAGAGCACTGCAAATAGGCACGTGAGTGCCAGGACTGCTGGGGGGCCCCCATCACTCTTGCAAAACTTGTATGCTCCTGCTAAGGTCCCATCCCCTGCTGAAGTCCCATCCCCTCTTGCAGAACTGGATGTCTCTGCAAAGGTCAGATAAGAACTGAGCCATGTGTATACATCCTGCTGAGGCACCATGACCAGACTTTTGATTCTGGGAAGACCTGCTTCCTGAAACAATGCCACCCGACCTATGAAAAAATTTTCCAGCCCTAGCTTTTCCCACCCCGATCAGGTATATAACTCCTGTTGCCAAACCTGCTGATGCTATTCTTGCCATTCTCCTTTCCTGAGACAGCCCGGCTGTTCTCCTGAATAAACCTGGTTTTGTTCTGGCAGTCCGGCCATCTCCTGCTTCCTCTTTTCTGTCACCGTCCTTTCCTCCCGACCCTTACAGTGAGAATACTGACTTTGTAACCAATTACTTGCAGTGCAAGAAAGATGAGCAAATAAAAGGACAGGTAGCATGCAAAGGAAATGAATGATTTCCTTCATTTCCTGGCAGCTGCCCTCAACCAAAGCCTGTCTCAACATTTCACACCAGACTCCTTCCTGGAACAAAACAAATCAACCATTATAAGAGTGGAAGTTACTCTTTAACTGCTCATTTAATAAAGGCTGTAGAAATAAGTAATAACCAGTGTCAGAAAATAAGTTCATAATACACTAAGAAAAGCACTTTAAGGTAAAATACCTGTTAGTCAAGCACACATTTTATTACGGTCTACAAATATGGTGATAGAATCAGCCCATTACATTTGGTAAATATGTTGTATAATTTCTCCATATTACACCCTGTCCATGCTCCTGTTAGTAAGGTGAGTGTTTAGACCATCCGCCTAATTGCATTCCCAATACTTATTTAAAAATGCTGACAAGGTAATATATGGCAAATAGGCTTTTTCTCTGCACTCTCCATGGAAGAATGGGTTCAGATTTATTTTTTCACATTCTCCTTAGCTTCCCTTCACTTTGAAACTTTTATTTATTTCCGTTTTCTCAGTTATTATAATTAGAAAGCAAGTTTGACAAAATTTCTTATTTTCATCTCTGCACTAAGGAATTATATGCCTTAACCTGGTAAAAGTAAAAAGGCAGTCCTCTGAAGGATGACACCTCTGTTCCAGCACTGGCAAAGCAGCTTTCTTCTTCCATCTCATTTCCATTTATTTCCCACTTCTAACCCTTACTGTGCTTGTCTTAAATATTTACGCAAAGGTCAGATAAGAACTGAGCCATGTGTATACATCCTGCTGAGGCACCATGACCAGACTTTTGATTCTGGGAAGACCTGCTTCCTGAAACAATGCCACCCGACCTATGAAAAAATTTTCCAGCCCTAGCTTTTCCCACCCCGATCAGGTATATAACTCCTGTTGCCAAACCTGCTGATGCTATTCTTGCCATTCTCCTTTCCTGAGACAGCCCGGCTGTTCTCCTGAATAAACCTGGTTTTGTTCTGGCAGTCCGCCATCTCCTGCTTCCTCTTTTCTGTCACCGTCCTTTCCTCCCGACCCTTACAGTGAGAATACTGACTTTGTAACCAATTACTTGCAGTGCAAGAAAGATGAGCAAATAAAAGGACAGGTAGCATGCAAAGGAAATGAATGATTTCCTTCATTTCCTGGCAGCTGCCCTCAACCAAAGCCTGTCTCAACATTTCACACCAGACTCCTTCCTGGAACAAAACAAATCAACCATTATAAGAGTGGAAGTTACTCTTTAACTGCTCATTTAATAAAGGCTGTAGAAATAAGTAATAACCAGTGTCAGAAAATAAGTTCATAATACACTAAGAAAAGCACTTTAAGGTAAAATACCTGTTAGTCAAGCACACATTTTATTACGGTCTACAAATATGGTGATAGAATCAGCCCATTACATTTGGTAAATATGTTGTATAATTTCTCCATATTACACCCTGTCCATGCTCCTGTTAGTAAGGTGAGTGTTTAGACCATCCGCCTAATTGCATTCCCAATACTTATTTAAAAATGCTGACAAGGTAATATATGGCAAATAGGCTTTTTCTCTGCACTCTCCATGGAAGAATGGGTTCAGATTTATTTTTTCACATTCTCCTTAGCTTCCCTTCACTTTGAAACTTTTATTTATTTCCGTTTTCTCAGTTATTATAATTAGAAAGCAAGTTTGACAAAATTTCTTATTTTCATCTCTGCACTAAGGAATTATATGCCTTAACATGGTAAAAAGTAAAAAGGCAGTCCTCTGAAGGATGACACCTCTGTTCCAGCACTGGCAAAGCAGCTTTCTTCTTCCATCTCATTTCCATTTATTTCCCACTTCTAACCCTTACTGTGCTTGTCTTAAATATTTACTGTGTTGTATTCACACTACATGCCTTCACGATGCACTTTTGACTAATACTCATTAATGCAAAATATGGGAAAACTAGTGCTCAATAAAAGAGAAGAAAAAGAAAACACGGGATGAAGATTTTCCTCAAGGTTCTCAGATCTATGGTTTGAAATCAACATAGAATTGTCACTCATGTTACAGTAGACCCTTTGTATTAGGAAATGGCAACTCAGTCCAGTATTTCCAGCTGGAAAATTCCATGGACAAAGGAGTCTGGTGGCTACAGTCCATGGGCTGCAGAGTTGGATCCAACTGGGCACACACACACACACATCCCCTGGTTCCACATCTGCAGATCCAAGCAAATGTACTTCAAGTTAAATACATGGATACGTCACCCATGGATACAGATAGGCATTTTATATACTGGACTTGAGTCATTTTATATAATCATGGTCTTGAACATCCTTAGATCTTGGTATCCATGGGGATATTCTGGATCAATTTCCCAGGGAGCACTGAGGGATGAATGTATCGAGTGAGATGTGCCACTTGGGCTAAGTACAGTTTACTTTTGGAAAAGGAGGACTTGTAAATCAAATACGTGAACAGGAAAAATCCTAAGAAAAAGAAAGCACCAAGATAATTCCTGCAGGATAAGTAGAGGGAAGAGGAGGAACATGCTAGATGCATTTACAATGTCAATGAGGCAAGAGGAATGAAATTATCAACAGAAACCTTGCCAGTGTCTATTTGTTCTTTGCCATTTAGCCCTTTTCAAATCTGTCTGACTCGTGTCAAGATTAGACCAGATAATCTGAGTATTTTATACATTTGTATGCATCTGTGTGCTTTCCTTTGATTCAAAGTTCTTAAAATCAAGGACCATGCTCATTACTTAAGTCACATAACAAAAGTATGAAAAGCTTTTCTTTTCCATCATTTCCATTTTATTGAAACTTTTATTTATTTCCGTTTTCTCAGTTATTATAATTAGAAAGCAAGTTTGACAAAATTTCTTATTTTCATCTCTGCACTAAGGAATTATATGCCTTAACATGGTAAAAGTAAAAAGGCAGTCCTCTGAAGGATGACACCTCTGTTCCAGCACTGGCAAAGCAGCTTTCTTCTTCCATCTCATTTCCATTTATTTCCCACTTCTAACCCTTACTGTGCTTGTCTTAAATATTTACTGTGTTGTATTCACACTACATGCCTTCACGATGCACTTTTGACTAATACTCATTAATGCAAAATATGGGAAAACTAGTGCTCAATAAAAGAGAAGAAAAAGAAAACACGGGATGAAGATTTTCCTCAAGGTTCTCAGATCTATGGTTTGAAATCAACATAGAATTGTCACTCATGTTACAGTAGACCCTTTGTATTAGGAAATGGCAACTCAGTCCAGTATTTCCAGCTGGAAAATTCCATGGACAAAGGAGTCTGGTGGCTACAGTCCATGGGCTGCAGAGTTGGATCCAACTGGGCACACACACACACACATCCCTGGTTCCACATCTGCAGATCCAAGCAAATGTACTTCAAGTTAAATACATGGATACGTCACCCATGGATACAGATAGGCATTTTATATACTGGACTTGAGTCATTTTATATAATCATGGTCTTGAACATCCTTAGATCTTGGTATCCATGGGGATATTCTGGATCAATTTCCCAGGGAGCACTGAGGGATGAATGTATCGAGTGAGATGTGCCACTTGGGCTAAGTACAGTTTACTTTTGGAAAAGGAGGACTTGTAAATCAAATACGTGAACAGGAAAAATCCTAAGAAAAAGAAAGCACCAAGATAATTCCTGCAGGATAAGTAGAGGGAAGAGGAGGAACATGCTAGATGCATTTACAAGGTCAATGAGGCAAGAGGGAATGAAATTATCAACAGAAACCTTGCCAGTGTCTATTTGTTCTTTGCCATTTAGCCCTTTTCAAATCTGTCTGACTCGTGTCAAGATTAGACCAGATAATCTGAGTATTTTATACATTTGTATGCATCTGTGTGCTTTTTCCTTTGATTCAAAGTTCTTAAAAATCAAGGACCATGCTCATTACTTAAGTCACATAACAAAAGTCTACAGAAACCAACAAACTGTTGAGGATCTTGTCCTAAGTTATCAGGGAAATAGAAATATAAAATACTGAAGCATTCCATAGCACAGGATGCTTTTTCAGGCTAACCCTTCTTCTCCATCAGCCTCTATACTGGCCCCCTGTGGTAGATGTGAAGCCTCAGAAATAAAGCCTTCAGCCTTCATGGTAGTAAGGTTGTAGGTCTTCAAATGTAAGGGTTTTCAAATAATTTCTCTTTATCCAGATGTCTGTGAAGTAGACAAGCTGGAATTGATTCTGTATTTTTTCAAGGATCCTATTCCAGGTCATTGCTGGGAATGCACCATGCCAATGGAGCCTGAAAGATGGGGAAAAACTGACAGAATAGGTGTCTCCAACTTTTCTCCACAAATGGGTGGGCAGAGCACATGCTTCATTTCTTATGAGTGCCAGGGGTCACTGTGTAAAGGCAGGGTTCATCTGCCTGAAATTGAAACCAAATTGACTATTATTTATACAGTCCTAGGTAGGAATACACAGCTTTGCGTGGTAGAGGAAAGTTGTTCAGAGGTGAGGAGTGAAAAATCAGCACTTAGGGCCCACATCCTACCCTTGCAAGTACATTGTAACAAAGAACAAATGAAATACGGTGACACAGAGGAGGTAGGTGGTCACAGTGCGAACACACCACTGAAAAGATGTGGCCAGGAATCTTCATTTTGCCAAATGTGAAGACAGCAGATTGGGCTAAGTACAGTTTACTTTTGGAAAAGGAGGACTTGTAAATCAAATACGTGAACAGGAAAAATCCTAAGAAAAAGAAAGCACCAAGATAATTCCTGCAGGATAAGTAGAGGGAAGAGGAGGAACATGCTAGATGCATTTACAAGGTCAATGAGGCAAGAGGGAATGAAATTATCAACAGAAACCTTGCCAGTGTCTATTTGTTCTTTGCCATTTAGCCCTTTTCAAATCTGTCTGACTCGTGTCAAGATTAGACCAGATAATCTGAGTATTTTATACATTTGTATGCATCTGTGTGCTTTTTCCTTTGATTCAAAGTTCTTAAAAATCAAGGACCATGCTCATTACTTAAGTCACATAACAAAAGTCTACAGAAACCAACAAACTGTTGAGGATCTTGTCCTAAGTTATCAGGGAAATAGAAATATAAAATACTGAAGCATTCCATAGCACAGGATGCTTTTTCAGGCTAACCCTTCTTCTCCATCAGCCTCTATACTGGCCCCCTGTGGTAGATGTGAAGCCTCAGAAATAAAGCCTTCAGCCTTCATGGTAGTAAGGTTGTAGGTCTTCAAATGTAAGGGTTTTCAAATAATTTCTCTTTATCCAGATGTCTGTGAAGTAGACAAGCTGGAATTGATTCTGTATTTTTTCAAGGATCCTATTCCAGGTCATTGCTGGGAATGCACCATGCCAATGGAGCCTGAAAGATGGGGGGAAAAACTGACAGAATAGGTGTCTCCAACTTTTCTCCACAAATGGGTGGGCAGAGCACATGCTTCATTTCTTATGAGTGCCAGGGGTCACTGTGTAAAGGCAGGGTTCATCTGCCTGAAATTGAAACCAAATTGACTATTATTTATACAGTCCTAGGTAGGAATACACAGCTTTGCGTGGTAGAGGAAAGTTGTTCAGAGGTGAGGAGTGAAAAATCAGCACTTAGGGCCCACATCCTACCCTTGCAAGTACATTGTAACAAAGAACAAATGAAATACGGTGACACAGAGGAGGTAGGTGGTCACAGTGCGAACACACCACTGAAAAGATGTGGCCAGGAATCTTCATTTTGCCAAATGTGAAGACAGCAGAGTTGGTGTAATGGATTGCCAAATTGCTCTAGGACAAGGTGTGGCACGTGGAGGAAGTTCTGACACATTACCTGCTAGTGGAAAGATTACAGAGGAGGGAAGATGAAAGATGAAAGGTTAGAGAGTAAGAAGAGAAGAGAGAGAAGTTGTGCATAGGTCCTGATTTTGAAAGATGATGATTTTTTTTCTTTTTTTGTCATAGATGTAGAGTATAAATGACTGAATAAGGCCTTACACACCAAATCAGGAAAAAATATAATGAGACATAAAATGAGTAGTTTTTTCTTATATTTCTTCTTAGAAACTCATTTGTGCATGTATTGGTTAGAAAGGGGAATCTGGAAGAATATGATTCTCCCTGAAATTTTACTGAAGCCATTTCATTCTCATTTTCACTGCAGTGTAATTGGTGGGACTCTCAGCAAAGAGGCTGGATTGTTTTAACTGTGATTCATTAGAGTAATCAGTCACAAAAGGTGGGGCAACTCTGCTGACTTTAAGTGTTATACAAAGGCTGTGTGTTTTTATTATTATCCATAATTTCTCACACAACAGGCCTGTTAGCCAAAGCTGCTTAGAATTAGTGTGCAATTCTTCTTCAGCTTTTAATGCAGGTCAACTTGTGGGTCTTAAAAGATTGACTATGGCCCTTTAAAAACATTCTCCGAATTGTAGTGTGTAATTAATCACAGCAACAGAAGCAAAATATATTGTTTCCTTGCTGAGAATAGCATGTTTTCTTTGCTTATGAATTGATCCCCTTTAAAAATTCCTCATGGGAATATATTTTTCCTTCCTAATGCAAACTGCCTTTAAACTACAGATGTGCTAATCATTCTGTAGGAAGTTCCAGGGCTCACTGATTTGTGAGATGCATAGGTACTCATCTACTTTCGATGGAAAACTGAAAGACAGAACAATTAATTAAATCATCCTGCAGTGATTTTTCAAAGCTGTAATGTAAGCAGTGACTTACTCCCAGTGAGAAACCCCAAAAGCTTTAGAGTTTGAATTTGGTTTGGAAAAGCATCTGAACTTTTGTAAATAGGATTGATTTGAGGAAAAATAAACTATATTGGGTCTTGTATTAGGGAATATATACACATAGACAGAGAGTTGGTGTAATGGATTGCCAAATTGCTCTAGGACAAGGTGTGGCACGTGGAGGAAGTTCTGACACATTACCTGCTAGTGGAAAGATTACAGAGGAGGGAAGATGAAAGATGAAAGGTTAGAGAGTAAGAAGAGAAGAGAGAGAAGTTGTGCATAGGTCCTGATTTTGAAAGATGATGATTTTTTCTTTTTGTCATAGATGTAGAGTATAAATGACTGAATAAGGCCTTACACACCAAATCAGGAAAAAATATAATGAGACATAAAATGAGTAGTTTTTTCTTATATTTCTTCTTAGAAACTCATTTGTGCATGTATTGGTTAGAAAGGGGAATCTGGAAGAATATGATTCTCCCTGAAATTTTACTGAAGCCATTTCATTCTCATTTTCACTGCAGTGTAATTGGTGGGACTCTCAGCAAAGAGGCTGGATTGTTTTAACTGTGATTCATTAGAGTAATCAGTCACAAAAGGTGGGGCAACTCTGCTGACTTTAAGTGTTATACAAAGGCTGTGTGTTTTTATTATTATCCATAATTTCTCACACAACAGGCCTGTTAGCCAAAGCTGCTTAGAATTAGTGTGCAATTCTTCTTCAGCTTTTAATGCAGGTCAACTTGTGGGTCTTAAAAGATTGACTATGGCCCTTTAAAAACATTCTCCGAATTGTAGTGTGTAATTAATCACAGCAACAGAAGCAAAATATATTGTTTCCTTGCTGAGAATAGCATGTTTTCTTTGCTTATGAATTGATCCCTTAAACATTCCTCATGGGAATATATTTTTCCTTCCTAATGCAAACTGCCTTTAAACTACAGATGTGCTAATCATTCTGTAGGAAGTTCCAGGGCTCACTGATTTGTGAGATGCATAGGTACTCATCTACTTTCGATGGAAAACTGAAAGACAGAACAATTAATTAAATCATCCTGCAGTGATTTTTCAAAGCTGTAATGTAAGCAGTGACTTACTCCCAGTGAGAAACCCCAAAAGCTTTAGAGTTTGAATTTGGTTTGGAAAAGCATCTGAACTTTTGTAAATAGGATTGATTTGAGGAAAAATAAACTATATTGGGTCTTGTATTAGGGAATATATACACAATACCTCTTATACAAGGCTTACCACACTCAGCCTTCAGTTTATGGTGCATATGTGATAGAGTGAATTTTTTTCTGTGTCTGTGGGCATGAGATTTCCCCTGTTTGACTGAAAGGGCCTTTACAAAGAGATTATATTATGTACCCCCACTACATGCTGCTTCAGTACTTGGTCTAATGGTCTAATACTTGCATAGAAACCATCAATACCTCACACCTTCAGTAAAACATTCATTCATTTATTCTTTTGCTACTAACTGAGATCTATTAATACCAAGCATCACCATCAACTCAGAGAACTCACAGTTAGAACTCCTAAGCATTATTTAGAGAAAAGTAAAGAATTCTTTCATTACAAGTCTTCTGATTTTAGAAAATTATGAATTTTTGAGAAAATAAAAACATTACCATACCTTTATTATCTGCACTGTTTCCCGAATCCTTTTGGAAGGCAGGCTCTAAATATAAAATAAGAGAGATTTTTAGCAGAATTATCCATCAAATATTCAGTTCAGTGAAAATATATCAATCATCTACTAAATGCACAAGTCAAAGCTATCTGTTGGTAGCATACCTATTAGACTTCCAAGAAGGCAGCCAAGAAGCATCCTTCATATACATATATTGATTAGTCTATTAACAAGTTTCTGTGTGTATGTGTGCTAAGTCACTCAGTTGTGTCCGAGTCTGTGACTCCATGGACTGCAGCCCGCCAGGCTCTACCGTTCATGGAATTTTCCAGGAAAGAATACTGAAGTGGGTAGCCATTCCTTCTCCAGGGGATTGTTCCAACTCAGGGATTGAACCTACATCTCTTGCGGCCCCTGCATTGGCAGGTAGATTCTTTACAACCGTTCCATTTGGGATGCCCCATTAACAAGGTTGGAAAGAGTCATAGACGTCCCAGCTCTTTAACAGAACTGATGCAACCTCCAGCTCTGGACCTTCTTCTTTGGCCTCACCCAACTTCATTCTTCCCATTGCCCTTTGGACTCAAGACATTCTGAGTACCTCCAGTTCCTCAGCATCTGAACTTTTGTAAATAGGATTGATTTGAGGAAAAATAAACTATATTGGGTCTTGTATTAGGGAATATATACACAATACCTCTTATACAAGGCTTACCACACTCAGCCTTCAGTTTATGGTGCATATGTGATAGAGTGAATTTTTTTCTGTGTCTGTGGGCATGAGATTTCCCCTGTTTGACTGAAAGGGCCTTTACAAAGAGATTATATTATGTACCCCCACTACATGCTGCTTCAGTACTTGGTCTAATGGTCTAATACTTGCATAGAAACCATCAATACCTCACACCTTCAGTAAAACATTCATTCATTTATTCTTTTGCTACTAACTGAGATCTATTAATACCAAGCATCACCATCAACTCAGAGAACTCACAGTTAGAACTCCTAAGCATTATTTAGAGAAAAGTAAAGAATTCTTTCATTACAAGTCTTCTGATTTTAGAAAATTATGAATTTTTGAGAAAATAAAAACATTACCATACCTTTATTATCTGCACTGTTTCCCGAATCCTTTTGGAAGGCAGGCTCTAAATATAAAATAAGAGAGATTTTTAGCAGAATTATCCATCAAATATTCAGTTCAGTGAAAATATATCAATCATCTACTAAATGCACAAGTCAAAGCTATCTGTTGGTAGCATACCTATTAGACTTCCAAGAAGGCAGCCAAGAAGCATCCTTCATATACATATATTGATTAGTCTATTAACAAGTTTCTGTGTGTATGTGTGCTAAGTCACTCAGTTGTGTCCGAGTCTGTGACTCCATGGACTGCAGCCCGCCAGGCTCTACCGTTCATGGAATTTTCCAGGAAAGAATACTGAAGTGGGTAGCCATTCCTTCTCCAGGGGATTGTTCCAACTCAGGGATTGAACCTACATCTCTTGCGGCCCCTGCATTGGCAGGTAGATTCTTTACAACCGTTCCATTTGGGATGCCCCATTAACAAGGTTGGAAAGAGTCATAGACGTCCCAGCTCTTTAACAGAACTGATGCAACCTCCAGCTCTGGACCTTCTTCTTTGGCCTCACCCAACTTCATTCTTCCCATTGCCCTTTGGACTCAAGACATTCTGAGTACCTCCAGTTCCTCAGAGGTGCCAAGTTCCATTCTCCTTCAGACCTTCACATGTACTATTGGTTTTACCTGGAGCCTCCTCTCTGTTACCCCATTTTCTAGCTCTTACATACTATCCCTTCAAGGCTTCACTTAAATTTTACTCTCTTTCTCTAAATACTTGCTAATTTTTGGACCTGAATTCATAATGAATGCCAGGACATCCAATGCTTCTACTATCTTAATACCTAATTCATACAAGTTCTGGCTTAGGGTCTGTCTTCTCTGATTGTGAACTCCATGTAGGCAGAAGCATATTCCTAGCAAAAAAAAAAAAAGCCTGGATCTTGGTACTTAATACACATTTAGTAATTGTGTGTATTAAATACCATTCACACTTAAGTAACTGTTGAATGAATTAGTGAGTGAATAGACATTTATATACTCTTGTCATATTTCAACAGAAGTGCTACATGGAAGTGTTACATATAAAAATGACATTTAACATTACAGATACAGGAAACACATCTGAAAGTTTCTCTTCTTCATAAAATGTTTTGGAATTTCTCAGTGTGGTCATAGTTTTGGATGAAACATCACTTTGCTGAAGACACAGTGAAAAAGTAAAAGAAAGTTTATTTTGTTATATGGATGATTCAATATAGAATATTTCAAAAATGAAGTTGTTTTCAATATCTAAACTCTCTCAGAATCATCTCAATCAATAGAAGATATTCTTTGTCTTACAACGTATCAAGAAAGATGCAGTTACTTTTTGTTTCTACTTTTAGATGTATTTGGTATTTAAAATATTGACTGATTTAAGAATGTACTTTTTGCTTTGTTTGTCCTAGTGATAGAGGCAGAAAGAACATAAAAGATTCAGCATCTGAAGACCTACATTAATAAATACCACTATCACTCACCTCTCACTTTACACACATAGGTCATGCTTATCTTGTTCCCCAAATGGGCATTGCTATCAGTCTACGGTATATTCTTCCACTCCTTGCACTAGGTTCATATAGAAGAATCTACAGACGTTTATGTATAGACATGCTTGTTGTCAATGCTTATAGTTACAAACCTGGGATCATTACATTAGAACTTCCTTTTCTCACTTAAAACTGTTACTGATGTCAAAAATGTGGATTGGTGCTAACTCATAATAACTGCATGATATTTCATACTATAAGTTTACCAGAAATTATTTGAATATCTATGTATTGTTGAGTGTTCAGGTTTTTTCCAGGAGTCCCTATTTCTGTTTCACTTTGTTTTCCTGTATACCATTGCAATGAAAACCTATGTATGCTCACATATACTAGTAATATTATTCCTATGACATAAATTCCTCAAAAGAAGTGTGGCTGCCCAAGATAATAGAATATTGTTCTCCTAAAATCTGTAACAAGTTATGCTTTAGGCAGAAATATGTGAATATGTTTGCCAATATCTCCATGAGCACTGAATATTATTGTTCTTTCTTACAGCTGATTCAATTGGTGAAATACACTGCCATGCTATTAATCTGCATTGTCCTGAGTGCCAGAAAGTTTAAATATTTTTTCATAAATTTCTTTCACCGTTCTTATATGCTTTTTAAAAAAGGTACCTAATTGGGTCCTTGGTGTATCTTAAAGATTGTTTTACAGATAATTTTAGACTTATAGAAGAGTTGTGAAACTATTACAGAGTTGATGCATAGCCTTCACTCAACTGCAACCAACATCTTACATAAGCACTGAACAATTAACAAAATCAAATTTGGTTAGAAATTAATCTTGGTAAAATATTATTAACTGAACTAATGACTTAATTTAGATTTTACCAGTCTTTAAACTAATGTCCTTTTTCTATTCAAGGATCCGATCTAGAGTTCCAAATTGCATAGAGCTCTCATCTTCTTGGTTCCTCTAATCTGCAACACTTCCAAAGTCTTCCCTTGCATATTCAAAAATATGGTCATATATTTTGTGAAACATTCCTCAATCTGGTTCTGTCTGATATTTTTTCATGATTAAAGTTTTTTATTTGGGGGAAGAATAGCAAAGAAGTGATGGGTTCTCAGTGCATCATATCAGAGGGCATAAAATGTTGGAATATATTCTGAGCAATGAGTAACTGTTCATTTGGTCAAAGTGATGTCTGCAGAATCTGCAGTGTAAAGTTACTATTGTTTATCTTGTAAATTCTAAATGTTTTTAGGTGGATAGCTGGTGATAAGGCAATTGTTCATGGGATTTCCCAGGCAAGAATACTGGAGTAGGTTGCCACATGGTTAACTACATTAAATTACTACTGCATGATATTTCATACTATAAGTTTACCAGAAATTATTTGAATATCTATGTATTGTTGAGTGTTCAGGTTTTTTCCAGGAGTCCCTATTTCTGTTTCACTTTGTTTTCCTGTATACCATTGCAATGAAAACCTATGTATGCTCACATATACTAGTAATATTATTCCTATGACATAAATTCCTCAAAAGAAGTGTGGCTGCCCAAGATAATAGAATATTGTTCTCCCTAAAAATCTGTAACAAGTTATGCTTTAGGCAGAAATATGTGAATATGTTTGCCAATATCTCCATGAGCACTGAATATTATTGTTCTTTCTTACAGCTGATTCAATTGGTGAAATACACTGCCATGCTATTAATCTGCATTGTCCTGAGTGCCAGAAAGTTTAAATATTTTTTCATAAATTTCTTTCACCGTTCTTATATGCTTTTTAAAAAAGGTACCTAATTGGGTCCTTGGTGTATCTTAAAGATTGTTTTACAGATAATTTTAGACTTATAGAAGAGTTGTGAAACTATTACAGAGTTGATGCATAGCCTTCACTCAACTGCAACCAACATCTTACATAAGCACTGAACAATTAACAAAATCAAATTTGGTTAGAAATTAATCTTGGTAAAATATTATTAACTGAACTAATGACTTAATTTAGATTTTACCAGTCTTTAAACTAATGTCCTTTTTCTATTCAAGGATCCGATCTAGAGTTCCAAATTGCATAGAGCTCTCATCTTCTTGGTTCCTCTAATCTGCAACACTTCCAAAGTCTTCCCTTGCATATTCAAAAATATGGTCATATATTTTGTGAAACATTCCTCAATCTGGTTCTGTCTGATATTTTTTCATGATTAAAGTTTTTTATTTGGGGGAAGAATAGCAAAGAAGTGATGGGTTCTCAGTGCATCATATCAGAGGGCATAAAATGTTGGAATATATTCTGAGCAATGAGTAACTGTTCATTTGGTCAAAGTGATGTCTGCAGAATCTGCAGTGTAAAGTTACTATTGTTTATCTTGTAAATTCTAAATGTTTTTAGGTGGATAGCTGGTGATAAGGCAATTGTTCATGGGATTTCCCAGGCAAGAATACTGGAGTAGGTTGCCACATGGTTAACTACATTAAATTACTACTGAAATACATTCACAGACCTACTGAATAAATAAAAATTAAATTGTGAATTTAAATTCCACTGATGTGAGTATAAAATAAGAATAGAAAGAAAAAAGAGAAGAAACAGGTTATTATATGCAAATAGGCACATACATATAGCAAGCAAAGAGAGTTTGCCTCATGTATATTGGTGATCATGTGTTAGATGCACACATTTGAAGAATTGTTATGTCTTCTTGGAAAAATAAAACTTATTATTATGTAATGTCTTTATTTATTCTTGCAAATTTTTCATGTTCTGAAGTCTGCTCTGACATTAACAGAACTACTTCAACTTCCTTTTGCCTACTATTAGCATGATATAATTTTCATTTATTTACTTTTAACCTGTGTCTTTATATTTTAAGTGAATTTCTTATAGATAACACACAGTTCAGTCATCTTTTGTAATCCAGTGTGATAGTTACTGTCCTTTAATTGATATATTTAACCATTGATGTTTAAAGTGACCATTGATATAATTGGATTAATATATACTATTTCTTTTTTATTATTATTTTCTATCCTTTGTCATTTTTTTTTGTTCCTTCTTACCTTCCTATCTTTTTTCCATGATTGGCCACTCTCTTTCAGCCTTCTCTGGTACTAATTAAGCATTTTCTATGACTGCATTTTCTCTCCTCTCTTACCAGTTATACCTTTTTATTTTTTTTAAGTAGTTGACCTGGAACTTGCAATATACATTTACAATGAATTCAAGTTCACCTT
The DNA here is from genome assembly GCA_022376925.1 of Tragulus kanchil. Taxonomy (NCBI): domain Eukaryota; kingdom Metazoa; phylum Chordata; class Mammalia; order Artiodactyla; family Tragulidae; genus Tragulus; species Tragulus kanchil. The sequence continues at coordinate 103,054,570 of JAIOJX010000025.1, read as the reverse complement.
CAAACAGCACTAAACCACTTCACAAGCCACGCAAATAGTTTGCAACAGAGCAGGTCCAATTCTTCCTTCCTGTCCCTTTCACAAGGCTGTCATTCATTTCACACATTTAACTGTAACCTCAGTTTATGAGAAGATGAAATGGTGAATAGTTTATTTCTGTATTATGAACAAACTGTAATCTGTTAGACCAACCAAAGAATTTTTAAAGGTTATATTTTACCTATATATATTGCATATTTGAATTTCCTTTTTTATATAATTTGATTTTCTAATGTATATAATCTTTATTCTCTCTGAAGAATTTAAGATTTTTGCAAAACAGGTCTACAGATGACAAATTCCCACAATGTATATTTGTGTGAAAAAGTCTTTATTTCTTCTCTTGAAGGATAATTTCAATGGACAGAGAATTATAATCTTTCTCTTTCTTAAAACATTTTATATATTTCGCCACTTATTGCATGATTTCTAAGAAGTTGTCTTAATTCTTACCCTTGCTCTTTACTAGATAGAGTGGCCTTTTTCTCTGGCATTTCCCAAGATTTTCTCTTTGTCTTTGATTTTTTTTTTTTCAATTTTAATATGATATACTCAGGTGTGATTTTTTTGTGATACTTACCCTACTTGGTGTTCTCTGAATTTCCTGGATATGTGGCTTGGTGTTTGCTATTAATTTTGTGAAATTATCAATCATTATTATATAAATGTTTCTTCTGTTCCTTTCTCTCTTTCTTCTTCCAGTATTCTCACTGCACGTATGCTAAACTTGTTCTAGTTTTTCTTCAGTTCTTGAATATCCTGTGACATATTTTTCACATTTTTTTCTCTTTGCATTTTGTATTGCAGATTTCTATTGATATTTCTTCAGGCCCATTGCTTCTTTTTTCACTGTGTCTAGTCTTTTGATGAATTCATAAAAGGAATGCGTCATTTCTTTTACAGTGTTTTGATTTCTAGCATGTCTTTTTGATTCTTAAAGTTGTCATATGATTACATTATCTGTTTTTTTTTTTAAGTAGTTGACCTGGACGCAAATGTTTCACCTTCAAACAGCACTAAACCACTTCACAAGCCACGCAAATAGTTTGCAACAGAGCAGGTCCAATTCTTCCTTCCTGTCCCTTTCACAAGGCTGTCATTCATTTCACACATTTAACTGTAACCTCAGTTTATGAGAAGATGAAATGGTGAATAGTTTATTTCTGTATTATGAACAAACTGTAATCTGTTAGACCAACCAAAGAATTTTTAAAGGTTATATTTTACCTATATATATTGCATATTTGAATTTCCTTTTTTATATAATTTGATTTTCTAATGTATATAATCTTTATTCTCTCTGAAGAATTTAAGATTTTTGCAAAACAGGTCTACAGATGACAAATTCCCACAATGTATATTTGTGTGAAAAAGTCTTTATTTCTTCTCTTGAAGGATAATTTCAATGGACAGAGAATTATAATCTTTCTCTTTCTTAAAACATTTTATATATTTCGCCACTTATTGCATGATTTCTAAGAAGTTGTCTTAATTCTTACCCTTGCTCTTTACTAGATAGAGTGGCCTTTTTCTCTGGCATTTCCCAAGATTTTCTCTTTGTCTTTGATTTTTTTTTTTTCAATTTTAATATGATATACTCAGGTGTGATTTTTTTGTGATACTTACCCTACTTGGTGTTCTCTGAATTTCCTGGATATGTGGCTTGGTGTTTGCTATTAATTTTGTGAAATTATCAATCATTATTATATAAATGTTTCTTCTGTTCCTTTCTCTCTTTCTTCTTCCAGTATTCTCACTGCACGTATGCTAAACTTGTTCTAGTTTTTCTTCAGTTCTTGAATATCCTGTGACATATTTTTCACATTTTTTTCTCTTTGCATTTTGTATTGCAGATTTCTATTGATATTTCTTCAGGCCCATTGCTTCTTTTTTCACTGTGTCTAGTCTTTTGATGAATTCATAAAAGGAATGCGTCATTTCTTTTACAGTGTTTTGATTTCTAGCATGTCTTTTTGATTCTTAAAGTTGTCATATGATTACATTATCTGTTTTTGTATGATGTCCACTTTTCCATAAGAGTTCTTAGCACATTAATTATATCTTTTTTAAATTCTTGATCTGATCATTCCAAAATCACTGCCATATCTGAGACTGGTTTTGATACTTATTCGTTCTCTTCTCTCTTTTTTTTGTCTTTTTGGTATGTTTATAATTTTATGATGTGATGTACTGGGTACAAGGAAATGAGCTGAGAAGGCTTTGGTGGATTCATGTGTATTGTGATGAAAAGTTAGGCTGTATTTACTGTTTGCTTTATTTGTAGTTATATTAGAGGCTAAAATTGTCTCTAGTGTTTTTATTTTAATCTTCCTTGTTGTATTTGTATTGTCTTAGAGATGTCTTCTTAAATAAGGCTTTCAATGTATAAGTCTATCCAATTAATTCTTTGCTGTTATACAGGAGACCTATTGATGTTGTCATAAGATGTGGGGGAGGGGAAGCATTCTAAAGTCCTATCTACTAGATCTCCTCAGCCTGTCCTTTTCAGCCTGTGCCCTCAGGCTGTGATCTTTAAAAGTGCTTCCCACTCCCACCCTTGCCTAGAACCCGGTGTTTCCCTTCTCTCAGGTAAGTTAGGCTCTGGTAAGCTGTTTTTCTTTGAATAAAGGTCTTACTGAGAAGGATAAAGTTTTCTGGGTATATGTGAAAATGATTGCTTTTTCCTTATAGTATCAGAAGTGCAAGTCTATTTTTCCCTGACCATCACTCTGCAAATTTGGTCAGATTCCTAGAAGCAAAATTCAGGAAAGTATAGGGTCATCCCTGACAATGAACCCTCTTGGAATATTTAAATCTCAAAATGTTCACATGAGCTTCTATTTTTTTTTTAAAAAAAAAGTTTTGTTCCTTTCTCTCTTTCTTCTTCCAGTATTCTCACTGCACGTATGCTAAACTTGTTCTAGTTTTTCTTCAGTTCTTGAATATCCTGTGACATATTTTTCACATTTTTTTCTCTTTGCATTTTGTATTGCAGATTTCTATTGATATTTCTTCAGGCCCATTGCTTCTTTTTTCACTGTGTCTAGTCTTTTGATGAATTCATAAAAGGAATGCGTCATTTCTTTTACAGTGTTTTGATTTCTAGCATGTCTTTTTGATTCTTAAAGTTGTCATATGATTACATTATCTGTTTTTGTATGATGTCCACTTTTCCATAAGAGTTCTTAGCACATTAATTATATCTTTTTTAAATTCTTGATCTGATCATTCCAAAATCACTGCCATATCTGAGACTGGTTTTGATACTTATTCGTTCTCTTCTCTCTCTTTTTTTTGTCTTTTTGGTATGTTTATAATTTTATGATGTGATGTACTGGGTACAAGGAAATGAGCTGAGAAGGCTTTGGTGGATTCATGTGTATTGTGATGAAAAGTTAGGCTGTATTTACTGTTTGCTTTATTTGTAGTTATATTAGAGGCTAAAATTGTCTCTAGTGTTTTTATTTTAATCTTCCTTGTTGTATTTGTATTGTCTTAGAGATGTCTTCTTAAATAAGGCTTTCAATGTATAAGTCTATCCAATTAATTCTTTGCTGTTATACAGGAGACCTATTGATGTTGTCATAAGATGTGGGGGAGGGGAAGCATTCTAAAGTCCTATCTACTAGATCTCCTCAGCCTGTCCTTTTCAGCCTGTGCCCTCAGGCTGTGATCTTTAAAAGTGCTTCCCACTCCCACCCTTGCCTAGAACCCGGTGTTTCCCTTCTCTCAGGTAAGTTAGGCTCTGGTAAGCTGTTTTTCTTTGAATAAAGGTCTTACTGAGAAGGATAAAGTTTTCTGGGTATATGTGAAAATGATTGCTTTTTCCTTATAGTATCAGAAGTGCAAGTCTATTTTTCCCTGACCATCACTCTGCAAATTTGGTCAGATTCCTAGAAGCAAAATTCAGGAAAGTATAGGGTCATCCCTGACAATGAACCCTCTTGGAATATTTAAATCTCAAAAATGTTCACATGAGCTACAGAACTTTTGAAGTTTGTGATAGTCTTTTCATATAATGCCTGCTCATATACACTCAAAGTTATTTTGAGTTATTTTATCTAGTCCCACTAATATCTTCTATATATTCTTCTAGGTATTCTATCATTAGACTTTTAAGACTTCTCAGTAAATAATCTTAAAACTCCACTTTATGAGAAAAATCTATAGTATTGAAAAACATATGATCAGATAGATCTAAAATCAGATTCTTTCATACTTCCACTGAAAATCATTCAGTTGTAAAGCACCTGTCTTCTTTCAAAGCCATAATAATATGTATACTTTCACCCGAAGAAAACCTTTTTGCAGAAAAAAAAGTTCAGTAATCATGTTCCCATGTTTATCCTTTAAGGAAAAGGAAAAAAAAAAAAAAAACAGTTGTATATAAGGTAGTTCTATTTGTTTTCATTTCTTTTTTCAAATTTCACAATAAAAATTTTTTGTTTTACTCTATTCAGGAAACACACCATAACATATATTCATATGTATTAACTTTATTCAGTGGTGGAATAGCCAATAAAGCTATTTTAAATGGTTCTGTCATAAGCAGCCATGTCTCCTAGGTACTTTGGAGATGAAAATCATATCATAACCCATAATTATTCTGGTGTTTTTTTGCACTCTTATTAGGTTACCCAACATAAACAGTGGCATTTATCAGTAATACAAGGAACTCAGTGTCAAGTGTTCAATGAGTGATTTAATTTATAAATGCTGACTGGAGAAGTATTCAGAAAGAACTAATGTTTAAGGAGCTATGAACTTTTGACACATGCATAACAAATATGTTCATTAATCCTTGTAACTATGCTATGACTAGGAATTAATATCTTGAGTATACTATTGAGGCAATGGAGGCTAAGAGAGGATATGTCTCATGGACTGTTTGAACTATGGTTGCTTCATAAGATGCATCGACAATAAAAGTAAATCTTAAGGGACCTTATTCGGAAATAGGGTCTGTGCAGATCATTAGTTAAGAAAAGTAGTCGACAGGTTCATACTCTAATAAAATGAGCCCCTAATCCAATATGACTTGTGTTCTTATAAGAAGACAGCCATGTGAGAACAAAGCCAGAGATTAGAGTTATGCAGCTGCAAGCCAAGAAATGTCAAATATTACCAGCAAATCACCAGAAGCTAGAAAGAAGTAAGAAAGGATTCCCCTACAGGTTTCAGATGGAGCACAGTCCCTCCAACATTTTGATTTTTGGACTGTTAACCTTCAAAACTGTAACATTTCAAATTTAAGTCACTTGGTTTGTGATACTTTGTTACAGAAGCTAGTAACACAGTTTGTGATACTTTGTTACAGCAGCTCTAGGAAACTAATATAACAACTGACTAATGTGTATGTGTGTGTGTGTGTATCTGTGTGTGTGTACATGTGTGCTCAGTCACGTCTGACTTTTTGTGACTCCATGGACTGTAGCCCACCAATTTTCTCTGTCCATGGAATTTTCCAGGCAAGAATACTGGAACAGGTTTCCATTTCCTTCTCCAGTGTATCTTCCCAACCCAGGGATCAAACTCATGTCTTCTTGGTCTCCTGTATTGGCAGGCAGATTCTGAACCATCTAAGCCACCAGGCAAGCCAGACCAATAGCTTACTGGGGATCTCTCCAGGGTGTACTTAATGTAGGTGGAATGCAAAAGTATGAAGATGACATCGTAAGAAATGCATTATTGCAGGCTACCAATATCAGGTCACTAGTTAGACCACAGCAACAAATTCCAAATATATGGAGCTATTCCTGAATAAGGTGATTAAGAATTAAAGAAAAGAAATTCTGGTAAAAATGTGATGTGGCTACCAGTTGATCCACTGTAACCAAATATAGACCTGTATTAAGGAAGAGAGAAACAGGTACAATTCTTTATATGTATGACAGTGCAGAACCATAAAAATCCAATGCAAACTGAAACCCTGCAGGAAAATCTTAATGATCAATGAAAAATTATGACTGTTCTGTAACCTGTAAAATATTTTGTCAAGAAATTTAAAATTTTTTTCTGTCTATTGTAGAAGTACAGAGGAAAGAAAAAGAAAAATTATAATAAACCAGTTCTTATTTAGTACACTATAATTTAAAACATTGGAATGACTGAGAATTAAAGTGTTTTATTTCTTTGTTTTAAGAATAGCTTGAACAGTGCTTTCCTTCTCGTCCTATAATTTAAGATACAAAATGAACATCTTTTCTATGCCTTGGCAAATTGCCACATACCTTTCTAATTTTGGATCACCTTCCAAAGTTTTACCTTTTGGATTTTCAATGCCATGAAATATCTTCGAGACGTTCTTTAATGTTAATTTTTTTTCTGGCACTACTTTTATGGGATATGGTCCTCTTTTTCATTATAATCATTTTCATCACATATGTTGATAAACTCATCTTCACTAATTTCCTCTGACTTCTTATCTAGAGTCTTTCAAATAGTGACAGTGCCTATATTCCACAGTCAGCAATTTCTTCCACACTCCATTTAAATTTGATAGCAATTTCACTTCCAGTGTTATCACTTCATTTCTTTGTGTACTTTTATCTTTGCTTGCCGATTCTCTTTTGAGTATCCATTGTTGTAAAATGCCAAATTGCTTTATTACTGGGGAACAAAAAGGTAAAACAACTCCATGATTTGCTGTCTGCGAGGAAATCAGCAATGCTCATGGAAACAACCAGAAATGGACTTTCAAAGAATTGATGTGATTGGTCATTATGCACATCTTTTATTCACATGGTGGTTTGTGGGATGAAAAACTAGTCATAGAAATCTGTGCTTTGTGCAATTACTCACAATTAATAAATCATCATAATTAAAACTTAAACCATGTTGTGGGGGACTGATATTTCTAACTAAATCATGGTACCTAAAGTTTACACATATTGGAACCATCAAATGGAAGATTGCTTTCATATATCTAACTAGAGGTTAGATAATAAACCAAAGAAACTGAAGGAAGGAGAGGAAAAAAATGGCTAGGAAAGTAGTTTTCCAACTGTGATCAGCAGACCAGAAGCATATCTAGGAATCTGTTGGAAATGTAAACCTCAGATCCCACCACAGACAGACTGAATCAGAAACTCCAAGAGCAGGGCCTAGGCCTCTATATTTCAATAAGGATCCAGGTGATTCCCATACTACAAATTCAGGAATCCTTGAAATAGAATATGCGGATTGGACTAACAGAGAGTGAAAACAGAATAGGGATAAACCCCTTATTTTAGAGCTGAGATGAATCAGCAGAAGTTAAGTTCCTATAACTGCTATGTGAATAGACTCAAGTTTCTACTAAACAGAAATATAAATTATTGGGAGAGACAAGCATAACTGTTTCAAATCTACATTGTTCAGGCCACAGAAGATTGTGCTTAACAGGGGACATTATCTGAAAGGCCACAGCAGTCACACTCACAGTAGCTAGCAGAGAAAAATTTAATTTTAGGTCTTCTTATCTTGAAATTGTATGCTCTTTAACTTCTATCACATTGCTTACTCGTGGTTTCAGGGAAACTCACTATAATGAACACTTTATTCATGGGTTCAAATTCATATTTCACTACTTAATGTGTGGGTGGCTTTGGAGATAATAATGTCTACCTCAAAAGGTTTTGGAAGAATTCAAAGAGATAGGTAATATAGACAAATTTCCTAGTCCAATCAATTACACTCAACAAGAACCTCCATTCTGTTCTTAAATTCTCTCATGGATTCCAATCCCCCTTTTTTCTTCCACCAATTTTATAGTATCTGTATACCTATAAATATTACATCTTAATAACTTAAGATGCCAGTAATCTTTTTTTTCTTCCCTGGCATATTCTAAGACCTAAAGTTGTGCCAAAAACACAATAGGTGCTTAATTACAATTTGTTGAATGAATGAGTGACTCCTTCCACTAGTTTTAATTCAAAGTCCTCATTCTTTGTAAAGACAACTTAGAAAATTTTCAAAACATTAGAATGATTATGTGAGAAAGAAAATGGTATTTGCACAAAATATGACAGTCCCTGAGTTTTGTCTTAGTCTTGTTTGAGGAGCTAGTATGAACTCAAGCGAAGCATTCTTAAAAAGGATGACCACCTAAAATAAGCTGAAGATCTCAGCATTACACATTATGGGATAAAGATACCATATTCAGGGGCTTCTCTGGTAGTCCAGTGGGTAAAGAATCTACCTTGCAGTGCAAGGGGCACCAGTTCAATCCCTGGCCTGGGAAGATCCCACATGCCTCAGAAAGGCAGGACTGACATGTCCAATTACCAGCCAGCACTCTGGAGCACAGACGCCTAGAGATGGTGCTTTGGAACCAGAAAGGCCACTGTAATGGGAGGCCCACACAGTTCAAAGAAATAAGATACACGAAAATAAATAAATAAAAAAACAATAAGGTCTTCCCTGGTGATCCAGTGGGTAAGGACACCGCCTTGCAGTGCAAGGGGCGCCAGTTCTGTCCCTGGCCTGGGAAGATCCCACGTGCCGCGGAGCGGCTGGACCGATGTGTCCAATTACCGAGGTGGAGCTCGGGAGCGCATGTGCCCAGAGCTGGTGCTCTGCGACAACAGAGGCCACCGTGATGGGAGGCCCACAGGGGCCAAAGAACAAAGATGGATGAAAACAGACAGATGAAAGATCAATAGAAGTGGCCCCCCTGCCCCACTCCCTCCCCAACCTGCCACCCTGCCCCCCAAAAAAAAATTTAAAAAAAAAAACCAAAAAACAATAAAAGAGGCCAAAATTTTTAAAAAGATACCATATTCAGAGAAAAATGTAAATCATATTCAAGGAAGGAAACAAAGGATCTAACTACAAAAGTGCCAGGGTGAACATACAAAAAGGTCCAAAGTAAGGAGAATCAAGTGCAAATTAGGGAGTGGAGAGTCAGATGGATCCAGGCAAGTGGTACAGGAATAACAGTATAAAAATTTGATGGCCTATGGTGCTCTCTGCATGGTGCTAAGTTTTGAGGATTGAAAATTTTTTCTTGCATGCATTTTAAATGCTTTGATTTGTACTTAATGACGGGGAACTTGTATATGCCACTCAGTAAAGATGGATTTGTCCGAAGCCTTGCTAAATCAATGCATATTCACTGAAATCTCTTGTCATTGTTCTGTCAGAGAAAGCTCTGCATCCATTCTGCCACATGGAGATCTGGCTAGTCTCTATCTGTGTTTGTAACCAGCTGGGACTTTTACTGGCTTCATTATGCCATTTATTTTATCAGTAGAGAATTTTCCTCTGGTCTTTGTTTTCCTTGGTGGAAGTTATGCTCCTTTTGTTTGTGTTATAATAGAGAACAAGCCATTTGCTTTTCAACATTAACAAGCCCATCAGTCATGCACTTTGACTTATAATTTTGAGTGCCTTTCAGCACTTTTAAGAGCAAGAAAAGATGACATTATTCTGAGCCACAACATTATGGGGGCAAGAAATTCCCTCAAGAGGTCATATAATCTAATCCTCTGACTCAAATTGAACATTAGCTTTTGAACAGATCATCACTTATAGATAAAATCTTCCTCTTTGCCTTATATTCACATGACATTGAAAGGGGCTGCATTTTCTGTGAGCCTAGAGGAAGAGAAAATGGCTTTCTTCAAATCAAAGAACCTTACTTCTCTCTTTTACCAAGATTTATAATCTGGCAAGAAACCCGTAAGTGGACCATCTCTACAAGTCACAATTCTGACTATATACACAAATTGAAGGACTAGACTGGCATATTTGTTTTCTCCTGCTGTGCCACAAATTCAGTTTAAAACAAAACAAATTATTAACTCACAGTTTCCATGAGTCAGGAGCCCAGGAACCTGGGGGCTTTGTTCAGTCTCATCAGTTGAAATTCAGGGACAGACTGGGGCTGTGATGTCATCTCTGACTTGGGGTCCTCTCCCAAACTTATAGTTGCTGCAGTTTTCAATGGGAGAACTCAGATTTCCATTTCCTTGCTTGCTATCACCTGGGTATATTCTTATCTCTGAAAGCTGGCCCCTATTCCTTGTCAAGTAATCACTCCTAAAAGATTGCAGATTATTTTTCAAGGACAAAATAAGCATATCTGCTTTCTGCTTCAGTTGCTCTTTTTTTTTTTTTTAAGATTTATTTATTTATTTATTTTTGGATGGGGGTCGGGTTGGGGAGGGAGGGGAGCAGGCAGGCCACTTCTATTGGTCTTTGTCTGTTTTCATCCGTCTTTGTTCCTTGGCTCCTGTGGGCCTCCCATCGCGGTGGCGTCTGTTGTAGAAGAGCACTGGCTCTGGGCACATGCGCTCCAGAGCTCCACCTCGGTAATTGGACACATCGGTCCAGCTGCTCCGCGGCACGTGGGATCTTCCCAGGCCAGGGATCTAACCGGCGCCCCTTGCACTGCAAGGCGGTGTCCTTACCCACTGGACCACCAGGGGAAGCCCTGCTTCAGGTGTTCTTCACCTCTGTTAAGGATGCAACTTATTAGGTCAGCCACATCCAGCATGTTCCCTTTGATTAACTCAAAGTCAACTGATCAGAAGACCTTCATTGTATCTACAATATTCCTTTTCTTTGTCTAATAGCCCTTCCATTCCCAAATTATATTGGGCTAGGGATACAAATCTAATCCTCTGACTCAAATTGAACATTAGCTTTTGAACAGATCATCACTTATAGATAAAATCTTCCTCTTTGCCTTATATTCACATGACATTGAAAGGGGCTGCATTTTCTGTGAGCCTAGAGGAAGAGAAAATGGCTTTCTTCAAATCAAAGAACCTTACTTCTCTCTTTTACCAAGATTTATAATCTGGCAAGAAACCCGTAAGTGGACCATCTCTACAAGTCACAATTCTGACTATATACACAAATTGAAGGACTAGACTGGCATATTTGTTTTCTCCTGCTGTGCCACAAATTCAGTTTAAAACAAAACAAATTATTAACTCACAGTTTCCATGAGTCAGGAGCCCAGGAACCTGGGGGCTTTGTTCAGTCTCATCAGTTGAAATTCAGGGACAGACTGGGGCTGTGATGTCATCTCTGACTTGGGGTCCTCTCCCAAACTTATAGTTGCTGCAGTTTTCAATGGGAGAACTCAGATTTCCATTTCCTTGCTTGCTATCACCTGGGTATATTCTTATCTCTGAAAGCTGGCCCCTATTCCTTGTCAAGTAATCACTCCTAAAAGATTGCAGATTATTTTTCAAGGACAAAATAAGCATATCTGCTTTCTGCTTCAGTTGCTCTTTTTTTTTTTTTTAAGATTTATTTATTTATTTATTTTTGGATGGGGGTCGGGTTGGGGAGGGAGGGGAGCAGGCAGGCCACTTCTATTGGTCTTTGTCTGTTTTCATCCGTCTTTGTTCCTTGGCTCCTGTGGGCCTCCCATCGCGGTGGCGTCTGTTGTAGAAGAGCACTGGCTCTGGGCACATGCGCTCCAGAGCTCCACCTCGGTAATTGGACACATCGGTCCAGCTGCTCCGCGGCACGTGGGATCTTCCCAGGCCAGGGATCTAACCGGCGCCCCTTGCACTGCAAGGCGGTGTCCTTACCCACTGGACCACCAGGGGAAGCCCTGCTTCAGGTGTTCTTCACCTCTGTTAAGGATGCAACTTATTAGGTCAGCCACATCCAGCATGTTCCCTTTGATTAACTCAAAGTCAACTGATCAGAAGACCTTCATTGTATCTACAATATTCCTTTTCTTTGTCTAATAGCCCCTTCCATTCCCAAATTATATTGGGCTAGGGCATACATGGGCCAGGAACTTGGAAATTAATTTAGAATTCAGCCTATCAGAGTTGGAGACACATCAACCCATTATATTCGCTTTTTATGTTTATAAGACACCCTCAAACTTAGCGGCTTGAAACAGAAATAGCTGATAATTGGCTTATGATTCTGTAGGTTGGCAATATAGATTGAACCAACTTGGGCAGTGCTTCCAAACACCTAGGCTGGACTTAATGAATATAATTGCAGTGAACTGTTGAGCTCACTGCATATTGATCATAGATCATCACACTCAGGTTTCTGGTGACTGGCTGGGTCAAAAGGGACAAGTAGGTCACATTTTTCCAGAATCTAGAAAGCTGCCTAAGCCTTCTTCACAAGATAACTGGGTTTTAGAAGCAGGAAAAAGAATAGAAAATATTTTCAATCCTTTGCTTCTATCATGTTTCTTAAATGTCTTTTTGGTCAAGGCAAGTCACGTATTCAAGCCAAGATTTAAGAGGTAGAGGAATATATTCCTAATTACAAGAGTTGAAAACTATTGTAGCCAATTTTTAAACTGCCACACCCATCAGAAGTATAAAGTCGGTTCAATAAGGATAAGGAAGTGTAATGAATACAACAATGCCACATATACACATATATTCTATTTCTGTAAAGCAAAGAATGATTCTACAGTTTACTCAAAAAGACTGTTTTAGTTTATCTTTTATAATTATATCATTCCTTTTGAAGCTTGGATTTTCCCCATATTTTTCTCCATTAATGCTTTTCTTCTGATTTCTTTTTAAAGCACTTTTCTCCTTGAAAATATCATATTGAAAGATATGAATTACTATTTCCCTATTACCTCATGAAAGGTTTTGTAACTACATGCACCTTATGACCTCTTCTCATTTCAGCTTCATTAAAAATTAGGATGTACAATTAGAATATGTAATTTGGCTCAATTATATTCAAAAACCAACCAGATTGGACTTCATCTCTAATGACATTGAAGCCCTCAGCATTCATAGAAAATTACAAATGACTCAGCAAATTTAATGATACTACAGACAGCTCTCTCTTCCTGATCAAAGACTACAAGAATGCGTGGAAATCAAGCCAAAGAAAAGAGAAGGAAAAATATATTTGGCTTCATCTTGTCAATAAAAAGCAACCAAAGGAAGGAAAATCCCAAGTGTAACTTTTGGAAAAGCAGGACAGAAGTAATGCTGATTTAACCTAAAAAGGAGGCACTGTGACATGAGATTTTGAAAAAAAAAAAAAAAAAAGCTTAAAATAACAATATGAACATGAGAGAGAGGAGGAGCCAAAGTGAAAGAAAATAGGCTAGAGAACATATCTTAAAAGAAGCAAATACCTAACTTATGAGTAGTTGAGATGCTTAAATACTTAGCACTTGCTTTCCATGTGAATCATAAGAAAGTCATGCACACTCAGGTTTCTGGTGACTGGCTGGGTCAAAAGGGACAAGTAGGTCACATTTTTCCAGAATCTAGAAAGCTGCCTAAGCCTTCTTCACAAGATAACTGGGTTTTAGAAGCAGGAAAAAGAATAGAAAATATTTTCAATCCTTTGCTTCTATCATGTTTCTTAAATGTCTTTTTGGTCAAGGCAAGTCACGTATTCAAGCCAAGATTTAAGAGGTAGAGGAATATATTCCTAATTACAAGAGTTGAAAACTATTGTAGCCAATTTTTAAACTGCCACACCCATCAGAAGTATAAAGTCGGTTCAATAAGGATAAGGAAGTGTAATGAATACAACAATGCCACATATACACATATATTCTATTTCTGTAAAGCAAAGAATGATTCTACAGTTTACTCAAAAAGACTGTTTTAGTTTATCTTTTATAATTATATCATTCCTTTTGAAGCTTGGATTTTCCCCATATTTTTCTCCATTAATGCTTTTCTTCTGATTTCTTTTTAAAGCACTTTTCTCCTTGAAAATATCATATTGAAAGATATGAATTACTATTTCCCTATTACCTCATGAAAGGTTTTGTAACTACATGCACCTTATGACCTCTTCTCATTTCAGCTTCATTAAAAATTAGGATGTACAATTAGAATATGTAATTTGGCTCAATTATATTCAAAACCAACCAGATTGGACTTCATCTCTAATGACATTGAAGCCCTCAGCATTCATAGAAAATTACAAATGACTCAGCAAATTTAATGATACTACAGACAGCTCTCTCTTCCTGATCAAAGACTACAAGAATGCGTGGAAATCAAGCCAAAGAAAAGAGAAGGAAAAATATATTTGGCTTCATCTTGTCAATAAAAAGCAACCAAAGGAAGGAAAATCCCAAGTGTAACTTTTGGAAAAGCAGGACAGAAGTAATGCTGATTTAACCTAAAAAGGAGGCACTGTGACATGAGATTTTGAAAAAAAAAAAAAAAAAAAGCTTAAAATAACAATATGAACATGAGAGAGAGGAGGAGCCAAAGTGAAAGAAAATAGGCTAGAGAACATATCTTAAAAGAAGCAAATACCTAACTTATGAGTAGTTGAGATGCTTAAATACTTAGCACATTCTTATACTTCGGTTTCCAAAGAACCATGCACGCATTGGAAGGACACTGTATAGATTCACCTGCCCTTATTACCACCAGCAGAATTACATTTTAAAAATACATTTGTGTTTGTATCACTTGGCTGCTTTAAGGCAAAAATAAGAGCGCTGATGGTTCCTTATTATCTGTAGGATCAAGTCCAAACTCCCCAGCCCTTCGAACAACCTGGCCACAATCTAATGGATAAGATAAGCAAGCTGCACAGCTGTACCTAGTATACATAAGAGGGGTTATTTAATATATCTGTCTTTTTGTTTTACTTTTCTCCCCTCCCCCTAGAGGATTCATTATTGCAGTCTTGGACAATTTCCAGGGAATAGTAAGGATTTGTCCCATTCTTTGTGCTCCACAAACCATAGTTTATTACTCTAATGGCATTTATTTCTTTGCACAGTAAATATATGTTTATTAATCTGCCTTCTTCATTAGATTGTGAATGTCTGGGATGGGAACTGTACCTGATACATTGCTGAATTTGTAGAAGTTTTTGGTGATGTATAAGGGAACGAGAACTCAACTACACCAACCTTAAAAAGCACTAAGATAATGCCAATGGCCAATGGACTCCCTTAGGAATTGCCTTAACATGCCACCTGCCATTTAAAAAAAAAAAAATTAACCAGGATAGAGTGATGGTCAAGTGACCATGTATTATGCTCTATTTGTGCAACATATAGGAGCATCCTTTGATTTCACTGAAGTACAGGTTACCCATACACTCCAGATTTCCTGGACTAAATCTGATTTATGACTATTGTCCTGGATTAATTTTTATTTGTACCTCTTTTCTCTGCCAAAGGGGCTATTCTTTGGGTGATGGATTATGTGATTATCTTTAAGCTATAGTCATTTCTTTAAGGAAAAGGAAGTGGCAACCCACTCCAGTATTCTTACCTGGAGAGTTCCACGGACAGAGGAGACTGACAGGCTGCAGTTCATGGGGTCACACAGAGTCAGACAGGACTGAAGTAACTAAGCAGCATAGTCATTTCTTATTAGATTATGTGCCTAATCTAGGAGGATACTAAAGAGAGTACAGGAAGTGGAAATTGAAAGTGTTAGTTCCTTAGCCATGTCTAACTCTTTGCAGCCCCACAGACTATAGTCCACCAGGCTCCTCTGTTCATGGAATTATCCAGGCAAGAGTACTGGAGTGGCTTGCCATTCCCTTCTTCAGGAGATCTTTCTGACCCAGGTATTGAACCCATGGCTCCTGCTTTGCAGGCAGATTCTTTAGCATCTAAGCCACCAGATTTAGAAAGTATAGAGTAGACTGAATTTAGAATCACAATATCAAGGAATTAGAAGATTTGGATTCTAATTAAAGCTTTTCCAATAACTTGATACAGTATTCATCTGAATTCACCTAACATTTAAATTAATTCAGTTACTATTATCCAAAAAATGAAATAGGGAAGGGAGGGAAAACATTATAATATAATGTTTAAAGTAAAATAACTAAACCAAACTCCTGTTTGTACAAGGTTAAGGCAAAGAAACGTAGTATAAAGAAATGTACAAAACATCCTCAAATCTGTTTTCATTCATTACTTTTTTAATGCTTTTTCCTTTACTAAACTTTTTATAAGAATTGCAAGCAAATAAAATGTTGACTGGTTTGCTTATCACATCTTTTCCTTCTAGTGGAGGTGCAAATGACAATAAAATGGTTACCTGACTGGTAATAGAAGTGAAAAAGTAAAATAGTAGAGGACCAAAGCAATCCATAAATGGGATAATAAGAGCCAAGATAACTGAAAGGATTATAGATGATATTGTCTTACTCAGAAGAAGAGAAGGAAAATACTGTATAAATGTGAAATTAACATCATGAAATTCAGCCAGTAAAGGATTTGCTTTTCCAGAGATTATCAACTTATCCAAAGCCACAATGCAAGAAAAATCCATAGCTCATACTCACCATGTTCTTGATATGCCTCTTATGATAAACCATACTGTCAGCTGATCATTCTTCAGGCACACCATGCCATTTTCAAACTTTGCACATGCCTTTGACCCTCTTTGTAATGCTAGCTGATTTTATTCTCATTCTTCAAAGCTCAGTTTTGGGCTTCCCTGGTGACTCAGACAGTAAAGAATCTGCCTACAATGCAGGAGATCCAGGACCCACCTCCAGGGCTGGAAGATCCCCTGGAAAAGTGTGAGGGAAACAAACCAATGGAGGTTTTTGCAGCTTTGGCTGAGCCAGGAGAAGATCTCAGAAACAAAAGAACTAAGAGAAAAACAAGTCAATTCAATTCACATGGGCTCATTAGCTGGGGTCATACTGATCAGCAACAGGTGGGAGATCTGCTGTGGACTTTGGAACACTGGGTCAGTGCATGTTAGAAGGCTGCTTGAGCACACAGGGGAGACTCCTTAACTTCCTGCTGGTCTGGTTGCCCCCCAGCTGTAGTCCACCCTTTCCATTAAGGAGATAACAAAGGCAACTTAGAGTCATGAGGATAATGATTGATCAGGGCTGTGACCGACTCCCAGCCCATGCTAATATCCTTCCCTGCAAACACCTGGATGCTTGAGCTCTCAATAAAAGTGGACTGTGTGAGCATGTTTGGGGCCTTGACCCAAGAGGCCTTGAGCCCCCCATTCCCATCCTTTCTGTTTGTAGGTCTGTGTGTATTTCTTAAAGTCTCGTCATACCCACTATTCTCTATGTACCGAGCAGACAAGCCGCAGCAGAGCAGGAAGTGGCAACTCACTCCAGTATTCTTGCCTGAAGAAGTCTATGGACAGAAAAGCCTGCTGGGCTACAGTCCATGGGACTGCAAAGAGTTAGACACAACTGAGTGACTTAGCAAGTCTGCTTCCTTCTCTTCCATTTCAATTTATTGCTATGTTTAGACTTCAGAGAAGTTCAACCATTTTATTATTTCTTGAAAGCAAGCCAGTACTTTGTGCTTACTTTCACTGTCACACGAACCACTGTATTGCTGAATTATTAAGGACACAAATTATGGAATCAGAAAGGTTTGAATTTTAGGACTTCTATAAGCCATGTATCTCTGGACAGTCTTTAAAACTTTAGTTAGCCTGAAAGTGAAAATAGCATCAACCACATAATATTTTCTTCTGATGATCATGTGAAATAATGGATAGAAATAATTTACCACCCTGTTCATAAGGCAATGAAAACTAACTGTATGGCTAATTTTTTAGTCTGAATTATGCAACAAAAATTTCTTTATTCACATGTGTGTCTCTAGCACTTTTTATGGATCTTGTATCAAGAGTGATGAATTCCAAATACTCATGCCATTTCTCTCTCCTGCATTGTGCCCAAAATCTAGAAGAACTAATCAGAATATCTATGGTCATTTTAAAACTAACATTCAGAGGAATGTGTATTAG
Organism: Tragulus kanchil; assembly: GCA_022376925.1. NCBI lineage: Eukaryota > Metazoa > Chordata > Mammalia > Artiodactyla > Tragulidae > Tragulus > Tragulus kanchil. The sequence continues at coordinate 103,036,859 of JAIOJX010000025.1, read as the reverse complement.
TGTTTTTCCCATGGCTTTATCTCGCTCAAAAATGCCAAGCTATTTAAGACCTATGTCATCAAGAGAGGTAGATTCAGATTTGTGGAAATGGGAGTGCCTTATATCAACCAACTTCCTTGAAGGAAAATAATCACTTTGTAAAGCTGTAAAAATGTGACCACTTCATCAAAAGAATAATCTCTTGATTAACTTTCTTCAGTCAATGAGAGATTATTTCTATCTAGCATCCTTTCTTCCTTCACCTTATTTGTGCTTCCTCCATTCTCTTCCATGGGAAATTTTCTTTACCTTGTTCAGATTTCTTGAGAGATGTTGCCAGAGTTACCCGTTGTGGCATAGCAACTTGATATTTCAGAACAACAAACAACAGATCACGTTTATTTTCCATACCTGCTTCTCTCTCCATATCCAACAAACAAGTGAATACAGCAAAAAAATATGCAGACTCATACATAGAGAGAACAAACTAGTGATTACCAGTGTGAAGGGAGGGAAAATATAAGAATGGGGAGTGGGAGGTACACACTATTGACTTCAAGACAGGCTACAAGGATATATTGTACTACATGAGGAATATAGACAATACTTTGTAATAACTATAAATAGAGTCTAACCTTTAAACATTATATAAAAATATATATAAAGTGAATAGTGCTAAAAAAATTGCAACAATGATAAGAAAAAACATTCCCCTCAGTTCCCAGGAGCCATATTAAACCTTTAAATAAGTATGAGCAAGTATGATCAGCCTAAAAGAAAACACATGGAACTAAGCTCTGAAAATGAGACATTGGAACCCATCCTTCCATTATGGCCTTAGGAATGTTTCCTCATCTTCCTAAGTTTCAGGTTTTTCATCTTTGGTATAAGATGCTACCCTAGATAACATTTAATTAAAATACACATATTTCTAGAGACTATAATGATAAATATATTTTGAAATATTTAGGTCCTTAAAACTTTTCACATTTGGAATCATGTTGAAAAATATTAGGACTAATGGCACTTATACTTTCTCAAGTCCTTAGATGCCTTAAAATTTGTTAATTCTATGCAATCCTTTTAAATCATCTAGTCTCCTAACATTCAAGATTATAAGGTAAGTTTATGTTGAATTCTAATAAGAAAACATTGACTATGAAAGATAATAGAGCAGAATTAATTTCCCAGAAACTAATGAGCAAGTGAAAACAAAGATTATAATAGGAGTCTACCTAATGTGGACTACCATGGTGATTACAATCCCACAAAATTCTTCCTACTGACAGATATCATATTAACTATAATATTAAACAAATTATGGCCAGGGTTTCCAACCAAATAGTCAGTAGTCATGAGCTCTATGCTAGGCAGTTCTTGAAGGGGTGCCAAAGCAGTTGTGTGGTTCTTGTGATCCATCTGGATATTAGCCACATTGTGCCCCATGTGGTTTTTGTCCCAGGGTCAAACACCAGCCATAAATGGTCAAGGCATGGTCATTGAGCTGGAACACCTCATGATCAACAAATACATCTTGAGCTTATAGATAGAGGTAAATGTATATAGTTGTCCAAAGTCAATAATGAAAAACTTGTTATATTTTCAGTTATACTGCTAAATGATTTAATGGAAAGCTTTTAGGTACCATGATAGCCAGATAAGCTTCTGTAGAAATCTAGAGGAATGCACCATTGAATATTCATCAAGGGTTATGAAACCAAAGGACTCTACAAAAAAAAACCTATATGGAAAAAACTACATGAGAATATCATACTTTAAAAAGAGTCTAACCTTTAAACATTATATAAAAATATATATAAAGTGAATAGTGCTAAAAAAATTGCAACAATGATAAGAAAAAACATTCCCCTCAGTTCCCAGGAGCCATATTAAACCTTTAAATAAGTATGAGCAAGTATGATCAGCCTAAAAGAAAACACATGGAACTAAGCTCTGAAAATGAGACATTGGAACCCATCCTTCCATTATGGCCTTAGGAATGTTTCCTCATCTTCCTAAGTTTCAGGTTTTTCATCTTTGGTATAAGATGCTACCCTAGATAACATTTAATTAAAATACACATATTTCTAGAGACTATAATGATAAATATATTTTGAAATATTTAGGTCCTTAAAAACTTTTCACATTTGGAATCATGTTGAAAAATATTAGGACTAATGGCACTTATACTTTCTCAAGTCCTTAGATGCCTTAAAATTTGTTAATTCTATGCAATCCTTTTAAATCATCTAGTCTCCTAACATTCAAGATTATAAGGTAAGTTTATGTTGAATTCTAATAAGAAAACATTGACTATGAAAGATAATAGAGCAGAATTAATTTCCCAGAAACTAATGAGCAAGTGAAAACAAAGATTATAATAGGAGTCTACCTAATGTGGACTACCATGGTGATTACAATCCCACAAAATTCTTCCTACTGACAGATATCATATTAACTATAATATTAAACAAATTATGGCCAGGGTTTCCAACCAAATAGTCAGTAGTCATGAGCTCTATGCTAGGCAGTTCTTGAAGGGGTGCCAAAGCAGTTGTGTGGTTCTTGTGATCCATCTGGATATTAGCCACATTGTGCCCCATGTGGTTTTTGTCCCAGGGTCAAACACCAGCCATAAATGGTCAAGGCATGGTCATTGAGCTGGAACACCTCATGATCAACAAATACATCTTGAGCTTATAGATAGAGGTAAATGTATATAGTTGTCCAAAGTCAATAATGAAAAACTTGTTATATTTTCAGTTATACTGCTAAATGATTTAATGGAAAGCTTTTTAGGTACCATGATAGCCAGATAAGCTTCTGTAGAAATCTAGAGGAATGCACCATTGAATATTCATCAAGGGTTATGAAACCAAAGGACTCTACTTGTTCTTTTTGTAATTACGTAGTTATGTGAGGATCTTGTCATGACATTGATAGGAATAGTCCCAGAATTTTAAGAATCTTAATATTAGACCACTGAATAGTTTCACTTTGTTGTGAATCAGGTCTGTAAAATTTCAGATCTTCATATTTATAACTACTTTGATCATTGTTTTATGATAGTTGACAAGTCATTAGTTTTCTTGAGATCCAATAACATGAATTGAGAAAACCAGAGGGCTTCTGGAATTTCGTTTAGCTCTGACATCTATGGTTCACTCAAAAAATAAATGGATATGATTTCAACGTTTTGAAACTTATGAGGTAGCATACTATTTGTCACAATACTTGAAGTATTTTTTTCAAACTTTTGAGCCTATTAGGAGGTAGAAAAGTAAAGAAAGGGAGGGTGTGTACACTCTTTCTTCTGAAATATTTAAATGAAATTAATCATGTTTACTCCTGATTGCAAATGCAATCAACCTTCATTGCAAAAACACTGAAAATTATACAAAGCTATAATAATAAATAAAAACTATCAACAACTACCAAAACAGAAATAAACACAGTTGAAGTTTTGAAATAGAGTTCTTCAGGCTCTTTTCTATTCCATTTCACACATATAAATCACACTCATTTTTATCTTTTAAAAAATTGAGATATTTTCTTACTGCTTGTAGTCTGATTTTATTATTGAGTTCACCATGAACTTCACTAGCATCTTTAGGGGATAGGCAGTTCTTGAAGGGGTGCCAAAGCAGTTGTGTGGTTCTTGTGATCCATCTGGATATTAGCCACATTGTGCCCCATGTGGTTTTTGTCCCAGGGTCAAACACCAGCCATAAATGGTCAAGGCATGGTCATTGAGCTGGAACACCTCATGATCAACAAATACATCTTGAGCTTATAGATAGAGGTAAATGTATATAGTTGTCCAAAGTCAATAATGAAAAACTTGTTATATTTTCAGTTATACTGCTAAATGATTTAATGGAAAGCTTTTTAGGTACCATGATAGCCAGATAAGCTTCTGTAGAAATCTAGAGGAATGCACCATTGAATATTCATCAAGGGTTATGAAACCAAAGGACTCTACTTGTTCTTTTTGTAATTACGTAGTTATGTGAGGATCTTGTCATGACATTGATAGGAATAGTCCCAGAATTTTAAGAATCTTAATATTAGACCACTGAATAGTTTCACTTTGTTGTGAATCAGGTCTGTAAAATTTCAGATCTTCATATTTATAACTACTTTGATCATTGTTTTATGATAGTTGACAAGTCATTAGTTTTCTTGAGATCCAATAACATGAATTGAGAAAACCAGAGGGCTTCTGGAATTTCGTTTAGCTCTGACATCTATGGTTCACTCAAAAAATAAATGGATATGATTTCAACGTTTTGAAACTTATGAGGTAGCATACTATTTGTCACAATACTTGAAGTATTTTTTTTTCAAACTTTTGAGCCTATTAGGAGGTAGAAAAGTAAAGAAAGGGAGGGTGTGTACACTCTTTCTTCTGAAATATTTAAATGAAATTAATCATGTTTACTCCTGATTGCAAATGCAATCAACCTTCATTGCAAAAACACTGAAAATTATACAAAGCTATAATAATAAATAAAAACTATCAACAACTACCAAAACAGAAATAAACACAGTTGAAGTTTTGAAATAGAGTTCTTCAGGCTCTTTTCTATTCCATTTCACACATATAAATCACACTCATTTTTATCTTTTAAAAAATTGAGATATTTTCTTACTGCTTGTAGTCTGATTTTATTATTTGGAGTTCACCATGAACATGTCTATGCTATTAAATATTTTTCAGCAGTCTGAATTTAAGTGGGTATACCTTATGCCTTCATATGGATATAATGTATATCCATTCAATATTATTGTGAGGCTAGTTTGTTCTCACATTTTACCACTTAAATAATGTTGAAGTAAATATTCTGATAGACAAACACTTTTGCAAATGTCTTCTTATTCTTATGTAAATTTCCAAAAATATAATTACTAAGTCCTGTGCTAAACTTGACTTTTAGGACTTCAGTATATAAATATATTGAGCTATTCTTGAAATATATTTAACATGATAATGATATAATAAGGAACTTCTGGGAGTACAGAATATGATAGAGACCATAGAAACACTTTAACCTCCATCTTCCGATGGGAAAAACTGCTCCAGAGGAAGCAAATAATTTCCTCAGCAATTCTTAGAGTCTGAAATTAGATTCATAGTATAAATCCCAATTGGGTGTCCTTATGTTTGAAGCCAATGCCTTTCTCCTGACAAAGAATTCTCTCTTCATTATTGTATTTGTAATGATACACTGGAGAAGTGTACAAGAAACCTAAGTATAAGCTCTGCCCCTCCAAGGAGAGCACAGCATGGAGAAAGGCAATGTGCTGCAGCTATCTGTGTACCAGCACGGGACCGAAACAGACCAGGAACCAGGACTCCTCACAGGCTTTCTGAAGACAGGACCACTGTAGTGAGACAGTCCTTTCCTCCCCCTGAAGCAATCTTATCAGTTTCCACTCTAGATCCCCTGCGGATGAGGGGAGACTGTTAGTATAAACCCTCCCATAAACAACTCAGTCAGCTGAAGTACCAAAATTAAGCTTCTTAATTTCTTCTGAAATATTTAAATGAAATTAATCATGTTTACTCCTGATTGCAAATGCAATCAACCTTCATTGCAAAAACACTGAAAATTATACAAAGCTATAATAATAAATAAAAACTATCAACAACTACCAAAACAGAAATAAACACAGTTGAAGTTTTGAAATAGAGTTCTTCAGGCTCTTTTCTATTCCATTTCACACATATAAATCACACTCATTTTTATCTTTTAAAAAATTGAGATATTTTCTTACTGCTTGTAGTCTGATTTTATTATTTGGAGTTCACCATGAACATGTCTATGCTATTAAATATTTTTCAGCAGTCTGAATTTAAGTGGGTATACCTTATGCCTTCATATGGATATAATGTATATCCATTCAATATTATTGTGAGGCTAGTTTGTTCTCACATTTTACCACTTAAATAATGTTGAAGTAAATATTCTGATAGACAAACACTTTTGCAAATGTCTTCTTATTCTTATGTAAATTTCCAAAAATATAATTACTAAGTCCTGTGCTAAACTTGACTTTTAGGACTTCAGTATATAAATATATTGAGCTATTCTTGAAATATATTTAACATGATAATGATATAATAAGGAACTTCTGGGAGTACAGAATATGATAGAGACCATAGAAACACTTTAACCTCCATCTTCCGATGGGAAAAACTGCTCCAGAGGAAGCAAATAATTTCCTCAGCAATTCTTAGAGTCTGAAATTAGATTCATAGTATAAATCCCAATTGGGTGTCCTTATGTTTGAAGCCAATGCCTTTCTCCTGACAAAGAATTCTCTCTTCATTATTGTATTTGTAATGATACACTGGAGAAGTGTACAAGAAACCTAAGTATAAGCTCTGCCCCTCCAAGGAGAGCACAGCATGGAGAAAGGCAATGTGCTGCAGCTATCTGTGTACCAGCACGGGACCGAAACAGACCAGGAACCAGGACTCCTCACAGGCTTTCTGAAGACAGGACCACTGTAGTGAGACAGTCCTTTCCTCCCCCTGAAGCAATCTTATCAGTTTCCACTCTAGATCCCCTGCGGATGAGGGGAGACTGTTAGTATAAACCCTCCCATAAACAACTCAGTCAGCTGAAGTACCAAAATTAAGCTTCTTAATTTAGCACTTTGATTTGAAAACCTCGTCTCTCTCAGTTCCAAGCCAGGTGTTTATAAAAATTTTTACTTATCTGACAGAGTGCAGCCTCTTCCAAATAACTCTTCCTTCCCTCTGGGAAACACTTATTCAATAGCTGGCCTTCTGGAGCAATGAAGGAGAGCATCTTAGGGAGGAAGGGCTTCAGGAATTGCCAGAAATGAAGAAACTCCAAGTTGGAGGACCTTGACTTTACTGAGTGCAACATCAGAAGGCAAGAGTCATCCAGGGAGATCACTAAACCCATCAATGCCTCATTTGTTGAATCCTTGTTAGGGTATGTCTGTTACTGTTTGGAAGCCTGGAGATCTAAATCTGAGATTCACAAATGTCACTCACAGCTTCTATGTGAATCAGAGTCAATGAAACTAGAACAAAAAGAGACATTAGAGATTATCTATTCTAGTCTTTCAAAAATGCCAGAATTTTGGTTAAATAGGCACATGGATTCTATATATTCCACATTGCAGCTACCAAGGAGATATTTAACATAACACGCTAAGACTTTACATACTTCAAATGCCCTTTCAATTACTAAAAAAAAAACTGTTTCCATACAGTTCTGTTGAGTGTTTCCGTATATCATTGTCTTTAGAAGTCTAAAACATTTTGATACTACATGTTTCTTTTTGATAATGATATTTTAGAAATATTGTATAATGTGTACCTGATTTTTCTTTCTCGCTTATGTGTGAGTGTGTGTGTGTGTGTGTGTGTGTGTTGTGACTTTTGCTTCTTGGAAACTGAGAGGTGAGTGTGAAATTCAACTAACATCCAACCTGGCCTTGATAGATCTGTACTTTTAAATTGTTGTATGTGCTTGATTTTCTACTTATAGTTTATTTCTATTGTAAGTGGCTCTAAATTCTTCATGAAATAAGTAAAGTGTATGCTAAATTAAATGTTCAACACTTCAATTCAACTTAAATTGTTGTTACTTCAGCATTCCCCAAAACCTTTGATAACTGTACAGTGGAATCGGAATGGGAATGAAATCCTATATTTGAAATACTTTTGAATAATTTTTTTAAATATATGCAGTTTAAAAAGTTTAAAGCAAAAACAAACACAAGCAAGTTTAGATAGGATACAAACACAAGCAAGTTTAGATAGTATATCTAAGATATCCCTCTCTTAACTAGCATGTTAGATTCAGCATTTCATACCTATACTTGGATAAACAGATATCTTTGTATGACAAGGTGAATCTGCTACCATGGTTATTATCAGTTAGGGGGTCCAATCATTTTGCTGAGTTCAAAAAGTTGTCTTAATGGAAAAAAATATATATATAAGTGATCAAATATAAAAATGTGCTTTCTAATTCTACAAAGTACTCTTACAATATGAGATTATTACTTTTAGCAAAATCAGTATAAAAAGACAGCATGTCTAAACATAGTTATTAACCTTACCTTTTGCTCATTTTGCAAATTGATCATATAAGGATCAATGATAACAATGAGCAATGAAGGGCATATTGGGTCAATCATAGCAGGATGATTGCCAAAAAAGATCAGAATGAAACTCACCAAAGGGATCAACTGACAGAGCATAGAGTAAGATATTTAACATAACACGCTAAGACTTTACATACTTCAAATGCCCTTTCAATTACTAAAAAAACTGTTTCCATACAGTTCTGTTGAGTGTTTCCGTATATCATTGTCTTTAGAAGTCTAAAACATTTTGATACTACATGTTTCTTTTTGATAATGATATTTTAGAAATATTGTATAATGTGTACCTGATTTTTCTTTCTCGCTTATGTGTGAGTGTGTGTGTGTGTGTGTGTGTGTTGTGACTTTTGCTTCTTGGAAACTGAGAGGTGAGTGTGAAATTCAACTAACATCCAACCTGGCCTTGATAGATCTGTACTTTTAAATTGTTGTATGTGCTTGATTTTCTACTTATAGTTTATTTCTATTGTAAGTGGCTCTAAATTCTTCATGAAATAAGTAAAGTGTATGCTAAATTAAATGTTCAACACTTCAATTCAACTTAAATTGTTGTTACTTCAGCATTCCCCAAAACCTTTGATAACTGTACTGTGGAATCGGAATGGGAATGAAATCCTATATTTGAAATACTTTTGAATAATTTTTTTAAATATATGCAGTTTAAAAAGTTTAAAGCAAAAACAAACACAAGCAAGTTTAGATAGGATACAAACACAAGCAAGTTTAGATAGTATATCTAAGATATCCCTCTCTTAACTAGCATGTTAGATTCAGCATTTCATACCTATACTTGGATAAACAGATATCTTTGTATGACAAGGTGAATCTGCTACCATGGTTATTATCAGTTAGGGGGTCCAATCATTTTGCTGAGTTCAAAAAGTTGTCTTAATGGAAAAAAATATATATATAAGTGATCAAATATAAAAATGTGCTTTCTAATTCTACAAAGTACTCTTACAATATGAGATTATTACTTTTAGCAAAATCAGTATAAAAAGACAGCATGTCTAAACATAGTTATTAACCTTACCTTTTTGCTCATTTTGCAAATTGATCATATAAGGATCAATGATAACAATGAGCAATGAAGGGCATATTGGGTCAATCATAGCAGGATGATTGCCAAAAAAGATCAGAATGAAACTCACCAAAGGGATCAACTGACAGAGCATAGAGTAAGAGAAAGCCCTTGGAACTGGAAGTCAGGAAATCAGAATTACCATTTTAGCTCTTCTGATATTTGACTTTGAGCAAGTCCTTTCCCTGTGTGAGTCTTTTTTCATTTGTTCTATTAAATAAGGGCACTGCAGAAAGTGGTTGACTAGGAGCCACTGCTGGTGCTTTCGGTCTTGAAGATTCCACTTGTCCTTATCAACTGGTAAAAGAACAAAGAAGACAGGGATCCCCTTCTGAAATTCAGAAATTAACAGTAGGGGGGATCCTAAGTGTCCCAGAAGTAGAGAGAATAAATTTGATTAAAAATGTGATGTAACATTGAAGGCAAAGTGATTGTGTTTCTGCCCATTGCTGAGTGACAGGCTCCACGGGTGGCCATGCTGGCTCCAGAAGACAAATTATATTTGCAGTCAGCATGGAACAGACTGCAGGTCAGAAATGAGCTCCTGTAGCCACACTTGAGTGATTGGATAGCAGCCTTGTCAGATGTGTGCATGTTCAGTAGTGAGAACAGCGATGGATATATGCTGGCTATCTCCCATCTACTAATATTCTAGACATTCAGGAAGAATGTCTGTAGCTCAAGAATTTAGAAGGCAGGTGCAGGATGGCCTCAGATTTTGCTAGATCATTTTGCTGTTCAAAGGCAAACCTCTGCCACCTGAATGTCAAAAGAAACCTATGGTCTTTCCTCATGCCCACCTCTTTTTACTTCTGAGAAAGGCAACGTACAATTTTTTCTTTAGGCTCAGTCCTGAAACTCTTGTTAATTGATTCTGGTGTCCTGGTTTGTATTCTTGGTGTTGATAACAAAGAGAGGTTCTATTCTCTTTGAAGTAATTCTGTTCAAAAGGGATTCCTAATTAACTACTCTTAGTTGGAATTCTCCATATTTCTATACCTCCTGACCAGAGCAAGTTTATAGAAAAACTCCTGGCGTGAATTTAACAGACTTATCCTTTTTTCAAACCAGCATGTAAACAAGCTTGAGAATGAAGAAAGAAAATTGCAAGTTACAATAAAATATGAATGAATGCAATTTTATAAAAATAAATTAGTCAATGGAAATGCAACAAATTTTGCCAAATTATAGAAATATAGAGCCCATAGGAAATTAAAAACCACTTTCCCCAAATTCCTCAGGTGATAAACAAAATCCAAGGGCTCAAGATGATAAGATGACCAACTCAGTAATTGACCAACCAGTTGCATAGTTATAAAACCAGAATTAGAATTTGAGTCTTTTTCATTTGTTCTATTAAATAAGGGCACTGCAGAAAGTGGTTGACTAGGAGCCACTGCTGGTGCTTTCGGTCTTGAAGATTCCACTTGTCCTTATCAACTGGTAAAGAACAAAGAAGACAGGGATCCCTTCTGAAATTCAGAAATTAACAGTAGGGGGATCCTAAGTGTCCCAGAAGTAGAGAGAATAAAATTTATTAAAAATGTGATGTAACATTGAAGGCAAAGTGATTGTGTTTCTGCCCATTGCTGAGTGACAGGCTCCACGGGTGGCCATGCTGGCTCCAGAAGACAAATTATATTTGCAGTCAGCATGGAACAGACTGCAGGTCAGAAATGAGCTCCTGTAGCCACACTTGAGTGATTGGATAGCAGCCTTGTCAGATGTGTGCATGTTCAGTAGTGAGAACAGCGATGGATATATGCTGGCTATCTCCCATCTACTAATATTCTAGACATTCAGGAAGAATGTCTGTAGCTCAAGAATTTAGAAGGCAGGTGCAGGATGGCCTCAGATTTTGCTAGATCATTTTGCTGTTCAAAGGCAAACCTCTGCCACCTGAATGTCAAAAGAAACCTATGGTCTTTCCTCATGCCCACCTCTTTTTACTTCTGAGAAAGGCAACGTACAATTTTTTCTTTAGGCTCAGTCCTGAAACTCTTGTTAATTGATTCTGGTGTCCTGGTTTGTATTCTTGGTGTTGATAACAAAGAGAGGTTCTATTCTCTTTGAAGTAATTCTGTTCAAAAGGGATTCCTAATTAACTACTCTTAGTTGGAATTCTCCATATTTCTATACCTCCTGACCAGAGCAAGTTTATAGAAAAACTCCTGGCGTGAATTTAACAGACTTATCCTTTTTTCAAACCAGCATGTAAACAAGCTTGAGAATGAAGAAAGAAAATCGCAAGTTACAATAAAATATGAATGAATGCAATTTTATAAAAATAAATTAGTCAATGGAAATGCAACAAATTTTGCCAAATTATAGAAATATAGAGCCCATAGGAAATTAAAAACCACTTTCCCCAAATTCCTCAGGTGATAAACAAAAATCCAAGGGCTCAAGATGATAAGATGACCAACTCAGTAATTGACCAACCAGTTGCATAGTTATAAAACCAGAATTAGAATTTAAGTCTCTATATCTTATTTATTTCATTTGAAATTACAAAGTTGCAAGGTTAATTCTATGCCATTATGTATTGGTATGTAATTTTTAAAATACTTTCAAGGAACATGCATAAAAGCTATTCTTTGTTGGGGTGAATATATTAGGCTACTTCATATTAATTTTAGGGAAATGCACCTTAAAAGTGAAGTGCCAGAGTGTCCCTTAAAGAATATAGTTTCCCCAATGGAATTAGATAATGTAAAATTTACATAATTAAAACTTTTTCAGGCAGGTGTTGTATAAAAGCTATCTGCTACCTGAAACTATAAACCAGGACCCTGAACAGTTTTCCCCCTGGAGAGTTCCAAAAGCCATTTAGAAGCATGGAGAGACAGGTTTCCCTGGTCGTCCAGTGGGTAAGGACACCGCCTTGCAGTGCAAGGGGCGCCAGTTCAATCCCTGGCCTGGGAATATCCCATGTGCTGCGGAGCGGCTGGACCAATGTGTCCAATTACCAAGCCAGAGCTCTGGAGAGCACTGCCACCCAGTGCCAGTGCTCTGAGACAACAGAGGCCACCGCGATGGGAGGTCCACACAGGCCAAAAAACAAAGATGGATGAAAATAGAGAAATGAAAGACCAACAGAAGTGGCCTGCCAGACCCCCGCCCTCCTCAACCTGCCCGCTCGGCCCCCCGCCAAAAAAAAAAAGGGAGAGAAAGAGGCTCCAAGTTTGGAACATAATAGAGCACAGAATAATAATTATATCTGGAATACAATAGGATCTCTGATGGCTCAGCAGGTAAAGGATCTGCTTGCAATGTAAGAGATACAGAAGGTATGAGTTTGATCCCTGGGTCAAGAAGCTCCCCTGGAGAAGGAAAAACTCCTGGCGTGAATTTAACAGACTTATCCTTTTTTCAAACCAGCATGTAAACAAGCTTGAGAATGAAGAAAGAAAATCGCAAGTTACAATAAAATATGAATGAATGCAATTTTATAAAAATAAATTAGTCAATGGAAATGCAACAAATTTTGCCAAATTATAGAAATATAGAGCCCATAGGAAATTAAAAACCACTTTCCCCAAATTCCTCAGGTGATAAACAAACATCCAAGGGCTCAAGATGATAAGATGACCAACTCAGTAATTGACCAACCAGTTGCATAGTTATAAAACCAGAATTAGAATTTAAGTCTCTATATCTTATTTATTTCATTTGAAATTACAAAGTTGCAAGGTTAATTCTATGCCATTATGTATTGGTATGTAATTTTTAAAATACTTTCAAGGAACATGCATAAAAGCTATTCTTTGTTGGGGTGAATATATTAGGCTACTTCATATTAATTTTAGGGAAATGCACCTTAAAAGTGAAGTGCCAGAGTGTCCCTTAAAGAATATAGTTTCCCCAATGGAATTAGATAATGTAAAATTTACATAATTAAAACTTTTTCAGGCAGGTGTTGTATAAAAGCTATCTGCTACCTGAAACTATAAACCAGGACCCTGAACAGTTTTCCCCCTGGAGAGTTCCAAAAGCCATTTAGAAGCATGGGAGAGACAGGTTTCCCTGGTCGTCCAGTGGGTAAGGACACCGCCTTGCAGTGCAAGGGGCGCCAGTTCAATCCCTGGCCTGGGAATATCCCATGTGCTGCGGAGCGGCTGGACCAATGTGTCCAATTACCAAGCCAGAGCTCTGGAGAGCACTGCCACCCAGTGCCAGTGCTCTGAGACAACAGAGGCCACCGCGATGGGAGGTCCACACAGGCCAAAAAACAAAGATGGATGAAAATAGAGAAATGAAAGACCAACAGAAGTGGCCTGCCAGACCCCCGCCCTCCTCAACCTGCCCGCTCGGCCCCCCGCCAAAAAAAAAAGAAGCATGGGAGAGAAAGAGGCTCCAAGTTTGGAACATAATAGAGCACAGAATAATAATTATATCTGGAATACAATAGGATCTCTGATGGCTCAGCAGGTAAAGGATCTGCTTGCAATGTAAGAGATACAGAAGGTATGAGTTTGATCCCTGGGTCAAGAAGCTCCCCTGGAGAAGGAAATGGCAACCTACTCCCAGTATTCTTGCCTGCAAAATCCCATGAACAGAGGAGTCTGATGAGCTACAGTTCATGGAGTTGCAAAGAGTTTGACACAACCGAGAGACCAATACCTTCCCTTTCAGAATGACAGGCACTACAGAAAGAATTCTATAATAAAGTGATTGAATATTGAATAAGAGTAATCTGTCTAGTCATTTCATTTATTTGCTGTAACTTATTCTGGAATATGGGAAGAGAATGTGGGTGGACATTACATAATCCTATTTTGCATAGTGTTAATTTTAAAACCACCTGAGGATTTTGTTCATTGCTCAGTCATGTCAACTCTTTATAATTAATGGCATTTTAATGTAAGAGATGATAGCTTCAAAATACTACCTGTAATTACAGATGCTTTTAGGTATTATCTTGGCTACCATGAGGGAGAGTACCAAATAAGGTATGTCTAGATCAGAAACAAATCTGAATGATCAAGAAGCTGAAAACCATGTCTTACATAAAATTCTGGAAATTTTAGTTTTCTAGGAAATGCTTGGAGGAACTAGACTAGCTGTCTTCTGACATTTGAAAATGCAGATATGAAAATAAAGTTATATTCTGTGATGCCCCAGTGGAATAGGACCAATAGATAGGATAAACTGCCAAGCATATGAAGTAGAGTGAGGCATAGCAATACTGCAGAGAAACAATTAGCTTGGTGAAGTAGTAAGTTCTCCACCAATGGGAGTTTTAGAGACTTCAGCTATATTTTTCCTTGGATGTTTCATAAAGAATTGCCATACTGAAGGGAGACTGGCATACTCTGTCTTTAAGATATCATGATTCTAAGCACTTAAAGTTAAAATCTTAGATGTCAAGGGTTTCAGATCTTAATGGGACTCAAATGTGATATCTGATGCACATTAACCAGTATTAGTAGAATAAAATAGTGCTGTTTCATTATCATTTTCTTGGCAATGGCTTTCACTACAAATGTTAAGTGTGTCTTTAAGACAGACCAAATCTCCTGGCCCATGTAGTGATTGAGTCTTCATACGACTGCAGAAAGTTTATCATGGTCCTTGAAATAACAATGAGAATCATTGGATCCTGAGTAATCTTACAGTCACGCTTTCTACTTTTGTTTGTTCTTGAGTTTTTGTTGTGATTTTGACAGAATAAAGACCAAGCTGAAGTGTTTCTTAACTATGTTTATCCTAATACAACAATGGAAATACCATAAATTTCCCACCCCTGGAAGACTTTAAGAGGAAGAGTTACACGCAACCAATGTAGAATTATTTTATAGCACAGCTGAGTGTGTGTGTATGTGTGTGTTTAAGTTTCGGGCATTGGATGGAAATTATTAGGTCCAATAATGTCTCGTCTCATATCAGTCTCTACATGATAGAGAAGAATGATGTAATGTATTTTGTATTTAATACAAAATTGTATTTTTAAGCATATTTTGAAGAGATATTTAGATAGAGCTAATAAATAGATCTAGTGAAGGTAATGGAAATCCAGTGGAGCTATTTAAAATCCTAAACATGATGCTGTTAAAGTGTTGCACTCAATATATCAGCAAATTTGGAAAACTTAGCAGTGACCACATGATTGGAAAAAGTCAGTTTTTTATTCCAGTCACAAAGAAGGGTAGGCCAAAGAATGTTCAAACTACCAAAAATTGTGCTCATATCTCATGTTAGTAAGGTTATGCTGAAAATCCTTCAAGCTAGGCTTCAACAGTATGTGAATCAAGAACTTCCAGATGTATAAGTTGGATTTAGAAAGGGCAGAAAAAGCAGAGATCAAATTACCAATATTCACAGGATCATAGAGTAACCAAGGGTTTCTAGAAAAACATTGACTTCTGCTTCATTGACTACACAAAAGCCTTTGACTGTATGGATCACAACAAACTATGGAAAATACTTAAAGAGAGGGGAATACTACACCACCTTACCTTCCTACTGAGAAACCTGTTTGTGGGTCAAGAAGCAACACATAGAACCTTTCATGGAACAACAGACTTGTTCAAAATTGGGAAAGGAGTATGACAAGACTATATTGTCATCCTGCTTATTTATCTTATTTGCAAAATACATCACTTGAAGTGCCAGGATGGATGAATCCCAAGTGGAAATCAAGATTTCTAGGAGAAATATCAACAACCTCAGACATTCAGATGATGCCACTCTACTGGCAGAAATTGAAGAGGAACTAAGGAGCCTCATGATGAGTGTGAAAGCGAGAGTGAAAAAGCTGGCTTAAAACTCAACTTTCAGGCTTCCCTGGTGGTCTAGTGGGTAGACAGTCCGCCATGTGGAGCAAGGGGCACCAATTTGATCCCTGCCCCAGGAATATCCCATGTGCCTCAGAGTGGTTGGCACAGTGTGTCTGATTTTGAGCCAGCATTCTGGAGCACATGTGCCCAGAGTCAGTGCTCTGTAACAAGAGGGGCCACTGCAATGGGAGGCCCAAACAGGCTGAAGAATAAAGATGGATGAAAATAAAAATGAAAAAGTCAATGAAAAGAGGCCAAAATTTAAAAAACAAAACAAACAAAAAAACCTCAACTTTCAAAAAATTAAGATCAAGGCAACCGGTCCCATCACTTCATGGCAAATAGATAGGGAAAAAGGGGAAGCAGTGACAGATTTTATTTTCTTGGCTCCAAAATCACTATGGATGAGACTGAAGCCATGAAATTAAGAGGTGCTTGCTCTTTGGAAGGAAAGCCATAACAAACCTAGACAGTATATTAAAAAGTAGAGACAGCACTTTGCCAACAAAGGTTCATAGTCAAAGCTATGGTGTTTCTAGTAGTCATATACAGCTGTGAGAGGTGGACCATAAAGAAGACTAAGTACTGAATAATTTTTGTGTTTGAATTGCGGTGCTGGAAAGACTCTTGAAAATCTCTTGGACTACAAGGGATCAAGCCAGTCAATCCTAAAGGAAATCAACCTTGAAAATTCATTACAAGGACTGTAATGAAACTATATGAAACTACTATGAAACTATAATACTTTGGCCACATGATGTGGAGAGCTGGCTCTTTGAAAAGACCCTGACTGTAATGAAACTATATGAAACTACTATGAAACTATAATACTTTGGCCACATGATGTGGAGAGCTGACTCTTTGAAAAGACCCTGATGCTAGGAAAGACCAAAGGCAAAAAGAGAAGGAGGCAGCAGAAGATGAGACGGTTAGATAGCAATGGTCATGAATTTGAGCAAACTCCAGGAGTCAGTGAAGGACAGGGAAGCCCAGAGTGTGGCAGTCCATAGGGTTTTGAAGAGTCCAACATAATTTTGTGACTGAACAAAAACAAATAGATCTGAAGGTTGATTTTTGAATATAATTCAATTTGTGAGCTGTGTACCTTGTTAAGTCTTCTCTATTCTTTCACTTTCCTTCTTTTATTCTTCTTGATATTAACCATGCCAATGTGATTGTTAGAAGGTCCTTTACCAGAAGCGCAGAGCCTAAAGAAAAGCAGAGCTGTGAAAATCAGTTTGAACGTTGCCCTCATAAAATTTTAGTAAACACATTGAAATTATTGGTTGAAGGTTTCATATCTCTATGTAGACTTTCCCCCATTAATAGGTATAATTGAAAGTTATCTATTTCGGAGTTCCATGAACTACTTAGAAATTATGATGTTCCTTTGCACTTGAATATCCCCCCCCAAATTCCATAAATGTATTTAAAGCTATTACTGTAAGTGAATTTTTTTCTTTAGATTCTGCTTAAAGTGCAATATTCTTTAGCTCTGTGTGTTTGCCTTAGAATAGTAGATAGATTTGAACTTAGAAAGTTACCTCTATAACACAACTCATTCAGAGAGAAAAAAGTAGAAGAAAAAGGAGAATGAGAAGAAAAAGAATTAAATTTCTTTACTTAGACTTGAAGTAAAGAAAAACTTTCAGGGTGACAAATAGTGTATATACTTTGGGAAAAACCTAGGGAAAGAAATAAAGGCTTTTTTTATATGCCTTCTTTAACCTCTTCTTTAATGGGATGTGTTCATTGTTGCCTTCCTGGGAAAGGGAAGGTGAGTTTGATGAAACTGCAGTTCCTTCTAAACTCAGTGGGTCTATGCAGATCATACTAAGCTTCTTTTCTTGAAAAACGTGGCTGCACATGATTCCCTACCTTTGCGAAACCTTCACAATAATGAGACGAATCCTCACATATATGATAGTGTAAAAGAAATTACCTCTGTTTAGAATCAAGCAATATAGCTATCCAATTCTACCATGCTATTTCAAACAGGGTTTCCATAAGAACTACTCAGAAGGAGTGGTGATTCTATCACAGAGACAAAACACATACAGAACTGCCCCAAATCACCTCTCAAAATCTAAAATAATCTCTGAATAGAGCACCAGTTTAATTATAAGTACACTAAAGGCAAATTGATTTATATTCCACTATGATGAAATGTATAATGATGACTTGACAGGTTGATTTTTGAATATAATTCAATTTGTGAGCTGTGTACCTTGTTAAGTCTTCTCTATTCTTTCACTTTCCTTCTTTTATTCTTCTTGATATTAACCATGCCAATGTGATTGTTAGAAGGTCCTTTACCAGAAGCGCAGAGCCTAAAGAAAAGCAGAGCTGTGAAAATCAGTTTGAACGTTGCCCTCATAAAATTTTAGTAAACACATTGAAATTATTGGTTGAAGGTTTCATATCTCTATGTAGACTTTCCCCCATTAATAGGTATAATTGAAAGTTATCTATTTCGGAGTTCCATGAACTACTTAGAAATTATGATGTTCCTTTGCACTTGAATATCCCCCCCCAAATTCCATAAATGTATTTAAAGCTATTACTGTAAGTGAATTTTTTTCTTTAGATTCTGCTTAAAGTGCAATATTCTTTAGCTCTGTGTGTTTGCCTTAGAATAGTAGATAGATTTGAACTTAGAAAGTTACCTCTATAACACAACTCATTCAGAGAGAAAAAAGTAGAAGAAAAAGGAGAATGAGAAGAAAAAGAATTAAATTTCTTTACTTAGACTTGAAGTAAAGAAAAACTTTCAGGGTGACAAATAGTGTATATACTTTGGGAAAAACCTAGGGAAAGAAATAAAGGCTTTTTTTATATGCCTTCTTTAACCTCTTCTTTAATGGGATGTGTTCATTGTTGCCTTCCTGGAAGGCAAGGTGAGTTTGATGAAACTGCAGTTCCTTCTAAACTCAGTGGGTCTATGCAGATCATACTAAGCTTCTTTTCTTGAAAAACGTGGCTGCACATGATTCCCTACCTTTGCGAAACCTTCACAATAATGAGACGAATCCTCACATATATGATAGTGTAAAAGAAATTACCTCTGTTTAGAATCAAGCAATATAGCTATCCAATTCTACCATGCTATTTCAAACAGGGTTTCCATAAGAACTACTCAGAAGGAGTGGTGATTCTATCACAGAGACAAAACACATACAGAACTGCCCCAAATCACCTCTCAAAATCTAAAATAATCTCTGAATAGAGCACCAGTTTAATTATAAGTACACTAAAGGCAAATTGATTTATATTCCACTATGATGAAATGTATAATGATGACTTGACAGGTAGACTTGAAAAAAATTGCCATGTAATTAGATAGTCTAAACAATATGGCTTGGATAAATCAAGTATGTGGATTAATTTTGAAATATTAATATGGAGGCAAATGATATTGGCCAATTTCAAAGACATCGAGTACTCAAATCAACTCCAACACTAACTTGTAATCTTCCCTCCCCAAATAATCTTCCCTTCCCTCCCTTGGTTCTTTTTCAGTTTTCTCAGTTTCATTAAATCAAACCACCATTCATCCTTCTTCATGACATGTCATTTGCAACACCCCCTTTCCTCCCCATTTCAAATCCTTTAGCAAGTCCTGGCCACTCTATGGACTCCACATGCAGCTCCCATGCCTATGTCTCCCCATTGTTACCACCCCACCATTGCCATCCTAAGTCAGCTACTCACTTTGCCCATATTTCTACAATATTTTCCTAACTTCTTTACAATTCTTTTTTTTTTTCCTTGCAACAGCTAGACATTGATTTTCAAAATGTCGCTTACCACATATACTCTTAAACCCTTCTCTATTTCCTTATTTCTTCCAATATAAAGGTAGATTTCTTTAGTCACCTCCAAGACCAAGCTTTGTAGTCCAGTCCTGCCTCCATTTTCATTCTCTACCTGAAATCTCTTTTCTTCCATTTTGGATAGAGAGGATCATTTATCCCTTGCTCATCTGTTTCCCTGTGAAGGGTCCTCTACTAAGAGTAACATTCAAGCCTTTTGTGCTTCCCCTAGTCTTTCTGATCACCATCAGTGGGTCTATGCAGATCATACTAAGCTTCTTTTCTTGAAAACGTGGCTGCACATGATTCCCTACCTTTGCGAAACCTTCACAATAATGAGACGAATCCTCACATATATGATAGTGTAAAAGAAATTACCTCTGTTTAGAATCAAGCAATATAGCTATCCAATTCTACCATGCTATTTCAAACAGGGTTTCCATAAGAACTACTCAGAAGGAGTGGTGATTCTATCACAGAGACAAAACACATACAGAACTGCCCCAAATCACCTCTCAAAATCTAAAATAATCTCTGAATAGAGCACCAGTTTAATTATAAGTACACTAAAGGCAAATTGATTTATATTCCACTATGATGAAATGTATAATGATGACTTGACAGGTAGACTTGAAAAAAATTGCCATGTAATTAGATAGTCTAAACAATATGGCTTGGATAAATCAAGTATGTGGATTAATTTTGAAATATTAATATGGAGGCAAATGATATTGGCCAATTTCAAAGACATCGAGTACTCAAATCAACTCCAACACTAACTTGTAATCTTCCCTCCCCAAATAATCTTCCCTTCCCTCCCTTGGTTCTTTTTCAGTTTTCTCAGTTTCATTAAATCAAACCACCATTCATCCTTCTTCATGACATGTCATTTGCAACACCCCCTTTCCTCCCCATTTCAAATCCTTTAGCAAGTCCTGGCCACTCTATGGACTCCACATGCAGCTCCCATGCCTATGTCTCCCCATTGTTACCACCCCACCATTGCCATCCTAAGTCAGCTACTCACTTTGCCCATATTTCTACAATATTTTCCTAACTTCTTTACAATTCTTTTTTTTTTTCCTTGCAACAGCTAGACATTGATTTTCAAAATGTCGCTTACCACATATACTCTTAAACCCTTCTCTATTTCCTTATTTCTTCCAATATAAAGGTAGATTTCTTTAGTCACCTCCAAGACCAAGCTTTGTAGTCCAGTCCTGCCTCCATTTTCATTCTCTACCTGAAATCTCTTTTCTTCCATTTTGGATAGAGAGGATCATTTATCCCTTGCTCATCTGTTTCCCTGTGAAGGGTCCTCTACTAAGAGTAACATTCAAGCCTTTTGTGCTTCCCCTAGTCTTTCTGATCACCATCTGCCTGCTGGCCCTGCCTCTCTTGATTGATTCTGTGGAAAAGGAAAAGACAGGCTGCCAATGTTGAGTCCCTAATGTGGAAGCAGAAAGTTCTTTGTTCTCACCACACCAACTTTCTCTCTTGCTAGAGATCTTTATTCATGCTGTTCCTTTTGCCCTGGAGATACTTCTTCTTTTACCGCTTCTATTTCAATTCAAGTTTTTCCCCTCTCTCTTTCACTGAGGTAAATCCTCCTTTATATTCTCTTTTAGCAGAGTTACACTTACCACAATGGCAAGTTCACAAGTTTTCTTTTTAAAACACTTTGAGTAGTATCCATCTCTTTCACTATTCTAGAAACCTTCCGAAGTCAGCAACTACCTAGTTTTGTTTCCCACTGAATTCCTACTACTTAACACAATGCCCCTTAAACATTTGTTGATTGGGTGAATGAGTGAATAAATGTTAAATAATCTTAGATGATAATTAAAATAATAGTAAAAATCCAAATTTTATACTAATATGTTCTATGTGCATCCTATGACTACGAATACCACAAAGATTATCAAATAAGCAGAACTCTAAAGTTGGAAGAAAATTTTAGTGAATTTATGCTCATCAAATATTTCATAATCAGACTTTTTCTATTTAGTATAGATTGCCCCCTAGACACACTATATTATACTGGCAAGGTTCTACTTTATGTAAATAATTAAATATGAGGAATGCCAAATGAGAGAACTAGGGAGTAATTCATCAATTGATTCATAAAATATTTGCTAAGTGCCTATCTTACATTTGGACAAATTGCTTAACTTCTGACAGGTGAGCCTCATTTCTTTAAACGTGAAGATAATGTCAATCACAGGGCTACCATTAAGATTAAATAAGACAAAATATGTAAAATTGCCCTGCGTATCAGCTGCTCATTGTAAAATCTCAGTGAGATTTTTCTATTTATTGAATACTACTGAATACTGAACACAATTTTATTTTTTTCATAACAGTCATACAACAAAAGAATTACATTTATCTCTAATTTTTAGATAAAAACCTTCAGAGTTTAGGGGGCTTGTACAACATTGCCCAGAAATTAGCAATAGTACCTATGATAAAAAGTGAGTTTTCCTAATTTCTACTCCACTGTACAAATGTTTTTCTGGCCTCTTTTATTGGCTATGTATTTATTTATTTTCATCCATCTTTATTCTTTGGCTTGTATGGGCCTCCCATTGCAGTGGCCTCTCTGGTTGCAGAGCAACAGTTCTGGGCGCATGTGCTCCAGAGAGCTGGCTCGTAATTGGACACACACGGGTCCAGCCACTTCACGGCATGTGGGATCTTCCCAGGTCAGGGATTGAACCGGTGCCCCTTGCACTGCAAGGTAGACCCTTTACCTACTGGACCACCAGGAAAGCCCTGTACAAATATTTTTAACCAATAGATATAACCTAACATGGTAGAACTTATGTCTCATCAGGGTTCAAAGAGAGAAAGACGTTGCTCTTACTATGGAGATAAACTTTGGACCTGATGAACTGTTTGACATTTACAACCAGTTAAGATAACACCTTTTTTGTAGATTTGAAAGGTTTCCAAGTAAAATAGTCTGTGCAATTAAACAGAATGAAAACAAATAAACTAAAACAATAACTGCATCCTATTTCAGAAACAGAAGGCTGAGGTAAGAAATGAAATTTACTAACATATTACCTTTAATTTTTTTTCTACTCATATTTTGAAATAGTCTCCTGTTTTATTTGCAATATTTTACTTCATCTATTTTGAGTACTTTCTGACTCCTGCTTGTGACTGACCTTTACCTGTCCACATACTCCACATATAGATCCTTACCACCCTCCCACTTCCTACGTCTGTGTTACCCAGATGTCACCATTTTTTTTGATTTTCCCTGACATCTCTGTACCCTCAATAATAAGACTTCCTTGTTATACACTTGCTTAATTTATGTATGTTTTACAGAGTATTCATTGCCAAGACATCTGGTTCCTTCCAGTCATCAAAAACACATAGAAAAAAAGAATATTCATTTTCTAATGACAACCATTTAAATGGTTAACTAAATTGAAATTCTTCATTATTTTTGTTTACCCTAATCTTATCTTCCATTACCTAACATCTCCATGTGTTCATTTCTGCCCTCCATTCACAGATATTTCCTGAGTATCAGTGATGTTCCAGACTCTGACCTGCTTTGTGTAGGAAATGCATAGATGACAAATTGAGGATAAATAATAGATGGATAGATCAAATTTGGATGGATAATCAACAAGGACCTACTATTTATTTTCATCAATCTTTATTCTTTGGCTTGTATGGGCCTCCCATTGCAGTGGCCTCTCTGGTTGCAGAGCAACAGTTCTGGGCGCATGTGCTCCAGAGAGCTGGCTCGTAATTGGACACACACGGGTCCAGCCACTTCACGGCATGTGGGATCTTCCCAGGTCAGGGATTGAACCGGTGCCCCTTGCACTGCAAGGTAGACCCTTTACCTACTGGACCACCAGGAAAGCCCTGTACAAATATTTTTAACCAATAGATATAACCTAACATGGTAGAACTTATGTCTCATCAGGGTTCAAAGAGAGAAAGACGTTGCTCTTACTATGGAGATAAACTTTGGACCTGATGAACTGTTTGACATTTACAACCAGTTAAGATAACACCTTTTTTGTAGATTTGAAAGGTTTCCAAGTAAAATAGTCTGTGCAATTAAACAGAATGAAAACAAATAAACTAAAACAATAACTGCATCCTATTTCAGAAACAGAAGGCTGAGGTAAGAAATGAAATTTACTAACATATTACCTTTAATTTTTTTTCTACTCATATTTTGAAATAGTCTCCTGTTTTATTTGCAATATTTTACTTCATCTATTTTGAGTACTTTCTGACTCCTGCTTGTGACTGACCTTTACCTGTCCACATACTCCACATATAGATCCTTACCACCCTCCCACTTCCTACGTCTGTGTTACCCAGATGTCACCATTTTTTTTGATTTTCCCTGACATCTCTGTACCCTCAATAATAAGACTTCCTTGTTATACACTTGCTTAATTTATGTATGTTTTACAGAGTATTCATTGCCAAGACATCTGGTTCCTTCCAGTCATCAAAAACACATAGAAAAAAAGAATATTCATTTTCTAATGACAACCATTTAAATGGTTAACTAAATTGAAATTCTTCATTATTTTTGTTTACCCTAATCTTATCTTCCATTACCTAACATCTCCATGTGTTCATTTCTGCCCTCCATTCACAGATATTTCCTGAGTATCAGTGATGTTCCAGACTCTGACCTCCTTGGGGTAGTAAATGCAGAGATGACAAATTGATGATAAATAATAGATGGATAGATCATGAATGTTTGGGAATGGACACGTACACATCATTATACTTAAAATGGATAATCAACAAGGACCTACTGTATAGCACAGGGAACTCTGCTCAATGTTACGTTGCAAACTAGATGAGAGGGGAGTTGAGGGGAGAATGAATACATATATATGTATGGCTGAGTCCCTTAACTGTTCACCTGAAATTATCATGACATTGTTCATCAGCTATACCCCAATACAGAACAAAAAGTTTACAAAAGACAATGTGCAATCTATTGTATCCATATATTTTTCTCTAATAACTCTTAGTATTTACTGGGCTGAACCCTAATATTCAACCTTTTATAGCCACACAAATGGCTTTGCCATACTGTTCAATCTAATAAAAGCATTAAAACTACTATCAAAAAGCTAGAAATGTCTCCCAACTACATCCAGGTGTTCTGTCACTTCTGAATGATTTCACTTCTAAAATGAATTAATGGAATTGACCCAATTGGGTCTTTTGTAGAAACATTTTAATTTAAGTAAACTTTTGTTTCAGTGCTACTTTACTCACATATGGATTATAGATAATATAACGTCAAAGGACAGTGACCCCTTAATTGGTCACCCTATTGGCCCTCTCCCTATGGAGCAGGGCACAAGCAGGAATTCTATCTGGCTGCCTACCCCCATGCGCCCTCTCTCACTTCCCTACAACGGTTCTGCTACCTCCTCTTTCTTCTCTCTCTGTGCTCCCAGTCTAGCTTAAGCATTTTTCCCCCCACAATCAGGCAACATTTATCCAAACGAACATTTACCCAAATCGATACATTTTAATTGAAACTAATGGCAGTTAGCTTAAACCAACAGATTTTTCACTGGCCTAAGTACATTAAATCAATGTATTTCTCAAAACTGCTATATCTTATGCAAAACAATGCATTTTCATTTTATCCAGGACACATTTTTATTTCACTCTAATCTGCCAAGTTGAAGAGTCAGACTAAAGTAATAGATTTCTTTATTTTATACTAGCCCTAAGATCGTGAATGAAAGAAATATATTAATCATTCAGATGTATGAATTGGATTTCATTTGGTTTAATGTAATAGATATTTATTGAGCACCTATTGTTTGTGAGATACTGTGTTTGACATTCCAGAGGGTGGGGTACAAAGTGATTAAGACAGAGTTTCTACACATAGAAGCTCATAATTTAGTAGTGAATATTTCTATAGACAGAATAAATTATAACCTAAGACAAATACTTAGGGAAATGTACTGGAGGGAGATATTGACTGTGACAGAGGAATTCAGGAGGAGATACAGAAAAGTTGCATTGAAGCTCATTTTTGAATGACAGAAGCCTTCAGTGGAAAGAACAGCCTAGATAGATGGAACGAGATATTCGTTAAGTAGTACCAGCTACTGTAACTAAATATACATCCTAAATTTTTAGCAGCTTAACAAAATAGACATTAATTTCTCACTCACATTACAACCCATGGTGGCTCTCCTTGATTTGGAGTTCTCTGTCTGTAACTTGACATTTCTAAAATGAAGGGTCCTTCTGACTGATGACTTTGTCATCCCCTGGGACTTCAAGGACTCTGCATTCAGCAAATGGAAGGAGAAAGCTTCGAGAAGACACATCTGCCTCTAGCAGCTTTAGCCGAGAAGGGATGCCAGTCACTTCTGCTTATGTTCCATAGGTAGACCCTGGTCTCATGTTAAACCTTGATTCAGAGGGACCAAGAGATCGAGACCTTCTCTGGGAAGTGACTTCCTAGTGACAACTCCATACTGTGCAAGGAAGAATATGAGCTTAAGTGGATATTAGCTTCTTTGCCACAGTAAAGACACCGATGAGAAATACAGAGGGTTATGAATATGGCATAGAAGGTAAGATGATTTGCCCACAATCAGGCAACATTTATCCAAACGGAACATTTACCCAAATCGATACATTTTAATTGAAACTAATGGCAGTTAGCTTAAACCAACAGATTTTTCACTGGCCTAAGTACATTAAATCAATGTATTTCTCAAAACTGCTATATCTTATGCAAAACAATGCATTTTCATTTTATCCAGGACACATTTTTATTTCACTCTAATCTGCCAAGTTGAAGAGTCAGACTAAAGTAATAGATTTCTTTATTTTATACTAGCCCTAAGATCGTGAATGAAAGAAATATATTAATCATTCAGATGTATGAATTGGATTTCATTTGGTTTAATGTAATAGATATTTATTGAGCACCTATTGTTTGTGAGATACTGTGTTTGACATTCCAGAGGGTGGGGTACAAAGTGATTAAGACAGAGTTTCTACACATAGAAGCTCATAATTTAGTAGTGAATATTTCTATAGACAGAATAAATTATAACCTAAGACAAATACTTAGGGAAATGTACTGGAGGGAGATATTGACTGTGACAGAGGAATTCAGGAGGAGATACAGAAAAGTTGCATTGAAGCTCATTTTTGAATGACAGAAGCCTTCAGTGGAAAGAACAGCCTAGATAGATGGAACGAGATATTCGTTAAGTAGTACCAGCTACTGTAACTAAATATACATCCTAAATTTTTAGCAGCTTAACAAAATAGACATTAATTTCTCACTCACATTACAACCCATGGTGGCTCTCCTTGATTTGGAGTTCTCTGTCTGTAACTTGACATTTCTAAAATGAAGGGTCCTTCTGACTGATGACTTTGTCATCCCCTGGGACTTCAAGGACTCTGCATTCAGCAAATGGAAGGAGAAAGCTTCGAGAAGACACATCTGCCTCTAGCAGCTTTAGCCGAGAAGGGATGCCAGTCACTTCTGCTTATGTTCCATAGGTAGACCCTGGTCTCATGTTAAACCTTGATTCAGAGGGACCAAGAGATCGAGACCTTCTCTGGGAAGTGACTTCCTAGTGACAACTCCATACTGTGCAAGGAAGAATATGAGCTTAAGTGGATATTAGCTTCTTTGCCACAGTAAAGACACCGATGAGAAATACAGAGGGTTATGAATATGGCATAGAAGGTAGATGATGACTATTTTAGAAGGAAAGCCGGGCCAGGGTATAAAGAGCTCTCTACACTATCCTGAAGTGTTAACTCTCCACATAAATGGGAGTCACAGAGGGGGATTCAACATTCTTATAAAAGAGAACCCACAGAGCTCCCTCCTGCCTTCTCCATATGAGGGCACGATGTGAAGTCATCAGTCTGCATACGGGGACAGGACCTTCTCCAGTCCCTGACTGGGCTGTCACTCTGATCTTGAACTTCCAGTCTCCAAGACTGTGAGATTTAAGTGTCTATTCTTTATAAGCTGCCCTTTCTGTGGTAATTTGTTATAGGAGCCCTAAAGGACTAAACAGACCCCTACTTCTTATTTTCTCACAAGTATAATGGAGAAAGCAGTACCTCTTTCACACAGCAGTTTCCTCTATGCCTTACCTCTGGATTACCCCAAAGCACAATGAGGTGACCTTCTGTAACTATGTCTTTTAAAATTAGAGTATATGTTTATGCCACTCAGGTTATACAAACTCAAGAACAGTGAATGAGATAATAACACTAGATCTGTTGGATACATCATTTTTCATTCTCACATGGATACAGAAAATAAACATATAGACAACCAAGGGGAGAAAAGAGGGATGAGATGGATTGGGAGAATGAGATGGAATATATACACTATTAATAAAATAGATAACTAATGAGAGCCTATATAGCTCAGGGAACTGCACTCAATGCACAGTGGTGACCTAAATGGGAAGGAAATCCAAAAAAAACAGGATACATGCATAGCTGCCTCACGCATATGGCAGGAGTTACCACAACATTATAAAGCAACTATACTTCAATAAAAATTAATTGAAAAATAACCCCCACATTGAGAGTTTTTTCACTTAATTGTCTGGCCTCTAATAGCCTTCTTTACCCTCTTCATTTTTTTTGACTAAATTTTAACAGTATCCTTGTGATATGAAGAAACTGCATAATTGTACTGTTTTCAAGAAGGTGCACCTGTATTGCATTGGGTAAAGCTGGCAATTGCCTGCCTAATTGGGCACATGATTGTATTCTGCCAGCATGTCAGCATTTCCAGCAGGTATGGCCCATGAGAAATAAAATTAACTCTTACTTTGGCAAGAGCCACAAAGCAATCTTATTGGCCTTAGGCTGGGGACTATGGCCATCTCTTTGAGCACTCAATTACACATGCAAGATTATTTGTTGCTTGATTGCTTACCTAAAATTTATTCATGAATTAACTTGTATAATTATGATTTACTGAAAATCACTAGGCTTACTAAGCTTTGGAACTGCATTTTCTTTTTTGTCCCAAGGGACAAAATGTGATATTTTGTTGTTGTTTACTAAGTCAGGTCCAACTCCTTTGTGACTCCATGAACTGTAGCCCAGGAGGCTCCTCTGTCCATGGGATTCTCCAGGCAAGAATACTGGAGTGGGTTCTCATTTCCTTCTCCAGGGAATCTTTCGAACTCGAGGATCCTACCCAGGTCTCCTGTATTGGCAGGCAGATGCTTTAACACCACGCCACCTGGGAATCCCTTTGCTCCTCCTTAATGCGATTCCTAACAGCATTCCTGCTTTGTCAAACAGAAACCTTTCCCATCCTTACCTCTCCAAATATGATTGACTTGCTATGATTAAGAAGATAAGTCCTTCCTATTTCCAGTTTCTGGCAGAACCAAGTCTCTTGGTTAGGTCCATTGACTTAATTCCTTTCTGTGACTCTCAAAATATAAATATTAATTATGGGGTATTAGTTATAAAATTTTTAAGATCTATTCCAATATATTATTCTTGTTCATTTTTTACATATATATGGAAGTGCTATACTAAATCTGAATTTTGGAACTGGGTACCCTAAGTCTAAGTCCTCATTCTACTATTTATTGATTATGTGACTGAGAACAAACACTAAGCCTCTTCTGCATCAGCTTTCTCTTCTGTATAAAAAGGATTAATAACATTGATTTGATGATTAAGCACAGAACATATGTAGCACGTGTACTACAAGGCCAGCCATCTAATAGTCTTTAAAATGTTGGTGCTAATCTGTACAAATATATGGCATATGCTTATGATTGTGTACTAAGATTTATAAGTCACACATAAAAATGTAACATAAAATTAATTGAGATTTTTTCTTTTTTCCCTAGATTTAGTATTTGAGGCCCAAAGCTTAAGAAAAATTGGTATTGAGTTTCCTACATTCAAAAGAGAACTTGTGGGTGGAGGAGGGAGAGGGCCAGGGATATACATATGACCAGTCTGGGATTATACATATCTGTAAACAATTAATTTTTTTAAAAAAGAGAGAGAACTTGTAACAATTGTGTCCTGTCCTGACAGCGCCTCCTGGGTCTTACTTAAAGGCGGCAAAACTATCACCATCTGCCAAGACCAGAATGCTCCACAATTCAAGCAATAATACTGGAAAGAGAAGTTAGTCAACATCCTAGGGAAGGTAGTGTCTAATGTTAGAAAGAAAGTGCCCCTCCACTCCTTTGCAAAACTAACTCACCATAGTAGGAAGAAACTTCTTAGAAGCTGGCATTGTCTGAGAGGAGGAAGGACTTACATCTCTGTTTCCTGTTAGATGATTAATTAACCAGCGTCAAGCAGTTGCTGAGAGAGAATGATTTGCATTTTCTAAAGCTTAGGGGCTTACAAGAGAATCCATACCCAGGTCTGGTTATTGTCTGGAGATTTCTAAAGGTGTGAAATGCTTTTGACAACATGAGGAAAAGGAATCCCCATGCAGTATGCCGAGAAAGAAAAGATGAGACAACTTTCTACTCAATCCCAGTTTCTGCTGCCTCAAAGAATATTGATAACATGGATTGATATATATATATATATATACATGTGTGTACATATACATAGATAGATAGATAGATAGATAGATAAAATGAGAACCAATTGTATAGCACAGGGAACTCAATGTTCTGTGGTGACCTATATGGTAAGGAAATCCCCCAAAAGGAAGGGAACTTTACTCTTACTTAGCTTTACAGTAGAAACTAACATAAGATTATAAAGCAACTATACTTCAATAAAAATTAGTATCAAAATAATGATAATAAGAAAAAGTAAACAACTATTTCAGACTCCAAAGAGGTAGAAGCAGATACCCTGGTATGGCCAAATGTTCAAAACTAAGAGAACATGTTAGAGGTGTAAATTGCTGGTAAGAGCTGGAGAGAAGTAGGAATTTCCTCTCTAAATAGACCACGATAATAGAAAATCAGGTTACTGCGGATCACTGCTACAGTAAAATACACATATTCCCAATGTGGAGACCAATGCATTTGGCAGAGACACCTGCAATAAATGGGATGTACCAAGCCACAGTGAAATTATGGAAACTTCCTGCAACCAAATCTGAGAAAACTGTTTCTCGTATACATCCCTGCCCATTCCTCATTCTTGAGGTTTTGGAAAGCGGCACTTGCTAGAATAGAATGAAAAAGGAAAATAATGACCCTTCCTCAAATCAGATCTCTTTGAGAAGTAAGTATATATTAAGTGATTAAAATGATAAAAAGTAACAATTATTATATTAATAGCTAATCCATATTTCTTTCACTCTATTCCAGGCAATATTCCAAGTTCTTCTCCACATATAGAAGAACGGTATAACATAGGTTATTTTGTTATCTCCATTTACTTGCTAAGGAAATGAAAGTGCCCTCCACTCCTTTGCAAAACTAACTCACCATAGTAGGAAGAAACTTCTTAGAAGCTGGCATTGTCTGAGAGGAGGAAGGACTTACATCTCTGTTTCCTGTTAGATGATTAATTAACCAGCGTCAAGCAGTTGCTGAGAGAGAATGATTTGCATTTTCTAAAGCTTAGGGGCTTACAAGAGAATCCATACCCAGGTCTGGTTATTGTCTGGAGATTTCTAAAGGTGTGAAATGCTTTTGACAACATGAGGAAAAGGAATCCCCATGCAGTATGCCGAGAAAGAAAAGATGAGACAACTTTCTACTCAATCCCAGTTTCTGCTGCCTCAAAGAATATTGATAACATGGATTGATATATATATATATATATACATGTGTGTACATATACATAGATAGATAGATAGATAGATAGATAAAATGAGAACCAATTGTATAGCACAGGGAACTCAATGTTCTGTGGTGACCTATATGGTAAGGAAATCCCCCAAAAGGAAGGGAACTTTACTCTTACTTAGCTTTACAGTAGAAACTAACATAAGATTATAAAGCAACTATACTTCAATAAAAATTAGTATCAAAATAATGATAATAAGAAAAAGTAAACAACTATTTCAGACTCCAAAGAGGTAGAAGCAGATACCCTGGTATGGCCAAATGTTCAAAACTAAGAGAACATGTTAGAGGTGTAAATTGCTGGTAAGAGCTGGAGAGAAGTAGGAATTTCCTCTCTAAATAGACCACGATAATAGAAAATCAGGTTACTGCGGATCACTGCTACAGTAAAATACACATATTCCCAATGTGGAGACCAATGCATTTGGCAGAGACACCTGCAATAAATGGGATGTACCAAGCCACAGTGAAATTATGGAAACTTCCTGCAACCAAATCTGAGAAAACTGTTTCTCGTATACATCCCTGCCCATTCCTCATTCTTGAGGTTTTGGAAAGCGGCACTTGCTAGAATAGAATGAAAAAGGAAAATAATGACCCTTCCTCAAATCAGATCTCTTTGAGAAGTAAGTATATATTAAGTGATTAAAATGATAAAAAGTAACAATTATTATATTAATAGCTAATCCATATTTCTTTCACTCTATTCCAGGCAATATTCCAAGTTCTTCTCCACATATAGAAGAACGGTATAACATAGGTTATTTTGTTATCTCCATTTACTTGCTAAGGAAATGAAGCTCATTTGAGTTGGAGTAACTTAAGAAACCAAAACTAGTAGTTGGTGGTTCTGTAAGCGAAATCAATAGAGTATGGCTCCTGCATCTATACTCCTAGATGAGTTCAAAATTATAATCAGGACCGAAATTTTAATAATCAAAATGTATACAAATTTTTACTGAAGATGTGAGAAAAAATATGTCAGAGCAAGCGTGAAAACAGATACTAGAGAAAAATAGAACCACCTCATAATTACACCTTAATAACTTAAAACTTCTCAAGAAATTCTCTATAAATTGATTTTAAAAACATAGGAAAATATACAGAGATGACATATAATATACATGCATTTTATATGCATATACACACAAAGACACACTCACACATATGTGGGGGCTTCCCAGGTAGATCAATGAATCTACCTGCAATGTAGGAGATGCAAGTTTTATTCCTGGGTCAGAAACATCTTCTGGAGAAGGAAATGGCAACCCATTCCAGTACTCTTGCCTGAGAAATCCCATGGACAGAGGAGTCTGGCAGACTATAATCCATTGGGTTACAAAGGAGTTGGACGTGACTTAGTGACTAGACAACAAAAACAACAACAATATGTGTATGTATATATGTATAGGTATATATGGATATATGTATGTGAAACAGATTTAAGCATAAGGGTACCCAGTAAGTTTTTGTTAAAAGAACGTTACTTATATAACAACTACTGTAATATGTATAATTTGCAAAACATATGTGCAAATTATATGCAAATGTTAGAGATTATTATTGATCATAATTGAGATCATTGACCACAATGCATTAAATTTATTTCCTAGATGTGTACCATGAGTTTTCTTTATTTAAAAACCAGAGAAGATAAACATAGATGTATCCTCTAAAGAAAATCAACTCTCATTCTTTATATTGATGTCATTACAATGGAAATGGTGGATGCATGATCACAGGGGGAGTTAAATATGAGATTGAAGAAAGTATTAAAAAGACAGCAGACTGGCTAAAGCGAGTCTGCACTGGCACAGGGGAGAGTCCCGGTGACAAACTAGGTCTTATCCACATCTCATTTTGATAATATGATTGATGATGTGATTACTCATAAGTGGTGGAAAGAAACAACATCAAAACTAATCACATTATGCTGGCATTTGGAAGTCTAAATAAAAGGTATGTGAACTCATTACAGGAAGATATTTTTTCATTTGAAATTTAAATTTGCCAGCCCATCCATATTTGTCTGGGAAACTTGTGAATTTGTTTGTAGATGAAAATGACCAGAGTTGAGTAATCAGTTCTAGCTGATTACAGTTTATAATAGACAGCCCAGGGGCATTCTGGCAGTTACAGAGCTGCCTTTACACATCTCAAGAATAAGGGGGAGGATGTAGTGCCCTGAGTCTCTGTGGCCCTATTTCTATATCTGTTCAAAGGAAGTCCCCAGATGTTAATGAAATTTCTGTTGGCAATCATTAGTCACACAAACCCCCGGGCTTCCCAGGTAGATCAATGAATCTACCTGCAATGTAGGAGATGCAAGTTTTATTCCTGGGTCAGAAACATCTTCTGGAGAAGGAAATGGCAACCCATTCCAGTACTCTTGCCTGAGAAATCCCATGGACAGAGGAGTCTGGCAGACTATAATCCATTGGGTTACAAAGGAGTTGGACGTGACTTAGTGACTAGACAACAAAAACAACAACAATATGTGTATGTATATATGTATAGGTATATATGGATATATGTATGTGAAACAGATTTAAGCATAAGGGTACCCAGTAAGTTTTTGTTAAAAGAACGTTACTTATATAACAACTACTGTAATATGTATAATTTGCAAAACATATGTGCAAATTATATGCAAATGTTAGAGATTATTATTGATCATAATTGAGATCATTGACCACAATGCATTAAATTTATTTCCTAGATGTGTACCATGAGTTTTCTTTATTTAAAAACCAGAGAAGATAAACATAGATGTATCCTCTAAAGAAAATCAACTCTCATTCTTTATATTGATGTCATTACAATGGAAATGGTGGATGCATGATCACAGGGGGAGTTAAATATGAGATTGAAGAAAGTATTAAAAAGACAGCAGACTGGCTAAAGCGAGTCTGCACTGGCACAGGGGAGAGTCCCGGTGACAAACTAGGTCTTATCCACATCTCATTTTGATAATATGATTGATGATGTGATTACTCATAAGTGGTGGAAAGAAACAACATCAAAACTAATCA
This sequence comes from Tragulus kanchil, assembly GCA_022376925.1. Taxonomy (NCBI): domain Eukaryota; kingdom Metazoa; phylum Chordata; class Mammalia; order Artiodactyla; family Tragulidae; genus Tragulus; species Tragulus kanchil. The sequence continues at coordinate 103,002,203 of JAIOJX010000025.1, read as the reverse complement.
CATTATGCTGGCATTTGGAAGTCTAAATAAAAGGTATGTGAACTCATTACAGGAAGATATTTTTTCATTTGAAATTTAAATTTGCCAGCCCATCCATATTTGTCTGGGAAACTTGTGAATTTGTTTGTAGATGAAAATGACCAGAGTTGAGTAATCAGTTCTAGCTGATTACAGTTTATAATAGACAGCCCAGGGGCATTCTGGCAGTTACAGAGCTGCCTTTACACATCTCAAGAATAAGGGGGAGGATGTAGTGCCCTGAGTCTCTGTGGCCCTATTTCTATATCTGTTCAAAGGAAGAAATCACCCCCCTCCACCAGCCAGATGTTAATGAAATTTCTGTTGGCAAATTTGGTTTTCTCTGTAGTTAGATTTTTTCCTTTAAAAATGCAAATGTTTAAGAGTTTTCAGTTGAGAGGATAGTATGCCTTTATTTCATTGACTTTTCAATGATATAGTCATGACTGTGTGGCAGTCTCTACCAAGGGGGATATTAACTTTAATATAAAAACACACAGCTAGGAGAACTCAAGAAGTCTATCATTTTTCCAATATGTAGCATTCAAGCCCCACAGTACTATAACCTACACTTAAGCTATCAAGAAATTTAGGCTATTTGAAATGTTACAAATGCGCAAGCAATACCCATTATCCTAGATGGGTGATACAATTTATGGAAGATATAATAAACAGAGGGAAATTTAGTATGTTTGTTCAATACAGAGTAGGTAATTGAAGTACAGGATCCAAAGTAAAACTATAAACAATAATTAGATAGTGAAAATGTGGAGAGTTAACTGTGACCCACATAATAATACAGCTGAGCATCAGCAAAGGCAGAAGCTGGCTTGCATTTGGAAGCAGCTTATAAAGGGAATGTATGCTTAATAAACATCTGGAGAAGCTGTGATGTTATCTGAGGGAGAATATTTTGAAGAAGGAAACTATCTAATCTTAACCTTACAATCTTAATTTGTGGGGGAATGTATGATTACGTAGATGTTATTATGTACATCTGGTGTGGAGTTAGTGCAGTATCTCTGTGAGCTTCAGCACTGAGTAAGTTGCAATAAAAATGATTGATGATGTGATTACTCATTAAAAAAAAAAAGGAAGAATAAAAGGTATGTGAACTCATTACAGGAAGATATTTTTCATTTGAAATTTAAATTTGCCAGCCCATCCATATTTGTCTGGGAAACTTGTGAATTTGTTTGTAGATGAAAATGACCAGAGTTGAGTAATCAGTTCTAGCTGATTACAGTTTATAATAGACAGCCCAGGGGCATTCTGGCAGTTACAGAGCTGCCTTTACACATCTCAAGAATAAGGGGGAGGATGTAGTGCCCTGAGTCTCTGTGGCCCTATTTCTATATCTGTTCAAAGGAAGAAATCACCCCCCTCCACCAGCCAGATGTTAATGAAATTTCTGTTGGCAAATTTGGTTTTCTCTGTAGTTAGATTTTTTCCTTTAAAAATGCAAATGTTTAAGAGTTTTCAGTTGAGAGGATAGTATGCCTTTATTTCATTGACTTTTCAATGATATAGTCATGACTGTGTGGCAGTCTCTACCAAGGGGGATATTAACTTTAATATAAAAACACACAGCTAGGAGAACTCAAGAAGTCTATCATTTTTCCAATATGTAGCATTCAAGCCCCACAGTACTATAACCTACACTTAAGCTATCAAGAAATTTAGGCTATTTGAAATGTTACAAATGCAAGCAATACCCATTATCCTAGATGGGTGATACAATTTATGGAAGATATAATAAACAGAGGGAAATTTAGTATGTTTGTTCAATACAGAGTAGGTAATTGAAGTACAGGATCCAAAGTAAAACTATAAACAATAATTAGATAGTGAAAATGTGGAGAGTTAACTGTGACCCACATAATAATACAGCTGAGCATCAGCAAAGGCAGAAGCTGGCTTGCATTTGGAAGCAGCTTATAAAGGGAATGTATGCTTAATAAACATCTGGAGAAGCTGTGATGTTATCTGAGGGAGAATATTTTGAAGAAGGAAACTATCTAATCTTAACCTTACAATCTTAATTTGTGGGGGAATGTATGATTACGTAGATGTTATTATGTACATCTGGTGTGGAGTTAGTGCAGTATCTCTGTGAGCTTCAGCACTGAGTAAATTGCAATAAAAATGTGTAGAGTTTCTTAGTACAACTAGTACCACTGGTAGTTCCAAGATGAAAGTTGTCTTCAAGGCTGCTGTACTGTTTAAGGTCTTAGGTGCAAATAACAGGAAAAAGATTCTATCTATGTTAGGCAAAAATAGAATTTAATGGAGAGATATGAGAGGCTCACAATATTACTGAGGGATCAAAGGTTAGAACTGGAAAAATGAGTAGGGCAAAGCAGAAGGAACACCCTCGGGTAATGCACCTTCACTTCAGCTGCAGTGAACACTTACTTCCTAATCAGTACCCACCACATGACCAAGAATCAAAGTACCAGGGGGAAATGCTTGATGGGTTGATGGTAGATTGAAGGTATGTCTGTCATTGCACTGGGACAGAGAGAGGTAGAGTGTGTCCCCTGAAACTTTCCTTAGGAATCACGTGCTTTTTAATGTCTATAAGGTAATGACACTTTCAAGTGTCTATTATATAATATTATATAATTTGTTACTATTATATAATAAATACTGCAAAGTTTTAGGATGTAAAAGTTCTGCCTTTCATAAATTTATTTTATACATTTAATTACCACAGGAAGTAAGAGAGAGTAGTATAAGCTAGAATCAAAAGAAGGAGCTATTAGTGTCATTGTTTTATGTACAAGGAGGGATATGACTAGAGAAGCAAAATACCATACCATACCACAGCTTGAACAGAAAGAAATGAAAATCATAAGTAATGCCCAACAAAATTTAGTATGTTTGTTCAATACAGAGTAGGTAATTGAAGTACAGGATCCAAAGTAAAACTATAAACAATAATTAGATAGTGAAAATGTGGAGAGTTAACTGTGACCCACATAATAATACAGCTGAGCATCAGCAAAGGCAGAAGCTGGCTTGCATTTGGAAGCAGCTTATAAAGGGAATGTATGCTTAATAAACATCTGGAGAAGCTGTGATGTTATCTGAGGGAGAATATTTTGAAGAAGGAAACTATCTAATCTTAACCTTACAATCTTAATTTGTGGGGGAATGTATGATTACGTAGATGTTATTATGTACATCTGGTGTGGAGTTAGTGCAGTATCTCTGTGAGCTTCAGCACTGAGTAAATTGCAATAAAAATGTGTAGAGTTTCTTAGTACAACTAGTACCACTGGTAGTTCCAAGATGAAAGTTGTCTTCAAGGCTGCTGTACTGTTTAAGGTCTTAGGTGCAAATAACAGGAAAAAGATTCTATCTATGTTAGGCAAAAATAGAATTTAATGGAGAGATATGAGAGGCTCACAATATTACTGAGGGATCAAAGGTTAGAACTGGAAAAATGAGTAGGGCAAAGCAGAAGGAACACCCTCGGGTAATGCACCTTCACTTCAGCTGCAGTGAACACTTACTTCCTAATCAGTACCCACCACATGACCAAGAATCAAAGTACCAGGGGGAAATGCTTGATGGGTTGATGGTAGATTGAAGGTATGTCTGTCATTGCACTGGGACAGAGAGAGGTAGAGTGTGTCCCCTGAAACTTTCCTTAGGAATCACGTGCTTTTTAATGTCTATAAGGTAATGACACTTTCAAGTGTCTATTATATAATATTATATAATTTGTTACTATTATATAATAAATACTGCAAAGTTTTAGGATGTAAAAGTTCTGCCTTTCATAAATTTATTTTATACATTTAATTACCACAGGAAGTAAGAGAGAGTAGTATAAGCTAGAATCAAAAGAAGGAGCTATTAGTGTCATTGTTTTATGTACAAGGAGGGATATGACTAGAGAAGCAAAATACCATACCATACCACAGCTTGAACAGAAAGAAATGAAAATCATAAGTAATGCCCAACAAAATTCGGGCGGCCATAGATTATTGAGCAAACCAGAACATTTTTGAGAGTGAAAGGAGTGCTATTCATAGTTTAACCAGGACATCAGGCTTACACAGGAGTGTCCTTAGTTTATAATATCCTTAGTATGTGATACTACAATAATCCTGAGAATGACAACATCCTATAAAGGACCTTTCTTACTGGCTTTGTCCACTATAGGCAGAAGCAACAGGGATAGTGTTGATCAATAGAACTTTCTACAATGATGGAAATATTCTATTTTCATGTGTCCAATATGTGAAATCTGTCCAAAGTGTGGTGGCCATTAACTGCATTTGGTTATGCGATCTCCTCAAATGTGGCTAATAAGACTAAGAAACTAAACTTTAATTTATTTAATTAATTTTAATGTGAATAGATATGAACGCATGGTGGCTACCAATAAGAATAGCACAGAACTAGATTTTAATTTAAATTTAGGGTTCATTGGATTTTTATAGTTATTTATCATGAGATGCTATGAGGTGTTTTAACTTGGGACTTTATCATGACAAAAGGATGAATGGTTACTTAAAAATGATATTCATAGGCTACGAATGATAAATGATAGTTGAAATAAGTGAAAATTATATACACCAAATATGGCAGATGAGTCTGATACTTACTTCTAATCCCACTTCACAAGGGAGTTGTGAAATTCTGGATATTCTCTTTATTATTATAGGAAAAGGAAAATAATTTACTCTCTTCCATTCTAAGTTCTTGGCTGAGATCCTCCGGTAATAAAAGATAGTAATAAGAGAAAAACAAACAGAATTTTAATAACTTGCATGCTTCCTTTAAACACGAGAGATATCTAGGAATACTGAGCCAAAATGGATCAAACCACCCCCTGAAATTTTATCTTCAGGTATTGTTTTTCTCCTCTACTTTTGCTCGTACAGAGTTTTGCTTTATTTTGTTTTGTTTTCTTTTATCCATGGCTGATCTTATGCTTGGGAAGCCATGTGGTTCTCATACACGTTGGTGTGAGAGGCTAACTAATTGCTTTACCCTGGGAACAGCCTCTGTCCAAATAATCCCAATGTTCTTCGTTCTTTTTCCTATCTACTTCTGTGTGTGTCCACCCTGTTTCTGTGGAAAGAAAGGAATTTTATATCTCATTTCCTGGCATAAAAAGTAACTGCAGTTTGAGTGTAACAAATTGGGTCCCCCACTGGGCTAAAGTTTTAGATACCATTAAGCAGTATAATAGTATAGTTGGAAATAGGCTCCAGTGAAACAGAATACATGTGAAAAGCTATTCAATCAATTACTAACTGGATGATCTTGGGCAAATTATTTACCCTTCTTGAGTCTCAGTCTCCTCTGTTATAAATCAAGTTTAAAAATGTGCTTTCCTCTATAAACGACTGGGGACTGTACATACATAGCACAAAGCATAGTTACAGTATTGACACAAAGTAAGCATTCACTCAAGTCAGTTACACTTCTGAGCCCCACCACTATGCTAAGGGCTGCAGAACATGGCATGGAGCTGACAGTTTAGTGTGCATTTCTGCCAGTATCTCGACCCCTGACTCCATGTTGATACACACTGATAGCTTTATGGGAGTTCTATTGTGTGTGACTGCTTTCCTCTCACTGCCTTTAGAATTCCCGCTTTAATTTTGCCGTTTAATTATGATATGTCTTGGTGTGGGTCTGTTGGAGTTCATCTTGTTTGAGGCTCTCTATGATTCCTATAACTTGATATGAATTTTCTTCTTCAGGTTCAGGAACTTTTCAGCCATAATTTTGGCAAATATACTTACAAAATTCTTTTCTCCTCTCTCTTCTCCACTGGGATCTCAATAATGTGAATGCTAGTATTTTGTCTAAGACTAATATTAGTATTAGATTTTGTCTAACAAAATTCTTTGTCTCCTTCTCTCTCTAATTTTAATAACTTGCATGCTTCCTTTAAACACGAGATATCTAGGAATACTGAGCCAAAATGGATCAAACCACCCCTGAAATTTTATCTTCAGGTATTGTTTTTCCTCTACTTTTGCTCGTACAGAGTTTTGCTTTATTTTGTTTTGTTTTCTTTTATCCATGGCTGATCTTATGCTTGGGAAGCCATGTGGTTCTCATACACGTTGGTGTGAGAGGCTAACTAATTGCTTTACCCTGGGAACAGCCTCTGTCCAAATAATCCCAATGTTCTTCGTTCTTTTTCCTATCTACTTCTGTGTGTGTCCACCCTGTTTCTGTGGAAAGAAAGGAATTTTATATCTCATTTCCTGGCATAAAAAGTAACTGCAGTTTGAGTGTAACAAATTGGGTCCCCCACTGGGCTAAAGTTTTAGATACCATTAAGCAGTATAATAGTATAGTTGGAAATAGGCTCCAGTGAAACAGAATACATGTGAAAAGCTATTCAATCAATTACTAACTGGATGATCTTGGGCAAATTATTTACCCTTCTTGAGTCTCAGTCTCCTCTGTTATAAATCAAGTTTAAAAATGTGCTTTCCTCTATAAACGACTGGGGACTGTACATACATAGCACAAAGCATAGTTACAGTATTGACACAAAGTAAGCATTCACTCAAGTCAGTTACACTTCTGAGCCCCACCACTATGCTAAGGGCTGCAGAACATGGCATGGAGCTGACAGTTTAGTGTGCATTTCTGCCAGTATCTCGACCCCTGACTCCATGTTGATACACACTGATAGCTTTATGGGAGTTCTATTGTGTGTGACTGCTTTCCTCTCACTGCCTTTAGAATTCCCGCTTTAATTTTGCCGTTTAATTATGATATGTCTTGGTGTGGGTCTGTTGGAGTTCATCTTGTTTGAGGCTCTCTATGATTCCTATAACTTGATATGAATTTTCTTCTTCAGGTTCAGGAACTTTTCAGCCATAATTTTGGCAAATATACTTACAAAATTCTTTTTTCTCCCTCTCTCTTCTCCCACTGGGATCTCAATAATGTGAATGCTAGTATTTTGTCTAAGACTAATATTAGTATTAGATTTTGTCTCAGAGTTCCGTTAAACTGTTCTTTTGGTTTTGTTTTTTATTTCAATGTTCTGATTGGGTGACCTCCATTATTCTCTCTTCTAGATCAATGATGTGTTCTGTATTACAGCATCTGCTCTTCATTCTTTCCAATTTGTTTTTAATTTTGGTTATTGTATTCTTCAGCTCTGACCGGTTCTTTTTTATATTTCTAGTTCCTTGCTTAAATTCTCTCTGTGTTCATCTATACTTTTCCCTAGTTCAGTTAGCATTCTTAATACTAATACTTTGATCTCTTTATCTGATAAATTATTTATCTCTGTTTCATTAGTTGTTTTTTCAGTTATTTTCTTGTTCTTTCACTTGAAATAATTTTCTGTGTCCTTGCACTTTCCTTTAACTTTCTTTTTCTCTAATTAATTAGGTGAAACAGTTACCTATTCTGGTCTTGAAGTGGTGCTTTTGTGTGGAAGCATCCCTATCCTCCTGAAGAAGAGAAAGGCAACCCATTCCAGTACTCCTGTCTGGAGAATCCCATGAACAGGGGAGCCTGGAGGGCTACAGTCCATGGAGTCACAAAGAGTTGGGCATGACTGAGGGACTGAAAAACAGTAATCAGTATTCTCTGTGTGCGACCTCTGGCTTTGGTGGGAGAGCTGACTCTGAAGTGAAAATGGGTTGTGTCTTCTTTCAAGGTGTTACTTTGAAATGTCTGTCACCTCATTGGGAGGTTGGGAGGGAGATGGAGGGGCTAGAGCCAGAGCCATGTGTGAGCTGGGGCTTCTGTTACGCTCAGTGGTCAACAACACCCTATCAGAGGCTGGGTTAGGCCTACAGTACTGGAGCAGAAGACCTGAGGATTAGGTTCTACCTTATTCCATTCCGAGTGTGTGCTCTCCTCACTCTCAGCACTGGCATCATGGGCCCCATGGTAGCAATGCTGGAGCAAGAAGACCAGAGTGGGAGTACTGTGTGGGCCAGAGCACATACTGAGGTAGACTTAACATACAGCCAGAGCTTCAGACAGCTCCAAGAGCCCCAGTAACGGTTGCCCTTGCCCTGTTCAGATATAGGGCCAGGTCCCTCTGGCTCCTTCGCTCCACATTGTCTTCACCAATAACAGGCTTCATTCTAGTTGGGAGCTGCACAGCAGAGCAAGAGGGTCCAGACCAACCACTTGACTTAGGCCAGAGTGCATGCTGGACAGGTGGGGGAGATCAGCCAGAGTAACAGGCAATCTCCATTTCATTCCCCCACCTTGTTTTAGAAGTCAGCAAGTGTGTAGGTGCTCTTCAGGAGCAGAGTTTGAATTTCTCACAGGTACCCTGTCAATTCCACAGATCTTCAAACCAGCCAAGAGGAACTGGTCTTTCCTGATGTCAGATCCCAGGTCTGGTTTGAACCACACACTCCTCAGGGCAGACCTTCAGGCCTGTATAATCTCCCCTTCCTGTGTCCCTTCCTGGGGTGCAGGTCCCAGTCGACTCAGTGCCCTTCTGCCTGACTTTATGCAGATCATCCTTACGGCCTTCATTGTATGAATCTTTCTGCCAGCCTCCAGGTTATTTCCAGTGACAAGTGCTCTTCAAGTGTTTTTGACATGTTCATGCATGGCCATGACCTCCATGCCCTCTTGTTTCACATCTTGATCTCCTTCCCCTATGTTCACTCTTATTGTAGGTGACATTTTCAGATACCATCTGAAGTTGTACTCTGTCTGTACATTATATCTTTTGGGTGTGGACCAACGTTTCTCAAACTATGAGGACCGAAGGACCAGTTCTCTTTTTGAATCTGTTGATAGTAATAAGCAGCTCCCACTACACACAATCCATCACACAACATAAACAACACTAAAACTAATTAGTAACCAGTACAATGACACAAGCCTATAGACTATGAGCTTGAATGTTACAGGGATGGCAAATTGCCATAAACGTTTCTGGACACTTACTTGTATACCAGCAACAAATTGGGTTCACCAACCCCTGTCCAAAGATTATATGGCTATTAGCTCTGATATAAATTACATTTCTATGGGAAAAAGCCTATCATGTTCATAGAAACTACTTCAAAGGAAGAAATGGAGGAGAAGGAGAAAAAATCTTCCCATTCTAATGACTTGTATATTAGACTGTATTATTTGCACCCTGTTCATACTGGGAATATTAATGTGCATCTATAGCCAAAGCAAATAAAGTGCTCTTTCATTCAGCTCCATTGAACCTTCACCAGTAAATGAAAGTCTTGCACCTGTTGTGTGGAAAGTTGCTGCTGCTGCTTTGTCACTTCAGTTGTGCCTGACTCTGTGTGACCCCAGGGACTAACGCCCACCAGGCTCCTGTGTCCAAGGGATTTTTCAGGCAAGAACACTGGAGTGTGTTGCCATGCCCGCCTCCAGAGGGAGCTTCTCAACGCTGGGATGTAACCTGGGTCTCCTGGCAGTGCAGGCAGATTCCTCACCACTGAGCCATCAGAGAAACCCTATATATTTATAGATGAGACCTCATGGACTATAGCTCGCCAGGCTTCTCCGTAAATGGAATTCTCTAGGCAAGAATATGGGAGTGGGTTGCCATTTCCTTCTCCAAGTGGGAAAGCTGAGGTAGGAAGTCTACAACTTGCTTTTATGAAAGACTCAGAAATATAAATGGAAAATATTTAGATTTCTAACTGCCAGTAGGTTAAGGGATCAATGACAGTAGTAGCTCTAGGGTAATAGTCAGTGTCCTAAATATCCTAATACATATGAAAGAATATTTTCTATTCATTTCTTTGAAAAAAATATTGTTTTTATAGTTATTCATTTTGCTTCCAAAAATTATCAACTGTTTCAAATCAGACCATATCCTAAGGGCCATCTTTTATAAAGACAGATTTAATAAACTATATTATGACATATTTATATATAAAACTAACAAAGAAATGTATTTGATCACTTAAAATTTTTTTAATAAACTTAGATGAAATAGATATTTATTTATTGAATTTAGGCAGGAGGGGATCACAGTACTAATTAGTGATATTTGTAGATGTCTACTATATTCCAACTCCTAAAAATGCTTTTGATGATGTTACACATTATATAATGATATCTGCTATAGTTTTAATTGAAAGATAAAAAATGTAGAATCCGAATTTAATTAAGGCATTTCTTTGGGAAAAAGCCTATCATGTTCATAGAAACTACTTCAAAGGAAGAAATGGAGGAGAAGGAGAAAAAATCTTCCCATTCTAATGACTTGTATATTAGACTGTATTATTTGCACCCTGTTCATACTGGGAATATTAATGTGCATCTATAGCCAAAGCAAATAAAGTGCTCTTTCATTCAGCTCCATTGAACCTTCACCAGTAAATGAAAGTCTTGCACCTGTTGTGTGGAAAGTTGCTGCTGCTGCTTTGTCACTTCAGTTGTGCCTGACTCTGTGTGACCCCAGGGACTAACGCCCACCAGGCTCCTGTGTCCAAGGGATTTTTCAGGCAAGAACACTGGAGTGTGTTGCCATGCCCGCCTCCAGAGGGAGCTTCTCAACGCTGGGATGTAACCTGGGTCTCCTGGCAGTGCAGGCAGATTCCTCACCACTGAGCCATCAGAGAAACCCTATATATTTATAGATGAGACCTCATGGACTATAGCTCGCCAGGCTTCTCCGTAAATGGAATTCTCTAGGCAAGAATATGGGAGTGGGTTGCCATTTCCTTCTCCAAGTGGGAAAGCTGAGGTAGGAAGTCTACAACTTGCTTTTATGAAAGACTCAGAAATATAAATGGAAAATATTTAGATTTCTAACTGCCAGTAGGTTAAGGGATCAATGACAGTAGTAGCTCTAGGGTAATAGTCAGTGTCCTAAATATCCTAATACATATGAAAGAATATTTTCTATTCATTTCTTTGAAAAAAATATTGTTTTTATAGTTATTCATTTTGCTTCCAAAAATTATCAACTGTTTCAAATCAGACCATATCCTAAGGGCCATCTTTTATAAAGACAGATTTAATAAACTATATTATGACATATTTATATATAAAACTAACAAAGAAATGTATTTGATCACTTAAAATTTTTTTAATAAACTTAGATGAAATAGATATTTATTTATTGAATTTAGGCAGGAGGGGATCACAGTACTAATTAGTGATATTTGTAGATGTCTACTATATTCCAACTCCTAAAAAATGCTTTTTGATGATGTTACACATTATATAATGATATCTGCTATAGTTTTAATTGAAAGATAAAAAAAATGTAGAATCCGAAATTATTGGTAATCCCAGAATTTAAATGCAAAGAGTAAATTACCTTGTGGTATATTCAGCAGTATCATTTCAATAATATGGATTTTTATGCGTAACTAGGTCTCTCTAACATTTCTGCTTCCCATAGTAATAAGTTTCTGTGGGAAATGAGGATTCCAAAACTTCAGCAAAACTTTGAGTAAGAAGCTCTTGTTGAAACCACTACAATGTTGGACTATCTTGGTTTTGTGAATAAGGCTCTGATACTCACAAAAGAAGAAATTTTTTGGAGCATTTAGCTCAGCAAGAATCAGTTCCTAAGTCATATCTAGATTCTTGTAAAGTCAGAATTAGTAAAATCCAAGTTAATGAGGTTTGATTGTGTCTGGGGCTATTGATGTAATTGCAATGCCGCAGAACACGTGACTCTCCCCGAAGAGGCACTCATCCCAGCTTCAACAAGGGTTGGAGAGGGCAGATTCTTCCTGGTACCCAGCATCAGCGCTTTTTAATTACACTCTTATGTGGTATAAGGTACACCTATAGGATGACCTACCAGAGGAAGTCAGCACTTTTTGAGTCAGCACCAGCATTATTTTTTTTTAACCTTGCTCTGCAACCCCCTATTCACTTTCAAATGGATCAGATTTCCTTTCTTTGGATCTTTAGCTTTCGTCCGATAGAGTTTCCCCTAAAGGCTATTTTATCAAACAAAGCCAAACAATTTAGAAAAGATTGTAGTAAGTTCTTTGCAGAGTTATAGCCTATGCTTTGTTTATGTATAGTGAACACTTACTGAGTTAGCACTCCCCATAGGAAAATCTGGGAAGATATCAGGAAAATGTTTTCAGTAATTGCTCCTTGGTTTGATCTCCTGCTATTTGGTGGTGTGTTATGCAGCATTAATGGTATAGCCTGAGATTCTCAGGGTATAAAAGAATTTCTAAGTACAGGTCCATTATCAAAGGTAAGGGAGTCATTTTTAACCCTGAGAGGGAATCAAGTAAACTAGTATTTAAATGTTGTTCTTGGAAGAATGTGACAAGATGCCTGTAGAAGATTTAGTTATTCTTAATGTCTTTGCAATCATGTGTGTGTGCGTGTGTATAAGCATGTGTAATCACAAATAATATCTGGTTCCTCTTTTTCAAGAACACAGAAATGCCTAATCAAGTCATATTTTGGAGCAAACCAGACAATTAACTTTCTTTTCTTTTAACCTTGTGGTATATCAATTTTTTGGATTTTATGCGTAACTAGGTCTCTCTAACATTTCTGCTTCCCATAGTAATAAGTTTCTGTGGGAAATGAGGATTCCAAAACTTCAGCAAAACTTTGAGTAAGAAGCTCTTGTTGAAACCACTACAATGTTGGACTATCTTGGTTTTGTGAATAAGGCTCTGATACTCACAAAAGAAGAAATTTTTTGGAGCATTTAGCTCAGCAAGAATCAGTTCCTAAGTCATATCTAGATTCTTGTAAAGTCAGAATTAGTAAAATCCAAGTTAATGAGGTTTGATTGTGTCTGGGGCTATTGATGTAATTGCAATGCCGCAGAACACGTGACTCTCCCCGAAGAGGCACTCATCCCAGCTTCAACAAGGGTTGGAGAGGGCAGATTCTTCCTGGTACCCAGCATCAGCGCTTTTTAATTACACTCTTATGTGGTATAAGGTACACCTATAGGATGACCTACCAGAGGAAGTCAGCACTTTTTGAGTCAGCACCAGCATTATTTTTTTTTAACCTTGCTCTGCAACCCCCTATTCACTTTCAAATGGATCAGATTTCCTTTCTTTGGATCTTTAGCTTTCGTCCGATAGAGTTTCCCCTAAAGGCTATTTTATCAAACAAAGCCAAACAATTTAGAAAAGATTGTAGTAAGTTCTTTGCAGAGTTATAGCCTATGCTTTGTTTATGTATAGTGAACACTTACTGAGTTAGCACTCCCCATAGGAAAATCTGGGAAGATATCAGGAAAATGTTTTCAGTAATTGCTCCTTGGTTTGATCTCCTGCTATTTGGTGGTGTGTTATGCAGCATTAATGGTATAGCCTGAGATTCTCAGGGTATAAAAGAATTTCTAAGTACAGGTCCATTATCAAAGGTAAGGGAGTCATTTTTAACCCTGAGAGGGAATCAAGTAAACTAGTATTTAAATGTTGTTCTTGGAAGAATGTGACAAGATGCCTGTAGAAGATTTAGTTATTCTTAATGTCTTTGCAATCATGTGTGTGTGCGTGTGTGTATAAGCATGTGTAATCACAAATAATATCTGGTTCCTCTTTTTCAAGAACACAGAAATGCCTAATCAAGTCATATTTTGGAGCAAACCAGACAATTAACTTTCTTTTTTTTTAAACATTTATTTTATTTATTTATCTTTTAGGGGGTGGGGTGGGGAGGGAGGGGGATGGGCAGGCCACCCCTATTAGTCCTTCATTTCTCTATTTACATCCGTCTTTGTTCTTTGGCTCCTGTGGGCCACCCAGGCCTCTGTCATCAATGAGCTCCGGCTCTGGGCGCATGCGCACCAGAGCTCCAGCTCGGTAACTGGACACATCAGTCCAGCTGCTCCGCGGCACGTGGGATCTTCCCAGGCCAGGGATCGAACCGGAGCTCCCTGCACTGCAAGGCGGTGTCCGTACCCACTGGACCACCAGGGGAAGCCCGACAATTAACTTTCAGTATACTTATAATGTTTGTACTTTATATAAAATTTGGAATTCCTAAAAAGTCTGTCAACTTCACTTAATTTGGCCTGAAAACTGTTATTGCTGGTTTCTCATCTTCAATATTCTCATTCATAATACTTGAGACTTGGAGAGTGACAGAGGAGGCTGGGAGAAGGTCATTAAAATGTTTATATTACTTTCCACCTTGATATTTCACTAAGTTCAGCTCCCCACTGACTAAAGTCTTCTCCTAAACTTCAAATCTGACCTCGTCAATGGGTACTCAAAATGCCCATTAATTTGGTGGAAATATAAGCACACCTCAGTATCTATAGTCTTCAGAATACACTTATTTTTATTCCATATTATAGTGCATCTCTATTTTGCTGTATCTTTAGTCTTGGATTTCTAAAGTGTCTGTCACTAAGACCGATGCTCCAGACAAATTCTCAATGTACCTGGTCTCTAGGTCCAGAGCACCATATCAGACTCCATGACTGGGCTTCCAGCTAATATGGGCACTGAGCGCTGTTTTTCTGATGGTACTTGGAAATATGAAGTATGCTATTAAGAATCTGTTTTTCTAAATTAGTCAGTCTGAATTCCCATTGAGTTACTTGCTAAGCTACTTGGCTAGCCTCTCCAACCCTCAATTTTCTCTGCTGTGAAACGGGGTGGAAGGACATATTTTGGAGTGTTTCCATTATAATTACAAAAGATAATTATTAAACAAACAAAAAAATGCTGTTTGCTCTTCTTAAGAGCAGGTATAAAGCAGGTAAAGATAGAGTATGTTAATAACTTACTGCGGGTAACTCACTTTAGATAACTGAAGAAAAGAGGCTAAATATCTGACAGTTTATGGAAAAAAAAGATGAGCTCAGGTATCTAAACTGAACCTAAAAAGTGATTCATAAACAAAAGTGTTAGGAGATACCATATACTGGGAGGATAACGCAAAATCTGTCGAGCATACCTGAAGTGATTTACCCACTGGGTGTGCTGTGGACCCTGAGATCCCAAGTTCATTTTCCTATGCTCTTGGATATTAAAGAACAAGTGCAAAAACATCAAATAAAAATATTTAATGGAATCATAAAAGTTGATACAGGGCTTCCCTGGTGGTCCAGTGGGTAAGGACACTGCCTTGCAGTGCAAGGGCGCTGGTTCGATTCCTGGCCTGGGAAGATCCCACGTGCCGCCCTTCCCACGTGCCGCGGAGCGGCTGGACCCATGTGTCCAATTACCGAGTTGGAGCTCTGGAGCGCATGCGCCCAGAGCCGGTGCTCTGCAACAACAGAGGCCACCGCAATGGGAGGCCCACACGGGCCAAAGAACAAAGATGGATGAAAATAGACAAATGAAAGACCAATAGAAGCGGCCCACCCGACCCCCCTCCCTACCCCGCCCCTCAAAAAATAAATAAATAAATAAATGTTTAAAAAAAAAAAGAAAGTTAATACAGACTTAGTGATTTCTAAGCAGCATGAACTGTTACAGGGTACTTAACGAACATTATTTAATTATGTCAGTATTAATAACAATAGCTAATATTTACTGAGTGCTGACAGTGTGCCAGGCAATATTCCAAATATTTGATTTAAGCTAAAAAAATCCTATAAGGTAGATATGTTATTATATTCACCTTAAAAATGAGGTACAGGTAGGTTAAATAGTTTTTCCAGTGTTTTGCTGCTAGTAAATAGCAAAATAAGAGTAGGAATTCAGACGGCCTGATTCAAGCATAGACACTTAATACCTGTATTCACCAAAGAACATTCTGTCTTCACTCCATAACTTGCCTTTTTTCAAAACACTAATGTGTCTGTTAACAAACAAGACAAAACAAAACTGACTACATTGACTTTTTGGGTATCTTGAAAGTATGAAATAAAGGGGTTGTGTTTATGTGTCAAAAGGGGAGGTCTGGTTTAAGTAAACATTAAGAGTGATTACAAGAGACTAGTGATTGGAATGACTAAGCACATTGCCACTGAAACCACATACCTGGTTTTATACCCAGCCATTTTAGGTTTCCCTGGTACCTCAGATGGTAAAGAATCTGGCTGCAATGGAGGAGATCAAGGTTTAGTTCCTGGGTTGAGAAGATCCCCAATAGAAAGGAATGGCAAGCAACTCCAGTGTTCTTGGCTGGAGTATCCCATGGACAGAGGAGCCTGCTGCGCTACAGTCCATGGGGTTATAAAGAATCTAACATGACCAAACAACTAACACTATGACTACTATGCCCCGCTTTAGCAAATACTTCTTCCAGCTCAGCTTCCTTATCTAAAAACCAGTTTGTTAGTACCTTCTTAGAGATTTTCCTGGGTTAATATAAGTTAATGTGCTTAAAGTATCTAGAACCAGTCTTGACATATTAATAGTAAGCAAAGTATAGCTTCGTGAATATTATCATTTGGATCCATATGTGGAGCTAGAATAGTTAACTTTCCTGGAAAAAGATTTCAACACTCTAAGAATGGAATGAAAAGACTGAACAAAGGGGGGACTAGAAGAAATGAGCTCCTCATCATTGGAAAGATCCAAGGAACCCAGACTTGATATAAGTTCTGAGAGATCTTTCTTACTGGATCACGTCAGGCAGGCTCACTAGAAACTGACTTTTAATCAGGAGGCTTTATGTTTCTCTGACCCTTTGTAATCCTTATCTATGATGACCATGTTAGAGCCAGTTAGCACAAGAGAATGAGGAAATAAGGAATTAGAATAGTGAAGTGTGCAACAAAGAGACAAAAGCTTAAGTGGGCAGAGGTTTGAGTTAGCAAAATAAGAGTAGGAATTCAGACGGCCTGATTCAAGCATAGACACTTAATACCTGTATTCACCAAAGAACATTCTGTCTTCACTCCATAACTTGCCTTTTTTCAAAACACTAATGTGTCTGTTAACAAACAAGACAAAACAAAACTGACTACATTGACTTTTTGGGTATCTTGAAAGTATGAAATAAAGGGGTTGTGTTTATGTGTCAAAAGGGGAGGTCTGGTTTAAGTAAACATTAAGAGTGATTACAAGAGACTAGTGATTGGAATGACTAAGCACATTGCCACTGAAACCACATACCTGGTTTTATACCCAGCCATTTTAGGTTTCCCTGGTACCTCAGATGGTAAAGAATCTGGCTGCAATGGAGGAGATCAAGGTTTAGT
This sequence comes from Tragulus kanchil, assembly GCA_022376925.1. Taxonomy (NCBI): domain Eukaryota; kingdom Metazoa; phylum Chordata; class Mammalia; order Artiodactyla; family Tragulidae; genus Tragulus; species Tragulus kanchil. Next base: position 102,985,135 of record JAIOJX010000025.1, on the reverse strand, counting down.
TCCTGGGTTGAGAAGATCCCCAATAGAAAGGAATGGCAAGCAACTCCAGTGTTCTTGGCTGGAGTATCCCATGGACAGAGGAGCCTGCTGCGCTACAGTCCATGGGGTTATAAAGAATCTAACATGACCAAACAACTAACACTATGACTACTATGCCCCGCTTTAGCAAATACTTCTTCCAGCTCAGCTTCCTTATCTAAAAACCAGTTTGTTAGTACCTTCTTAGAGATTTTCCTGGGTTAATATAAGTTAATGTGCTTAAAGTATCTAGAACCAGTCTTGACATATTAATAGTAAGCAAAGTATAGCTTCGTGAATATTATCATTTGGATCCATATGTGGAGCTAGAATAGTTAACTTTCCTGGAAAAAGATTTCAACACTCTAAGAATGGAATGAAAAGACTGAACAAAGGGGGGACTAGAAGAAATGAGCTCCTCATCATTGGAAAGATCCAAGGAACCCAGACTTGATATAAGTTCTGAGAGATCTTTCTTACTGGATCACGTCAGGCAGGCTCACTAGAAACTGACTTTTAATCAGGAGGCTTTATGTTTCTCTGACCCTTTGTAATCCTTATCTATGATGACCATGTTAGAGCCAGTTAGCACAAGAGAATGAGGAAATAAGGAATTAGAATAGTGAAGTGTGCAACAAAGAGACAAAAGCTTAAGTGGGCAGAGGTTTTGACGTTGAGATGGGGGGAAATTCCTTAACTGCTTTGAATTTTTCACACACACAGAGGGAGAGAGATGCTCTGGGAGATGGTATATAAAATATACTAAGAACATACAAACAACCGTAGATCAAGGTTTCATTTAATATGAGAGAGAAGGAATCAACAAAGGCCTAGAGAGTGAAACACCATTCAGGATGATCTAGAGCTAAACAAGCAGAGAATCAGGAAGACACTGGTTTGCCAGAGAGTTAGACAGGATATGAAAACTCAGAAATGCAGGGGCCTCCAGATCTTGAAAGCAAAACTAGTTGCTTCTTAAATAAATCCACCTGATTCCTCAGCAACATCTCTGTCACTATTATCTAAGAAACAGCTCTGTCTGGGTTTGCCAGTCAGAGCTCCATCAAGAGAATTTTTAGAAATAAGTAACGTCCCACCCCACATTTCAGCTGTCTCTGGCTACAATACTATAGAAGTTACCCTTCTTACAGAGTGTCATCTTTTATTTATTAGCATCATGAGACATCCTGGCAGTGACTGAATTATGCGATCAATGTTAATGCTAATCAAAGTTATCAACGTTGAGTGTTCTCTTCTCCACATGGCGTGGTCCTTGCTGCTCCCATGATGCCAATTGCATGATTTGTACATAGCCCTAATTTGCTGATTACACTGATCTTCTCAGTTCCTGCTATTCTGAGTCCTTACCCCCTTGCTATTTTTAGTTTCAGTTCAGCATTAATATTAGGGAAATGCCATGAGAAAGAACAAGGTATTCAAAAGAAAATCCAGTCAGATGAGTTTGAGAACCTAAGATACGTGACACTTTTAAGTCTCTCAGCTATTAACCATTAGATTTGTAATAAAAAATTCAATCAGATTAGGAGGGAAACTGGTTTTAAAATATACATTTATCTCACATATAAGCCTCAGTCAAACAATAGCAGGAATCAGTAAGTCACAGGCCAAGTACTGGAAATTACTTCCTATAATAAGTGCATCTTGTCTTATTTCATTCAGTATCAGAAGGTACGTACAAATTCCTACCTAGATGCAAAATTCAGAATGCCAATAAAACAAAAGCTTAAGTGGGCAGAGGTTTTGACGTTGAGATGGGGAAATTCCTTAACTGCTTTGAATTTTCACACACACAGAGGGAGAGAGATGCTCTGGGAGATGGTATATAAAATATACTAAGAACATACAAACAACCGTAGATCAAGGTTTCATTTAATATGAGAGAGAAGGAATCAACAAAGGCCTAGAGAGTGAAACACCATTCAGGATGATCTAGAGCTAAACAAGCAGAGAATCAGGAAGACACTGGTTTGCCAGAGAGTTAGACAGGATATGAAAACTCAGAAATGCAGGGGCCTCCAGATCTTGAAAGCAAAACTAGTTGCTTCTTAAATAAATCCACCTGATTCCTCAGCAACATCTCTGTCACTATTATCTAAGAAACAGCTCTGTCTGGGTTTGCCAGTCAGAGCTCCATCAAGAGAATTTTTAGAAATAAGTAACGTCCCACCCCACATTTCAGCTGTCTCTGGCTACAATACTATAGAAGTTACCCTTCTTACAGAGTGTCATCTTTTATTTATTAGCATCATGAGACATCCTGGCAGTGACTGAATTATGCGATCAATGTTAATGCTAATCAAAGTTATCAACGTTGAGTGTTCTCTTCTCCACATGGCGTGGTCCTTGCTGCTCCCATGATGCCAATTGCATGATTTGTACATAGCCCTAATTTGCTGATTACACTGATCTTCTCAGTTCCTGCTATTCTGAGTCCTTACCCCCTTGCTATTTTTAGTTTCAGTTCAGCATTAATATTAGGGAAATGCCATGAGAAAGAACAAGGTATTCAAAAGAAAATCCAGTCAGATGAGTTTGAGAACCTAAGATACGTGACACTTTTAAGTCTCTCAGCTATTAACCATTAGATTTGTAATAAAAAATTCAATCAGATTAGGAGGGAAACTGGTTTTAAAAATATACATTTATCTCACATATAAGCCTCAGTCAAACAATAGCAGGAATCAGTAAGTCACAGGCCAAGTACTGGAAATTACTTCCTATAATAAGTGCATCTTGTCTTATTTCATTCAGTATCAGAAGGTACGTACAAATTCCTACCTAGATGCATTAGAATATCATTGAAGAATGCCATATTTCTCCTTGCACAGAAGGGGAGTTTCTGGAAAGAGAGGAAATGATTCAAGAGGTATTAAAAGGAAATGGAAGCTGGGGGAAGAGGGCAACCGAGAGTTGGATGGGTGTTTGGGACTAGCAGATGCAAGCTATTAAATACAGAGTAGATAAACAACAGGTTCCTATTGTATACCACAGGGAACCGTATTCAATTTGTTCATTTGTGTGGGGTCAGTCACATTCGACTCCAGGACTCCATGGACTGTAGCCTGCCAGGCTCATCTGTCAATGGGATTTTCCAGGCAAGAACACCGGAGTGGTTACCATTTCCTACTCCAAATGATCTTCCCCACTAAGCAGTTTAACCCATGTCTCTTGTGTCTCCTATCCTCTGCATTAAAATATCCAGTAATAATGTATAATGGAAAAGAATATGAAAAATAAAAGATAAGATGACTAGAAAACACTGAGATCATTTTCAAAACAATGCAAACCAAACAAAGGAAATGAAAGTGAATGGGCACAGTTGGCACAAGCTCCCTCCCATTGCACCAAAGCAGGAGGCGCACCCCCTCTGCCCTCTGCTTACTCTTCCAGGGGAAACAGAACAACAAAAGACAGACATCTCTACTCCTTACTGCGCTGGGTGGCCTTGGGCACTTTTCACTTCGTTTCACAATCTATGAGAAATGTCTGCTTCCCAGAGGGGTGTGAGGATGAAACAATCAGAACTGGGAGCTCACCTGCAGCAGGGCTGGAAAGAGACACAGTCAGTGCTCTATAGCTGCCCCTTTCTGTTTGTTTGTGACACCTCACCTTTATGCCTTCACCCTCTGAAGTACACGACTTGACTTTTGCAAACAAAGATGTGCTGAGTTGAGAGAAAAAAAGGAGTGGACTTTCTAGGTCCTGCTAGTCACTAGGAATGATTCAGCTTCCGATTTTGGAACTGGGTTCTCTGGTGCATTCATTTTTATATTCATATTCTTACTATAACTGGGCATTGGAGAAACTCCTACACAGTATTCTAAGTTAGTTTTTTAAAATAACTTCTCCATTGCTGTTTTTCTGCTTATGAAGTTATTGCTTGCTAAATGCTAAATGTTGTGAATTAAGATGAAAACAAGTATAAAGAAAACAAAAATTGTCCATGTTTCCACAGTGCATATCATACTGACATATTTCTTTCTGGTTTCTTCTCTTTCTTTCTTTCATCTACATATCTATCCACACATACCTACATATAAAAAGATGGCTATAAATATATGTGTATATGTAAAACTACAAACATATGTAAAACATAACATCTCTACTTAAACATGTAGTGTGTGTTAGTTGCTCAGTCATGTTTGATTCTCTGCAACCCCACAGACTATAGCCAGCCCAGCTCCACTGTTTCTGGGATTTCCAAGGCAAGAATACTGCAGTGGGTAGCTGTCCCCTTCTCCAGGGGATCTTCTCAACCCTGGTATTGAATCTGTGTTTCCTGCAGTTCCGGCAGATTCTTTATTGCTAAGCCACCAAAGCCCATGTATATAAATATATGTGTATGTAAAATGCATGCATATATAAATATTTGATAGCATCTATTCTGTATATATATATATATATATATACATATATATGTATACAATCACATATATATAATCTATTAAATTATTTCCAATGTTTTCTCTGTTTGCATTAGCAGTGTAACTTATATGTTGCTATTATAAACTTTTATTGAACTTATACTATGACCTTAAAGTGGATCTCAAAAAATATACTCACTAACCCCAAGGCGAGTCTAGTATTTTACTATGCATTCAAATAGTTTATCTGTTGGTGTTCATTTGGATTAGTAGGTGCTAATGCCATAGCAATCGTTTAATATTTTCAATGAGAACTAAGTTGTATGAGTACAGAGATTTTTAAATGCATCACTTTTTGAAAGAGATTTTTTTATAATTCAACTTGCAAAGTTCTCACCAAGCTGAGCTAAAATAAAATCTACCAGGTTATCTTAAAGCTCTCTGATTGCAAACACAGGAAACACAAATTTACCAAAGAAGTTTAATCAATAGTTATAAAAAATTAAATTGAAAATCTCCCCAAGGAACATTCTTTGTATCAGATCCATTGGAGAAACTCCTACACAGTATTCTAAGTTAGTTTTTTAAAATAACTTCTCCATTGCTGTTTTTCTGCTTATGAAGTTATTGCTTGCTAAATGCTAAATGTTGTGAATTAAGATGAAAACAAGTATAAAGAAAACAAAAATTGTCCATGTTTCCACAGTGCATATCATACTGACATATTTCTTTCTGGTTTCTTCTCTTTCTTTCTTTCATCTACATATCTATCCACACATACCTACATATAAAAAGATGGCTATAAATATATGTGTATATGTAAAACTACAAACATATGTAAAACATAACATCTCTACTTAAACATGTAGTGTGTGTTAGTTGCTCAGTCATGTTTGATTCTCTGCAACCCCACAGACTATAGCCAGCCCAGCTCCACTGTTTCTGGGATTTCCAAGGCAAGAATACTGCAGTGGGTAGCTGTCCCCTTCTCCAGGGGATCTTCTCAACCCTGGTATTGAATCTGTGTTTCCTGCAGTTCCGGCAGATTCTTTATTGCTAAGCCACCAAAGCCCATGTATATAAATATATGTGTATGTAAAATGCATGCATATATAAATATTTGATAGCATCTATTCTGTATATATATATATATATATATACATATATATGTATACAATCACATATATATAATCTATTAAATTATTTCCAATGTTTTCTCTGTTTGCATTAGCAGTGTAACTTATATGTTGCTATTATAAACTTTTATTGAACTTATACTATGACCTTAAAGTGGATCTCAAAAAATATACTCACTAACCCCAAGGCGAGTCTAGTATTTTACTATGCATTCAAATAGTTTATCTGTTGGTGTTCATTTGGATTAGTAGGTGCTAATGCCATAGCAATCGTTTAATATTTTCAATGAGAACTAAGTTGTATGAGTACAGAGATTTTTAAATGCATCACTTTTTGAAAGAGATTTTTTTATAATTCAACTTGCAAAGTTCTCACCAAGCTGAGCTAAAATAAAATCTACCAGGTTATCTTAAAGCTCTCTGATTGCAAACACAGGAAACACAAATTTACCAAAGAAGTTTAATCAATAGAATATAATGTAACAAATATTAAATCCATAGATTACCTCAAACATTGAAAATCTCCCCCAAGGAACATTCTTTGTATCAGATCCATGTCCCAAACTCACTCCAGGCACTTGGAGGAGCAAGTGGCTTCTTCTGCTCCACAGCCTACCTGCCGCTCCACAGCCATCCTGCCCTGTGGGCCGCACTTCCTGCTCCACACACTAGCGCTATTGGTTCAGCTGGTCCTCATCAACACCGCCTCTGTATCGCAGTTGTCCGGAATTTTTCCCAGTCTTATTTGGTGAAGGAGAGATCTCATGCTTGGGTCTTCTCGGTGAACTGCCACTTCCTCTGGTCCTCCCATCCCTCCATGTGGGACCAGCACTCTTCCTGCTATGGACACACATACAATAACCTTTCCTTTAGCTCTCTCTCTCTGGAGACTTCGCTGGCTACTACCTAACAGCAGTCCTACTTCCCTTATCTACTATCCAGATACCTAGAGAAATGTACAAAAAGGTAGTGTTACTCTGGTCTATCAGCTTTCAAGAAAATGATGCTGAAAGCTAAATATAAGCATGTGAAATAAGCACTTTAAATTTATCACATTATTGTAGCAGAGGTTAAGCAAACAAATCAAGAGATGATAAGAAAAACTTTATTTTTCGGTAAACATCTAATTTTTTTCAGAAGACCCTGATCCATGGATAGTCAGGGAGGTTTATAAAACATACTAATTATAAATATACTCCTCTTTCTCAATTTAAGCCCACCCCTATTTTGCAAATATCCCATTAAGATCACCCTCCTTTCCTCTGCTCCTTACCAAGATAGTATCTGAGAGTAGGAGAAAGCATTCAGACTGTAAGTACTGGTGATGAGGTGAAGTCTCACCTTTGACTCCTGTTCTTCACAACTAGGCAAACTGGTCTTTTGAGTAAGCATGCATCAACTCTTTGAGACTCTATGAGTACAGAGATTTAATGCATCACTTTTTGAAAGAGATTTTTATAATTCAACTTGCAAAGTTCTCACCAAGCTGAGCTAAAATAAAATCTACCAGGTTATCTTAAAGCTCTCTGATTGCAAACACAGGAAACACAAATTTACCAAAGAAGTTTAATCAATAGAATATAATGTAACAAATATTAAATCCATAGATTACCTCAAACATTGAAAATCTCCCCCAAGGAACATTCTTTGTATCAGATCCATGTCCCAAACTCACTCCAGGCACTTGGAGGAGCAAGTGGCTTCTTCTGCTCCACAGCCTACCTGCCGCTCCACAGCCATCCTGCCCTGTGGGCCGCACTTCCTGCTCCACACACTAGCGCTATTGGTTCAGCTGGTCCTCATCAACACCGCCTCTGTATCGCAGTTGTCCGGAATTTTTCCCAGTCTTATTTGGTGAAGGAGAGATCTCATGCTTGGGTCTTCTCGGTGAACTGCCACTTCCTCTGGTCCTCCCATCCCTCCATGTGGGACCAGCACTCTTCCTGCTATGGACACACATACAATAACCTTTCCTTTAGCTCTCTCTCTCTGGAGACTTCGCTGGCTACTACCTAACAGCAGTCCTACTTCCCTTATCTACTATCCAGATACCTAGAGAAATGTACAAAAAGGTAGTGTTACTCTGGTCTATCAGCTTTCAAGAAAATGATGCTGAAAGCTAAATATAAGCATGTGAAATAAGCACTTTAAATTTATCACATTATTGTAGCAGAGGTTAAGCAAACAAATCAAGAGATGATAAGAAAAACTTTATTTTTCGGTAAACATCTAATTTTTTTCAGAAGACCCTGATCCATGGATAGTCAGGGAGGTTTATAAAACATACTAATTATAAATATACTCCTCTTTCTCAATTTAAGCCCACCCCTATTTTGCAAATATCCCATTAAGATCACCCTCCTTTCCTCTGCTCCTTACCAAGATAGTATCTGAGAGTAGGAGAAAGCATTCAGACTGTAAGTACTGGTGATGAGGTGAAGTCTCACCTTTGACTCCTGTTCTTCACAACTAGGCAGCTGGTCTCTGAGTAAGCATGATCAGGAATCTTTCGAAATGTATGTGATCAGTCACTATGTCATGTCCAACTCTTTGAGACTCTATGAACTGTAAACCTCCAGGCCCCTCTGTCCATGAGATGCTCCAGGCAAGAATACTGGAGTAGATTACCATTTCCTTCTCCAGTGGACCTTTCTTTTTTTTTTTGGCTGGGGGCCGGTTTGGGGGGGAGGGGGGCAGGCGGGACACTTCTATTGGTCTTTCATTTATCTATTTTCATCCATGTTTGTTTTTCGGCCCGTGTGGGCCTCCCATCGCAGTGGCCTCTGTTGTAGCAGAGCACCGGCTCTGGGCGCATGCGGTCCAGCCGCTCCGCGGCACATGGGATCTTCCCAGGCCAGGGATCGAACCGGAGCCCCTTGCACTGCAAGGCAGTGTCCTTACCCACTGGACCACCAGGGAAGCCCCGGTGGATCTTTCTTACCCCAGGATCAATCCTCCAGGGGTCTCCTGCATTGGCAGGTGGGTTTTTTATGACTAGTGCCACATGAGAAGCACCTGTACTTGTGTTCATGTTTACATTTGTTTTCATTTACTGAGCAGCCCTAGCCCTTTTCAAATGCATTTGTCAGGGAATTGATACTCTGATCAGCCAGGAGCAGGGCACCCTTGGAGTTAGGGTGTGAGAGGCCAGGGCTCTGTGAACAGAGGCAAGTGGATGTGGCAGAAATGCAAGCCACAGTGGGCTGAGTTTCCAGATGGGCATCCCTTGGGCCTGGCCCCTCTCTCTCTCTAAAGAGTAAGCCCTGAGTTGAATTTCTATTCTGCTCAGCTGGGCCAAGTGGATTTTGAGCTACTCCTGCTAGAGAAACAGCACCCCACACCTACTTCCTTCTGTCTCTGAGTCCTTGCAAATCTGCCAGAGAGGCCCCCTTGCATGCATTAGATATTTTGTATTCAACACCGTCTTATTTATCTGGCCCCATGTCTGGAGTCCCTGGTGGGATGTGCTGCTGCCCTCCACTGCTGGGGCTCCTGTGGTCTGTCTGTTTGACTTGGGCAGGTTCTCACCCCCATCTTAAGCCTCACTGGTGCTGGGCTGCCTCCAGAATCCGGACTGTGACAACTAGGCCATCTGCTCAGGTGCTGCTCAGCTGCCCAGTTACAAAGTAACATCCTCCTTTTACAGCAGTGTTCCCTGTTGAGTTTCCTAACCAGTCCATCAGCTTTCTTCATCCCCAGATGCTCCAGGCAAGAATACTGGAGTAGATTACCATTTCCTTCTCCAGTGGACCTTTCTTTTTTTTTTTGGCTGGGGGCCGGTTTGGGGGGGAGGGGGGCAGGCGGGACACTTCTATTGGTCTTTCATTTATCTATTTTCATCCATGTTTGTTTTTCGGCCCGTGTGGGCCTCCCATCGCAGTGGCCTCTGTTGTAGCAGAGCACCGGCTCTGGGCGCATGCGGTCCAGCCGCTCCGCGGCACATGGGATCTTCCCAGGCCAGGGATCGAACCGGAGCCCCTTGCACTGCAAGGCAGTGTCCTTACCCACTGGACCACCAGGGAAGCCCCGGTGGATCTTTCTTACCCCAGGATCAATCCTCCAGGGGTCTCCTGCATTGGCAGGTGGGTTTTTTATGACTAGTGCCACATGAGAAGCACCTGTACTTGTGTTCATGTTTACATTTGTTTTCATTTACTGAGCAGCCCTAGCCCTTTTCAAATGCATTTGTCAGGGAATTGATACTCTGATCAGCCAGGAGCAGGGCACCCTTGGAGTTAGGGTGTGAGAGGCCAGGGCTCTGTGAACAGAGGCAAGTGGATGTGGCAGAAATGCAAGCCACAGTGGGCTGAGTTTCCAGATGGGCATCCCTTGGGCCTGGCCCCTCTCTCTCTCTAAAGAGTAAGCCCTGAGTTGAATTTCTATTCTGCTCAGCTGGGCCAAGTGGATTTTGAGCTACTCCCTGCTAGAGAAACAGCACCCCACACCTACTTCCTTCTGTCTCTGAGTCCTTGCAAATCTGCCAGAGAGGCCCCCTTGCATGCATTAGATATTTTGTATTCAACACCGTCTTATTTATCTGGCCCCATGTCTGGAGTCCCTGGTGGGATGTGCTGCTGCCCTCCACTGCTGGGGCTCCTGTGGTCTGTCTGTTTGACTTGGGCAGGTTCTCACCCCCATCTTAAGCCTCACTGGTGCTGGGCTGCCTCCAGAATCCGGACTGTGACAACTAGGCCATCTGCTCAGGTGCTGCTCAGCTGCCCAGTTACAAAGTAACATCCTCCTTTTACAGCAGTGTTCCCTGTTGAGTTTCCTAACCAGTCCATCAGCTTTCTTCATCCCCAGATCTATCACAGGCTCTTTTCGCTCAGAGTTTGTGTCCAGCTCTGGATTATTAACCTAGGCTCACCCTTGTCCATCCCTACTCATTCTACCTCTGCATGTTGCAAGTGGGCCACACAACACAGAGAACTCTCAGGAACATAAGGAGGACCTCATCAAAGCACTGTTTTTTTGTTTGTTTGTTTGTTTGTTTGTTTTTTTATCTTTCCCTTGGTTACCATCTCGTAATCAGGAGACTTTTTCCTACTAACTCTTGCTTTTCCTTTCCACAGCTGCCAAGCCACCAAGACCAGTTTTCTTTTTTCTCTTATTTTCTGACAATGACTTTTACAGTCCTAATTCTCTCTCTCTCTCTTTCTCTAGAGGCCCTAAATGTGACAAGTTAGCTTTAATTGCAGATAGAATGAAGAATGGGAAGTAAGTTTACATAAAATGAACATGCATGATTAAAATGTTAGAAATATTAGTTTCACTGCCTATTTTATATCATGGCTTTACTGGTATTTAAAAGAGATTGAATAAGAAGCCCCATGAATTATTCTATCAGTTAGGGTAGAAAGAGTATTTCCAGATTTCATACCACAATAATAATAATAGCTAGTACATACACTAATAACATTGCTACATGCCAAATTGCGTTCCATATGTGACCCTTCCACTTAAAACAATTTTATGAAACAGGCACAATTATTCTCATTATTTTAGAGACGAGGAAGCAAAGGCATGGAGAGATTATTTTTCCAAGATCAAACAGCTAGTAAATATTTATAAAAGAGCTGAATTTTTGAACCCCGACCACCGACCTCAGAATTAGTGTTCTTGGCCACCACACTTCCCTGCTTTGGTATGTTCAACTCATGCCTTATCATCACCTTCCTTTCTTCCTTCCATCATTTGCTTATCATGTGCCTTTTAGATTCTGGGCAATATTCTAATAGTCAGACTCTATTAATAAAGAAAAATGATGCCCTGAGAAAATAAAATGGGGAAGGGTAGAAGCAAGCTTTATCTTATTCATCATTCCAGAAAGAAAAACATCATTTTAGTGACCAAAGTAGCAAAATTAAATTAAACAGATAATTTAATATATGTCACACTTGAAATTCACTGCTTTATTTTCTTGTATTTACTGCCATTTTGTCAGTGTCCCTCTACTTTTTCCTTAGTTTTTCATGGAAATTTCAGTAGATGTGGAGCCAAGTTTAGAAAACCAACAACTCATATGAAAACAAAACAAAACAAAACAAAACAAAGAAAGCAAAATAAAATATTTAAGATTTTCATTGACTGCAATTTCTATATAAGCCAACAAGGAAATCCAGTAGCTCAAATGATCATATGAAATATTACACAGTACTAACCAAAACAGATAACAGAACTCCCAAGAAGGGGCTGCTATTCCATACTTTACTCTGGCCATACAAGAGCTACAAGATTCTTTCTGGTGGCCACACCTAACAAGAGACATTAGCAAACCAAACCCCACTAAATGAGGACAATCCAAATGATAAGGGTAATAAAAATAAACTTCAAATCAGAGCTGTAAGTATCTAAGGATGTTTATACCAGAAAAGAGAAACCCATGAAGACTGATAGTGATCTCCAAATCCTTATACAGCAGTGAGAAACCAAAAATATACTTGTTTTGTGCCCTTGGGCTACAGTTCTCCCAGGTGTCTCTCAGTGGGACACACTGTTTTCTATTTGGAAGATGATCCCAAAGGACTAAAAATAATTAAAAAACCATAAGTCTGGGATTCAGTCTTAGTTGTTATAAACTAAAGAAGATTGGGGCTATTCTTATAACATCCTTTCATTCATTTGTTATTGAGAGAAAGATACAGGTGAATTTATACCCAGTATAAGAAGAATAACTCTCTGTTATCCTCAAGGGACTGTGAGTCACTCAGGAAGGTAGAACCAGTGTCTGAGAATTACATAGAGTCTGACTTCAATTCAATATAATGATATAGGATCCAATAATAGAAAGGTCAGAATCTAACCTGAAAATACACAGATGCTATTAGATGCAGCCTCATACTCAGTATGTGGCTGGACTTGATGTCCAACTTCCAGTAAAATGTGTTTTTTATTTTAAAAAAATGAGACTTTCTTTCCTTGAGCTTCAGGATTTACCATACTCCTCCTAAATATCTGTTATGTATATCCCAGCCTTTGCCAAGATGTGGAACACTTCCTATGTGATTTATGACTTTAGCAACTATATGCAGTGTGCTTAGTTGATGATACATAAACATCAAATCAAGTAAAATGATACAATTATCCCATTCTTTAGGTCTGAAGTGAAGGAGAAATTCTCAGTTTAATTCTGTCCACCTTTAATATATCTTAAATTCTTACCCATACTCTGTGCTCAGTCTTTCCTAGCTGAAATAATAATATCTAAATTATTACTATGCTTTCATTTCACCTTTTATATGGTTAGCTTTTGTGTAATTGACTTCCATTTGCTAGGCATAAAAACTCCCTTTTTTATACATGATGATTTAATGAAAAGGTAAATCAATATAAAGAAAAATATTCAGTAACAGTACAGTTGGTACAGGACATGGCCAAATTTTAAAGGGTGGTTTGATGAAGACTGGACTCTGAGAAGCATAGTGTGGTAGGGATATGCATATTTTTACTCTTTACTTTGGTATCTATTGTTTTGATTAGATGACCGTCTCTCCTCCCTCCTCGTGCACACATATTTTCCTAGGCACGTTCATGGCAGCCGATAGCTATCCCTATTAGGTCCTGACCTTCTATAGTTAATTGTTTGCTTACTAGCCTATCAATTCATTCACAATACAAACTCCTGCAAAAAAGCAATAGATCTGGACTCACTGTTTCTCACAGTGAAATGTAGGTGATATATTAGATCTTCAATAACTTTGGTTAAATAAATAAAACTATCCACAAAGAGAATCATGATTTGCAAACCCAATCTAACCACTTAGATCTTGTCCATCTTGAATTATGGTCTACTCTAGACTTATTAATATTTCGCACTTGGATGCTCTAATGCACAAGATCATACTATAACAATTTGCTTTCAGGTTATTGTTATAATAGATTTATTATGCCTCCAAAGTTGTTAGGCTTTCTAAAAATCATGTTTTTTCTTAGTGCATAAGTTTTTGAAGACCAAAGTGGGGATTATGTCAAACTTTCCCTGCCATTAAGGAAACTGTTATAACAAATTAAGCATATCACGATTGCACATAATCTGTTATACCTTTTACTTGGTAACAGAATGGCACTAATGGTTGGGTGAAACATGTTGTGCCCTTTAATATCACTGGTCTAAGAAGCTGTGCTTATAAGCTTGCTTTAAATCTCTGAAACTTAGCCCTGTGATTGAGGAAATTTACTTATAAGTGAACAATTGGAAATGCTATCTAATGCAAACATTTTTTAAGTATCCAGGATCTTTGGGGGACTTCTGCTTACTTCCCAAGTTTCCACTGTGTTCAAGTACTATTTAGTCTATATTTGATTTATAGAACTTTGCTCTTTTTCTCTCAGGAAAAAACAGGATTTTTAATACCACTGTCCTGTCTGTCATTTCTCCTGTCATGTTCTTGATCTTAGGGCCTGAATGTCTGATTTACTGAGACTGCTTCTAAAGCTGACCATATTTTATTGTACATTTTTTTTTATCACTTCTTTTAGAAGAATACTCTATTTTCCCAAGTATCAGTGACTCTCACCATCTTATTCATGAAGGTATGGGAGGAAAATGATGTTTAAACTTCCCTTCTTACTCAGTTCTGTGAACCCAAAATGTAGTGAAAGTGACAAAATCCTTACAAGCCTAGCACCTCATCTGTCAGAGTTGTCTTCCTCAAAATGACACAGTATATCTCCCATCTTTCTTGTTGCAGATATGGTAATTCATCTTTAAATAAATGTTTTATATGATTTTAAATCTTTTTCCTCCCTCTTCTCAGAGCCTAGCTTGTATTATTTCTCCTTATATGTTCTGAGATAAGGATGAGAATATATTTCTCATTAGAAACAAATATGAGAGGATAGTGAAACATCTTTTAAAGCACTGAGAGAGAAAACTGTCCACTTGGAATTTTATATCTGGTGAAAATACCTTTGCAAAATAAAAGCAAGACTATTGGGTTTTGATTCAACATGTAAGGAGCTTGAAAATCATCACTCTCCATTCTTAGAACAAGAAAAAAACCTGAGCAAACTGAAAATCAAAGACTTTTCTTAGGTCCATCAGAGAAGTGAGGTCATAGAGAAGTCACAGTCGTCACCCTCAAAGCTGGAGAGAGAGGAGAATACAGAAAATTATAGCCTATATCACCTAATCTGTAGCAGAAACCACTGGAGCCATAAAGTGGTAGAAATGTTAAAAAAATAGTTTTAACAAATCACCAATTCCCTAATGCGACAATGAGAAACTCATAGTTGCTACAGTCTTAGACCCCCTACTCTTCACATATAAACATACAGTTTCATGAAATTTACCTCCAGAAACACCATCAATTTCTTGAATTGAAGAACCAATTCCCCTGGATTTTAGGAAGAAGAAGGATAAGGGTAACCATTTGAAATATACCTGGAACCCCCTTCATAGCGAAGCTCTGCTCTCCAGGGGAACCTGCATACAAGACACTTATATACCTGGAAGAAGGGCAATTAGGAAATTCCAACCCCCACTAGCTTTCCTGACCCACATAGAGAGGAACAAAAATTTAGAAACATTTCTGAAAGTCACAACTGAGGGATTTAATTCAACTGGAAACCTGAGATTAATCATAATGTTATAGAATCTTTCCTCTATTACATTTCTTAAAATCTCATCAACAGGGGTCTGGTGTAATAACAGTGGATTACTACCAGAAGAGTTGGAAGACACAGACAGTCTCTAAGAAGATGCTCTTAGGGAACCCAGAGACATAGGATAGGACAAATACAAATAAGTAAGAACCCTGAAGGAAGCTGTAGCCTTTGGTACCTAGATATACAGAAAGGATTAAATACATTCTAGCTCCTAGCTAGATTAATATAAAAACTCACAAAGCAGATATCTTTACCTTTGTTCTTACTACTCAGTACATTATATCCAGCTTCCAACAAAAAAGTACAAAGTATATTAAAGGAAAGGAAAAACATATTATCTGAGGAATCAAAACAATCATAAGAAGCTGACTCAGATATAGACACAGATTTGGGAACTATCAACTAGGAAATTTAAATAAATAACCACAATCATTATCATAAGTACTCTTGTGGAAAAGGTATGTAACATGCAAGAATAAGTGGTAAGCAGAGATGGAAATGTAAAAAAAAAGTTAAAAAGAAATAATAAATATCAAAACACTGTAACAGAAATGATGACTTTCTTTGATGGACTCATCTGTAGACTAGAAAGAATCAATAAACTTGAACATACATGATAGAAAGTTCTCAAATGAAATGCAAAGAAGAAAAAGATAAGACAAAACAGAATATACAAGAAATGTGCAACAATTATAAAAGTTTTACATATGCGTAACTGTTACATATTAGAAGGATAAGAATGAGAGTGAGAAAACAGAAGTTGTATTTGAATTAATAATGGGTGAAATTTTTCCAAATTAATGGCAGACACCAAACAATAGATTCAGTAAGCTCAGATATCAAACAAGAAAAAAGATAAAAAGAACGCAAATAAACAAAAACCACACATGTAGGCAAACAAGAGTAGCAAACCAAAGTCAAACAGAAAATCTTGAAAAAAGCCAAAAACCCAAGAGAAAACGTATACCTTCCTATGGAGAAACAAGTATAAGAAACATTTCTGAAAGTCACAACTGAGGGATTTAATTCAACTGGAAACCTGAGATTAATCATAATGTTATAGAATCTTTCCTCTATTACATTTCTTAAAATCTCATCAACAGGGGTCTGGTGTAATAACAGTGGATTACTACCAGAAGAGTTGGAAGACACAGACAGTCTCTAAGAAGATGCTCTTAGGGAACCCAGAGACATAGGATAGGACAAATACAAATAAGTAAGAACCCTGAAGGAAGCTGTAGCCTTTGGTACCTAGATATACAGAAAGGATTAAATACATTCTAGCTCCTAGCTAGATTAATATAAAAACTCACAAAGCAGATATCTTTACCTTTGTTCTTACTACTCAGTACATTATATCCAGCTTCCAACAAAAAAGTACAAAGTATATTAAAGGAAAGGAAAAACATATTATCTGAGGAATCAAAACAATCATAAGAAGCTGACTCAGATATAGACACAGATTTGGGAACTATCAACTAGGAAATTTAAATAAATAACCACAATCATTATCATAAGTACTCTTGTGGAAAAGGTATGTAACATGCAAGAATAAGTGGTAAGCAGAGATGGAAATGTAAAAAAAAAATTAAAAAGAAATAATAAATATCAAAACACTGTAACAGAAATGATGACTTTCTTTGATGGACTCATCTGTAGACTAGAAAGAATCAATAAACTTGAACATACATGATAGAAAGTTCTCAAATGAAATGCAAAGAAGAAAAAGATAAGACAAAACAGAATATACAAGAAATGTGCAACAATTATAAAAGTTTTACATATGCGTAACTGTTACATATTAGAAGGATAAGAATGAGAGTGAGAAAACAGAAGTTGTATTTGAATTAATAATGGGTGAAATTTTTTCCAAATTAATGGCAGACACCAAACAATAGATTCAGTAAGCTCAGATATCAAACAAGAAAAAAGATAAAAAGAACGCAAATAAACAAAAACCACACATGTAGGCAAACAAGAGTAGCAAACCAAAGTCAAACAGAAAATCTTGAAAAAAGCCAAAAACCCAAGAGAAAACGTATACCTTCCTATGGAGAAACAAGTATAAGAATTGCAGTGAAGCTATCATCAGAAACCATGCAAAGAAGAGAGAAGAGTAAAATATTTAAGATGAAGAAAGGAAAACTACAAATTTAGAACTCTACATCCAGAGAAATTATCATTAAAAGTCAAGAATAGGGCTTCCCTGGTGGTCCAGTGGGTAAAGAGTCTGCCTTGCAGTGCAAGGGGCACTGGTTCGATCCCTGACCCGGGAAGATCCCAGTGCCGGAGAGCCACTGGACCGGTGTGTCCAATTACAAGCCGGCGCTCTGGAGTGCATGAGCCCAGAGCTGGTGCTCTGCAGTGAGAGAGACCACTGCAATGGAAGACGCACACATGCCAAAGAATAAAAAGATGGATGAAAATAAATATAAGTCAAAGAGGATGGGGAAAAGAAAAAAAAAAACAAAACATTAAAAAAAAAATCAAGAATAAATAGACTCGGGCTTCCCTGGTGGTCCAGTGGGTAAGGACACTGCCTTGCAGTGCAAGGGGCACTGGTTCGATCCCTGACCCGGGAAGATCCCAGTGCCGGAGAGCCACTGGACCGGTGTGTCCAATTACAAGCCGGCGCTCTGGAGTGCATGAGCCCAGAGCTGGTGCTCTGCAGTGAGAGAGACCACTGCAATGGAAGACGCACACATGCCAAAGAATAAAAAGATGGATGAAAATAAATATAAGTCAAAGAGGATGGGGAAAAGAAAAAAAAAAACAAAACATTAAAAAAAAAATCAAGAATAAATAGACTCGGGCTTCCCTGGTGGTCCAGTGGGTAAGGACACTGCCTTGCAGTGCAAGGGGTGCCAGTTCGATCCCTGGCCTGGGAAGATCCCACATGCCATGGAGCGGCTGGACCAATGTGTCGAATTACCGAGCCGGAGCTCTGGAGCGTGTGCACCCAGAGCTGGTGCTCTGAGACAACAGAGGCCACTGTGACGGGAGGCCCACATGGGCCAAAGTACAAAGATGGATGAAAACAGTTAAATGAAAGAACAACAGATGTGGCCCGCCCGCCCCCCTCCCTCCCCTCAACCAAAAAAAACAGGTATAACTAAGATAAAAAAAAAAATCAAATAAACAATATCGTCAAAGAAAAAAAAAAAGAATAAATAGACTCTCAGACAAACAGAAAAGATAGGATTTATGCTCACCAGACCCACTCTGCAAGAACTATTAAAAGAAGTTCTTTAGGCAAAGGGAAATGCATAGGCAAAAATGAGAACTAAATAAACAGTGGTGGCAAAGGAATAAACATAGATGAAACAAAATAATTTACTTTAAAATTCTTAATAGATAAGTTTGCCAACATACAGAGTGATAACAATATACACATATGTGAAATAAACTACAGCAATTTATATGGGATAAAAGCCAGAAAAATGGGAAATTTTTTTTTACAGAGTACATGACATCATCCATGAAGTTGGAAAACTATCTTCTGAAGGTTGACTTAGAAGGATTGTAAATATACATTGCAAATTCTAGTTGGACACTAAAAAACTTTTAGAAGAATTGGACTTGCTATGGGAAGATAAAAAGTAGAATCATAAAAAACGCTCAATTAAAACCAGACAAAGCATAAAACTAAAAGAGGGGATAAGAAAAAAGGTAAGGGCTTCCCCTGTTAGTCCAGTGGGTAAGGACACCGCCTTGCAGTGCAAGGGGTGCCGGTTAGATCCCTGGCCTGGGAAGATCCCACGTGCTGCGGAGTGGCTGGACTGATGTGTCCAATTACCGAGCCAGAGCTCTGGAGCGCATGCGCCCAGAGCCAGTGCTCTGCAACGACAGACGCCACTGCGATGGGAGGCCCACAGGAGCCAAAGAACAAAGACGGATGAACATAGAGAAAGGAAAGACCAATAGAAGTGGCCCACCTGCTCCCCTCCCTCCCCAACCCGACCGCCACCCAAAATAAATAAATAAATAAATCTTTAAAAAAAAAAAAAAAAGGAAAAGAAAAAAGGTAAGTGCAACACATAGAAAATAATTATAACTATGGTATATACTAATCAAAATATATCAGCAGTCAGTTTTAATGTGAATTGTCTAAATACAACTAAGAAACAGTTTTTAAGATGACTCAAAAAATTTTTTTTTACAAAAGCCCTAACAAGAACTCAAATTAAATATAAAGAGAAAAATAAGTTTGAAAAAGGGGGTAGGATGGAGAAACATATACCACACTAACATTAGTCAAAATAAAATGGGAGTAATATACTAA
Source organism: Tragulus kanchil (assembly GCA_022376925.1). Taxonomy (NCBI): domain Eukaryota; kingdom Metazoa; phylum Chordata; class Mammalia; order Artiodactyla; family Tragulidae; genus Tragulus; species Tragulus kanchil. Next base: position 102,965,708 of record JAIOJX010000025.1, on the reverse strand, counting down.
ACTCAGATGAAGCAAAATTAAATACAAACAAAATTGCCAGAGTGGTACATAATGATAAAAGGATTAATTTTCCAAGAAGACATAAAAATCATTAGCATGTAAGTTTCCCCACTAATAGAAAAGGAAAGAGCATTATCTTTCCAAAATAATTTACTTTAAAATTCTTAATAGATAAGTTTGCCAACATACAGAGTGATAACAATATACACATATGTGAAATAAACTACAGCAATTTATATGGGATAAAAGCCAGAAAAATGGGAAATTTTTTTTTACAGAGTACATGACATCATCCATGAAGTTGGAAAACTATCTTCTGAAGGTTGACTTAGAAGGATTGTAAATATACATTGCAAATTCTAGTTGGACACTAAAAAACTTTTAGAAGAATTGGACTTGCTATGGGAAGATAAAAAGTAGAATCATAAAAAACGCTCAATTAAAACCAGACAAAGCATAAAACTAAAAGAGGGGATAAGAAAAAAGGTAAGGGCTTCCCCTGTTAGTCCAGTGGGTAAGGACACCGCCTTGCAGTGCAAGGGGTGCCGGTTAGATCCCTGGCCTGGGAAGATCCCACGTGCTGCGGAGTGGCTGGACTGATGTGTCCAATTACCGAGCCAGAGCTCTGGAGCGCATGCGCCCAGAGCCAGTGCTCTGCAACGACAGACGCCACTGCGATGGGAGGCCCACAGGAGCCAAAGAACAAAGACGGATGAACATAGAGAAAGGAAAGACCAATAGAAGTGGCCCACCTGCTCCCCTCCCTCCCCAACCCGACCGCCACCCAAAATAAATAAATAAATAAATCTTTAAAAAAAAAAAAAAAGGAAAAGAAAAAAGGTAAGTGCAACACATAGAAAATAATTATAACTATGGTATATACTAATCAAAATATATCAGCAGTCAGTTTTAATGTGAATTGTCTAAATACAACTAAGAAACAGTTTTTAAGATGACTCAAAAAATTTTTTTTTACAAAAGCCCTAACAAGAACTCAAATTAAATATAAAGAGAAAAATAAGTTTGAAAAAGGGGGTAGGATGGAGAAACATATACCACACTAACATTAGTCAAAATAAAATGGGAGTAATATACTAAACTCAGATGAAGCAAAATTAAATACAAACAAAATTGCCAGAGTGGTACATAATGATAAAAGGATTAATTTTCCAAGAAGACATAAAAATCATTAGCATGTAAGTACCTAAAAAATCATCAAATACATAACATAAAAACTAATAGAAAAGGAAAGAGCATTATCTTTCCATAACTGATTGGTAAATCTAGCTAAAAATCAGTAAAGACAGTTGAAATACACACCACAATTGACCAACGGAGTCTATTTGATATTTGTAGAATTATTCTTTTTAACAACAGTGGAATACACATTCTTCTCAAGGTCAAATGCAACAGTCATTTAGACAATTGACATGTTGACCACAAAAACCTTAAAAAATTTAAAAGAATGGAAATCATACAGAATATATTTTCAGACCACAATAGAATTAAACTAGAACTTGATAACAGAAAGACAGTTGGAAAGTTCCAAAATATTTGGGGTTTAAAAAATAAAATTCTGAATAGCACACGGGTCAAATTTAATTAAAAAATCCTCAAGGAAAATTTTAAAGTAATTCAAGCTAAGTAAAATGAATGAAGAGTTCATCAAGATTTATGTAATGGCACAAAAGCAGTGTTTAGAGGAAAATTTATAGCATTGAATGTATATACCAAAAACAAGAATAATCTATAATCAATAATCTAAAGCTGTATCTAGGAAAGAAAAGCAATTTAACCCGAATGCAAATGGATGAAAATAATTTGTAAAAGTTATAGAGTAGTATCACTAAAAGTAAAATCAGAAAGTCAGTAGAAAAAGTTCACAACACTGAAAGCTGTTCTCAATGATCAATATAACTGATAAACCTCTGGCTAGACCACTACAGAAAAAAGAAGGCACGGATTAGTATAATATCATGAAGTTAAGTGTCTTCACTACAGATCCCATGGATTCTTCTCAATTAATATGACAATCAAGAAATATGAACAACTCTAGGCCCATAAACTTTGTAACTTAGATGAAATAGACCAATTCCATGAAAAAGGCACACTACAAAAACTCTCACAAAAGCAGAAATAGATAATTGAATTGACCTATAAATTGAACAAATAATTAGTTATCTTCTAAAATAGAGACTGTCTGACCATGATGGTTTCACTGGTGAATTCTAACAAACATTTAAGAAAGAAACAACAAAGTCTTTCAAATGTCTTCAAGAAAATAAAAACAGAACATTTCCCAACACTATAATGCCAGCATTACACTAAAAACAAAACCAGATAAAGACATTACAAAAGGAATACTACATGTCAATATCTTTTATGAACATAGATCGAAAATCCTCAACAAAATATTAGCAAATTGAATTCAACAGTGTACAAAAGGAATTATACAAAATGACAAAGTGAGATTTATTCCAGTTACACAAGGCCAGTTCCACATTTGAAAATCAATTTATGTAATCTACTATATCAATAGGCTAAACAAGAAAAATTATGTCAATTGAGGCAGAAAATGCACTGGACAAAATCCAATATATATTCAGATAAAAACTCTCAGAAAAATAAGAATAGAGGATAACTTTCATAAATAACATCTGCAAACTACCTCTAGCTAACATCATACTTAATTGTGAGTTATCAGGATAATTTTCCCTAAGATCATGAAGAGTTCATCAAGATTTATGTAATGGCACAAAAGCAGTGTTTAGAGGAAAATTTATAGCATTGAATGTATATACCAAAAACAAGAATAATCTATAATCAATAATCTAAAGCTGTATCTAGGAAAGAAAAGCAATTTAACCCGAATGCAAATGGATGAAAATAATTTGTAAAAGTTATAGAGTAGTATCACTAAAAGTAAAATCAGAAAGTCAGTAGAAAAAGTTCACAACACTGAAAGCTGTTCTCAATGATCAATATAACTGATAAACCTCTGGCTAGACCACTACAGAAAAAAGAAGGCACGGATTAGTATAATATCATGAAGTTAAGTGTCTTCACTACAGATCCCATGGATTCTTCTCAATTAATATGACAATCAAGAAATATGAACAACTCTAGGCCCATAAACTTTGTAACTTAGATGAAATAGACCAATTCCATGAAAAAGGCACACTACAAAAACTCTCACAAAAGCAGAAATAGATAATTGAATTGACCTATAAATTGAACAAATAATTAGTTATCTTCTAAAATAGAGACTGTCTGACCATGATGGTTTCACTGGTGAATTCTAACAAACATTTAAGAAAGAAACAACAAAGTCTTTCAAATGTCTTCAAGAAAATAAAAACAGAACATTTCCCAACACTATAATGCCAGCATTACACTAAAAACAAAACCAGATAAAGACATTACAAAAAGGAATACTACATGTCAATATCTTTTATGAACATAGATCGAAAATCCTCAACAAAATATTAGCAAATTGAATTCAACAGTGTACAAAAGGAATTATACAAAATGACAAAGTGAGATTTATTCCAGTTACACAAGGCCAGTTCCACATTTGAAAATCAATTTATGTAATCTACTATATCAATAGGCTAAACAAGAAAAATTATGTCAATTGAGGCAGAAAATGCACTGGACAAAATCCAATATATATTCAGATAAAAACTCTCAGAAAAATAAGAATAGAGGATAACTTTCATAAATAACATCTGCAAACTACCTCTAGCTAACATCATACTTAATTGTGAGTTATCAGGATAATTTTCCCCTAAGATCATGAACAGTCCTGTCTTTTTCTCCCCTCTTTTTTCCACATTATACTAGAGTAGTTCAATAAGACAAGGAAAGGTAATAAAGGTATGTAAGTTGAAAAGAAAGAAAACAGTCCTTTTTCTTCACAGATGACATGTTGTCTATGTAGAAAATCTCAACAAATTGAAAAAAATTCAGGAACAAACACATGACTAAAGCAAGGTCATAGGATACAAAGTCAGTACACCAAATTCTATTGCTTTCCTTTTTTACCAGCAAAGAAGTATTGGAACTTGAATGTAAAATACTATATCATTTACATTAATATCAGAAATAAAATATTTAGATACACATTTAACAAAATTACACACATGATCTATACATGGAAACTGTTCAACTCAGATGAAAGAAATTTTAAAATCAAAATAAATGGAGATATAGTCCATGTATACAAGTTGAAAGACTCAATGTTTCTGAAATGTCAGTTCTTCCCAACTCTATCACACAATTATCACACATGGATTCAACATAATCCATGCAAATAATCAGCAAAGTATTTCACGGATATTTACAAAATACTTCTAAAGTATATATGAAAATGTAAAAGATCAAGAGTAACCAACAGGATACTGATGAAAAAAGAACAAAGTACAGCACTGATGTTACTCAATCTCAAACTTACTATAACACTGCAGTGATAAAGACAGCACAATTTTAACAAAAGAACATGGAACAGGATAAGGAGCTGAGAATTTGTCCCATATAAATATAAGTAAGTGATCTTTGATAAAGAAGCAAAGGTAATATAAAAAAATAACCTTTTTTAAATAAATGGCACTGTATATTCATATCCCAAAAAAACCCTAACCTAGTCACATGCCTTATACCTCTAAGTGCGAAAAATTGAAATTTCCAGAAAAATTGAATAAAATCTAGGTGAATTTAGGTTTATTAACACATTCTCAGATACAACTAAAAGTATGAACCATGATAGAAAAAAAGTAATAAGTTGGACTTTATCAAGATTTAAAATGTCTCCTCTGCAAAGTGTTAGTCACTCAGTCATGTCCAACTCTTTGAGATTCCATGGACTGTAGCCTGCCAGGTTCCTCTGTCCGTGGAATTCTCCAGGCAAGAATACTGGGGTTTGTTGCCATTTCCTACTCCAGGGGATCTTTCCAACCCAGGGACTGAGCCTGCAACTCCTATGCCTCCTGTATCACAAGCAGGTTCTTTACCACTGAGCCACTGGGGAAGCCCAAAAGGTCAAAGAAATTGTACATAACTCCTTTAATAGATAAAGTAGTTTCCATGGAAGTATAGACTAACAAATATGATACTGATATGAATGTGTGCTGGAATTAATTAAGTAAATGAATGTGGATGGCAGAAGCTAGAGTGGAAATTTAGACTGGCAAAAGGAGGAAGATAGAATGATCCATGTTTTAATAGTTAGATTTGGAGACATCAGTATGAAGTCATGTTTAACTTAAAACAAACACAAAAGCCTACATAAACAAATCTTTATATGTATATGTGAATACACGGACTAGTATATACACATATATTTTCATGCTTTGTCTGTTGAGAAGAAAAAACAATACTCTCATAGGAATGACCACATCAAGCTTCCAGATAGTTCCTAATACCATTTTCCAATTGAAAGGAACCAGAGCTTGTTGGCCTTTGGACTGGGATAGGAAGTGTACAAAATTAGCCTGGAAGACTTCCCTGGTGCCTCTGTGGTAAAGCATCCATCTGTCAATGCAGGAGACAAGAGGTGGATCCCTGATCCAGGATGATCCCAAATGTTGCAGAGCACCTAAACCCATGCATGACAACTATTGACCTTGTGCTCTAGAGCCCAGGATTCAGAACAAAAAAAGCCATTGCAGTGAGAAGCCCCTGAACCACACCTGGAGAGAAGCCCCCACTTACTAAAATTAGAGAAAAACCTGAGCAGACAATGAAGAACTAGCACAGTCAAAAATTTAAAAAAATAAAAAAAATTTAAAACTAAAATACAAGACCTTAAAAATTCATCTGGAGTATCCTATAATGGCAAAAAAAAAAAAAAAAAAAGTGGTTAAAATACAAATTTAAAAAATTGATGTGGGTACAATTTCATAGAACAGTGGAGCTGTATGAAAAAACTTCCAGTGGCCAAATTTGGAATGATTTGAACAAAAAAATGCAATAGTATTGGATTATAAACAAAAGTATAAAGTAAACATCAATGTATCCATACACATGTAAATAAATGACTGAATAATAAATGAGAAAGAGAAAATCTCCTATGCAGAAGAATGCCAAGTCAATTCTTCAGATACTTCACTCTAAAGGAGGTGGATCCTGACTTCAGGAACCTTCAGTGGACACAAAATGACTGCCTTTCAAAGGGAGACACATGCTTGGATGGCAGTAAAATGAAAAAAGTAAACATGGTATTAACTATGATACTGATATGAATGTGTGCTGGAATTAATTAAGTAAATGAATGTGGATGGCAGAAGCTAGAGTGGAAATTTAGACTGGCAAAAGGAGGAAGATAGAATGATCCATGTTTTAATAGTTAGATTTGGAGACATCAGTATGAAGTCATGTTTAACTTAAAACAAACACAAAAGCCTACATAAACAAATCTTTATATGTATATGTGAATACACGGACTAGTATATACACATATATTTTCATGCTTTGTCTGTTGAGAGGGAAAAAAACAATACTCTCATAGGAATGACCACATCAAGCTTCCAGATAGTTCCTAATACCATTTTCCAATTGAAAGGAACCAGAGCTTGTTGGCCTTTGGACTGGGATAGGAAGTGTACAAAATTAGCCTGGAAGACTTCCCTGGTGCCTCTGTGGTAAAGCATCCATCTGTCAATGCAGGAGACAAGAGGTGGATCCCTGATCCAGGATGATCCCAAATGTTGCAGAGCACCTAAACCCATGCATGACAACTATTGACCTTGTGCTCTAGAGCCCAGGATTCAGAACAAAAAAAGCCATTGCAGTGAGAAGCCCCTGAACCACACCTGGAGAGAAGCCCCCACTTACTAAAATTAGAGAAAAACCTGAGCAGACAATGAAGAACTAGCACAGTCAAAAATTTAAAAAAATAAAAAAAATTTAAAACTAAAATACAAGACCTTAAAAATTCATCTGGAGTATCCTATAATGGCAAAAAAAAAAAAAAAAAAAGTGGTTAAAATACAAATTTAAAAAATTGATGTGGGTACAATTTCATAGAACAGTGGAGCTGTATGAAAAAACTTCCAGTGGCCAAATTTGGAATGATTTGAACAAAAAAATGCAATAGTATTGGATTATAAACAAAAGTATAAAGTAAACATCAATGTATCCATACACATGTAAATAAATGACTGAATAATAAATGAGAAAGAGAAAATCTCCTATGCAGAAGAATGCCAAGTCAATTCTTCAGATACTTCACTCTAAAGGAGGTGGATCCTGACTTCAGGAACCTTCAGTGTGGACACAAAATGACTGCCTTTCAAAGGGGACAGTATAAACACAGGGGAGAGCAAAAAGTAACTTTATAGTCAAGAAAGTGGAGAAACACTGTGTCGGCAAGGTGATCAAAGCTCACATCAAGAGTGATAAGAAGTCATGCTGATAGAATGTGCTCTTGAAATGATGTGATGAAATGGCACTTTAGCTCTGTGATCTTCCTCCCCAAGTGCTACGACCTCAGTCTAATCATGAGAAAAACATCAGATAAAAACCAATTGAAGGATATTTTACAAAACTTGACCACTACTCCTCAAAATTGTTAAGGTCACAAAACAAGGAAAGTTTGAAAAACTGTCACAACCTAAAAGAGTCTAAGAAGACATAACAACTAAACATCATATGGCATTTTAGATGGGCTCCTGGAGCAGAAAAACAATAGTAGGTTGAAAGTGAAAGAAATCTGAATAAACTATGAACCATAATATACCAATATTGGCTCATGATTTATAGCAAATGTACCGAACACATATAGATGATATTAATAGGGGAAACTGTGTGACAGTATATGGTAAATCTCTATATAGCCATGCAGTTTTTCTGAATGTCTAAAGTGCCTCTAAATCAAAAATGATACTAGAAATAAAGTTTATGAGTAAATTTAAAAAATAAAGGTGACATAAAAACATATTAATGAATGTCTAAGCTAAAAGAAGTTATCCCAGACTTGTACTATACGATATAATAAAGTAGGTTCTCAGGCAAAAGGATAACAAGACCAGAAGAATATACAATCTACGCAAAAAGAATATGTCTGAAAAGGAATACATGTATAGGTAAACATAAACTGCTTTTTTCATTATTTTTCATTTGTTTAAGTGATAAGTGATTACCTAAGGTAAAAATAATACCAGAATATTGTGGAGCTTATAACATATGTAGAAATAAAATATATGACAAAAATTATAGCACAAAATATGGGAGTAAATTGAAGCACTCCATTTTAAGTTTTCTGTGCTTTACACAGTTACACATTACAATCTGAAAGCATACTGATAAAGACATATATACCTATATTGTAAACTTGAAAACAACTGGTAAAACAAGTATAATAGATAAGTAAATATTAATAATAAAAAGAAATATTAAAAGAACTCAATCTAAAAGAAGCCAAAAAGTAAAAGTAAGAAACAAAAATTAGACAGGACTATTTGTAAAAGGTGGAAGATAACAGATTATGTTAAACACAAATTTTATATAAACACTAAATTAAAAGACATAGACTATAGAGCAGATTAAAAGTATGATCTAATATACAATATCTATGAAAAAAATCAACGTTAAATAAAAAGATACATTTTTAAAATTTGATAAAAGTTGAAAAATGCACAAATATATTTCACAAACTCTAATCAAAAGTAAGTCGGGGAGCTAAGATGGCCTACATAGAAGGACATACACTCATCTCTCCTGCAAAATCACCTGAATTGCAACAAGTTCCATCCACAGGAGGAAGTTGGATCTGATCACAAAAAAGATACCCCACACTGAAGAACATAGGAGAAGCCACAACAAGACTGTAGGAGGGGCACAATCCCGCTTTTAAAAGTAGCTAACTCAAATCAATGATACTATAAAAGTTTATGAGTAATTTAAACTGTGTGACAGTATATGGTAAATCTCTATATAGCCATGCAGTTTTTCTGAATGTCTAAAGTGCCTCTAAATCAAAAATGATACTAGAAATAAAGTTTATGAGTAAATTTAAAAAATAAAGGTGACATAAAACATATTAATGAATGTCTAAGCTAAAAGAAGTTATCCCAGACTTGTACTATACGATATAATAAAGTAGGTTCTCAGGCAAAAGGATAACAAGACCAGAAGAATATACAATCTACGCAAAAAGAATATGTCTGAAAAGGAATACATGTATAGGTAAACATAAACTGCTTTTTTCATTATTTTTCATTTGTTTAAGTGATAAGTGATTACCTAAGGTAAAAATAATACCAGAATATTGTGGAGCTTATAACATATGTAGAAATAAAATATATGACAAAAATTATAGCACAAAATATGGGAGTAAATTGAAGCACTCCATTTTAAGTTTTCTGTGCTTTACACAGTTACACATTACAATCTGAAAGCATACTGATAAAGACATATATACCTATATTGTAAACTTGAAAACAACTGGTAAAACAAGTATAATAGATAAGTAAATATTAATAATAAAAAGAAATATTAAAAGAACTCAATCTAAAAGAAGCCAAAAAGTAAAAGTAAGAAACAAAAATTAGACAGGACTATTTGTAAAAGGTGGAAGATAACAGATTATGTTAAACACAAATTTTATATAAACACTAAATTAAAAGACATAGACTATAGAGCAGATTAAAAGTATGATCTAATATACAATATCTATGAAAAAAATCAACGTTAAATAAAAAGATACATTTTTAAAATTTGATAAAAGTTGAAAAATGCACAAATATATTTCACAAACTCTAATCAAAAGTAAGTCGGGGAGCTAAGATGGCCTACATAGAAGGACATACACTCATCTCTCCTGCAAAATCACCTGAATTGCAACAAGTTCCATCCACAGGAGGAAGTTGGATCTGATCACAAAAAAGATACCCCACACTGAAGAACATAGGAGAAGCCACAACAAGACTGTAGGAGGGGCACAATCCCGCTTTTAAAAGTCAAACCTCATACCCGCCAGATAGGCTGGGTGGGCCAAATACACAAAGCCTGTTGCAAATCAAGACCCTGGAAAGGAGCAGTGACCCCCACAACGGACTGAGCCAGACCTGCTTTAGAGGGTCCAAGAGCCCCTTTAAGCTAGAAGTGCCCTTGAGCAGACCTCGGAAAGACGGCACCCAATCCCCTTTGAAGGAGGTTATCATTAACCTGATCATAGAGCAACAGAGTAGGACTGGAGACTGTGCGCACCGAGATCTGGGAGAGGGGAATAGCGATCTCACATGAGACTGAGCCAGACTCACCTCTTGAGTATTCTGACATCTCCCATGGTGGAGGGGTTCAATAGTGGCCTGCCACAGGGTCGGGGACACTGCAGAAGTGCTTCTCATAGAGCAGGTGGGAACAGATCCTTTGTGAGAGAGATGCCACTGACGCTACTGTAGTTTGGCTGAAGGCAAACTACAGGGAGGAAACTTAGCTCCACCTAGCAACAAAGGGATCTGGATTAATGATTAAGAAACTATCAGGGCTTCCTTCCCCTGGTGGTCCAGTGGGTAAGGACACCGCTTTGCAGTGCAAGGGGCGCCGGTTTGATCCCTGGCCTGGAAAGATCCCATGTGCCACAGAGTGGTTGGACCGATGTGTCCAATTACCGAGCAGGAGCTCTGGAGCCCATGTGCCCAGAGCTGGTGCTCTGTGACAATAGAAGCCCCTGCAATAGAGGCCCACAGGCCAAAGAACAAAGATGGATGAAAATACAATATCTATGAAAAAAATCAACGTTAAATAAAAAGATACATTTTTAAAATTTGATAAAAGTTGAAAAATGCACAAATATATTTCACAAACTCTAATCAAAAGTAAGTCGGGGAGCTAAGATGGCCTACATAGAAGGACATACACTCATCTCTCCTGCAAAATCACCTGAATTGCAACAAGTTCCATCCACAGGAGGAAGTTGGATCTGATCACAAAAAAGATACCCCACACTGAAGAACATAGGAGAAGCCACAACAAGACTGTAGGAGGGGCACAATCCCGCTTTTAAAAGTCAAACCTCATACCCGCCAGATAGGCTGGGTGGGCCAAATACACAAAGCCTGTTGCAAATCAAGACCCTGGAAAGGAGCAGTGACCCCCACAACGGACTGAGCCAGACCTGCTTTAGAGGGTCCAAGAGCCCCTTTAAGCTAGAAGTGCCCTTGAGCAGACCTCGGAAAGACGGCACCCAATCCCCTTTGAAGGAGGTTATCATTAACCTGATCATAGAGCAACAGAGTAGGACTGGAGACTGTGCGCACCGAGATCTGGGAGAGGGGAATAGCGATCTCACATGAGACTGAGCCAGACTCACCTCTTGAGTATTCTGACATCTCCCATGGTGGAGGGGTTCAATAGTGGCCTGCCACAGGGTCGGGGACACTGCAGAAGTGCTTCTCATAGAGCAGGTGGGAACAGATCCTTTGTGAGAGAGATGCCACTGACGCTACTGTAGTTTGGCTGAAGGCAAACTACAGGGAGGAAACTTAGCTCCACCTAGCAACAAAGGGATCTGGATTAATGATTAAGAAACTATCAGGGCTTCCTTCCCCTGGTGGTCCAGTGGGTAAGGACACCGCTTTGCAGTGCAAGGGGCGCCGGTTTGATCCCTGGCCTGGAAAGATCCCATGTGCCACAGAGTGGTTGGACCGATGTGTCCAATTACCGAGCAGGAGCTCTGGAGCCCATGTGCCCAGAGCTGGTGCTCTGTGACAATAGAAGCCCCTGCAATAGAGGCCCACAGGGGCCAAAGAACAAAGATGGATGAAAATAGATAAATGAAAGACCAATAGAAGCGGCCTGCCCGCTCCCCTCCCTCCCCAACCCGACCCCCGCCCAAAATAAATAAATAAATAAATCTTTAAAAAAAAAAAAAAAAGAAAAGAAACTATCAGGCCAGCCTAGGCGGGCCTTTTAGTTCTGGAATAGGCAGAAATAAACAAGCAGTGAAAGAGGCCTTCAGATCTTTTGACTGATAATGCCTGAATAGTCAGCAGGACACAGAAGAACATAAACATTCACTATTTTCACATTTTTACTGGAGTGAGATTTACTGCTGGGTTTTTATTATTATTTTTATTTTATTTTATTTTTTATTCCTTTTTCTTGCTTTTTTTTTTTTTTCACTCTTTTATTTTTCTTTTTTCCTCAGGCACTCAGGCCTGACCACCCAGGCTTTTTCCTTTCCTCCACTGAACCGTATTGAAGCTACCAATCTTATCAGTAAGACTGAGTATATTAAAGTGTACATAATTTTTTTTTTCTTTTAAACCACAGATTTTGCTTTGATATATATTTCTGATTCCACATTGGCTACATACAAATCTTTATCTCCCTATATTCAACTTTGCATTATTATTCTATATTTCTCTTCTATTCTCCCTTTCTCTTTTCCCCTCTCCCCACAATATTTATTAGTCTGTTTTGTCCTCATTGTCTTATCCTCAACTGGGACCCTGCTCTAGCATTATTCTCCAATTTGTGCTCTAGTTACTTTGGTTAGTAACTGGTGGACATCTTTCTTGGTTTTCTCTATTAGCCATGCAAATGTATTGTATTTTTTGTTGAAATGTTTGGGTCATGTTATGAGTGTATATGTCAGTGTGTATAATTCTGTATGCTAGATAGTATTTGCATGATATTTTAATTGCCATCTGTCAAAGGTATACCTTCTGTTTCTCATTTGTGTGTGTATATATATATATATATGTTTTAATACCATTTACTGCCTTAACAAACCAGCTGTGAAATATTCACTCCCTGATGAGGCAACAAGCCCACGGGCTTTAGGGAGTGAGTACTGACTCTAAAACCCTACAATGCCAGAGGACATCTACAGATTCAATTCGATCCCTATCAAACTATCAATGACATTCTTCACAGAACTAGAACAAAGAATCACACAGTTCATATGGAAACACAAAAGACCCCTGAATAGCCAGAGCAATCCTGAGAAAGAAAAATGGAGCTGGAGGGATTAGCCTCCCCAACTTCAGACTATACTACAAAGCAACAGTCATCAAGACAGTATGGTACTGGCATAAGAACAGAAATATAGACCAATGGAACAAGATAGAGAACCCAGAGATAAACCCACACACATATGGGCACCTTATTTTTGACAAAGGAGGCAAAAATATACCAGGGGACAAAGACAGCCTCTTCAACAAATGGTGCTGGGAAAATTGGACAGCTACATGCAAAAAAATGAAGTTGGAACATTCATTCCCTGACACCACACACAAAGATCAACTCAAAATGAATTAAAGACCTAAATGTAAGACCAGAAACCCTAAAAGTCTTACTCAGGCCTGACCACCCAGGCTTTTTCCTTTCCTCCACTGAACCGTATTGAAGCTACCAATCTTATCAGTAAGACTGAGTATATTAAAGTGTACATAATTTTTTTTTTCTTTTAAACCACAGATTTTGCTTTGATATATATTTCTGATTCCACATTGGCTACATACAAATCTTTATCTCCCTATATTCAACTTTGCATTATTATTCTATATTTCTCTTCTATTCTCCCTTTCTCTTTTCCCCTCTCCCCACAATATTTATTAGTCTGTTTTGTCCTCATTGTCTTATCCTCAACTGGGACCCTGCTCTAGCATTATTCTCCAATTTGTGCTCTAGTTACTTTGGTTAGTAACTGGTGGACATCTTTCTTGGTTTTCTCTATTAGCCATGCAAATGTATTGTATTTTTTGTTGAAATGTTTGGGTCATGTTATGAGTGTATATGTCAGTGTGTATAATTCTGTATGCTAGATAGTATTTGCATGATATTTTAATTGCCATCTGTCAAAGGTATACCTTCTGTTTCTCATTTGTGTGTGTATATATATATATATATGTTTTAATACCATTTACTGCCTTAACAAACCAGCTGTGAAATATTCACTCCCTGATGAGGCAACAAGCCCACGGGCTTTAGGGAGTGAGTACTGACTCTAAAACCCTACAATGCCAGAGGACATCTACAGATTCAATTCGATCCCTATCAAACTATCAATGACATTCTTCACAGAACTAGAACAAAGAATCACACAGTTCATATGGAAACACAAAAGACCCCTGAATAGCCAGAGCAATCCTGAGAAAGAAAAACAGAGCTGGAGGGATCAGCCTCCCTAACTTCAGACTATACTACAAAGCAACAGTCATCAAGACAGTATGGTACTGAAACAAAAACAGAAATATAGACCAATGGAACAAGATAGAGAACCCAGAGATAAACCCACACACATATGGGCACCTTATTTTTGACAAAGGAGGCAAAAATATACCAGGGGACAAAGACAGCCTCTTCAACAAATGGTGCTGGGAAAATTGGACAGCTACATGCAAAAAAATGAAGTTGGAACATTCATTCCCTGACACCACACACAAAGATCAACTCAAAATGAATTAAAGACCTAAATGTAAGACCAGAAACCCTAAAAGTCTTAGAGGAGAATATAGGCAAAACACTCAAGGACATAAATCAAAGCTAGATCTTCCATGATCCAACTACTAGTATAGTGGAACTAAAAACAAAAATTTACATGTGAGACCTAATGAAAACTAAAAGCTTTTGTACAGCAAAAGAAACTACAAAAACGGTGAACAGACAGCCCACAGAATGGGAGAAAATCATAGCAAAATAAACAGCAGACAAAGAGTTAATCTCCAAAATCAACAAGCGCTCTGACAACTCAACATCAGAAAAATGAACAACCTAATGAAAAAATGGGAAAAGGACCTAAACAGACACCTCTCCAAAGAGGACATACAGGTGGTCAAAAAGCACATGAAATGATGCTCAACCTCGCTTATTATTAGAGAAATGCAAATTAAAACTACAATGAGATACCACCTCACACTCATCAGAATGGCCATCATCAAGAAATCAACAGACAATAAATGCTGGAGAGGGTGCGGAGAAAAGGGAACACTCTTGCATTGCAGGTGGGAATGTAAATTGATACAGCCTCTATGGAAGACAGTATGGCGATTCCTTAAAAAACTAAAAATAGAAGCACCCTATGATCCAGCAATCCCACTCTTAGGCTTACACCCTGATGAAATCAAAACTGAAAGAAGCACCTGTACCCCAGTGTTCATTGCAGCACTCTATATAATAGCTAGAACATGGAAGCAACCTAAATGTCCATCGACTAATGAATGGATAAAAAAGCTCAGGTACATATATACAATGGAATGCTACACAGCTATAAAAAGAAACGCAGAAGCATCAGCCCTAATGAGGTGGCTGGATCTAGAACCTATCATCAAAAGTGAAGTAAGTCAAAAAAGAGAAGGACAAGTACAGTATACTAGCACACATATATGGAATCTAGTAGGCTGGTAATGGTAACACATGCAGTGAAACAATGAAAAAACAGACATGGAGAGTATGCATATGGACATTGCGGGGAATGAACAGTGGATAGGAGGCGTAAAGCAAGTAGCATGAAAATCTATACTATCATATGTGAAGAAAACAGCTATTGTCATTGCACTGTCAGAAAAAGGGGATCCTGCAGGGGCACTGTGTGACAGCCTGGAGGGATGTGATGTACATATGACTACTCTGGGAATCACACATATCTGTAAACAAAAAGAACTCTGTAAAAGTCAAAGGTAAAATGAAAATAAAAAAGAAAGAATAAAACAGAGGCAAAAATTTAAAAATTAAGAGAAAACTAACAAATTAACACCCATTTCGAAGGATGTTATAAGTCAAGATTTTTTAAAAAGTGGCTATTTTTCCTTTGAGGAAGAAAAGTCTTCTTTTCATACTATTTTCCACACTGTAGCATCACAAGTCAAGACATAGTTGAGGTCTATTAATAAATAACACAATAGCTTGCATGTTTTAGGTTACCTAGTCTTTCCATAGTCTAGGAGAGCTTTTATTATGCATGTGATATTTAATATAAAATATGGGAATAATTAATAAGAAAATTAGAGTCAAAGACATTAAGAATGGGTCAAACAGTCATAAATAAGAATGTGGCCCCACTACCATATTCAATGGAGCAATAATTTCTTGGGATGTCTGTATTTAGCTCTGAACCTCAGCACAGCCATGTGAGGCAGATGTTATTAACAACTCCATTATCCTTAAGAGGGAAACGGACATGAGGGAACTTTCACAGCCTCCCCAAGTTCACCTAGCCAGGAAGTGCCAAGGTTGGGAGTGAAGCCTCGGTCTGAAACTGATGGTTTCCCTGCCCTCCTAGGAAACACCTGAATTTCAGCACCATTGTTACAGTCACATCACTTGGGGGAATACTTTATTGCATAATCAAGAAGAAAATTTCAATTATGAGAATTCCATCTTCTGACGTTTGGAGAAGAATCTAAATCTTTGCTCAGCCATTTTTCTCTGTCTTTGGGCAAGCCATACACATCTGTGTGGGGTTTCCCAGGTGGCACTAGTGGTAAAGAACTCGCCTGCCACTGCAGGAAATGTAAAAGCCATACGTTCGATCCCTGGGTTGGGAAAATCCCTTAGAGAAGGGCATGGCTACCCACTCTAGTATTCTTGCCTGGAGAATCCCTTGGAGTCTGGCAGCCTACAGTTCATGGGGTCACAAAGTGTCAGACAGGGCTGAAGCAACTCAACATGGGTGCACATACATCTGTGTCAAACTGACCTCTGTGGGCAGTTGTGACAATTAAATAAGGTAAAGAGGGAAAGGTGCCAAATGGCACAGGGCTTCCCACAGAATATGCTCTGAGTAGTTATTCACAATTGAAATTCCTGGGAAGGTAATGTGCTGGAGATACTCAAGTTGAGACCAAAGGACCTCGCTACGGATTGAACTAGATTCACATTTTATTAGTAGGTTCATGACCTTTTAGTGGAAGGTAGAATATCTGAGGTGGGCTCATGTTACGGGCTAAATTGTATCCCCTCAAAGTTTGTACATTGGCACCCTAACCAGGACCTTGGATGTGACTTTTATCTGGAGACAGGCCTTTAAAGAGGTGATTAAGTTACATGAGGCTAGTAGGATGGGCACCGGAAGAAACCAGCTCTGCCAGCAACTTGGTCTTGGACTTCCAGCCTCCATACTTCTGTTCTCTATGCCAATAAAAAAAACAACAAAAAAAGTAAATCGGAGGGCTTCCCTGGTGGTTCAGTGGGTAAAGAGTCCACCTTGCAGTTCAAGGGGCACTGGTTGAATCCCTGGCCAGGGAAGATCCCACCTGCTGCGGAGAGGTTGGGTCAGTGTGTCCAGTTATGAGCCAGTGCTCTGGAGTGCACACATCAAGAGCCACTGCTCTGCAACGAGAGAGGCTGCTGTAATGGAAAGCCTGCACATGCCAAAGAATAAAGGAATAAAGATGGATGAAAATAAACGATGACTTAGAGACCAAAAAAGAGCAGTGATGTGCAGACCTAAATATTAAAAAAAAAGAGTAAATCTAAGTGACTTATTAATATCAAAGTAGTCTTAAGAAAAAATAAATATTATATTTTGTAAAACTAATGGGGTGAATTATCAAGAAATATCAAGAAAATATAACAAAAATAGAAAACTGAGTTTAAATAAATGCACAAATATCATAGAACTATATAAACTATATTCATTGTAAATTCACAATTAATGTTGGAAATTTTAACACTGAAAATTGGCTTTTATTGAATTTCCTACAGGTAACATATTAATTTTGGAACCCTAAGATCAGGGACAAGGCAAACATGTCTGCTTTTATCACTTCTATTTAACATCGAATCAGAAGTTCCAGGAAAGAATGTAGTAAAAAAAAAAAAAAAGAAAGAAAAAAATAAGAAAAGAAAAAAACTGTTCAAGAAAGAGAAAAAAGCTATATTCAAAAATATCATCATTTTCTACATAGAAAAATACCACAAATCTATCAAAAAAAAAAAAAAAAAAAAACGCTCTAAGAAGAAATGACTGATTTTATTAGGATAACAGGATACAAGTTCAACAGCAGCAAAAGC
Source organism: Tragulus kanchil (assembly GCA_022376925.1). Taxonomy (NCBI): domain Eukaryota; kingdom Metazoa; phylum Chordata; class Mammalia; order Artiodactyla; family Tragulidae; genus Tragulus; species Tragulus kanchil. The sequence goes on along the minus strand of JAIOJX010000025.1, from coordinate 102,947,750 downwards.
AATTATATTCCTGCATACTCAGGGCCTATAGTTGGAAATAGAAAAAAAAAAAAAAAGGAATACCTTTTCTAGTAGCATAATAAAATAGTATATATTTAGGAAGAAAATTAACAAAATATTTGCAAAGCCTGTATACTACAAACTATAAAACATTACTGATAAAAATTTAAAACTTCAGAGAAAAAATATACCCATTCATGGGTCTGAAGACTAAATATTGTTAAGATGTCAGTTTTTCCAAAAAATTGATATATAGTTCAAAGTACTCTCAAGTCAAATTATATCAGGTTTATTTTTAGAAATTGAAGTAATTCTAAAATTTGTGCAGAAATTTAATGAGAATAACAAGATAATTCTCACTACCCAATGTCAATATGCTAAGACGAAGATACAGGAATTGAAAGAATATATATATTTATTCACAATTAACATAACTGTGAACAGTGAAAATCACAGAGGGTAAACATGCACATGAAAAGAGCTCATCATCATTAGTCATTGTGGAAGTGCAAATGAAAACATAAGAGGAAACCCCAGGTGGTCCAGGGGTTAGGACTTCCCTCATTCACTGCCTGCCCTGGGCTGGGTTCAGTCCTGAGTTGGGTAACTAAGATCCTAATGCAGATGGCATGGCAAAAAATAAACAAATAAGTGACAATGAGATATCCCTACATCCTTCTGAAATACTAAAAGTCAAAAGACTGACAATACTAAGAGCTGATATTGATGTGGAAAACTAGAACTCACATATTGCTTGCAAAATGTAAAATAGTATGGGGATGCATGCTTGCTTAGTTGTGTTGACTCATTGTGACCCCAGGAGCTTCAGGCTTCTCTGTCAATAGGTTTTGCCAGGTATGAATAATGGAGTGGGTTGCCATTTCCTTCTCCAGGGGATCTTCCCAACCTATGATCTGAACCCATGTTTCATGTGTTTCCTGCATTGTCAGGCAGATTCTTTACCACTGAGACACGTGGAAAATCCCATAAAATCATATTCCACTTTAAAAAATAATTTGGCAAGATATAGATAGATATAGCTATATAGACATAGATACAGATAAAAATCCAGCAATTTTCCTTTTGGATTTTTGCCAAAGAGAATCAAAAACATATGTTCATTTACAGATATGTATGCTAAGGTCTAAAGCAATTTTATTTATAGTAACAAAACAGTAGAATAAACCAAATATGCATCATTTGCAAATGAATAAATAATTTGTAGTACATCAATATATTAGAATAGCATTCAGCAATAAAAGTGAACTAGTTATAAATGCAACTACATGAATAAATTTTGAAAGTATTTAGAATTGTGATAAGAAGAAATACACTGTATTACTCCATTTACAGGTAATTTGGAGAAGATAAAAATATAGGGACATGTAGTAGAAGAGTGGCCATCAGGTCTGGGAGCAGAGGGAGGGAAACAAAGGGGCAAGAGAAAACATTATGAAGGAAATAAAATACTCTTTTTATTACTATTCTGATGATTATAGACCTATATGTCTACACTCATCAAACTGTACTATTAAAAGAGTAAGAGAATTTTATTGTTTATAAAATATGTATCAATAAACTCAACTTTTAAACAACTAAAAATCAGTAATAATGATATTTGTTTTATTCCTAACTTTATGCAGAAAGAGCCTGTTATTTTACAATTAACTATAATATTGGTTGTAAGTTTGAAAGAGATAGCCTTCATCATCTTGGGGATTTATTATTTTTTCCCGTTCCTAGTTGACTTACATTTTTTCCTAATGATTGATTTGAATTATTTTAATATGTCTTTCCCAAACCTGCCAAGATCAAATTATCTTTTCTTCTCTATTGATCAATCATTGTTATGAACTATTACCTGGCTTCCTAATACTGAATTATTAGTCCATTCATGGAATAAAAACCTATTTGGTTATAGTGTGTTATCTTTTGGGAGGAATGGGAACACCACAAGGCTTTTAGATCTTAGCTTCCCAACCACGCATCAAACCCTAGCCACCAACCATGAAAGCATGCAGTCCTGACCACTGGACCACTAGGGAATTCCCAATGGTGTACTATCTTTTGGTAAATAGCTACATATAATTTGCTAATATTTTGCAGTGATAGTTTTAAAGATATATAGCCTTTTTTTAAATGATACATTTTTCTCATGTTTTGATAGAGAATTTTGTTTAGTTCATAATTGAAGTTGGAAAGCTTTTCATCAGCTATTATATTAAGAAATGGTTTAAAACTAGTTTCCAAGAACTCAACATTGAATTGTTTGATAAGAATAACATTTTGGTAACTCTTCTACATATTTCATTGATTTTATGAAAACTTTAAGCCTCTCCATAAGATATCAATTTTTATAATGAATTATTTTCTAGAAAATTGTCTATTCATTGATACTTTGAAAATGCATAGAATTTTAAGTTTTCTTTCATTTCTTCCATATTTGAGGCTGCATCCCTTTTATTTCCTAATGTAACATAGTTGCATTATCTCTTTATCTTCATTATTTTTCTCAAACTTTTCTCAATGTCAGTAGCTCACAGTGTCCAATATTATTTGTAATAGCCTAGACAATTTTTCAGTATTAACTTCTCTCAGCTCATAGAACTAGTGAATTAACATTTTTGATGTGAGGTGATAAAAATGAATACTGAATTTTTTTTGTCCTAGAAATTTCTATTGTGAGCATTCTTTTTTTTTTTTTTTTTTTTACTGTTCATGATCTACTTTTGGTGCATGGGTAGTTCAGTGGCAGAATTCTCACCTGCCATTGAAAGTGTTCTACCTTGATTTGAGACTTAAACCCAGGGCCCAGACCTAATCAAACCGTGCTTGGGATTTGAGCCCACGTGGCTGGGACTGGAACCCAGTCAAAATCCTGTTTGGGACTTGAACCCACGTGGCCAGGACTCAAACCCAGCCAAAACCCTGTTTGGGACTTGAACCCACGTGGCCAAGACTCAAACCCAGTCAAAACCCTGTTTGAGGCTTGAACTTACGTGGCCAGGACTCGAACCCAGCCAGAATCCTGCTTGGGACTTGAACCTACGTAGCCGGGAATTGAACCCAGCCAAAACCCTGCTTAGGAATTGAACCCACATGGCCGGGACTCAAACCCAGCCAAAACACCTGGTAACTAAAATCACTCACCCAACATCTGGACCCACTGAGGCTCAGGGTCTTCAGGTCTCTTTGCAGAGAATTCAGCAAGAGACAAAATGATAGGTAAGAAACAGATTTATTCAGATTTAGAGAAAGCACACTCCACAGAGAGTATGGGCCATCGTAGAGCAAATCCCGCAGCCCCCAAAACATGCCATTCTTAGCTTTCATGGGCTGGGTAATTCCATATGCTAATGAGCAGGAGAATTATTTCAGCTCTTTTAGGGAAGGGGCAGAACTGTCATGGCGCCTCTGGGTGTGTCATTCTTTTCAAAAATTGTGCCCTGCCCCTCTCCCTATCCCTTATACCATGATCTACTTTTTTGTTATATGTAATACTAATTTGGAATTTGGAAATCTTATTTTCATTGTATATTTTCCTCCAGGTTAACCTTAAATTATTTGAAGAAATATTGTACTTTTACAAAATTACAAATGCCAAAATGACACATATCTTATTTGTAATTCTCCCATATAGGAGACTTGTCTCTTTTCTCCATTTATTTATATATTCAAACATTTATTTATACCCATGTGGATTCACAGAAATGTATTTTATAGTCCAATCTTACTTCATTTTCTTTGCTCATATTGTTGCCACTTTGGCCACTGGGAGTTCTTTCAACATCTCTCTTGTTCTTTGACATAATAGGTTTTTTTTTTTTTTTTAATTGAGAATGATTGCTTTACAATGTTACAATGTTGTGTTGTCTAATAGGATTTTAATTTTTTTTTTATTTTTTTTTTTTTTAGCATTTCCTTACCTCTAGCACTGCAAATTACTTTAGGTTCATCTTTTATATTTCCTGCTCAGTCCCTGAATCAGTCAATTCTCCAAGGAACTCTACATTTTTTTTACTGAAAAATAATGCTTAGGATCTAAGACCTGGGTACCCGCTCTACTTGTTCCTTCCAGGCTGTCTCAGCAAACAGAACAATGAATATATAGTATATGTACACATAACTGTAAATATTTCTATATGTTATTACCTGTGTATATATTAAGTTAAACATGAGTTCATAGTAATGTCCTCTAATCCATTAAAACATGCTTATCTGAAATGTCTCACTTTCTACCTATTTCTCCATTTCTCCTGATCTACCATCCATTTACTTAATTTTTCAATTCCTGTATACATGTATAGCATTGTGATTGTTTTCAACTAATAGCTCTGTAGGAAGCAACATTATCAACTAAATTACAGTAATTATGTACTGTTTTGGACTTTAGTTTTACAGATTCTACTGATTTCCAAAGCTACCTAGATCAGTACATTTTCTCTCATTTCCTTCAGTGAGGTTGCTTCCTAAATTTTTAATAGAGTGGGATTGTTTTGACATAATGTGCATTCCATCCAGGGATTTTCCTCACAAAGTAAATGACTTTCTATTTGCATACCTTATATAGATTACCTTAATTTGGAATTTGGAAATCTTATTTTCATTGTATATTTTCCTCCAGGTTAACCTTAAATTATTTGAAGAAATATTGTACTTTTACAAAATTACAAATGCCAAAATGACACATATCTTATTTGTAATTCTCCCATATAGGAGACTTGTCTCTTTTCTCCATTTATTTATATATTCAAACATTTATTTATACCCATGTGGATTCACAGAAATGTATTTTATAGTCCAATCTTACTTCATTTTCTTTGCTCATATTGTTGCCACTTTGGCCACTGGGAGTTCTTTCAACATCTCTCTTGTTCTTTGACATAATAGGTTTTTTTTTTTTTTTTTAATTGAGAATGATTGCTTTACAATGTTACAATGTTGTGTTGTCTAATAGGATTTTAATTTTTTTTTTATTTTTTTTTTTTTTAGCATTTCCTTACCTCTAGCACTGCAAATTACTTTAGGTTCATCTTTTATATTTCCTGCTCAGTCCCTGAATCAGTCAATTCTCCAAGGAACTCTACATTTTTTTTACTGAAAAATAATGCTTAGGATCTAAGACCTGGGTACCCGCTCTACTTGTTCCTTCCAGGCTGTCTCAGCAAACAGAACAATGAATATATAGTATATGTACACATAACTGTAAATATTTCTATATGTTATTACCTGTGTATATATTAAGTTAAACATGAGTTCATAGTAATGTCCTCTAATCCATTAAAACATGCTTATCTGAAATGTCTCACTTTCTACCTATTTCTCCATTTCTCCTGATCTACCATCCATTTACTTAATTTTTCAATTCCTGTATACATGTATAGCATTGTGATTGTTTTCAACTAATAGCTCTGTAGGAAGCAACATTATCAACTAAATTACAGTAATTATGTACTGTTTTGGACTTTAGTTTTACAGATTCTACTGATTTCCAAAGCTACCTAGATCAGTACATTTTCTCTCATTTCCTTCAGTGAGGTTGCTTCCTAAATTTTTAATAGAGTGGGATTGTTTTGACATAATGTGCATTCCATCCAGGGATTTTCCTCACAAAGTAAATGACTTTCTATTTGCATACCTTATATAGATTACCTTAAGTAAGTGGACCATAACCCCTACATCTTGAGAGTGGTAACTTCCTTTCAAAGAATATAGTGAAAATGAAGGGAAGAAAAAGTCTTTTCAGTGAAAACACCTGACAAACACTATCTTAGCCAGATGACCAAAGTTAACATCAACACTGGTAAGTCCTGCTGATAGAATATACCTTTGATACGAGGTGATGAAAATGGTACTCTACTTCTATGATTTTCGTCTCAAAGCCCACATCCCTAATTTAGCCATGAAAGGAACATCAGACAAATTCCTCTGAAGGGATTTCTGCAAAATATCTAACCAGTACTGCTCACGTTTCAAGGTCTTTAAAAATGAGGAAAACCATACACACTATCCCTGTCAAGAGGATTCTAAGGAAACAGTTGATAAGCAAATGTAATATAGCACCAAAACTGGATCTTGGAACTAAAAAAAAAGGATATTAGTTAAGGCTCAAGGAAATTTGAATAAATAGTGGGACCTAATGATAATACATAATATGGGTTCATGAATTATAAAGTGCACCATTATATGTAATAAATAAGATGCTAATAGCATAGGAAACCAAGCAGATTCTATGGAAATTATCTGTACTATCTTTACAATCTTTCTCTTAAGTTTAAGCTCTTCTAAAATAGGTTGTTTTTTAAAAATAGCATATCTCTAATCACTATCCCCTGATAATTAAAACAAAATTTCTTTCGTTTATTGTCTTCTTTTTAAAACCTGTTTCTGTCAGTCTACCATCCATTTACTTAATTTTTCAATTCCTGTATACATGTATAGCATTGTGATTGTTTTCAACTAATAGCTCTGTAGGAAGCAACATTATCAACTAAATTACAGTAATTATGTACTGTTTTGGACTTTAGTTTTACAGATTCTACTGATTTCCAAAGCTACCTAGATCAGTACATTTTCTCTCATTTCCTTCAGTGAGGTTGCTTCCTAAATTTTTAATAGAGTGGGATTGTTTTGACATAATGTGCATTCCATCCAGGGATTTTCCTCACAAAGTAAATGACTTTCTATTTGCATACCTTATATAGATTACCTTAAGTAAGTGGACCATAACCCCTACATCTTGAGAGTGGTAACTTCCTTTCAAAGAATATAGTGAAAATGAAGGGAAGAAAAAGTCTTTTCAGTGAAAACACCTGACAAACACTATCTTAGCCAGATGACCAAAGTTAACATCAACACTGGTAAGTCCTGCTGATAGAATATACCTTTGATACGAGGTGATGAAAATGGTACTCTACTTCTATGATTTTCGTCTCAAAGCCCACATCCCTAATTTAGCCATGAAAGGAACATCAGACAAATTCCTCTGAAGGATTTCTGCAAAATATCTAACCAGTACTGCTCACGTTTCAAGGTCTTTAAAAATGAGGAAAACCATACACACTATCCCTGTCAAGAGGATTCTAAGGAAACAGTTGATAAGCAAATGTAATATAGCACCAAAACTGGATCTTGGAACTAAAAAAAAAGGATATTAGTTAAGGCTCAAGGAAATTTGAATAAATAGTGGGACCTAATGATAATACATAATATGGGTTCATGAATTATAAAGTGCACCATTATATGTAATAAATAAGATGCTAATAGCATAGGAAACCAAGCAGATTCTATGGAAATTATCTGTACTATCTTTACAATCTTTCTCTTAAGTTTAAGCTCTTCTAAAATAGGTTGTTTTTTAAAAATAGCATATCTCTAATCACTATCCCCTGATAATTAAAACAAAATTTCTTTCGTTTATTGTCTTCTTTTTTTTAAATCTAGTGTCTTAGATTATGATTATTATTTTACATTTTACAAGTATCTAAATTGCCTTTCAAGAACGGATTTCATATTTACAATTTAAAACCAATATTAAAGTGGCTGTTTTGGAAACTTCTATTGGTTTATTGCTCACAACTATGTAGCTAATAGTATGTCTTGAGGAAGGTGGTCCATATGTCAATAGGGTTCTCTGTAGGTAATGTTTATTTTTTGAGTCCTTAACATAGTTTCCAATAATTTTTATTCTCCATCAACAGAAACACATTTTTCTATTTAGGTGTTAATATTTTATCATTTTAGTGAGAATGTAAAGTGGGATAAATAGGTTATAGATGTTTTTATTTTTATTCAGGGATCCTGACCAAAGCACTGAAGAACCAATAGGAGACTGGCAGACACTTTGGGAGCTAAGGCCAGGCAAAATACAGCAAGCAGTCTGACCAAAATGTTGTAGGGTGCTGAGAAGAAAAAAATTCATAAGTCCTCAGTGAAGGATATTAATCACAGAAAACATTGTGTTGTAATCCAGGCTTTTCAGTACTTATGCTGGCAATCACTTAGACAGTAAACTGAAGGAAAGTGAGACAAGAGGAAAGCATTCCAAGTAGAAAACCATTACAGTATCTCATATAAAAACATATGAAAAACTAAGTTAAGGCAATACTAGGGGGTCTTGGATAAAAGGCTATAGCATGTTTCCCAAACACCATTGTTTGCATATCCTTTTGATGATTTTCCCTACATTGCAATAGTGATGCATTATTATTTCCTATTTTCCTTTAAACTCACTGTCATTCAAATACATTTTGATTAAAAAATACATCAATTCTAGGGCTTCCCTGGTGGTCCAGTGGGTAAGGACACCGCCTTGCAGTGCAAGGGGTGCCAGTTGGATCCCTGGCCTGGGAAGATCCCACATGCCACGGAGCAGCTGGACTGATGTGTCCAATGATCGAGCCGGAGCTCTGGAGCGCATGCGCCCAGAGCCGGTGCTCTGCAGCGACAGAGGCCACTGCAATGGGAGGCCCACACAGGTCAAAGAACAAAGATGGATGGAAATAAATAAATGAAAGATCAATAGAAGTGTCCCCCCCAATAAAAGGAAAAAAAAAATATCAATTCTACAAGTATAAAATGAGAATAATTTAGCATAAATAGAATTTAAACACAAAATTGGCAGTCAACTCTGTCAGTGTGTGACTTGTCAAAGTTTTCTGAAACATCTCTATGTTAAAAAGGCAAGCTTCTGAAGCATTATATAACCATTAAAAACATATTAAATCCAAGTAAGAAACTTTCCCTTTGACGTAATCGGAAAGATTTGAATTAAAAAAATGAAAATTATGTAATAAAATGCAATTTCATTATGTAATTAAATGGTGTCTATTGCTATGGTCAAATAGCATCTAAAATTATATTATGTATAATAATAATGGTGCTGCTAAGGAGACAAAGCAACAAGAAGAAGACAGCTTTCTAGTGGAAACAGACAATGGATTCCCTGTTGCACATTTCATATTTTGATTTCCTATGATGCATTTAAGAAGGAATGCTCAGTAAATAATTAGATACATGAGTCTAGGAGTTATACAAGTTGCTCCAGTTGCAGCCTTTTTTTAAAAAAAACTCCTTTGAAAATGTTAGTTGGGAACTTGTGAAAATTTAGATCAAGAAGGAACAAACACTCAAAGGAGAAGAAATTTCACAGATAACCACACTAAGTGTGAGGAGAACAAGAGCAACCAAGGCATTCAAAAGAGACTCAAGAGATGACAGTGCTCTGTAAACCAAGAGGGAGAATTTCAGTGGATTTAAATATCTAGACCTGACAGGTACATACAAGGAGCAGGCTAGACTATGCTTTGTAGTACAATTGAAGGCATGCATTTTTCAAAAGTCATTCAAATACATTTTGATTAAAAAATACATCAATTCTAGGGCTTCCCTGGTGGTCCAGTGGGTAAGGACACCGCCTTGCAGTGCAAGGGGTGCCAGTTGGATCCCTGGCCTGGGAAGATCCCACATGCCACGGAGCAGCTGGACTGATGTGTCCAATGATCGAGCCGGAGCTCTGGAGCGCATGCGCCCAGAGCCGGTGCTCTGCAGCGACAGAGGCCACTGCAATGGGAGGCCCACACAGGTCAAAGAACAAAGATGGATGGAAATAAATAAATGAAAGATCAATAGAAGTGTCCCCCCCAATAAAAGGAAAAAAAAAATATCAATTCTACAAGTATAAAATGAGAATAATTTAGCATAAATAGAATTTAAACACAAAATTGGCAGTCAACTCTGTCAGTGTGTGACTTGTCAAAGTTTTCTGAAACATCTCTATGTTAAAAAGGCAAGCTTCTGAAGCATTATATAACCATTAAAAACATATTAAATCCAAGTAAGAAACTTTCCCTTTGACGTAATCGGAAAGATTTAAATTAAAAAAATGAAAATTATGTAATAAAATGCAATTTCATTATGTAATTAAATGGTGTCTATTGCTATGGTCAAATAGCATCTAAAATTATATTATGTATAATAATAATGGTGCTGCTAAGGAGACAAAGCAACAAGAAGAAGACAGCTTTCTAGTGGAAACAGACAATGGATTCCCTGTTGCACATTTCATATTTTGATTTCCTATGATGCATTTAAGAAGGAATGCTCAGTAAATAATTAGATACATGAGTCTAGGAGTTATACAAGTTGCTCCAGTTGCAGCCTTTTTTTAAAAAAAACTCCTTTGAAAATGTTAGTTGGGAACTTGTGAAAATTTAGATCAAGAAGGAACAAACACTCAAAGGAGAAGAAATTTCACAGATAACCACACTAAGTGTGAGGAGAACAAGAGCAACCAAGGCATTCAAAAGAGACTCAAGAGATGACAGTGCTCTGTAAACCAAGAGGGAGAATTTCAGTGGATTTAAATATCTAGACCTGACAGGTACATACAAGGAGCAGGCTAGATTATGCATACAAATGATTAGTGTAAGTGGACTGCAATTGAAGGCAGGTCATTGGATGCTTCACCCAACACACATCTGGAAGTAATCTGGCATCCAGTAATCATTGTGGGTTGAATTTTGTGTCCCCACAATTCACCTTGAAGTCTTAATCCCCCAGTACTTTAGAACATGAGCTTATTTGGATATCGGATGTTTACAACAGTGAAAATGCAGTCATTAGGGCGGGCCTTCATCCAATATAACTAATATCCCTATGGAAAAAGGGAAATTTAGCCCCAGGGGAAAGAGGATGTGAAAAGACATCGTAGGGAAATGCCAGTCACCTACATGCAAAGGAGAGTGGCCTAGGATACATGCTTTTTTCATGGCCCTCAAGAGGAAACAACTGCCATACCTGATTTTAAACCCCTGACCTCCAGACCTATTAGAGAATTTCTGTTGTTTTAAGTTATTCAGTTTGTTGGGCTTTGTAATGGCAGCCCTAGAAAGTACCGATTCTGCCTGGGCTCCTGCTCAGTCGCTCAGTCATGTCCAACTCCTTTTGACCCCATTGACTGTAACCTGAATACATTTGATCAAAAGGATGATGATGAATGGAAAGTGTTTGGGCTTCTTGTTTTTCCTACTTTTTTTTTTTTATTATGAAATGCGCTTTTACAAGAAAATAATTATAAGATTTAAGAGAGAGAGGATAGTTAGTGGAAGCTGGTTTCTCTCCCCTAGAAAGCTGGCACTGCGCCCTAGAGCATCAGGAGTAAGGCTGGATGGCACAGTCATTATTGCTTTCTTAATGTTAAGGGTGGTCTCTCCTCATGGCTCAGCAGTAAAGAATCCACATGCAATGCAGGAGATGGAGGTTCAATCTTTGGAGTTGGAAGATCCCCAGGAGAAAGAAATGGCAACCCTCTCCAGTACTCTTGCCTGGAAAATCCCATGGACAGAGGAGCCTGGCGGGCTACAGTCCATGTAGTCACAAGACTGAGACACAACTTAGTGACTAAACAGCAACAACAACAATACCATTAAGGTAAGTAATTTACCTCTCAGTGCTTTTTTATTTTAATCAACATGTTCTCAAATATCACAGCATCATAGAGGGATAAAGATGGCCTGAAATTTCTAGTATTAATATAATCTGCCCTTATACTTTAATTTCCTTTGGTAAAGACTAACCCTTGGCAAATTAGCCGGCATTTTGCTTTTCAGAGATGAAGTGCTCTCCATTATGAGAGTCATTCTGTTCACATCTTTTTTCCTTGCTGCATTTACTTTCTCAGTATCTACAGCACTTACTACACAGAGATTCATGTTAGAGGGAATAAGTTTTTCATTGCACATGACACCTTGAATTGTAATACAGGAGCCTATGATACTCTGATGTGCACAGAACTTGAAATTTTAGCGAATCCACTGGGGGTTGGGATTTTTCTATATACTCTAAAATATTTCTGTTTCTGGAAGACAGCAGGAGGAAGAACTGCTGTTTGAACCAGAATCAGGTGTAGTATGATTTTTTTTTAATGTATATAAAAGTGAATGCTGTGCAGACCGAGGTGGCTCCTTTTCCATCTGTCAGCACATTCTTTACAACCACGCATAAACCTTATTATCACACTCAGTGTGTTACTGCAAAATTATCCCAGTCCTCAGAACAGTCTCTCTACAGCTTTGAGTGGAATTCAAACTTGGTGCGGTTAATGTAAAAAAGCAACCTAGTAAACGAGAGGAAAGGCAATGGACATTTACCTTTCACAGAAAATTTGCTGGAACCCTTCATTTTCATGTGTACAAGGGTAATTCTTAAAATTGTTAAGGGTGGTTTTTCTCCTAGAAAGCTGGCACTGGCTACATCAGGAGTAAGGCTGGATGGCACAGTCATTATTGCTTTCTTAATGTTAAGGGTGGTCTCTCCTCATGGCTCAGCAGTAAAGAATCCACATGCAATGCAGGAGATGGAGGTTCAATCTTTGGAGTTGGAAGATCCCCAGGAGAAAGAAATGGCAACCCTCTCCAGTACTCTTGCCTGGAAAATCCCATGGACAGAGGAGCCTGGCGGGCTACAGTCCATGTAGTCACAAGACTGAGACACAACTTAGTGACTAAACAGCAACAACAACAATACCATTAAGGTAAGTAATTTACCTCTCAGTGCTTTTTTATTTTAATCAACATGTTCTCAAATATCACAGCATCATAGAGGGATAAAGATGGCCTGAAATTTCTAGTATTAATATAATCTGCCCTTATACTTTAATTTCCTTTGGTAAAGACTAACCCTTGGCAAATTAGCCGGCATTTTGCTTTTCAGAGATGAAGTGCCTCTCCATTATGAGAGTCATTCTGTTCACATCTTTTTTCCTTGCTGCATTTACTTTCTCAGTATCTACAGCACTTACTACACAGAGATTCATGTTAGAGGGAATAAGTTTTTCATTGCACATGACACCTTGAATTGTAATACAGGAGCCTATGATACTCTGATGTGCACAGAACTTGAAATTTTAGCGAATCCACTGGGGGTTGGGATTTTTCTATATACTCTAAAATATTTCTGTTTCTGGAAGACAGCAGGAGGAAGAACTGCTGTTTGAACCAGAATCAGGTGTAGTATGATTTTTTTTTAATGTATATAAAAGTGAATGCTGTGCAGACCGAGGTGGCTCCTTTTCCATCTGTCAGCACATTCTTTACAACCACGCATAAACCTTATTATCACACTCAGTGTGTTACTGCAAAAATTATCCCAGTCCTCAGAACAGTCTCTCTACAGCTTTGAGTGGAATTCAAACTTCGGTGCGGTTAATGTAAAAAAAAGCAACCTAGTAAACGAGAGGAAAGGCAATGGACATTTACCTTTCACAGAAAATTTGCTGGAACCCCTTCATTTTTTCATGTGTACAAGGGTAAATATTTTGCATTGAATAAAATATGGGCTGATGACACACATTGAGCCCTGATATAATTTTTCCACTGGATTCACATATATTAACCTTTGATGAAAAGACAAGAAGAAAAAGGCATAAGAAGAATATGGCATAATTTCCGATTTCTTTTTCATATTAACCTTTGAGTTCTGACCTGGTATAGCTGTGTGTTGGGGGGTATATTTGGATAGAGACATTACTGCCATCCTGTTCATATTTATGGGCTTGACCTTTGTATTATAGTAGTCTGCTTTGAAGCACAGTTATTTTTAATTGCTTTATGTGTCCATAGAGACTGTTCTTTGCCTTTGTCAGTTATATACGGTACCCTGGCACATATGTTTGCTCAATGAATCTTTCAACGACTGAATATTTACAACCACATCTGAAAACAAGAGGAGGAAATGTTACATTTTGGTATAGTGTGTGTGTGTTGTGTGTTTTTGTGAAAATGTGTTTTATTGTCAACGTTGCCATATACTTAATGAGGTGACAGGAAGAATTAAAAGTGACAGATCGTTTTGGCTGCACTGGGGCCATCTGAGATATAGTCTCCTATAATGCAACTCAATAAACCCAGCCTGTGTGAAGCCCTCAGTGGATGATTCATGGCTGCAGCAGGGCTACTCACGGAGGCTTAATGAGAGATAGGGGCTAGGCAGTAGGAGGCTGAAAATGCCATCAAAAGACAACGGCAAGTGCTCTGTGCCAAAACCACACCTGAAATCTGTAGGAGTACCATGATCACCAGTGTCCTTTACGACACTATTCTATATGTGCCTGATTATGAGCTGGACAGATTGGTTGCTGGAAATTCACAACTCAGGAAAGCTCCTTTGGGAAAGAGAGATGCACCTTCCTTTTTACCTGAAGAGAACTTGTGTTCTGTGTTCTTTTAGTTGATGGTTGGTAAGGTGAAGCTGCAAGAAAGGACATGGAAGAGACAGAAGAAAACAAGTTCATTCTAGTCTTAGGTCCCAGAGAGGGGATCACCATGCCATGCAGAGTTACAGGGGAAGTGCCAGGTTTTGGTCCGATAGTAGATGACAGGAGCAACTGGAGAGCTTAGGCCAAAAGCTTTACTGGAGTTTCTATGGAAAAAGTCAAGACAGGGCAAACAGAATTGGCTAGTTTGAATAATTTTGGTGGGTTTGGGGTTATAATGGTGGTCTCTAGGTATAGGGTTACCTAATCCTGGGATGATTCAATCAGAAGAATATTGTTTCCTGGGGTGCCTGGGCCCATAAAGAAGTTTGTCTCTTAACTAGTTAGTTTCCATATCAAAGGTATGCTCCCAGCTGAGTCCTTTGCTGTTTCTAAGCATTGGCTAGCCTCAGGAGGGACAGTCTTTTCCCCAGTCAGAAAGGTTTTTTAAGATAGCAAAGCATCATAATATACAAAAAATAAAACATACATATATACATTAGAGCATGAGTGTTAAGTTTCGTCTGCAGATGAGTTTCTGGATTGTGACAAGCCTAACTTGATCATCCATCAATGGTGAAATCAGCTGTAACCCTGCTGCTGAAGTCGAGGTCCCTGCCACAAGAGAGTCTCCATCCTATGAGAGTTTATTAGCCATGCAAAGTCTCTGCCCCATTTCAGATCTCTAGAATCAGAATTTCTAGGTTCTGAAAAGGGAAGGGGAAAAGAAATCTAAGTTTTAATAAGCTTTCCAGATTGCCATTCTGCACAATGAAGTTATAGTCTTTAGCAGCCCAGACAAGTGACTATGAGAAATGAGAAAAGAAAAATAATTTTCCTTATCAGTGAGTCAGTTGCATCTAAGGTAAAATGTCAATTAATGAGATCCCGTTAAGTGGCATCCTAAAGACAATTTTAGTTCTTACTGCACTGTGTATTAGCTTGAACCCTCAGAAAATCGCATTCCAAGACTCAGCCACAGAATGGGTAAAATAAGAAATATAGTAGTACCTACCTCTTAGAATTTATGAAACTTAAGGATAATGATTATTTAAATATAATTTGTAAGCAGTTAAGGCTAGACAAATATTAGGTGTACTTCATATTAAATAGTCTTTATTGAGCATGCCATTTGAAAAACACTTGGGTGTTTTTTGTGTTCTTTTAGTTGATGGTTGGTAAGGTGAAGCTGCAAGAAAGGACAAAAAAAACGTTCATTCTAGTCTTAGGTCCCAGAGGATCACCATGCCATGCAGAGTTACAGGGAAGTGCCAGGTTTTGGTCCGATAGTAGATGACAGGAGCAACTGGAGAGCTTAGGCCAAAAGCTTTACTGGAGTTTCTATGGAAAAAGTCAAGACAGGGCAAACAGAATTGGCTAGTTTGAATAATTTTGGTGGGTTTGGGGTTATAATGGTGGTCTCTAGGTATAGGGTTACCTAATCCTGGGATGATTCAATCAGAAGAATATTGTTTCCTGGGGTGCCTGGGCCCATAAAGAAGTTTGTCTCTTAACTAGTTAGTTTCCATATCAAAGGTATGCTCCCAGCTGAGTCCTTTGCTGTTTCTAAGCATTGGCTAGCCTCAGGAGGGACAGTCTTTTCCCCAGTCAGAAAGGTTTTTTAAGATAGCAAAGCATCATAATATACAAAAAATAAAACATACATATATACATTAGAGCATGAGTGTTAAGTTTCGTCTGCAGATGAGTTTCTGGATTGTGACAAGCCTAACTTGATCATCCATCAATGGTGAAATCAGCTGTAACCCTGCTGCTGAAGTCGAGGTCCCTGCCACAAGAGAGTCTCCATCCTATGAGAGTTTATTAGCCATGCAAATTCTCTGCCCCATTTCAGATCTCTAGAATCAGAATTTCTAGGTTCTGAAAAGGGAAGGGGAAAAGAAATCTAAGTTTTAATAAGCTTTCCAGATTGCCATTCTGCACAATGAAGTTATAGTCTTTAGCAGCCCAGACAAGTGACTATGAGAAATGAGAAAAGAAAAATAATTTTCCTTATCAGTGAGTCAGTTGCATCTAAGGTAAAATGTCAATTAATGAGATCCCGTTAAGTGGCATCCTAAAGACAATTTTAGTTCTTACTGCACTGTGTATTAGCTTGAACCCTCAGAAAATCGCATTCCAAGACTCAGCCACAGAATGGGTAAAATAAGAAATATAGTAGTACCTACCTCTTAGAATTTATGAAACTTAAGGATAATGATTATTTAAATATAATTTGTAAGCAGTTAAGGCTAGACAAATATTAGGTGTACTTCATATTAAATAGTCTTTATTGAGCATGCCATTTGAAGACAGATCACAATGAAACAAGTTTACAACGGGACTTGGATAATACAAGCTACCCTATATTTATTGGATTCTTATTGTGTGCCAGACACTGAGTTAAGCCTAGTATATACATTATCCCATTTAACCCTCAAGGCAACCATATTAAAGAGGTTGTAAAATTGTACCACCACATTTTCTGAAAGAGAAAAGTAGATAAAAGATGCTAAGTCATTTTCTTATGAGACACTTAAGAGTACCTGGCTTATGATTCACACTCAGAGCTATCAGATTTCATTTGCCTTCTTAACACAAGAATAATTCCTTCTTTGGGAGAATGAAACAATTTTCATTGTATTTTCTAGCATCCTAACGTTATCTAAGTCTTGATCTATAGTGCCATGATTGCTGAACAATAACGATGTTCATGATTTATAGTAAGATGCCTTAGAATTAAACAAAAAAATGTGGTGACAATTCTTTGAGTTGTAAAATAGTAAAGGCTAATGCAAAGCATTTTTTAAAATTGTAATAATATGAGAAGGAGCTAAGAGGATTTTTCTGAGGCCTCACAATTAAATTCGTGTTGCTCTAAAATATGTTAATTATTTAAGCTCTCACTATCTTATATAAATAGTATTATACAAGACATCTTATTGCTGGATCCCCTCATCAACCCCTGATACACTGTTTTGACTCATCTAACACAGAGGCATAAAATAAAAGATCAAGGAATACCTAAACCAGAGAAATTTCAGATGCCAAGAGCTTACCTATTCTTCTAGCATGTTCCCAGGGTTTGACAGGGTAAGTTGTTTCATGTTTGGTTTGATTTCTCACTGCCAGAGATACAAGGGTTTGGTGTATTTAAAGTGACTTTGTACTGCTGGATCCACATAGCTTGTGCATGCTGAGGCTGACACTGCCTTCTTCTCTCTCTTTTCCCTTGTGTGTATATTGACAAGTGAAGAGAGGATCTCTCTTTCTCCTTTCCTTAAGGAGTCTGCCCAGGTATTGCTGCTGAGTGGTTTACTTTTAAACTAGACAGTGAAAAAAAAAGAAAAGAAAAACTAAAGCAAGTAAAAAAAGAGAAGAAAAACAGCAACAGAAAGACACAATACCAGATACCTTCTTGAAAGGAGACACATTGTGGTCCACAATGGTCTAGCATTTCCGTACACTGGGAAGAAGAGGGTGCCCCAAACCGTTCTGTGCTCACATTCTGAAATGTGAAAAGGGTTGTCCTAGTTTCAGTCATGTGCTTTTATACTTCTGTTCAAAGAGAGCTAATGAAACAAAAAAGCAGGTTCTAACAAGCACTGCTGTCTGAGCGAGTTGTGGGGGAGGTGGCATTTCTATCCTTAGTCCTGCTCTTCTCAGGTTGTTTCTGAGGCTGAGTAAGCATTCTTTCAGTGAGAAAGACTCTCCTGGATGACAGATCATCTTCTCCCAAGTGTCCAGCATTTCTCACCGACTCTAGATAATCACCAACTAATCCACTGACAAGGTTGATGGAACATAACTTAATGGAAGCCAAGAGTTATCGAAAGTATGAAAGCAATTCTCGTAGAAACTGAGAGCATAACCTTTCTATACTCCCGCTCTTTCTTTTGATTATCTGATAAGTTGAGCACAGCATCCTGGGAGGCAACTTTATGGCGGAATAGACATTTTAAAATCCTGTGAACTAAGAAAATACACTTAACCTTTTCGAGTTTCAATGTTATAATACGTTATCAGAAGAATAAACCCTAACTAATGGGGGAGGGATCGTAAAGTTTAAGTTAGATGAAATGTTAAACTATTTCTTCCTCCTTTCACTTGGCCAACATTTAAACTCTTACTATATTCCAGTACTACCCAAGGCCTGGGTATACTAAAATGAAACCCTTAAAGAACTTATGGTTTACAACTTGAACTTGGTTTAAAATAGTAATTATAGCTTTAGTTTCAGTTACTTTTAGTCTAAGTTAGCATTTTTTAAAATGAGTAGTGTAGCAATAAACCACAGTAGTACTTTGTCACAGTTAGAGATGACAGATATCAGATCAGAATGGCAGAAGATATTCTGAAATACTGTTCTATTCTGAAATATTGTCCTTACTCACCAAAGTACAATAATTAGTGAACTTGCCACTAAATTTTAAGTAACACTTTAATATTTTACTAAATATACTTACAACATAATATCCTAGAATACAGTTTATTAATATTTTGACAACTTTTTATTATTATACTTTTTTCCTTTGTAATGAATTTTTTTTTTGCCTTCTGTTTTTAAAAATATGGTTCTGGGGATGTCCCTGGTGGTCCAGTGGTTAAGACTCTGTGTTCTCAATGCAAGGGGCCTGGGTTCGATTCCTAGTCAGGAACTAGATCCCACATGCCCTGGCCGAAACAAAAAGCAGGTTCTAACAAGCACTGCTGTCTGAGCGAGTTGTGGGGGAGGTGGCATTTCTATCCTTAGTCCTGCTCTTCTCAGGTTGTTTCTGAGGCTGAGTAAGCATTCTTTCAGTGAGAAAGACTCTCCTGGATGACAGATCATCTTCTCCCAAGTGTCCAGCATTTCTCACCGACTCTAGATAATCACCAACTAATCCACTGACAAGGTTGATGGAACATAACTTAATGGAAGCCAAGAGTTATCGAAAGTATGAAAGCAATTCTCGTAGAAACTGAGAGCATAACCTTTCTATACTCCCGCTCTTTCTTTTGATTATCTGATAAGTTGAGCACAGCATCCTGGGAGGCAACTTTATGGCGGAATAGACATTTTAAAATCCTGTGAACTAAGAAAATACACTTAACCTTTTCGAGTTTCAATGTTATAATACGTTATCAGAAGAATAAACCCTAACTAATGGGGGAGGGATCGTAAAGTTTAAGTTAGATGAAATGTTAAACTATTTCTTCCTCCTTTCACTTGGCCAACATTTAAACTCTTACTATATTCCAGTACTACCCAAGGCCTGGGTATACTAAAATGAAACCCTTAAAGAACTTATGGTTTACAACTTGAACTTGGTTTAAAATAGTAATTATAGCTTTAGTTTCAGTTACTTTTAGTCTAAGTTAGCATTTTTTAAAATGAGTAGTGTAGCAATAAACCACAGTAGTACTTTGTCACAGTTAGAGATGACAGATATCAGATCAGAATGGCAGAAGATATTCTGAAATACTGTTCTATTCTGAAATATTGTCCTTACTCACCAAAGTACAATAATTAGTGAACTTGCCACTAAATTTTAAGTAACACTTTAATATTTTACTAAATATACTTACAACATAATATCCTAGAATACAGTTTATTAATATTTTGACAACTTTTTATTATTATACTTTTTTCCTTTGTAATGAATTTTTTTTTTGCCTTCTGTTTTTAAAAATATGGTTCTGGGGATGTCCCTGGTGGTCCAGTGGTTAAGACTCTGTGTTCTCAATGCAAGGGGCCTGGGTTCGATTCCTAGTCAGGGAACTAGATCCCACATGCCACAACTAAGACCCACTGGAACCAAATAAATAAAGAATTTAAAATAATTTAAAAAAAAAAAAAAAACATGGTTCTGAGAATGGGTCTGTAGACTTCATCAAATAGCCAAAGGGGTCTATAATATGAAAGGATTAAGAATCCTTGCTCTAGAAAAAGTAATGTTTAAGCAAATCAGCAATTCCAGTACACTATACCTCTATACCTAATGTTACTGCAGCAGTATAGATAATGTTATGGTATGAATAATGTCACAGTCTGGGTCAGTGTGTGTGTGTATGCATGTGTGTGTAAAATGAGAGTTTGGGGAGAATGTATTTAGGAGATTAGCTTTAGAAAAGTCTCAATGACAAAATATGCTTTAGCTAAGGCTTGAAGAGGAGGTGAGAATTAGTCAGGTCAAACTGTATAGTTTCTTTCTAGAATCCACATAAAAGGGATGTCATATGATATTTCTCCCCTGTCTGACTTACTTCACTCAATATGACACTCTCTAGGTCCAACCATATTGCTGCACATGACCTTATTTCATTCATACAGGCCAAACTGAAGGTCAAATGAGGAGGAGATATGAGGGAGAGAAGATGGACATTACACAACAAATGTAGAAGCAGGTGTGTGTGGAAAGCTGGGTGTACTTGGCAGCATGTACATTCAACAGCACAGACAATAATGCTGGGGAGGTCAGCAGGGGCCAGACCAGGAAAGGATCCAGGTGCCTGATGACAGAGTCTGGTAATTACCCTAGAGGAGGTGTTGGACCATGCCAGCATTTTGAGAAGAAGGATGCTCTCAGCAGACTTCTGTTAGAAAGATCACTCTGACTGTATTGTGAAGGATGGAATACTGGGGTGTTGCAACGGTAAGGTTGGTGGGAGGCAGTCGGGGGAGGAACAAGAACTGTTAGGAGCCTTTGGTAGCCATCCAGGCAAGAAACAATAGGGCCAGAAGCCTGGCAGTGGCAGAGTGTGAAATTACTTTGTACAGTGTAAAATGTCACAGTGACGTTCAGAAAAGGTAGGAGGGAAGGAAAGGAGGAGGAAGAATGGGAGGGAGAAAGGCAGGGAGACAGAAGGAAAACAGTCAGGGAGAGAAAGGAGACAGAGGAATTGAGTCTTCCACGAAGTCGACATTTGAAGTCAAAGTGTTTCATTAAGCTACAATCACAACTGTTAGTCTGGCCTGAGGTGTGATAGGATTACCAGCACGCCACGTCTCAGCCCATCAGCCAGATGGCTGCTGATTGGTTCTACTGAAAACTAATCAGAAGCCTTCGTCAGTGGTTCAACTGCTACAAATAGCCACAGCACAGGTAAGCTCAGCGAACAGAACCTGTTGCCAAATACACATCCAAAAGGAAACAGGAAAGGTGGCACAATTTCTTTTTTGACAGTTAGCAGTATCGAGGCTTGTTTACAAGTTTCCTGAGACTGGCAGCCCACACAAACACAGACACATCTGGACTTCTAGATTTAAGGACCATAATATAGGCTGTATTTCACGGTAAATTCAGTACAGGAAGCTGCAGGAGCACATCTAAGAGTATATGATGACTCAGAAGAAATAAATTAATACATGCCCATTCTTTCTCTTAAGTTTTCTATTTTGTTTCATAGATACCTATGTTAGTCAATTACTGTACTGTAATGATTCTAATTACCACATGCATTCTTTTTTAAATTTTTAAATGTATGTATATTTTAATTGGAGGACAATTGCTTTACAGAATTGTGTTGGTTTCTGCCAAACATGAACATGAATCAGCCAAATGTATACATATGTCCCCTCCCTCTTGAACCTCTTTCCTACCTCCTTCCCCATCCCACCTCTCTAGGTTGTTACAGGGCCATGGTTTGAGTTCCCTGAGTCATACAAATTCCAATTGGGTATCTATTTTACATATGGTAACATAAGTTTCCTTCTTCCTCCCAACTCTGTGTCCATAAGTCTGTTCTCTATGTCTGAATCTCCACTGCTGTCCTGCAAACTAACACAGGAGATTTTAATAGGAAAAAAAATATATATATATATATATATATATATATATAAAAGCAATCAGGTAAAATGACATAAGATGGCTTTAAGAAAACCAAACTGTTCTCACTGAGCTCAATTATGTCAATTCTTCCGTTCTTTTTCTTTCCTTTTCTTTCTCCTTTTATATTAATTATTGATGTCAAGAAGGAATCACCTATTAGACACCACTGAAGCTATTTTAAAGTGTCCTGAGTTATTGAAACTTGTTATTTTGCATGACTCTGTTCCAAACAAATGACATTCTGCTTTCATCTGGATGAATTACTGAGTAATTGAATAATTGTCCGGAGAGAGCAAGTCTGAATTTGGAAAATATTCAAAGACAAAGATGCTAAGTGAAGAATGTGGAGGAGGGCGTGGCCACCCACTCCATTATTCTTCCCTGGAAAATCCAATGGACAGAGAAGCCTGGTGGACTACAGTTCACGGGGTCCACAAGTAGGATATGACTAAAGCGACTTAGCATGCCTGCAAATGAATGAAGTTACATAAAATTTCAGAAGAGATCTTAACTCTCTTCATTTCACAATAAATTTTCTGTTCAAGGTTTACAATTTAGCACATCCAGATCTGCTTATCAATAGCTTAGCTTTTACATAATGGAGGAAAGTAAGGGAAATGTAGATAATCCTAAATAAAACAGGAAAAGCAAAGGACATCCTTAGTGCAAAAATTCATGAAAGCAGTAACATCATAAAAACATAGAATTAAATTTTTAAAAAGATGTCAACATAGCCTTTTTGGAATAAAAGTTACATGAAGGGTGCTATTTCGTTATTAAGCAGATTAATATTTAGATCTCTGTTTTAAACAATGCTGATGGTACTTCTGAAGATAAAGAGTGATGCATTCTTGTTCCCAAGGTTTAGGATATAAAAAAATGAATGCAAGTTCTAACCGTGAAACCCTTGCCATTTTGAGGAACTGGGTTTGTGTGAACATCTGCCAGACCAACAGAGAGAAAAACTCTTATTTTATGCAGTTTTTATAGGACCAGGAGTATTTTCAACACATTCCAAAAGCCCCTAATGATACTTCACCCAGTTCAGCATCCCGAAGCTTGGTACATAATTAATGAGGTGGTGGAAGGTCTCTAGAATTAGTTTTCATCTAAATAAAGGTGCCCGATGTTTATCTGCACCCTTTGTACTCATTGTTGCCTTGAATATACCGAGCTTCCTGTCGGGACGGGGAACTATCGATTTGCTGACTAATCTTTTTATCTGATCATTATAGATTGTAACGCTGAGTCTATAACCTTTACACACACTATTGTAGTTAAATAAAACCACAATACAAAATAATCAACATGTTCTCCTATTGATATTTCTCTTTCAGGCTAGAGTAGAAGAGAGAGGTCAGTTTGACAACTGGACATTCGTATTTTTAGAGAAAAATATGAATAGAAGATGAATATACAATCTTAACTTTCTTAATATAAATTACTCAGGAAGAAACAGTGTGGAGCCTTGGGGAAATCAACAGCTTCTTCAATTGGATTGCCTCTGTCACTGTATGGACACAGTCTTGTTTGATGTCCTCCTACCATTTGTCTTGTATGGAGTCTTTTATCTAAATCCAAAGTAATGCAGTCATCAGGGCTGCAATTCAATAATGGCTCCACAGGAGCTGTCATCCACAGTTTGCTATTCATCTTGTAAAAGGCTTTGAGTTTTCAAAGTACCAAGTAAGGTTGGCATTTCAATGCTGCAGACAGATCGCTTAAAGTTCCTTTGTGTTCACAAAAAAGGGAGTGGAATAGAGAATGGGGGGCGATTAAATGGGCAACCTGCTACTCTACCTGACTACCTGGGGGTAACCCCATGCTACCCAAGGGAGTGAAGACATTAGGTGATCTGACCCTCGCAGTAATGGGACATCATGATGAATGGGGGAGTCAATGAATGATGTTTTGTTCACACTGAGCTCCACTGCTATAATTAAGAGGCAACAAATTTATGGAAATTGAGACCAGGAAAAGCAAAGGTTAACAAAAAGCAATGACGAGAAACATTCTTTCTTGAGACATTTTCAGAATCAAGGCATCTTAGAATTTAAAGACATCATTAATGGCTTTAGAGATGGATAAACTAAAGCTGAAGATGTGAATTAATGGTTCTAAGTTCCCATGTACGGCTATGGTTATTTGTATGTGCACAGAACTGGACTGTGCTTACCATTGCTGGACCTGATCATTGATTTTTTTGGCTGAAAGTATGGCTATTTCCTTATTCTATTTAGACAGTTTCCTAGTTCTTCCATGACCATGATATAAGTGCATTGGGAATGACTAGACTAAGAAAGAATAGTGTAAGAGTTCCTAGAAGCATGAAGTGATTAAACCAAAAACAAGTTCACCAGACCACTGCCATTCAAATATTTGCTTGATGGCCCCTGAATATAAAGGACAGAGGAGATACTAAAGCCACCCAACTCTTGCACTAATTCCCTGTGATTCTGGCTCTCAGCTTCCACTTTGGTAATGAGGAGGAAGTTAGATGAGAGGAGCTATAACACAATAGAAATTTTAGAGTAGTAGCAAAAACCTAGATTCTATCTAAGGCTGGCATTGCTATTAACTATACAGTCTTGGGCAAGTCATTTGGTTTGTAGGCTTTAATTTCCCTAACTAGTAAGAGATTTAAAATAAAATATTTCAAAAGTACGTTTCTTCCCAAATGCATACTGTGGTTCCGTGAGGGTAACATGACTATATTTTCTCCACACATCACAGGCTCATGGAATGTCATCAACAATATTAATAACTCTGTATCAGTTATTAATACATTAACTGCAGCTTCTTCAGTTTTTCAAGTGCTGTGCTTATAGCTGAGGATTGCATGTTTGTTCTTGCCTTCATGGAACTTGCAGTCTAGTGAAGAAGACAGACATTTTGTCAATAATGGCCAGAGCTGTACATTTATAATTGTGATAAGTTTTGAAACTGTGAGAATGCAAGCTGCTGTGAAATTGAAGAGATCAGGGAAAGCCTCCCCGAGGATATAATAAATAGGCTGAAATCTTAACGCTGGTGAAATGATCTTTTTGCCATGGTCGATCTAATCTTTGTCCAGAAAAGAACAATGAATCATTGAAAGATTTTAAAGAAGATATAGTTTAATAAGATCTGCATCTGGCTCAAGTTTTAGAAAGATTAGTTTGTTGAAAGTATAGAGGAAGAGTTGAAGGGGAGCAAAACTAATGAGACATTAATGTTCCTTGCAAGACAACAAGAACTAATTTTCATCAGGAATACTAGGCGATACAATAGTACTTAAACTTTGTGATGCCAAGAACTGAGCCAAGACACAGATGGAGAGCTGTGTGTGATTGCCCTTCACTAGTACTCGATAAATGATTTTTAAGTGCATTGGGAATGACTAGACTAAGAAAGAATAGTGTAAGAGTTCCTAGAAGCATGAAGTGATTAAACCAAAAACAAGTTCACCAGACCACTGCCATTCAAATATTTGCTTGATGGCCCCTGAATATAAAGGACAGAGGAGATACTAAAGCCACCCAACTCTTGCACTAATTCCCTGTGATTCTGGCTCTCAGCTTCCACTTTGGTAATGAGGAGGAAGTTAGATGAGAGGAGCTATAACACAATAGAAATTTTAGAGTAGTAGCAAAAACCTAGATTCTATCTAAGGCTGGCATTGCTATTAACTATACAGTCTTGGGCAAGTCATTTGGTTTGTAGGCTTTAATTTCCCTAACTAGTAAGAGATTTAAAATAAAATATTTCAAAAGTACGTTTCTTCCCAAATGCATACTGTGGTTCCGTGAGGGTAACATGACTATATTTTCTCCACACATCACAGGCTCATGGAATGTCATCAACAATATTAATAACTCTGTATCAGTTATTAATACATTAACTGCAGCTTCTTCAGTTTTTCAAGTGCTGTGCTTATAGCTGAGGATTGCATGTTTGTTCTTGCCTTCATGGAACTTGCAGTCTAGTGAAGAAGACAGACATTTTGTCAATAATGGCCAGAGCTGTACATTTATAATTGTGATAAGTTTTGAAACTGTGAGAATGCAAGCTGCTGTGAAATTGAAGAGATCAGGGAAAGCCTCCCCGAGGATATAATAAATAGGCTGAAATCTTAACGCTGGTGAAATGATCTTTTTGCCATGGTCGATCTAATCTTTGTCCAGAAAAGAACAATGAATCATTGAAAGATTTTAAAGAAGATATAGTTTAATAAGATCTGCATCTGGCTCAAGTTTTAGAAAGATTAGTTTGTTGAAAGTATAGAGGAAGAGTTGAAGGGGAGCAAAACTAATGAGACATTAATGTTCCTTGCAAGACAACAAGAACTAATTTTCATCAGGAATACTAGGCGATACAATAGTACTTAAACTTTGTGATGCCAAGAACTGAGCCAAGACACAGATGGAGAGCTGTGTGTGATTGCCCCTTCAGATCTTAGTTCTGGGTGTTGGACCCTAAATTTAGAAGTATCACTTTCTTGCACTTTGTGACCATGTAATAGACTTTTCTGTCCATTCAAAAAAGTTAGTTCAAAGAGATATATGTTGATTTTAAAGAAAACAAGATTTTTCATGTTCATTTTTCTCTTCACATGACATTTAATGATAAATTACCATGAGATCAGGTGTTAATATCTGTGGCACTCATAAATAATGCTGGTGAATTCCAGAGCTAAATCATTACTTTACAATGGTTGGACCGAAATGATCACCCCATAAAATTTTGCCAGTCTTGCAGTATGGTCCATAATCTCTTAAATGTTATTTTGTGAACACACTTCTCAGAAAGGTCATGGGTAAAATGAAAAGTCTTGATTGAGCATTTTAAAGTCTGTTTATGGTGACTGACATATTATTCAAAAGAGTAATTTCCAGCAGATCCAAAATATTTCTTTAGAGTAATTTCTAAATATTCTGTCACATCCTGTTAAAGTGGGGGGAAAAATTTATTTTTTGCTTGAAATACCCTCTCCATTTTATTTCTCCTTCATGACTCTTTTCACCAATATATTTATCTTTACAAATTGACATTCTCATTGTTCTAAAATAAGCTTCATGTGATTTAATCTTCACCCTTTATATCAACTCATGCCAACAGACTTCATCCACTTCACAATCTCCTATTCTACTATATTATTCCTTCAAGGATAAGTTCAGACTTTTCCTCCCCGAGGATATAATAAATAGGCTGAAATCTTAACGCTGGTGAAATGATCTTTTTGCCATGGTCGATCTAATCTTTGTCCAGAAAAGAACAATGAATCATTGAAAGATTTTAAAGAAGATATAGTTTAATAAGATCTGCATCTGGCTCAAGTTTTAGAAAGATTAGTTTGTTGAAAGTATAGAGGAAGAGTTGAAGGGGAGCAAAACTAATGAGACATTAATGTTCCTTGCAAGACAACAAGAACTAATTTTCATCAGGAATACTAGGCGATACAATAGTACTTAAACTTTGTGATGCCAAGAACTGAGCCAAGACACAGATGGAGAGCTGTGTGTGATTGCCCCTTCAGATCTTAGTTCTGGGTGTTGGACCCTAAATTTAGAAGTATCACTTTCTTGCACTTTGTGACCATGTAATAGACTTTTCTGTCCATTCAAAAAAGTTAGTTCAAAGAGATATATGTTGATTTTAAAGAAAACAAGATTTTTCATGTTCATTTTTCTCTTCACATGACATTTAATGATAAATTACCATGAGATCAGGTGTTAATATCTGTGGCACTCATAAATAATGCTGGTGAATTCCAGAGCTAAATCATTACTTTACAATGGTTGGACCGAAATGATCACCCCATAAAATTTTGCCAGTCTTGCAGTATGGTCCATAATCTCTTAAATGTTATTTTGTGAACACACTTCTCAGAAAGGTCATGGGTAAAATGAAAAGTCTTGATTGAGCATTTTAAAGTCTGTTTATGGTGACTGACATATTATTCAAAAGAGTAATTTCCAGCAGATCCAAAATATTTCTTTAGAGTAATTTCTAAATATTCTGTCACATCCTGTTAAAGTGGGGGGAAAAATTTATTTTTTGCTTGAAATACCCTCTCCATTTTATTTCTCCTTCATGACTCTTTTCACCAATATATTTATCTTTACAAATTGACATTCTCATTGTTCTAAAATAAGCTTCATGTGATTTAATCTTCACCCTTTATATCAACTCATGCCAACAGACTTCATCCACTTCACAATCTCCTATTCTACTATATTATTCCTTCAAGGATAAGTTCAGACTTTTCCTCCTCAAGGAAGATGTTCCATTCTCTCAGTTTTCTACAAGATTTATTAGCTAAGTGTGTACTTAGTCACTCTGTCATGTCAAGCTTTTTGCAACCCTCTGGACTCTAACCCAACAGGCTCCTCTGTCCATGGGATTTTTCAGGCATGAATATTTAAGTGGGTGGTCATTTCCTTCTACAGGGGATCTTCTCCACCCAGGGATCGAAACTGCATCTGCTGTGTCTCTTTTTTTTTTTTTTTTTAATTAATTAATTTATTTATTTATTTTTGTACATGTATGTTCCCAGATCAATCAGATGCATATCCCTTGACCCTCCCCCCACCCAGTTCCCCCATCCCTCCAGACCATCGCTCCAAGTGGTTGTAGGTACTCCTATTCCCCTAGCACAATGACAATAGCTATCTTTTCTACACATGACAGTATAGGTTCCCATGTTACTCCCTCCCATTGTTCGGTCTCCACAATGTCTTTATGTCTATTCTCTGTTTTTTCATGAGTTCACTGCGTGTGTTATCATGACCATCTTACTAGATCCCATATATATGAGTTAGTATACTATACTTGTCTTTCTCTTTTTGACTTACTTCACTTTTTATGATAGGTTCTAGAGCCAGCCACTTCATTAGGATTGAGTCTTCTGCATTTCTTTTAACAGCTGAGTAGTATTCCATTGTATATATGTACCAGAGCTTCTGGATCCATTCATTTGTCGATGGACATCTAGGTTGCTTCCATGTTCTGGCTATTGTATAGAGAGCTGCAATGAACATTGGGGTACAGGTGCCTCTTTCAGTTTTGATTTCATCAGGATATAGGCCTAATAGTGGGATTGCTGGGTCATAGGGTGCTTCTATATTTAGTTTTTTAAGGAATCTCCATATTGTCTTCCATAGAGGTTGTATTAATTTACATTCCCTCCAGCAATGCAAGAGGGTTCCCTTTTCTCCACACCTTCTCCAGCATTTGTTGTCTGTCGATTTGTTGATGATGGCCATTCTGACAGGTGTGAGGTGGTATCTCATTGTGGTTTTAATTTGCATTTCTCTAATAATAAGCGAGGTTGAGCATTGTTTCATGTATTTTTGGACCATCTGTATGTCCTCTTTGGAGAGGCGTCTCTTTAGATCTTTTTCCCATTTTTTGATTGGGCTGCTCATTTTCCCTGTGCTGAGTTGTCTGAGTTGCTTGTAGATTTTGGAGATTAATTCTTTGTCTGTTGTTTCATTTGCTATGATTTTCTCCCACTCTGTGGGGTGTCTGTTGAACTTTTTTGTAATTTCTTTTGCTGTACAAAAGCTTTTAAGTTTCATAAGGTCCCATATGTTCATTTTTCTTTTCAGTTTTGCTATTTTAGTTGGTGGGTCAGTGAAGATCTTGCTTTGATTGATGTCCTTGAGGGTTTTGCCTATATTCTCCTCTAAGAGTTTGATGGTTTCTGCTCTTACATTGAGGTCTTTAATCCATTTTGAGTTGATCTTAGTGTATGGTGTCAGGGAATGTTCCAATTTCATGTTTTTGCATGTAGCTGTCCAATTCTCCCAGCACCACTTGTTAAAGAGGCTGTCTTTGTCCCATTTTATAGTTTCTCCTCCTTTATCAAAAATAAGGTACCCATAGGTGCGTGGGTTGATCTCTGGGTTCTCAATCTTGTTCCATTGATCTATAGTTCTGTTTTTGTGCCAGTACCATACTGTCTTGATAACTGTTGCTTTGTAGTAGACTCTGAAGTTAGGGAGGCTGATCCCTCCAACTCCATTTTTCTTCCTCAGGATTGCTTTGGCTATTCGAGGTCTTCTGTGTTTCCATATGAACTGTGCTATTATTTGGTCTAGTTCTGTGAAAAATGTCAGTGGTAGTTGAATAGGTATTGCATTGAATCTGTAGATGATATTTGGAAGTATGGTCATTTTCACAATATTGATTCTTCCAATTCAGGAACATGGAATATCTCTCCATCTGTTTAAGTCTTCTTTAATGTCTCTCATGAGTGTCTTGTAATTTTCTGTGTACAGTTCTTTTGTTTCTTTGGGTAGGTTTATTCCTAGATATTTGATTCTTTTGGTTGCGATGGTGAAGGGGATTGCCTCTTTGATTTCATTTTCTGATTTTTCATTGTTTGTGTATAGGAATGCCAGTGATTTCTGTGTGTTGACTTTATATCCTGCAACTTTGCTGAATTCATTGATTAGTTCTAGTAGCTTTGTAACCGTGTCTTTGGGATTTTCTATGTATAATATCATGTCGTCTGCAAAAAGAGAGAGCTTGACTTCTTCCTTTCCAATCTGGATTCCTTTGATTTCTTTCTCTTCTCTTATTGCTGTTGCTAGGACTTCCAGGACTATGTTGAATAGCAGTGGTGAAAGTGGGCACCCCTGTCTTGTTCCTGATCTTAGAGGGAATGCTTTCAGTTTTTCACCATTAACAATAATGTTCGCTGTAGGTTTATCATAGATGGCTTTTATTATGTTGAGATAGGTTCCTTCTATGCCCATGTTCTGAAGAGTTTTGATCATAAATGGATGTTGTACTTTGTCAAAGGCTTTTGATGCATCTATTGAAATGATCATGTGATTTTTGTCTTTCAACTTGTTGATATGGTGTATCACGTTGATTGATTTGTGGATGTTGAAGAAGCCTTGCATGCCTGGGATGAACCCAACTTGATCATAATGTATGAGTTTTTTGACATGTCGTTGAATTCTGTTTGCTAGGATTTTGTTGAGGATCTTGGCATCTAAGTTCATCAGTGAAATTGGCCTATAGTTTCCCTTTTTTGTGTTGTCTTTGCCTGGTTTGGGTATCAGGGTGATGGTGGCCTCATCGAATGTGTTTGGGAGTTTTCCTTCCTGTGCAATTTTTGAAGAGTTTTGAACAGGCTTGTACCCATAGGTGCGTGGGTACCCCATCTTGTTCATTCTATAGTTCTGTTTTGTGCCAGTACCATACTGTCTTGATAACTGTTGCTTTGTAGTAGACTCTGAAGTTAGGAGGCTGATCCTCCAACTCCATTTTTCTTCCTCAGGATTGCTTTGGCTATTCGAGGTCTTCTGTGTTTCCATATGAACTGTGCTATTATTTGGTCTAGTTCTGTGAAAAATGTCAGTGGTAGTTGAATAGGTATTGCATTGAATCTGTAGATGATATTTGGAAGTATGGTCATTTTCACAATATTGATTCTTCCAATTCAGGAACATGGAATATCTCTCCATCTGTTTAAGTCTTCTTTAATGTCTCTCATGAGTGTCTTGTAATTTTCTGTGTACAGTTCTTTTGTTTCTTTGGGTAGGTTTATTCCTAGATATTTGATTCTTTTGGTTGCGATGGTGAAGGGGATTGCCTCTTTGATTTCATTTTCTGATTTTTCATTGTTTGTGTATAGGAATGCCAGTGATTTCTGTGTGTTGACTTTATATCCTGCAACTTTGCTGAATTCATTGATTAGTTCTAGTAGCTTTGTAACCGTGTCTTTGGGATTTTCTATGTATAATATCATGTCGTCTGCAAAAAGAGAGAGCTTGACTTCTTCCTTTCCAATCTGGATTCCTTTGATTTCTTTCTCTTCTCTTATTGCTGTTGCTAGGACTTCCAGGACTATGTTGAATAGCAGTGGTGAAAGTGGGCACCCCTGTCTTGTTCCTGATCTTAGAGGGAATGCTTTCAGTTTTTCACCATTAACAATAATGTTCGCTGTAGGTTTATCATAGATGGCTTTTATTATGTTGAGATAGGTTCCTTCTATGCCCATGTTCTGAAGAGTTTTGATCATAAATGGATGTTGTACTTTGTCAAAGGCTTTTGATGCATCTATTGAAATGATCATGTGATTTTTGTCTTTCAACTTGTTGATATGGTGTATCACGTTGATTGATTTGTGGATGTTGAAGAAGCCTTGCATGCCTGGGATGAACCCAACTTGATCATAATGTATGAGTTTTTTGACATGTCGTTGAATTCTGTTTGCTAGGATTTTGTTGAGGATCTTGGCATCTAAGTTCATCAGTGAAATTGGCCTATAGTTTCCCTTTTTTGTGTTGTCTTTGCCTGGTTTGGGTATCAGGGTGATGGTGGCCTCATCGAATGTGTTTGGGAGTTTTCCTTCCTGTGCAATTTTTTGAAAGAGTTTTAGAAGGACAGGCATTAGCTCTTCTTTAAATGTTTGGTAGAATTCGGCTGTGAAGCCATCTGGCCCTGGGCTTTTATTTTTGGGTAGATTTTTAATCACAAATTCGATTTCTGAGCTTGTGATTGGGTTGTTCAAAGCTTCTGTTTCTTCCTGGCTCAGTCTTGGGAGATTAATCCTCTCCAAGAAACTGTCCATTTCTTCCAAGTTGTCCAGTTTGTTGCCATAGAGTTGCTCATAATAGTCTCTTATAATCCTTTGGATTTCTGCATTATCTGTTGTAATCTCTCCTTTTTCATTTTTGATTTTGTTGATCTGGTTCTTCTCTCTCGTTTTCTTAATAAGTCTGGCCAGTGGCTTGTCAATTTTGTTTACCTTTTCAAAGAACCAGCTTTTTGCTTTATTTATCTTTACTATTGTTTCTTTTGTTTCTTTCTCATTTATTTCTGCTCTGATCTTTATGATTTCTCTTCTTCTGCTGGCTCTGGGATGTTTTTGTTCTTCTTTCTCCAACTGTTTTAAGCGGAGGGTTAGGTCATCTGCTTCATATTTTCCTAGTTTCTTGAGATGGGATTGTATTGCTATAAATTTCCCTCTTAGAACTGCTTTTGCTGTATCCCATAGGTTTTGCACTGTCGTGTGTTCATTGTCATTTTCTTCTAGGAATTGTTTAATTTCTCCTTTGATTTCCTCAATGATCAGTTGGTTTTTTAGGTATGTATTGTTTAATCTCCATGTGTTTCTGTTTTTAGGTTTATCATAGATGGCTTTTATTATGTTGAGATAGGTTCCTTCTATGCCCATGTTCTGAAGAGTTTTGATCATAAATGGATGTTGTACTTTGTCAAAGGCTTTTGATGCATCTATTGAAATGATCATGTGATTTTTGTCTTTCAACTTGTTGATATGGTGTATCACGTTGATTGATTTGTGGATGTTGAAGAAGCCTTGCATGCCTGGGATGAACCCAACTTGATCATAATGTATGAGTTTTTTGACATGTCGTTGAATTCTGTTTGCTAGGATTTTGTTGAGGATCTTGGCATCTAAGTTCATCAGTGAAATTGGCCTATAGTTTCCCTTTTTTGTGTTGTCTTTGCCTGGTTTGGGTATCAGGGTGATGGTGGCCTCATCGAATGTGTTTGGGAGTTTTCCTTCCTGTGCAATTTTTTGAAAGAGTTTTAGAAGGACAGGCATTAGCTCTTCTTTAAATGTTTGGTAGAATTCGGCTGTGAAGCCATCTGGCCCTGGGCTTTTATTTTTGGGTAGATTTTTAATCACAAATTCGATTTCTGAGCTTGTGATTGGGTTGTTCAAAGCTTCTGTTTCTTCCTGGCTCAGTCTTGGGAGATTAATCCTCTCCAAGAAACTGTCCATTTCTTCCAAGTTGTCCAGTTTGTTGCCATAGAGTTGCTCATAATAGTCTCTTATAATCCTTTGGATTTCTGCATTATCTGTTGTAATCTCTCCTTTTTCATTTTTGATTTTGTTGATCTGGTTCTTCTCTCTCGTTTTCTTAATAAGTCTGGCCAGTGGCTTGTCAATTTTGTTTACCTTTTCAAAGAACCAGCTTTTTGCTTTATTTATCTTTACTATTGTTTCTTTTGTTTCTTTCTCATTTATTTCTGCTCTGATCTTTATGATTTCTCTTCTTCTGCTGGCTCTGGGATGTTTTTGTTCTTCTTTCTCCAACTGTTTTAAGCGGAGGGTTAGGTCATCTGCTTCATATTTTCCTAGTTTCTTGAGATGGGATTGTATTGCTATAAATTTCCCTCTTAGAACTGCTTTTGCTGTATCCCATAGGTTTTGCACTGTCGTGTGTTCATTGTCATTTTCTTCTAGGAATTGTTTAATTTCTCCTTTGATTTCCTCAATGATCAGTTGGTTTTTTAGGTATGTATTGTTTAATCTCCATGTGTTTCTGTTTTTAGGTTTTTTTTTCTGGTAGTTGATCTCCAGTCTCATTGCATTGTGGTCCGAGAAGATGGTTGATATAATTTCGGTTTTCTTGAACTGACTGAGGTTAAATTTGTGGCCCAATATGTGGTCTATCCTGGAGAATGTTCCGTGAGCACTTGAGAAGAAAGTGTATTCTTCTGCTTTTGGATGGAACGTCCTAAAGATATCGATGAGGTCCATCTTTTCCAGTGTAGCATTTAAGGCTTGTGTTTCTTTATTAATTTTCTGTTTTGTTGATTTGTCCATTGGTGTGAGAGGAGTGTTAAAGTCTCCTACTATTATTGTGTTATTGTTGATTTCTTCCTTTATGTCTGAAAGTACCTGTCTTATGTATTGAGGTGCCCCTGTGTTGGGTGCGTAGATATTCATGACTGTTATGTCTTCCTCTTGGATAGATCCCTTAATCATGATGTAGTGACCTGCCTTGTCTCTTAGAATCTTCTTTACTTTAAAGTCTATTTTGTCTGATATAAGGATTGCCACTCCAGCTTTCTTTTGATTTCCATTTGCATGAAATATCTTTTTCCAGCCTTTCACTTTCAGTCTATGAGTGTCTCTAGGTCTGAAGTGGGTCTCTTGTAAACAGCATATATATGGGTCTTGCTTCTGGATCCATTCAGCCAGCCTGTGTCGTTTGGTTGGAGCATTTACTCCATTTACATTCAAAGTAATTATTGATATGAATGTTCCTATTGTCATCTTCTTAGAAATTTGGGGTTTGATTTGTAAGGCTTCTCCTACTCTTGTATTTATTGGCTATATCAGGCCCTTTAACACTTGTTGTAGGGCTGGTTTTGTGGTACAGAATTATTTTAGTTTTTGCTTGTCTGTGAAGCTTTTGACTTCACCATCGATTTTGAATGAGATTCTTGCTGGGTAGAGAATTCGTGGTTGCAGGTTATTCTCTTTTAGCCATTTAAATGTATCTTGCCATTCTCTTCTGGCCTGTAGGGTTTCTGTTGAGAGATCCACAGTTAAACGTATGGGGTTTCCTTTATATGTTATTTGTTGTTTGCTCCTAGCTGCTTTTAGTAATTTTTTTGTCTTTATATTTATGTCTTGGTTTTTAGGTATGTATTGTTTAATCTCCATGTGTTTCTGTTTTTAGATTTTTCTGGTAGTTGATCTCCAGTCTCATTGCATTGTGGTCCGAGAAGATGGTTGATATAATTTCGGTTTTCTTGAACTGACTGAGGTTAAATTTGTGGCCCAATATGTGGTCTATCCTGGAGAATGTTCCGTGAGCACTTGAGAAGAAAGTGTATTCTTCTGCTTTTGGATGGAACGTCCTAAAGATATCGATGAGGTCCATCTTTTCCAGTGTAGCATTTAAGGCTTGTGTTTCTTTATTAATTTTCTGTTTTGTTGATTTGTCCATTGGTGTGAGAGGAGTGTTAAAGTCTCCTACTATTATTGTGTTATTGTTGATTTCTTCCTTTATGTCTGAAAGTACCTGTCTTATGTATTGAGGTGCCCCTGTGTTGGGTGCGTAGATATTCATGACTGTTATGTCTTCCTCTTGGATAGATCCCTTAATCATGATGTAGTGACCTGCCTTGTCTCTTAGAATCTTCTTTACTTTAAAGTCTATTTTGTCTGATATAAGGATTGCCACTCCAGCTTTCTTTTGATTTCCATTTGCATGAAATATCTTTTTCCAGCCTTTCACTTTCAGTCTATGAGTGTCTCTAGGTCTGAAGTGGGTCTCTTGTAAACAGCATATATATGGGTCTTGCTTCTGGATCCATTCAGCCAGCCTGTGTCGTTTGGTTGGAGCATTTACTCCATTTACATTCAAAGTAATTATTGATATGAATGTTCCTATTGTCATCTTCTTAGAAATTTGGGGTTTGATTTGTAAGGCTTCTCCTACTCTTGTATTTATTGGCTATATCAGGCCCTTTAACACTTGTTGTAGGGCTGGTTTTGTGGTACAGAATTATTTTAGTTTTTGCTTGTCTGTGAAGCTTTTGACTTCACCATCGATTTTGAATGAGATTCTTGCTGGGTAGAGAATTCGTGGTTGCAGGTTATTCTCTTTTAGCCATTTAAATGTATCTTGCCATTCTCTTCTGGCCTGTAGGGTTTCTGTTGAGAGATCCACAGTTAAACGTATGGGGTTTCCTTTATATGTTATTTGTTGTTTGCTCCTAGCTGCTTTTAGTAATCTGTCTTTATATTTAGTCTGCGTTAGTTTGATTAGTATGTGCCTTGGTGTGTTTCTTCTGGGGTTTCTCCTGTATGGAACTCTTTGCTGTGTCTCTTAAATTGCAGGCAGATTCTTTATCCATTAAGCCAACAGAGAAGTCCCGCTTTATTAGCTGTAATATCTTTGATCTTTATGTCATTATACTAAATTATTTGGGCTTCCCTGGTGGTCCAGTGGGTAAGGACACCGCCTTGCAGTGCAAGGGGCGCTGGTTCAATCCCTGGCCTGGGAAGATCCCATGTGCTGTGGAGCGGCTGGACTGATGTGTCCAATTACCCAGCCGGAGCTCTGGAGTGCACGCGCCCAGAGCCGGTGCTCTGCGACAACAGAGGCCACCGCGATGGGAGGCCCACACGGGCCAAAGAACAAAGATGGATGAAAATAGACAAATGAAAGACCAATAGAAATGGCCTGCCCGCCCCCCTCCCTCCCACTCCCTCCCAGAAAAGAAAAAAATTATTTGCTTTGATATATATTAATTCATGATATATATTTATACCACTTTAAAGAATAGATAAGGAATATTTGTTGATCAAAGTAACACCAGTCAAAGAACATTTCAAATCCTTCAAAAAGACTATATAGATGAAATTCAATATAAAAAGTAAAGTTATAATGATGATATTGCCAAGGAAATTGACTGACCTGGATTAATTTTTCTAAACTGGATGGACTGGCCAAATATACTGTTAATATGGTACTCATGGAAATAAAAATAGAGTAAAAATTATAAAACCTGGCTCAAAATCTCTGCTTCTCCTTTCAGCATTCATGTAATGAATCTAGCCTTTGCTAAAATTAGTGCTTTGTACCATTGTTAGAGGACTTTATGGTATTAACTATATATTAGAAAAACCTAGGAGGCTGACACACTCAGACTTGCTCAAATTCATTAAATTAGAGCTTCCACGACTTTCCTTGAAAGCTCTAAGACAAAAAAGAATATGGAATCTCAAATTTATTGAGCATGGACAATACATCAGCACAGCTGTGTGAGTCTTACCTTGGTTCATAAGACCCTGCATGATCAGGTCCCTGCCCTCATTTCTAATATCATATGGAACAATTCAGCTTAGCCTCTTTTCTCAGTGAATTTCCTTTTAGTCTTTGGGAGTGCACAACCCATTCATAGTCAGACTGTTCATTCTGGTTGGAATGTTCTTTGCACTGATGATTGCATAGTTTAGTCCTTCCTGTTATTCATAGTTTAACTGAAATATTACCTTCCAAGATGATATTCTGCCTAAGTGAAGTAAGCTTCCATCAATCAAACTCAACCTACAACCTCAAGATTTGTTTTCTTCATAATACAGTATATCATAGTAAAATTAATCACATATATGCCATACACATTTTAATATTGGGTGCAGAAAGAACCATTCACACATTCTTGTGCTAAGGTGTGAAGACTTATCTCCATCTTCAACACCTCTACTTTGGTAAAACCACAGGGAGTGGTTAATCAATTTCAGGTCTTCCAGATTTCTGCTATGAAGGTCAGATATCATTAATTATATTCTCTTCAAAATGCAGAAGTTTCATATGAGGCTTCTAGTGGTTCATTTAAAGGTACTCTGTCTTGGCTGGAGGTAAACAGTGACCTGGAGGGGTGGCATAGGGCTTATAGCACAGCGTTTCCCAAAGACATCTGTCCCTCACGTTCACTCTCACCCTGATTCCTTTGTACACCTTGAGTGAAAGGTGTGAGAATTTGCTAAATGTGCCTCCAACACTACTGTTAACTTCTATTTGATGCTTTCTCACATTTCATATTACCTGACATGTACAAGTTCCAATCTTAACCCAAAGAAAGTGAAAATGTTAGTCACTCAGTCATGTCTGACTCCTTGCAACCCCATGGACTGTAGACTGCCAGGTTCCTCTCTCCATGGCACTCTCCAGACAAGAATATTGGAGTGGGTTGCCATTTCCTTCTCCAGGGGATCATCTCAACCCAGGGATGGAACCCGGGTCTCCTCCATTTCAGGTAGATTCTTTACCGTCTAAGAAGAGAAGCCCAAATCTCAGCGCCTTTAAAAAAATTTTTTTTTAATTCTAGTTTATTTTCTTCCTCAAAACAAAATCTTTTTCCCCAGATACCACTTTTGTATTTAGAAACGCTCTGTAACAGGAGAAAAGCTAGAGAAAAACAACATGGACTAGAAGAGATATGGAATGGGAAAGAATGAAAAACAAACAAACAATGAAGACAAAAACAAACCTTGAGTTTACAAGCTCCAAAGAGAATATATGATTACTGTTAATTTAAGGGGAGAAGATATGTCAACTCAATCAATTAGGCTCATCAGTTCTCCAAAATTTTGGTCAAATTGTAACTCTTAAAAATTAATGAAATCCCCAACAGTTTTTGCTTATGCAGATTATATCTATTAATATTTCCTATATTAGAAATTAAAAGAGAAGCTTTAAAATGTTAGAATAATGTGTACATGCATTTAACCATCAAAGTTATATCATTGTATTTCATGCAGCTTCCAGAAAACTGCAATTCACTTAAAAGAAAATAAGACTGGAAAAGGTAAATAATATCTCAGTGTTATTATGAAAATAGTCTTAACTTTTAGGTGCTCTTGAAAGAGTCAGTAATCCACAACACATGTGACCCTTTGGATTGTAGTCTACCAGGCTCCTCCGTCCATGGGGTTTTTCAGGCAAAAATAGGAGAGTGGTTTCCATTTCTTTCTCCAGGAGATTTTCCCAGTCCTGGGATTAAACCCGTTTCTCGTCTATCTCCTGCATTGCAGGCAGATTCTTTACCCACTGAGCCATCCAGAGAAGCTGCACAGGTATCCCAAGACTGTGCAGCTTGGGAGCACTGCTAAACTAGGTTTTTGAGCACTGCTAAACTAGGTTGTTAGTAATATTTTATGAGGGTTTTCAAAAATATAAATGTGAGTTATAATTTCTCCCAGGCACATTTTCAACTCAGACAACTGTTTATAAGTGTAAACCTTCCAGAATTCTCAACTGAGATAAAGAATCAAGCTGATGGAAAAAAAAAAAAAAAAAGTCTGGCTTAAAATGATTTAAAATATATCTAAATCAATTTATATTTCCTCATTGTACTTAATTAACTATATTCATCAGAAGAGAAATAATAATAAACATAGTAATTCCATCTATTTACATTGGTATATAATCTGCACTTACTGATTTATCTTAAAAATACTGGACTGGCTCAAAATATTCATTCAAAATTTTTCTATACCTTTTTATAAAAGATCCAAGCAAACCTTTTGGCAACCCATGATAACACTGACTTTTTCTCTTTCTTTGAATAAGGTCCAAAAATTATTGATACTTGCAGCATAAAATAAACATTAGATTATCTCCAACAGCACTTAGAAATGCTGTGCAAAGTGCAAAAACATACTTTTCACATCAAAGATAATAGCAAAACAACAGTGTTTCATGAAAAGCACCAAACTTGGCGTGATTATCTTCACAAAAGAGAGCTTGGTCTACTTTATGAAACACCCTAGAGGATATCTCAAGTATCAATATTGTTGACTCAGACAATTTATTAAGATAGTCTTTAAAAAATATTCTCTAATAATTATTCTTTCCTATTTTATAGCTAAATGATCACCTCCAAGCTTTTTTTTAAAATTAAGAATGGCTGCCCTGGAGGTGGAGTGAAGATGGCGGCATAAAAGGACCTGCACCCATCTCTCCTGCAAAATCGCCTGAATTGCAACAAATTCCTGAAAGACCATCCACAGGAGGAGATTAGATCCTATCCCAAAAGGATGCCCCACATTGAAGAGCAAAGAAGCCACAATAAGACAGTAGGAGGAGAGCAATTGTGCTTTTAAAATTCAAACCTCATACTCACCAGATAGACTAGGTGGGCCAAATACGCAAAGCCTTTTGCAAATCAAGACCCTGGAAAGGAGTAGTGACCCCCACAATGGACTGAGCCAGACCTGCTTTAGAGGGTCTAAGAGCTCTCTTAACTAGAAGTGCCCTTGAGCAGTCCTCGGAAAGATGGCACCCAATTCCCTCTGAATGAGGTTATCACTATAACATGATCATAGAGCAGCCGAGTAGGACTGGAGACTTTGTGCACCAAGATCTGGGAGAGGGGAATAGCAATCCCACATGAGACTGAGCAAGACTCACCTCTTGAGTATTCTGACATCTCCCATGGTAGAGGGGTTCGATATTGGCCTGCCGCAGGGTCAGGGACACTGCAGAAGTACTTCTCATAGAGCATGTGGGAATAGATCCTTTGTGAGAGAGATGCCACTACCGCTACTGTAGTTTGGCTGCAGGTCAAACCACAGGGAGGGAATTTAGCTCAACCCAGCAACAAAGGGATCTGGATTAATGATTAAGAAACTATCAGGGCCAGCCTGGATGGGCCTTTTAGTTCTGGAGTAGGTGCAAAAAAACAAGCAGTGAAAGAGGCCTTCAGATCCAACCACTGCCAGAGGCAAGAAAAAGACTGATAATGCCTGAATAGTCAATAAGACACCGAAGAACATAAGCATTCAGTATTTTCACATTTTTACTGGAGTGGGATTTACTGCTGGATTTTTATTATTATTATTTTATTTTATTTTTTATTCCTTTTTCTTGCTTTTTTATTTCCTTTTCTTTTTTTCAATCTTTTTTTTTTTTTCTTTTTTCCTCATTACCTCAGGTCCACCGCCCAGTTTTTTGCTTTTCTTTCCTCCATTGAACTCTATTGAAGCTACCAATCTTAGCAGTAAGACTGAATATATTCAAGTTTACTTATTTTTTTTTTATTTTAAACCACAGATTTTACTTTAGTATATACTTCTGATTCCAAATTGGCTACATACAAATCTTTGTCTCGCTATATTCAACTTTGCATTATTATTCTATATTTCTCTTCTATCCTCCCTTTCTCTTTTTCCCTTTCCCACCATATTACTTAGTCTGTTTTGTCCTCATTGCCTTATCCCCAACTGGGACCTTGCTGTAGCATTATTCTCCAATTTGTGCTCTAGTTATTTTGGTTAATAACTAGTGGACATCATTCTTGGATTTCTCTATTAGCCATGCGAATGTATTGTACTGTATGTTTTGTTGGAATGTATGGTTTATGTTATGGCTGTATATGTTGGTGTGTATAATTCAATATGCTAGGTAGTATTTGCATGATATTTTAATTGGCATTTGTCAAAGGTATACCTTCTGTTTCTCATTCACATATATATGTTTCAATACCATTTAATGCCATAATAAACCAGCCGTGAAATCTTCATTCCCTGATCAGGCAACGAGCCCACTGGCTTTAGGGAATGAGCACTGACTCCAAAACCCTACAATGCCAGAGAACACCTAACACTAGAGAGCATTAAACAGTGAGAATTCCAACAAAGGCAAGCACTTGGATGCAAGTCCTGACATCACCCAACCACCAGCATCACCCAGAGTAAGATGCCTTATCAAAACAAGAAACACCCATAGATCATTTGTATCAATAATTACTTTAAATGTAAATGGACTAAATGCCCCAACCAAAAGACAAAGAGTGGCTGAATAGATTCAAAAACAAGATCCATATATATGCTGTTTACAAGAAAGCCACTTCAGACTGAAACACTCATAGACTGAAAGTAAGAGGATGGAAAATGACATTCCATGCTAATGGAAATTAAAAGAAAGTTGGAGTAGCAATCCTCATATCAGACAAAGTAGACCTTAAAATAAAGAAGATTATAAGAGACAAGGTAGGTTACTACATAATGATTAAGGGATTGATCCAAGAGGAAGACATACCAATTATAAATATCTATGCACCCAACACAGGAGCACCCCAATACATAAGACAAACACTTTCAGACATAAAAGAAGACATCGACAGTAACACAATCATAGTAGGAAACTTTAACACTCCTCTCACACCAATGGACAGATCATCCAAACAGAAAATTAATAAAGAAACACAAGCATTAAATGCCACACTAGAAAAGATGGACCTCATCGATATCTTTAGGACCTTCCCTCCAAAAGCAGAGGAATAATACACTTTCTTCTCAGTTAATCATGGAACATCCTCCAGGATAAACCAAATCTTGGGCCACAAATCAAACCTCAGTCAACTCAAGAAAACTGAAATTATATCAACCATCCTCTCTGACCACAATGCAATGAGACTAGAGATCAACTACAGGAAAAAATCTGCTAAAAACACAAACACATGGAGATTAAACAACATATACCTAAAAAACAAACTGATTACTGAGCAAATCAAAGAAGAAATTAAACAATTCCTAGAAGAAAATGACAATGAACACACGAAAATGCAAAATCTAGGACACTGCAAAGGCAGTTCTAAGAGGGAAATTTATAGCAATAAAATCCTACCTCAAGAAACGAGAAAAATATTAAACAGATGACCTAACCCTATACTTAAAACATTTGGAGAAAGAAGAAAAAAAAACACCCCAAAGCCAGCAGAAGAAGGGAAATCATAAAGATCTGAGCAGAAATAAATGAAAAAGAAATGAAAGAAACAATAGTAAAGATAAACAAAACAAAAAGCTGGTTCTTCAAAAAGGTAAATAAAATTGACAAACCATTTGGCCAGACTCATCAAGAAAAAAAGAGAGAAGAACCAGATCAACAAAATCAAAAATAAAAAAGGAGAGATTACAACAGATAATGCAGAAATCCAAAGGATTATAAGAGACTATTATGAACAACTCTATGGCAACAAACTGGACAACCTGGAAGAAATGGACAGTTACTTAGAGAAGATTAATCTCCCAAGACTCAACCAGGAAGAAAGAGAAACTATAAACAATCCAATAACAAGCTCAGAAATCGACTTTGTGATCAAAAATCTACCCAAAAATAAAAGCCCAGGGCCAGATGGCTTCACAGCCGAATTCTACCAAACATTTAAAGAAGAGCTAATGCCTGTCCTTCTAAAAAATTGCACAGGAAGGAACACTTCCAAGCACATTCTATGAGGCCACCATCACCCTGATACCAAAGCCAGGCAAAGACAACACAAAAAAAGAAAATTATAGGCCAATTTCACTGATGAACTTAGATGCCAAGATCCTCAACAAAATTCTAGCGAACAGAATTCAACGACACATCAAAAAGCTCATACATTA
Source organism: Tragulus kanchil (assembly GCA_022376925.1). Taxonomy (NCBI): domain Eukaryota; kingdom Metazoa; phylum Chordata; class Mammalia; order Artiodactyla; family Tragulidae; genus Tragulus; species Tragulus kanchil. The sequence continues at coordinate 102,904,033 of JAIOJX010000025.1, read as the reverse complement.
TGATCAAGTCAATTTCATCCCAGTCATGCAAAGATTCTTCAATATCCACAAATCAATTAATGTGATACACTGTATCAACAAATTGAGAGATAAAACCACGTGATAATCTCAATAGATGCAGAAAAAGTCTTTGACAAAATCCAACATCCATTTATGATAAAAACTCTTCAAAAAATGGGTATAGAAGGATCCTACCCCAACACAGTAAAAACCATATATGAGAAGCCCACAGCGAACATTATCCTCAACGGTGAAAAACTGAAAGCATTCCCTCTAAGATCAGGAACAAGACAGGGGTGTCCACTTTCACCTCTATTATTCAACATCCTCCTGGAAGTTCTAGCCACAGCAATAAGAGAAGAAAAACAAATAAAAGAAATCCAGATTGGAAAAGAAGAAGTAAAACTTCCTTTATTTGCAGATGACACTATATAATACATAAAAAACCCCAAAGACACCATTAGAAAATTACTAGAGCTAATCAACGAATTCAGCAAAGTTGCAGGATACAAATCAATATACAGAAATCACTGGCATTCCTATACACAAACAATGAAAAATCAGAAAACAAAATCAAAGAGGCAATCCCCTTCACCACTGCAACCAAAAGAACAAAATATGTAGGAATAAACCTACCCAAAGAAACAAAAGAACTGTACACTGAAAATTATAAGACACTAATTAAAGAAGACTTAAACATATGGAGAGATATGCCATGCTCCTGGGTTGGAAGAATCAATATAGTGAAAATGACCATACTACCAAATATCATCTACAGATTCAATGCTATCCCTATCAAACTATCAATGACATTCTTCACAGAACTAGAATAAAGAATAACACAGTTCATATGGAAACACAAAAGACCTCGGATAGCCAAAGCGATCCTGAGGAAGAAGAATGGAGCCGGAGGGATCAGCCTCCCCAACTTCAGACTATATATACTACAAAGCAACAGTCATCAACACAGTATGGCACTGAAACAAAAACAGAAATATAGACCAATGGAACAAGATACAGAACCCATGGATAAACTCACACACATATGGGCACCTTATTTTTGACAAAGGAGGCAAAAATATACCATGGGGCAAAGACAGCCTCTTCAACAAATGGTGCTGGGAAAATTGGACAGCTACATGCAAAAAAAAAAAAACGAAGCTGGGACATTCCCTGACACCGTACACAAAAATAAACTCAAAATGGATTAAATACTTAAATGTAAGACCAGAAACCCTAAAATACTTAGAGGAGAATATAGGCAAAACCCTCAAGGACATAAATCAAAGCAACATCTTCCATGACCCACCTACTAGAACAGCAGAACTATGAACAAAAATTAACGTGTAGGACCTAATGAAACTTTAAAGCTTTTGTACAGCAAAAGAAACTACTAAAAAGCTGAACATACAACCCACAGAATGGTAGAAAGTCATAGCAAATGAAACAACAGACAATGAGTGAATCTCCAAAATCTACAAGCAACTCAGACAACTCAACATCAGAAAAATGAACAACCCAATCGAAAAATGGGAAAAGGACCTAAGCAGACAATTCTCCAAAGAGGACATACAGATGGCCAAAAAACAGATGAAATGATGCTCAACCTCACTTATTATTAGAGAAATGCAAATCAAAACTGCAATGAGATATCACCTTATACCAGTCAGAATGGCCATTATCAAGAAGTCGACAGACAATACATGCTGGAAAGGATGTGGAGAAAAGGGAACACTTTTGCATTGCCAGTGGGAATATAAATTGATACAGCCTCTATGGAAGACAGTATGGCGATTCCTTTCAAAACTAAAAATAGAAGCACCATACGACCCAGCAATCCCACTATTAGGCCTATACCCTGATGAAATCAAAACTGAAAGAAGCACCTGTACCCCAATATTCATTGCACCTCTCTATACAATAGCTAGAACATGGAAGCAACCTAAATGCCCATCGAAGAATGAATGGATAAAAAAGCTCAGGTACATATATACAATGGAATACTACAGAGCTGTAAAAAAAATGCAGAAGAACAAGTGCTAATGAGGTGGTTGGATCTAGAACCTATCATAAAAAGTGAAGTAAGTCAAAAAGAGAAAGACAAGTATACACTAATACATAAACATGGAATCTAGTAGGATGATAATGATAACACACGCAGTGAAGCGATGAAAAAACAGACATGGAGAATATACATATGGACATTATGGGGAAAGAACAGTGGGTGGGAGGCCTAAAGCAAGTAGCATGAAAACCTATACTATCATATGTGAAGAAAATAGCTATTGTCATTGCACTGTGAGAAAAGAGGATTCTGCAGGGGCACTGTGCGATGGCCTGCAGGAGTGGGATGGTGGGGGATGTGCATATGACTAATCTGGGATCATACATATCTGTAAACAGCAAAACTCTGTAAAAAATAAAAACTAAAATAAAAGTTTTTAAAAAAAAAAAAAAGAATGGTTGCCCTGAGGGAAGGATTTAACAAAAAGTTTCCTCATATCCGGAGTGGCAGAGATGATGGTTAATAGTGAGAGTCAGGGGATGGTCCCACGGGGCTGCTATAAGGCTTGGGATGACCAACATATGGTCAGCCGAGGCCCAACCAGCAGGGTGAGAATGTGAGCTCCTCACCCAGCTTTGTTGATGAAAAGAAAACAAATTTCTCCAGCAGGCAGTTCAACCTTTCCATGCAGCCAAAAGGAATATTGCCCTCCATTTTTGCCAGGGTAATAGGAAAACTATAGAGCTTAAGGAAAGAGAAGAAAGAGAGGATAATCATGAATGACAGATCTTATTTAAAATGGAAGGTCCCATACTGGGAACCCATGAATTGACAAATTCAGTTTCAGGTCAGTGGGAGAGATAAAGCTCTGCGAAGTTTAGTTCAGGCCTAGAGAAATAACGTAAAGATAAGTCTTTGTAGTTTGCATTCATACAGTATTATGATGGTGACTTTTGCACTTGCTGCATGAGAATATAAAATTCTTGTTCGGGACCAACCAACTGATGACAAAATACAATTCAGTGGAAGAACTTGAATGCAAGACAATAAGGTCGAGCTCTCATTTGCAACATTAACACTTAAAAAATTTAAATATACTATGTTATTTTTGTATTTATATATTTTTAATTGTTACTTCTCCAACCCCCCTCAAGGAAAAATCAGGAAGTTATTATCTACTTTATTACTATATACCATGGTATATATTAAACTTTTAAGAAATGTTTGTTGAATGAATGACTGATTTGAAAAAGTAAATGAATTTATCAGACTCTCCTGGGAAGTTCTTCAATTCCCAGACTCTCCTGGGAAGTTCTTCAAAGTGCTTGCCCCTAGTTGTAGAGTCTCTTTGAGGATCGCCCTGAGTCTGGATGATTAACAAACTCCACTGATAATTCTGATGTACTTGGAAGTACAAAAATTGTGGTGTGAATGTGCATATGACTAATCTGGGAACATACATATCTGTAAACAGCAAAACTCTGTAAAAAATAAAAACTAAAATAAAAGTTTTTAAAAAAAAAAAAAAGAATGGTTGCCCTGAGGGAAGGATTTAACAAAAAGTTTCCTCATATCCGGAGTGGCAGAGATGATGGTTAATAGTGAGAGTCAGGGGATGGTCCCACGGGGCTGCTATAAGGCTTGGGATGACCAACATATGGTCAGCCGAGGCCCAACCAGCAGGGTGAGAATGTGAGCTCCTCACCCAGCTTTGTTGATGAAAAGAAAACAAATTTCTCCAGCAGGCAGTTCAACCTTTCCATGCAGCCAAAAGGAATATTGCCCTCCATTTTTGCCAGGGTAATAGGAAAACTATAGAGCTTAAGGAAAGAGAAGAAAGAGAGGATAATCATGAATGACAGATCTTATTTAAAATGGAAGGTCCCATACTGGGAACCCATGAATTGACAAATTCAGTTTCAGGTCAGTGGGAGAGATAAAGCTCTGCGAAGTTTAGTTCAGGCCTAGAGAAATAACGTAAAGATAAGTCTTTGTAGTTTGCATTCATACAGTATTATGATGGTGACTTTTGCACTTGCTGCATGAGAATATAAAATTCTTGTTCGGGACCAACCAACTGATGACAAAATACAATTCAGTGGAAGAACTTGAATGCAAGACAATAAGGTCGAGCTCTCATTTGCAACATTAACACTTAAAAAATTTAAATATACTATGTTATTTTTGTATTTATATATTTTTAATTGTTACTTCTCCAACCCCCCTCAAGGAAAAATCAGGAAGTTATTATCTACTTTATTACTATATACCATGGTATATATTAAACTTTTAAGAAATGTTTGTTGAATGAATGACTGATTTGAAAAAGTAAATGAATTTATCAGACTCTCCTGGGAAGTTCTTCAAAGTGCTTGCCCCTAGTTGTAGAGTCTCTTTGAGGATCGCCCTGAGTCTGGATGATTAACAAACTCCACTGATAATTCTGATGTACTTGGAAGTACAAAAATTGTGGTGTGACTGCTCTAGTAGATAGGGGAATCATAGAAGAACAGATAAAGGGCCAGGCATTTTATAGAAATATAGCTGGGAGAAGAGACTCTATGCTCAGTGGGTACTTGGCATTAAATCTCTCCATAAAATGACTCCTTAACCTACCTTTATTTTAGTTTTTAGCTTAGCAAAATATTTGTGAATGTGGCATTTACATAGATGAGAGAAAATGGTGTATTAGGTTACCACAAAATTTAAAAGTGATTTCCTGCGTTTGACAGTGTTTATTTTTAATTTTTCCAGGAGCATCTTTCTTTTCCTTTTCTCTAAAATATCATCATATGTTCATTTGGACAACTTATGAGTAACTTGAAATCATCATTTAACATACTATTTTTCTTTCCCTCCCAACTCCAAAATAATTTATATTGCAAAGAAATCTAACATTTCATAGCAGTTACAACAATTTGCAATTATATTTATGTCTATGTTTTTTTTTTTTTTTTCAATTTCACTTTTTGTGATAAGAACACTTAACATGAGTTCTACCCTCTTAAATTTTAAGGACACAATGCGGCATTGTTGACTTTCATACAATGTTGTACAGAAGACCTCTGGAGTTTATCTTGCTTGACTGAAATGTTATCCTCATTGATTGCTATTTCCATATTGCTCTCTCCTCCCAACCCTTGACAATCATTGTTCCTCTCTTTGTTTCTGTGAGTTTAATTATTTTCAATATCTCATATAGGGAGAAACGTGGCATTTGCTTTTCTGTGATTGATTTGTTTCACTTAGCATAATGTCCTTAATTTCATCCATATTGTTGGATATTTCAGCATTTCCTTTTTTTTTTTTTAAAGGGTTTAATGGTGTATACCACTGTGTATACATTTCCACATCTTGGCTATGATGAATAGTGCTGCAATGAATGAAGGGATGCTGATATCTTTTTGAGATCCTAATCTCAATTCTTTTGGATAAATACCCAGAAGTGGGATTGCTAGATTATATAGAAATCTTATTGGTAATTTTTGAGGGATTTCCATAATATTTTCCACAGTATCTATACCATTTTTCATCCTTATCAATAACATAAAGGATTCTAAATTTTCCATATTCTTGCCTACACTTGTATTTTGATCTGTGTTTGTCATTTATATGTTTTCTACTCTAGAAGGTAAGTTTGATGAGGAACATTCATTGCCCTCTGAATTCTTCTTACTTAGAAGAGTGTACCATGAACCCCTAGTCTGTCTTGATGGCTGAGTACCTTTATTTAGTTTTTAGCTTAGCAAAATATTTGTGAATGTGGCATTTACATAGATGAGAGAAAATGGTGTATTAGGTTACCACAAAATTTAAAAGTGATTTCCTGCGTTTGACAGTGTTTATTTTTAATTTTTCCAGGAGCATCTTTCTTTTCCTTTTCTCTAAAATATCATCATATGTTCATTTGGACAACTTATGAGTAACTTGAAATCATCATTTAACATACTATTTTTCTTTCCCTCCCAACTCCAAAATAATTTATATTGCAAAGAAATCTAACATTTCATAGCAGTTACAACAATTTGCAATTATATTTATGTCTATGTTTTTTTTTTTTTTTTCAATTTCACTTTTTGTGATAAGAACACTTAACATGAGTTCTACCCTCTTAAATTTTAAGGACACAATGCGGCATTGTTGACTTTCATACAATGTTGTACAGAAGACCTCTGGAGTTTATCTTGCTTGACTGAAATGTTATCCTCATTGATTGCTATTTCCATATTGCTCTCTCCTCCCAACCCTTGACAATCATTGTTCCTCTCTTTGTTTCTGTGAGTTTAATTATTTTCAATATCTCATATAGGGAGAAACGTGGCATTTGCTTTTCTGTGATTGATTTGTTTCACTTAGCATAATGTCCTTAATTTCATCCATATTGTTGGATATTTCAGCATTTCCTTTTTTTTTTTTTAAAGGTTGAATGGTGTATACCACTGTGTATACATTTCCACATCTTGGCTATGATGAATAGTGCTGCAATGAATGAAGGGATGCTGATATCTTTTTGAGATCCTAATCTCAATTCTTTTGGATAAATACCCAGAAGTGGGATTGCTAGATTATATAGAAATCTTATTGGTAATTTTTGAGGGATTTCCATAATATTTTCCACAGTATCTATACCATTTTTCATCCTTATCAATAACATAAAGGATTCTAAATTTTCCATATTCTTGCCTACACTTGTATTTTGATCTGTGTTTGTCATTTATATGTTTTCTACTCTAGAAGGTAAGTTTGATGAGGAACATTCATTGCCCTCTGAATTCTTCTTACTTAGAAGAGTGTACCATGAACCCCTAGTCTGTCTTGATGGCTGAGTACATGTAGCATCTTAGATTTTTATGGAGCATGAGTTTTAAAATGTTTTTATGTACACTGTATCTTCCTAAAGCCCTATGAGGCAGACCATTGTTCTTTTCCCCCCATTACAAATGAGGAAACTGAGGCTTAGAGAAGATAAGCAACTAGCCTAAAGCCAAACAGCTTGCAAGTAATAAAGCCATATCTGCAACCTTGTAGGTCTATGTCATCTGTAATTTCACTTTGCTTTATTTTTCCTACTCCCTGTATTTTATCCTTGGCATGATTCCCCTCTGCATGTCACATATATATACAGAGAAAGAGAGAGAAGCAATGTTCCCAGCTACAACTATTAGTTATTAATCATCACTAACACAGTTGAATATCTCTTTTATCTGGCCAGAAATTTTAATCTTAAATAACAAGGGTCTGCCTCATAGGAGTGTTAGGAAGATACAGTGTACATAAAAATGCTTTAAAACTCATACTCCATAAAAATCTAAGGTACTACATGTACTCAGCCATCAATCCAGAGCAGAGGTTCATGGTACACTGTTCTAAGTAAGAAGAATTCAGATTAAGTCTCAACTGCAAGCCTGAATCTGGTATTAAGTCTAAGATATTTCAAGGTTTTCATAGTAGTTAGTCATAGCCCCAACTCTAAACTGAGACTTTATTGAACTCATTCACTGTGTATTGACAAGTGTACCAAAGAATTTCAACAACCATGGCAATGCTTTTTCTTTTGTACCATATTAGAGGCAGAAGATTAGAGCAGTAGGACATGGCATGAGACAGTTGCAAGAAGAGAAGACTGATACCTCACAGTGAGATAGAAGAAATAAATTAAGACCAAAAAGTGGGATTGCTAGATTATATAGAAATCTTATTGGTAATTTTTGAGGGATTTCCATAATATTTTCCACAGTATCTATACCATTTTTCATCCTTATCAATAACATAAAGGATTCTAAATTTTCCATATTCTTGCCTACACTTGTATTTTGATCTGTGTTTGTCATTTATATGTTTTCTACTCTAGAAGGTAAGTTTGATGAGGAACATTCATTGCCCTCTGAATTCTTCTTACTTAGAAGAGTGTACCATGAACCCCTAGTCTGTCTTGATGGCTGAGTACATGTAGCATCTTAGATTTTTATGGAGCATGAGTTTTAAAATGTTTTTATGTACACTGTATCTTCCTAAAGCCCTATGAGGCAGACCATTGTTCTTTTCCCCACATTACAAATGAGGAAACTGAGGCTTAGAGAAGATAAGCAACTAGCCTAAAGCCAAACAGCTTGCAAGTAATAAAGCCATATCTGCAACCTTGTAGGTCTATGTCATCTGTAATTTCACTTTGCTTTATTTTTCCTACTCCCTGTATTTTATCCTTGGCATGATTCCCCTCTGCATGTCACATATATATACAGAGAAAGAGAGAGAAGCAATGTTCCCAGCTACAACTATTAGTTATTAATCATCACTAACACAGTTGAATATCTCTTTTATCTGGCCAGAAATTTTAATCTTAAATAACAAGGGTCTGCCTCATAGGAGTGTTAGGAAGATACAGTGTACATAAAAATGCTTTAAAACTCATACTCCATAAAAATCTAAGGTACTACATGTACTCAGCCATCAATCCAGAGCAGAGGTTCATGGTACACTGTTCTAAGTAAGAAGAATTCAGATTAAGTCTCAACTGCAAGCCTGAATCTGGTATTAAGTCTAAGATATTTCAAGGTTTTCATAGTAGTTAGTCATAGCCCCAACTCTAAACTGAGACTTTATTGAACTCATTCACTGTGTATTGACAAGTGTACCAAAGAATTTCAACAACCATGGCAATGCTTTTTCTTTTGTACCATATTAGAGGCAGAAGATTAGAGCAGTAGGACATGGCATGAGACAGTTGCAAGAAGAGAAGACTGATACCTCACAGTGAGATAGAAGAAATAAATTCAGGGCAGAGGATATCCTGTTTCTTAGAAATAGAATATCGTTTTCTGTTAGAAACAGTGGTCCAAAATCATGCAAAAAGCTTTAAATTACATATAAGTACACTCTAGTGCTTTAGCAGTAAAAAACAAAAAAAAGTCTGCCAATGAAGGAGACACGGGTTCAATCCCTGTGTCAGGAAGATCCCCTGGAGAAGGAAACGGCAACCCACTCCAATATTTTTGCCTGGGGAATCCCAAGGACAGAGGAACCTCACAAGCAACAGCCCATGGGGTGGCAGAGTCAGATATGACATAGCGACTAAACCACAACAGTCTTCTTAAGAAGATTAGAGGAATAATTCATTTTTATAATGACATATTAAAAATAGTTTATACAATCTATCACTCACAAATTTCAACTACTTAGAAAATTGATATTTAACTTTAAAAAAATGATAGGTCAATGGGGGCATTATTGCTATCTGTTCTCAATCTCGTTCGGGAGTCTTCAAAGTGGCATATCTGACAGTGTACAAATGCATGTGGTCATCTTCCCTACCTTTTGTGCTTTCAAATGCTCTTTATCAATCACTTAAGTCTGTGCCTTTAATGCTTTCTATTTCAAGTTATCAATAAAACCATTACATTATTTATCACTGTCCCCTGCTTCCTATTATAGTCGAGGGCCTCATCATAGTACACTGTGTTATCGACACTGGCCACTTTAGTCTACTTAGTATCCATGCCCAGGTTCTAGGTACAGTACCCTATCTTTGGCCCAGATGCTATTTCTCCCCCCTCACAGCACACCAGCTTCAGAGATGCTGACTTCTTCTTTTTTTTTTTTCTTGTCATAGAAGTAGGCCTTGTGAAATGTTAGCCATTTGGCCACAGCAAAATTATTTCAGGGATGAATATATGACCCAATATCCAAATAAAATTAAAAAAAAAAAAAAAAAGCAATGATGTCTGATGTCTGAGACGTTGGTGTCTTATTGAGAGAAGAGACTTAATTACTCTGCTTTCCTGCATAACTGCAAAGAATGTAGAGCCCTTGGGGGTGCAGGCTCCCACCTTGGGATCATAAAGAAATATCACTGCTGAAATTGGACTTAAGACAGAAAAAAAATAGAGAAAATAAATAGAAAGTGTGAAGCCAGATCCTGGTTGTTGAATGAGCAGCCAGAGTAAGACTTGAAAGAGGCCAGTTGTGTGATCTAAAAATTCTGTCTCATTTAAGTGAGTTAATATTACAATTTTGTTATGTATGACTAAGAAATCCTAATTTATTTAAGCAGTTTGCCCTGCCTCTGTTCTAATACATTTTCGACACTCCTGCTGGGATATTTTTCTGGTAACATATTATTCCAGGTTTCCTGGTGGCTCAGACAGTAAAGAATCCACCTGCCAACGCAGGAGACCATGGTTTGATCCCTGAGTCAGAAGATACCCTGGAAAGGAAATGGCAATCCACTCCAGTATTCTTGCCTGGGGCATCCCATGCACAGAGGAGCCTGGTGGGCTACAGTCCATTGAGTTGCAAAAGAGTCAGACATGACTTAGCAACTGAATGAACGAACATATCATTCCACTCTACCATTGGTCACAGGAACATCTTCTCTTGGTGTTTCACCCCAAATCCCCAGATTCTTATTTCACCAATTTTTTTTCTTTTAATGGCTCCCATGAGAAAACTGCTGAAACCAAGATAATATGCTCATAATTCTAAAAAAGTCTAGCTCTTTACACTGAGTTTTACAAAATCAGTGGCTTTGCCATTCTTTCTCCCTGTCATTTTCCATCTCCTCTTTCATTATCTCTCCTTCTAAAAATGCTAACCCAATAAACAGGGAATGCTATGTGTATGACTCCTATATATCCCATTAGACCCTGATTCATAAAAGAGTATGTGAATGATATTTGTCTTTAATACAGCATCAAATTTTAAAGTGTATTTATACATGTCATTTCACTTGAGCAGCAGTTTTTAATTACAAAAAGTAATTATATCTTTTCATTTATACTATGCACATAAATAGTATAATAAAAGAGGAAAGATTTTTGTGTCAAAATTAACTGAGATTATCATCAGCCTTTATCAAGTATCCATTGTATGATTTGGGGTTCCTGCATAACTGCAAAGAATGTAGAGCCCTTGGGGGTGCAGGCTCCCACCTTGGGATCATAAAGAAATATCACTGCTGAAATTGGACTTAAGACAGAAAAAAAATAGAGAAAATAAATAGAAAGTGTGAAGCCAGATCCTGGTTGTTGAATGAGCAGCCAGAGTAAGACTTGAAAGAGGCCAGTTGTGTGATCTAAAAATTCTGTCTCATTTAAGTGAGTTAATATTACAATTTTGTTATGTATGACTAAGAAATCCTAATTTATTTAAGCAGTTTGCCCTGCCTCTGTTCTAATACATTTTCGACACTCCTGCTGGGATATTTTTCTGGTAACATATTATTCCAGGTTTCCTGGTGGCTCAGACAGTAAAGAATCCACCTGCCAACGCAGGAGACCATGGTTTGATCCCTGAGTCAGAAGATACCCTGGAAAGGAAATGGCAATCCACTCCAGTATTCTTGCCTGGGGCATCCCATGCACAGAGGAGCCTGGTGGGCTACAGTCCATTGAGTTGCAAAAGAGTCAGACATGACTTAGCAACTGAATGAACGAACATATCATTCCACTCTACCATTGGTCACAGGAACATCTTCTCTTGGTGTTTCACCCCAAATCCCCAGATTCTTATTTCACCAATTTTTTTTCTTTTAATGGCTCCCATGAGAAAACTGCTGAAACCAAGATAATATGCTCATAATTCTAAAAAAGTCTAGCTCTTTACACTGAGTTTTACAAAATCAGTGGCTTTGCCATTCTTTCTCCCTGTCATTTTCCATCTCCTCTTTCATTATCTCTCCTTCTAAAAATGCTAACCCAATAAACAGGGAATGCTATGTGTATGACTCCTATATATCCCATTAGACCCTGATTCATAAAAGAGTATGTGAATGATATTTGTCTTTAATACAGCATCAAATTTTAAAGTGTATTTATACATGTCATTTCACTTGAGCAGCAGTTTTTAATTACAAAAAGTAATTATATCTTTTCATTTATACTATGCACATAAATAGTATAATAAAAAGAGGAAAGATTTTTGTGTCAAAATTAACTGAGATTATCATCAGCCTTTATCAAGTATCCATTGTATGATTTGGGGTAGATCACACAGGCAAATTAAAACTTTCTCTACTTAAAAAATGAACTTGTCACTGAATATGATCAAATATGAAGATCTTTTCACTTTATATCTTACAGTGCTTATGTTTTCTAGTGCATAAATAGCAGTGTAACATTCAAAATTTTAAAATAAAACCAACTTTTAAATCATATTTTGAAGATTTTGCACAACTCTAATATTTGAATCAAGAAACATTTTTTTATTTTTTCACATGCATTTATATTTACTTTGTAAAAGTAATACATATATATTTTTAAATACAGACCCATTGTAGTATAACATATAGGACTATATTCTATGTGCATGAATAGATGAACGTTGTTGAACACTTAGAAAAGAGAAGAATTAGAAGAAAGTTAAACCTAGCATTAAATAATAATCATTGACAATATTTATATTTTGGCATATAAATTCCCATTTTTTTCCTTTCCTTTTTTTTTTTTTTTTTGCTGTGGAAACATTTAACGTGAAATCAGCTCTCAACAAAATTTGAGTATAGTACAGCACTGTTGACTACATGCTGTACAGCAGATCTATAGAACATATTCTACTTGCTTAACTGAAACTTTATACTTGTTGATTATAACTCTCCAAGATCTATATTTTTAATTGACACTTTGTGAACAAATTCTAAAAACATGATTTCATAAAGTATTTTAAATAGTTTGTAACCATATCACATATTCCCATTATACAGTTGAAGTCCTAAGACTGCCTTCTATCTATTGGTAGGAAAAGCACATTATCTTTAAAGAATTTCCTTCTCATGATTCTTTTGAAAAGTATTCAGTATCTGATATATTTGCTCCCAAAATCAAAGCCAGATTTCATTATTTTTTAGCTAGCATCATAAGTTCTCTTGGTAGCCATTACCAGTGTAAACCAGTATCTCGTTCTTCTCCCATTTTAAATTTTACCCATTTTGCAATTGGAGGAATTCACAAGGCTGTATCTGGCCAGTAGCTGTCAACATATCTGGGCAGAAAGCTACTACAAAATAATGATGTCTATCCTAATAATGTTATTTTAGGAAAATCCTACCTTGAATAACCCTTTCATATTATATCAGTATGAGAAATCCCAAGGGCTTCTCAGGTGGCTCAGTGATAAAGAAGCCATCTGACAATACAAGAGACTTAAGAGACCTGGGTTTGATCCCTGGGTCAGAAAAATACCCCGGAGAGGGAAACAGCAATTCACTCCAGTATTCCTGCTTGTGAAATCCCATGGACAGAGAAGCCTGGCAGGCTACAGTCCATGGGCTCGCAAAAGATTTGGACACAACTTAGTGACTAAACAACAACAACAATGAGAAATGCCAAACCAAGTTTTTTTTATAGGCACATAATTTAATTCTTCATATTATATCTTGAAATGGCCAAAAGGCATTTTCTCTATTTTCTCTATTCTCAGGGATCCCAGACTATACCTCCAGCTCTCTTTATTCTTACAGCACTTATTTGTATTGTTCTATTTATTTATATTCCAATCTTAGTCTTGAAGCATACTTGAGTCATATTTAGATAACTCTTATTATTCCAGCCTGAAAGAGAACATGCTGAAAGTGATAGTCACAAATGTAGTCTATGACTCTGAGTTTCCATTCAACATAATTTCTAAATATATAAGCATCTAACTCCCTCTTTCTTCAGGCAGAGTCCCAAGCACCTCATGTGATTTCTTTGGCACCCATTCAAATTCTGATAAAGCGACTACTAGTGTTAGCTTCATCCCTACCAGTTACCCTGAATCTGCTGCTTTTCTGCCTTGGGACTTGACCTTATGACATTGCCGCTAGAATGTGACATTGCTATTACTTCCCAAGGTGTTGTCACCCTTTTCGTCAGTATGAGTGGTTTTTTTTGAAGTAAAGGGGTCCCTTGGTCTACATCCCCACCCAGTGTTACCAGTGAATAATAAAAGAAAACTCAGTGTTTTGGGCTAACTCACAGGATAAGAGGTGCTTTTAATGTTTCTTCATTAGTAATGACCTGTTGATCCTAAGACTGGGAAATAGGACTTAATTGTGATAGTCATTGGATGGTGGCACTTAGATTGCTGGAAATACAGAGTGCTCAGTAAAATAACCTCAAAGCACGTGGCAGAACTTAGCTTGCTCTTGTACACCTAGCTATAGATGTGAGAGTCAGGCAGTGGGAGAATCAAAGTGAGAAAAAAGGAAGACAGGGCATACTATTTTAAATATAAGGAGTTCGAGGTAACTGTGATGAAATTGGGAACGCTAGTCAGTGCCTTAGAAAAACATAGATTTAGCAGTCAACAACATAAATGAAGCTGTGGGAGTATATGCATGACAATTTTCTATGTATCAGATTAGTTACAAAGAACTCCCATGATAAACATATGATTATCCAGATACCCAAAAAGTTTTCTGCTATAAAACATCTAGAAGTACTGATTCATAATCTAATAAGCAATAGCTGAACATGCAATAAAAAGAGGTGTATCTATGGAATAAGGTCATAAAAAAGCCAAAAATAAGGTTATTTATCATAAGGTTAGACCCCATTCTCTTGTCCGTCCAGTATGTGCTTTGTATTGTTCTATTTATTTATATTCCAATCTTAGTCTTGAAGCATACTTGAGTCATATTTAGATAACTCTTATTATTCCAGCCTGAAAGAGAACATGCTGAAAGTGATAGTCACAAATGTAGTCTATGACTCTGAGTTTCCATTCAACATAATTTCTAAATATATAAGCATCTAACTCCCTCTTTCTTCAGGCAGAGTCCCAAGCACCTCATGTGATTTCTTTGGCACCCATTCAAATTCTGATAAAGCGACTACTAGTGTTAGCTTCATCCCTACCAGTTACCCTGAATCTGCTGCTTTTCTGCCTTGGGACTTGACCTTATGACATTGCCGCTAGAATGTGACATTGCTATTACTTCCCAAGGTGTTGTCACCCTTTTCGTCAGTATGAGTGGTTTTTGAAGTAAAGGGGTCCCTTGGTCTACATCCCCACCCAGTGTTACCAGTGAATAATAAAAGAAAACTCAGTGTTTTGGGCTAACTCACAGGATAAGAGGTGCTTTTAATGTTTCTTCATTAGTAATGACCTGTTGATCCTAAGACTGGGAAATAGGACTTAATTGTGATAGTCATTGGATGGTGGCACTTAGATTGCTGGAAATACAGAGTGCTCAGTAAAATAACCTCAAAGCACGTGGCAGAACTTAGCTTGCTCTTGTACACCTAGCTATAGATGTGAGAGTCAGGCAGTGGGAGAATCAAAGTGAGAAAAAAGGAAGACAGGGCATACTATTTTAAATATAAGGAGTTCGAGGTAACTGTGATGAAATTGGGAACGCTAGTCAGTGCCTTAGAAAAACATAGATTTAGCAGTCAACAACATAAATGAAGCTGTGGGAGTATATGCATGACAATTTTCTATGTATCAGATTAGTTACAAAGAACTCCCATGATAAACATATGATTATCCAGATACCCAAAAAGTTTTCTGCTATAAAACATCTAGAAGTACTGATTCATAATCTAATAAGCAATAGCTGAACATGCAATAAAAAGAGGTGTATCTATGGAATAAGGTCATAAAAAAGCCAAAAATAAGGTTATTTATCATAAGGTTAGACCCCATTCTCTTGTCCGTCCAGTATTACACATTAAAGTGCAACAGGCTGTTCAAAAAAAACCAAAAAACAAAAAGGAAGGAGCAAAATAATGAGGTGATGAAACCATACCTACCCTGACTGCATGTATGACTCTTCTGTCACCCAGAGACTTGTGTTTCAATAATTTGGGACTTTCCAGGTGGCATTAGTGGTAAAGAATTCACCTACTAATGCAGTGGGTGCAGGAGACACAAATTAGACCCCTGGGTCAGGAAAATCCCCTGGAGGAGGAAGTGGCAACCCACTCCAGTATTCTTGCCTGGAGAATCCCATGGATAGAGGAGCCCTAGCATGCATGCATGCATGAGTTTGGTCTTACTCAAGTTAAGGGTTTAGAATTGGAAGACAGAGGCCTTAAGGGGCCATGTGAAAGTATGGATCAGAAGAAAAAAAAATCTGTGTGAAAGCAAAGGAAGAAACACAGGAAACAAGTATTTTTGCTCCGACATAGATGAATACAAAAGTTTCTCCTGAGAATTTACGAAGATCAAGCCATCCCTCAAGTGGAGCTGGAATTATCTGTACTATCTACTTGATCTGACAAACTACATACTAAAAATGATTTCAGGTTAGAATCCTAGTGTGTCAAGCGGAAACAAACATAGATATTCTCAGGAAAAATGTGCTCTAATATGAGGCTTTCAGAATTTCTACAGATAAAGGTCAGCCATTGGAACCAGAATTTGTAATTCACAGCTAATAACACAAAGGGAAACACTCCACCAGAATAACTGTCAGAAGAATCAACCAATAGTAGAAGTAGATTCCCAGAAACTTTGGATACTGAAATTCCCAGCTACAAAATCTAAATAAGCATTTTTAAAAATTAACAGTAAGTATCATTGAAGCATAACAAAAATTAAACTATCAAAAACAGATTTCAATAGATATAAATTCTTAAAGTACATATACTATCGTTAAAATTTAAAATGTCAAAAAATGTAGTAAATGTAAGATTAATTACAGCTGAACATGCAATAAAAAACTATGGAATAAGGTCATAAAAGACAAAAATAAGGTTATTTATCATAAGGTTAGACCCCATTCTCTTGTCCGTCCAGTATTACACATTAAAGTGCAACAGGCTGTTCAAAAAAAACCAAAAAACAAAAAGGAAGGAGCAAAATAATGAGGTGATGAAACCATACCTACCCTGACTGCATGTATGACTCTTCTGTCACCCAGAGACTTGTGTTTCAATAATTTGGGACTTTCCAGGTGGCATTAGTGGTAAAGAATTCACCTACTAATGCAGTGGGTGCAGGAGACACAAATTAGACCCCTGGGTCAGGAAAA
The DNA here is from genome assembly GCA_022376925.1 of Tragulus kanchil. NCBI lineage: Eukaryota > Metazoa > Chordata > Mammalia > Artiodactyla > Tragulidae > Tragulus > Tragulus kanchil. The sequence continues at coordinate 102,887,078 of JAIOJX010000025.1, read as the reverse complement.
TCCCCTGGAGGAGGAAGTGGCAACCCACTCCAGTATTCTTGCCTGGAGAATCCCATGGATAGAGGAGCCCTAGCATGCATGCATGCATGAGTTTGGTCTTACTCAAGTTAAGGGTTTAGAATTGGAAGACAGAGGCCTTAAGGGGCCATGTGAAAGTATGGATCAGAAGAAAAAAAAATCTGTGTGAAAGCAAAGGAAGAAACACAGGAAACAAGTATTTTTGCTCCGACATAGATGAATACAAAAGTTTCTCCTGAGAATTTACGAAGATCAAGCCATCCCTCAAGTGGAGCTGGAATTATCTGTACTATCTACTTGATCTGACAAACTACATACTAAAAATGATTTCAGGTTAGAATCCTAGTGTGTCAAGCGGAAACAAACATAGATATTCTCAGGAAAAATGTGCTCTAATATGAGGCTTTCAGAATTTCTACAGATAAAGGTCAGCCATTGGAACCAGAATTTGTAATTCACAGCTAATAACACAAAGGGAAACACTCCACCAGAATAACTGTCAGAAGAATCAACCAATAGTAGAAGTAGATTCCCAGAAACTTTGGATACTGAAATTCCCAGCTACAAAATCTAAATAAGCATTTTTAAAAATTAACAGTAAGTATCATTGAAGCATAACAAAAATTAAACTATCAAAAACAGATTTCAATAGATATAAATTCTTAAAGTACATATACTATCGTTAAAATTTAAAATGTCAAAAAATGTATTAAATGTAAGATGAATCACAGCTGAAGAGAAAATTTGTAAACTTGAAGAAAGCAGAAAAATACCTAAAGCACCACCTGGAAAGCACCTCATACAGGGTATTTTATTTCATTTAATGAGTCATCTCCCATTTCCAGGTGTCCTTACAGTTTATTTATCTGAAATACTTTTACTTTCACCTAAATATCTTTCATGCCTTCTGTGAATCTCAGTTCACCCGTCCTCTAATCTAAGCACTTTCCTCAAATACCCAAGATTAATTTCAGTCTTTGGGTTTCTTTGCTTTGGAAATGCTTTGGAATTTCAATTCTTTGGAAGTATTCAGGATTCTCCTGAATCCTGTGCTTTACTTTTACTTCCAAAGTGTTTTCACAGTAATAATTACTAGTTTATTCTGGCTCTGGAATTGAACTTTAGCTTGTGTCTTAAGGGTTTGTTTTATTAAGTTCCTGATGGCAATAAACCAAATATAGTTGCCAGTGCCTAGTAACAATTCATTGTTCCTAGATGTTCCTACAATGAGGGTGAATAAATGAGTGAATGAATGAAAAGAACAGAGTGAGATCATGTTTCAGGAATTTTCTGCTCATTTGAAAGACTGGTCTTTGTGAAAAAATAATCAAATCTTGGCAATTAAAGTAAGAGAAAAAGAAGTCATCTCTCATAATTTAAGTATTAATGGACTTCAGATGCACAAAATGGTGTTAATCACAAACCTTGGTACATTGTTGATTGTGAATAATAGTATTAATATACATATATATATGTGTGTGTGTGTGTATTTATCACTCACTTATTTGCTTGTTTTCTCATTTGTTTGTTAAGTTATGCATCTATTCATGCATGTATTTCTTAATTCAATTATAGTGAATTTATAATGAAAAATTGTGAACACAGTATCCAACGTAAGACTTGAAAACTCTCCATACCCTCTGACTGCCTAATATCCAGTCTCTGATATAAGAACTATCTTGGGGCTTGTTTGATCATTTTATTTTGTTTCTCAGAATTATATGTTATGGACATAGATATGCTTCAATTATATATGTTTACATTAGGTTCTTAATTAAGCCACAATAAAGGGTATTATTCCGCATGTTTCATCTGAGCTGTTTTTTGCTCAGTACCCCATTATTGAAATTCATTCATGTTTTTGAATGTAGGTAAGCTTATTTTAACGTTGTTTAATATTTCATTATATAAATATATTATAATTTATTTATTTATTGTTTCTCCTATTAGTGACCAGCTGAACATTTGGCTGTTTCCAGTCTTTTGCTATTATGCATAGCACTTGTTATGGACAACCTCATAAATGTCTTTCTTTTATGGCAAATGTGGAAGCATTTCTCTTAGGTCTGTATGTAAGATTGGAACTGTGGGCCACAAGACAGACTGCCAATTTGTCTTCCAATATGTCTGTATGAGCAATGTGCTTGAGATCATGTTGATTTATTATCTATCTGACATTTGTTATTATCTATCAGCCTTTTAATTTTTGCCAATTAAATTTTCGTAAAATTTATTTCCTGGTAGCCTTATTTTATTCTTTCCTCTGGTTTCTAATATTATAAAATATTCAAAATCAAAAAGACCTATTTACAAATTAGTGACCCCCATGCTTCTAAAATGTTCAAAGATTAATTAAATATTCAATTCATAGGCTTTCCTCATTGGGTTAGGTTCAGACCATTTATCCTTCATTCAACAAACATATGGATTTTGAGAATATATCAGGGAATAAGATAAGATTGGTTGTTGCTGTCACAGAGAAAGAGCCTAATACTAAATTATTAGTGTGATGAGAGTTATGAAGAAGCATGGGAAATTATACAGTGAACAACATAAATGACTATTATGATCAGAAGTTGGGAAGGATGTGGGGTAGTGCTTCCTACAGGAAGTGACCCCAAGGGCTTAAACATGAATTATGCATAATTTTACCTAGAAGATGAAAGATCAGGGATTTTGTGGAAGGGGGTTTTCTCAATAGAAGAAGCAGCATTTGAAAAGGTTGTCTTAGATTTCTGTCTGTATTTCTTCTCTCTTAAGGCTTAAATAGAATTCTATAGTCCAAGGCAGAAATTAGTGCCTCTGTGGACATTTTTATGTTCTCCCAAACTTCTTTTTCCTAGTCAGGGCTCTCTCTGTCAGAGGAATACTAACAGCTTCTGGTGATGGACCCTACACATCAGTTTATCAGACAGAAACACATGTAGCCTCGAGCTGGGTGCTCCTACTACAATTCAAACATAACAATCATCAAGCATATCTGAGAAACAATGCAAACTTTAGAAAACAGTTTAGGGAGGCAGAACCTGCATAATTGGCTCTTTTATGAAAATAATCTTAATACATTGAATACATTTTTAATGATCATATATATCAAAGTACATATAAACTATATATGAAATATATAATATATAAATAACTTCAATATTTCTAGTCACACTTATGCCCCATTATTCTTGGAAGTAATTCTATGTTTTGATTTTTTGAGTTGCTTTCAACTCAAAGGTACTGAGAAATTAAAAGACTGTGACTTATTATCTAAAAGTTTTAGGGTGTTCGTAATATGAGAGGGCCTTCCACGTGGCTTCAGCCAATGCAGGAGATGCAAGAGACGTGGGTTCGATCCCTGGATCAGGAAGATCCCTAGGAGTTCAATTATGGCTTTTTCCTCAATATAGACCTATTTACAAATTAGTGACCCATGCTTCTAAAGGATTAATTAAATATTCAATTCATAGGCTTTCCTCATTGGGTTAGGTTCAGACCATTTATCCTTCATTCAACAAACATATGGATTTTGAGAATATATCAGGGAATAAGATAAGATTGGTTGTTGCTGTCACAGAGAAAGAGCCTAATACTAAATTATTAGTGTGATGAGAGTTATGAAGAAGCATGGGAAATTATACAGTGAACAACATAAATGACTATTATGATCAGAAGTTGGGAAGGATGTGGGGTAGTGCTTCCTACAGGAAGTGACCCCAAGGGCTTAAACATGAATTATGCATAATTTTACCTAGAAGATGAAAGATCAGGGATTTTGTGGAAGGGGGTTTTCTCAATAGAAGAAGCAGCATTTGAAAAGGTTGTCTTAGATTTCTGTCTGTATTTCTTCTCTCTTAAGGCTTAAATAGAATTCTATAGTCCAAGGCAGAAATTAGTGCCTCTGTGGACATTTTTATGTTCTCCCAAACTTCTTTTTCCTAGTCAGGGCTCTCTCTGTCAGAGGAATACTAACAGCTTCTGGTGATGGACCCTACACATCAGTTTATCAGACAGAAACACATGTAGCCTCGAGCTGGGTGCTCCTACTACAATTCAAACATAACAATCATCAAGCATATCTGAGAAACAATGCAAACTTTAGAAAACAGTTTAGGGAGGCAGAACCTGCATAATTGGCTCTTTTATGAAAATAATCTTAATACATTGAATACATTTTTAATGATCATATATATCAAAGTACATATAAACTATATATGAAATATATAATATATAAATAACTTCAATATTTCTAGTCACACTTATGCCCCATTATTCTTGGAAGTAATTCTATGTTTTGATTTTTTGAGTTGCTTTCAACTCAAAGGTACTGAGAAATTAAAAGACTGTGACTTATTATCTAAAAGTTTTTAGGGGTGTTCGTAATATGAGAGGGCCTTCCACGTGGCTCAGTGATAAAGAATCCACCTGCCAATGCAGGAGATGCAAGAGACGTGGGTTCGATCCCTGGATCAGGAAGATCCCTAGGAGTCAAAAATGACAACCTACTCCAGTATTCTTGCCTGGAAAATTCCACAGATAGAGGAGCCTGACAGGCTACAGTCCATGGGGTCACAAAGAGTCAGACATGACTGAGTATATGTCTCTAATACCAGGAAAAAAAATCTCAATGATTAACAATATTCTTGTGAGCCTACTAGATATTTATTACTATTTTTTAATCTGAAACAAGCCAGATAAATATAAATGCCATATTTGAGTCCTTAAAATATTCATCTTGTGGGAATACTTATTTCTACATATGTGCATCATGTTATTTAAAAACTTTACACCATATAAATATACACATAATTAATTATAAGTTAGTACATTAAGTTTTAAAATGTATAGTATTTATATAGAAAGCTTTTCTCTCCTGAGGCCTTAATCTTGAAAATTGAATTTGTTCTGTCCTACTTTAAAGCCTATGCGTGGCCTTCGAATATTCTTTGTGAAAACTATTTGACAATAACAAACTTGTTCTCCTTTAATCCTTGGGACAAACAGTAATTTCTATTTATTTAAGTCTTAGTTTTCTGACTATTAATGTGCAAGGGGTCATATTGTGAAATAAAAGCTTAACAAACGTCCTGTTTGGAATATCAATGAGTTACTTTTAATCATTACAAGGAAAATGCAAAGATTCTTTGAAAAAAGTAAATACTAAACTGCCACAAAACTCATTTGGAAAAAAAGAAAAAAAAATTTACTTGATGTTGCCTGGTTTACAGCTTGTATTAAGGCATGGCATAGCTGCTCTAAACTTGGAAGGAAGCTTAGGACTCCTCAAACAATAGAGTCCCTTCACGACCACTCCATTCTGCAGATAAGGACAGTGAGGCCAGAAAAATCAGTATTAATCCAAAGTCACATAGTAGCTTGATGTGAAGTCAGGCATAGAATTCACGGCTTTTGACACCTGATTGCCCTTTTTGCTATACTGTGGTTTATCCCTGATAAGCAATTTCATCTCAGAAAAGTGTTTATGGCCATGGTGAAGCAATGAAAGATAAAAATTAAAAGTTGGATTGTAGAGGGTGCATCCTTTTCTTGAAATTTTTCTTGAACTGCCATATCTGCCCACTCTACCATCACACATGCATTTACCCACTTGTATAGACAAATGCAAACATGCGTACATGATCATGAGATACTGAGAGGGGAAGCCGTCTCTTAATCCTTACGATCCCACAGGGAAGAACCTAGCTCTTTGCACATAATTAAGCTGAAGTGAAATTTTCCTAAGAACATCTTAGCATCCCTAAAGCACCCAGTGTACCTGTTTTATATAATGAGCTTATCTTTACACTCTACATTCACCTTCTGCCTTATATTCAGTGTTAGGATGGGTGGCTGTCTGGTGCAGGCAAAGGAGTTCATAATCTGAAGTCAGAAAAATGTGGGTTACAATATTTATTTTAGTTTTACTACATGTGCTATATTGAAGAAGTTAGTATTGTAACATTAAGCATTCAGTTATCTGGTCCTGGTTCTCAAGTAGATTGCTCCACAGCCGGGCTGCATGGAGCATGTCAGTACTTTAAAGCCTATGCGTGCCCTTTGATATTCGGAAACTATTAAATTTGAGGACAAACAGTAATTTCTATTTATTTAAGTCTTAGTTTTCTGACTATTAATGTGCAAGGGGTCATATTGTGAAATAAAAGCTTAACAAACGTCCTGTTTGGAATATCAATGAGTTACTTTTAATCATTACAAGGAAAATGCAAAGATTCTTTGAAAAAAGTAAATACTAAACTGCCACAAAACTCATTTGGAAAAAAAGAAAAAAAAATTTACTTGATGTTGCCTGGTTTACAGCTTGTATTAAGGCATGGCATAGCTGCTCTAAACTTGGAAGGAAGCTTAGGACTCCTCAAACAATAGAGTCCCTTCACGACCACTCCATTCTGCAGATAAGGACAGTGAGGCCAGAAAAATCAGTATTAATCCAAAGTCACATAGTAGCTTGATGTGAAGTCAGGCATAGAATTCACGGCTTTTGACACCTGATTGCCCTTTTTGCTATACTGTGGTTTATCCCTGATAAGCAATTTCATCTCAGAAAAGTGTTTATGGCCATGGTGAAGCAATGAAAGATAAAAATTAAAAGTTGGATTGTAGAGGGTGCATCCTTTTCTTGAAATTTTTCTTGAACTGCCATATCTGCCCACTCTACCATCACACATGCATTTACCCACTTGTATAGACAAATGCAAACATGCGTACATGATCATGAGATACTGAGAGGGGAAGCCGTCTCTTAATCCTTACGATCCCACAGGAAGAACCTAGCTCTTTGCACATAATTAAGCTGAAGTGAAATTTTCCTAAGAACATCTTAGCATCCCTAAAGCACCCAGTGTACCTGTTTTATATAATGAGCTTATCTTTACACTCTACATTCACCTTCTGCCTTATATTCAGTGTTAGGATGGGTGGCTGTCTGGTGCAGGCAAAGGAGTTCATAATCTGAAGTCAGAAAAATGTGGGTTACAATATTTATTTTAGTTTTACTACATGTGCTATATTGAAGAAGTTAGTATTGTAACATTAAGCATTCAGTTATCTGGTCCTGGTTCTCAAGTAGATTGCTCCACAGCCGGGTGAACCAGTTGCATGGGCTGTCAGTTTCTGTCGATGAGCAATCAGAGCTTACATTTCTGTGCACACAAGCCTGGCTTCTAGGTCATGTTATCTTCATCTTTTTGCTAAGCGCTTGTGTACACAGCAGATGGATGGTGCTCGAGAATTATCTCCTTCCTTCTGATTCCCTTGCATCATTACCAACAGCCCCTCAAACCAGTGACAAGTGGATACTGGTGTATAAATAACCCAAATCTCCCACCCTCCATTTGAAACAACTCTGAGATCTATGTTTGACACTGATTCCCAGGATTCCTCAAGCTGATGCATGGTGCCAAATATAAACTTGCGTGATGATGCATACTTTATTGACTTTCTTCCATCTTCTCTACTCTCCTACCAGAGTTGCCTGGACTTGGCTTCGTAATAAACCATTCATACTCAAATTATGTCAGCATCTGTTTCGACTGAACTCAGAGACAGACAACTGAAAAGACATTGAAGAACAATGTGTAAAGTGCTATAAGAAAGTTAAGAAAACATTGTAAATCAACTATACTTTAATATTATATAAATAAATGTATATGTGAAAGTTAAGAGTAGGATATTGTAGAAATACCTAATACATATCATGTGGGGTTTTGCTTAAAAAGGATTTCCTAGTGTATTTGAGTTGCATTTTTGAAAATATATTGAGTTTAGCAGGTTCCAGGAAGGGAGAATTACCAATACAAAGTCTCCGAGGCAAGAGTACCTTATCATATTTAAAGAGCTGAAAGTGGTCATATATGCCTAAAATAAAAGAGTGAACACTAGGGAAAGTAATGAGAAGAAAGCCTAGAGAGGCAGGCAAAGGACAACCCAGAAAGACTTCCATGAGCTAAGGCAAGGAGAAGCTGCTTTGGGCAAGTCATAAAGAGGCATTGTGGGAAGTTAAGCAGAGCAGCGATATGATCAGATTTCTGTTTCATAAATATTCACATTTGACAGCACTGGGGAGAATGTATTGCAGGGATCAAGATAAAAAGTTGGGAGACCCATTAGAAGCCTGGGGCAGTAATCCAGGTAAGAAATGGTCCTGGTTCTCAAGTAGATTGCTCCACAGCCGGGTGAACCAGTTGCATGGGCTGTCAGTTTCTGTCGATGAGCAATCAGAGCTTACATTTCTGTGCACACAAGCCTGGCTTCTAGGTCATGTTATCTTCATCTTTTTGCTAAGCGCTTGTGTACACAGCAGATGGATGGTGCTCGAGAATTATCTCCTTCCTTCTGATTCCCTTGCATCATTACCAACAGCCCCTCAAACCAGTGACAAGTGGATACTGGTGTATAAATAACCCAAATCTCCCACCCTCCATTTGAAACAACTCTGAGATCTATGTTTGACACTGATTCCCAGGATTCCTCAAGCTGATGCATGGTGCCAAATATAAACTTGCGTGATGATGCATACTTTATTGACTTTCTTCCATCTTCTCTACTCTCCTACCAGAGTTGCCTGGACTTGGCTTCGTAATAAACCATTCATACTCAAATTATGTCAGCATCTGTTTCGACTGAACTCAGAGACAGACAACTGAAAAGACATTGAAGAACAATGTGTAAAGTGCTATAAGAAAGTTAAGAAAACATTGTAAATCAACTATACTTTAATATTATATAAATAAATGTATATGTGAAAGTTAAGAGTAGGAGATTGTAGAAATACCTAATACATATCATGGGGGGTTTTGCTTAAAAAGGATTTCCTAGTGTATTTGAGTTGCATTTTTGAAAATATATTGAGTTTAGCAGGTTCCAGGAAGGGAGAATTACCAATACAAAGTCTCCGAGGCAAGAGTACCTTATCATATTTAAAGAGCTGAAAGTGGTCATATATGCCTAAAATAAAAGAGTGAACACTAGGGAAAGTAATGAGAAGAAAGCCTAGAGAGGCAGGCAAAGGACAACCCAGAAAGACTTCCATGAGCTAAGGCAAGGAGAAGCTGCTTTGGGCAAGTCATAAAGAGGCATTGTGGGAAGTTAAGCAGAGCAGCGATATGATCAGATTTCTGTTTCATAAATATTCACATTTGACAGCACTGGGGAGAATGTATTGCAGGGATCAAGATAAAAAGTTGGGAGACCCATTAGAAGCCTGGGGCAGTAATCCAGGTAAGAAATGATATGAATCTCAACTAGGTTAACAGTAGAGAAAAAGAAGAGAAAGGACAGACCTCAAAGATATTGCATGGGTCAAATCAACAGGACTTATTGAGTGATTGACTCTGCAGGGTAATGGGAAAACTAGAATTTGAGAATGACTCTGGTGTTTGACATTGGTGATTGAGTCAACTGATGGACTGAGGGGGTAGTCACAGTAGGAAAGGGAAGTTCAGACAGTCCAATTGTGAATGGGCCTAACAGGAAAGGAAACTAGATCCAAAGATGTAGATAAACAGAAGTTGCCTTCGCACGAGGGAGTGATGCCACGAGAAGGGAAACCATTAAATGCAGGGCAAACATATAGTGAAAATGCACCTTGTTAGCATGAGATACTGACTAATGCCAAAATTTAACAAACAGAATGAAAAGGGCTTCCCTGGTGGCTCAGACAGTAAAGAATCTGCCTGCAAGTCATGGGACCTGAGCTCCAGGTTAAGAACCCCTGAAGGAGTGGCTACCCACTCCAATATTCTTGCCTGAAGAATTTCAAAGACAGAAGAGCCTGACAAGCTACAGTTTATGGGGTCAGAAAGTCAGTCACAACTGAGCATCTAACACTTTGACTACATTTTCCAGAGAAAAAAGAGTCCCATTAGGAGATTGAAATGCTGGCAAACATTGGCCAGAATGGAGATGCCAAATGTCTGCTGAAAGGACCACCAAAATCTATTCTTGTGTTCACAGCATGCATGGTAATTTATCACAGACCTCTTTTACTTTGTCCTGCAATTTAGCCTAGAATCCTCCTCAACTTAGTAGACTAGGAGTAGCATGGGTCATAATTACTAAAAAAAGAGGCTATGTATGGATTAAATAAAATGACTATGTGAAGCACTTAGCATACCATTCCATAAACACGCCAGAACCTAATAAATGATATACAAAAACAATAGGGGTGAATGCATGTAATTTGTATAGAAGAGATGGGGCAGGAGAAGCTGGAGGATTCTCTTTTGAAAGTCTTTATTTTCTCTGAACTAGACATCTATACGGTTTATCTATAAAGAGGAAAAGATGCAGTAGCGGAGAAACACAAGGGTATTCGTAATAGTCCCAGAGAGCTACTGTAGAGGCCGGATACAGGAGCTGAGGGAGGGTCACGCAGGAATGGGCAGGAATTACCGCAGACCTGGATGAAGCTGGACACCGGAAGTAACTTAACCTGCATCCAAAATTTTGAATTATGATCTCATTTTCTTCCAGCATGACACATGAAAAATATTACATTAGGAAAAAGAATAAAAGAGAAATGATGCTCATAGACAAAATGATCTTTATACTAGGTATACGACAAAGATTAGATAAACTTCACAGAAACTACCTGAGTAGGATATTATTATTTTCATTTATCATATGAAGAAACGAAGGCTAACTAGTCTATATCTATCCCCCCAAATCAAAATCAAGTTTGGAGTCACTGGCAGTGCTGGGACGGAGCTCAGGTCAGCCTGGAGCTGGCCTCTGCTATTGGAAGAACCATCCATATGATACCACATTACCAACTTTTAATCATTGCTGATGTATTTCAGCTTCTTTCTCCTCTGACATTTCACTACTCGTATTTAAGGGAAGTCCTTCACAGTCAGCTATAAAATAGACTCTGAGCTGCTATGAATGATTTCAAACAGGTCTTTGTTGCCATGTTGTCTTTTCTTTTCATACGATTGTAGAATATTTGATTGATTTTTTGAAAAAAATTTTGAGCATTCTGGCAAACATTGGCCAGAATGGAGATGCCAAATGTCTGCTGAAAGGACCAAAATCTATTCTTGTGTTCACAGCATGCATGGTAATTTATCACAGACCTCTTTACTTTGTCCTGCAATTTAGCCTAGAATCCTCCTCAACTTAGTAGACTAGGAGTAGCATGGGTCATAATTACTAAAAAAAGAGGCTATGTATGGATTAAATAAAATGACTATGTGAAGCACTTAGCATACCATTCCATAAACACGCCAGAACCTAATAAATGATATACAAAAACAATAGGGGTGAATGCATGTAATTTGTATAGAAGAGATGGGGCAGGAGAAGCTGGAGGATTCTCTTTTGAAAGTCTTTATTTTCTCTGAACTAGACATCTATACGGTTTATCTATAAAGAGGAAAAGATGCAGTAGCGGAGAAACACAAGGGTATTCGTAATAGTCCCAGAGAGCTACTGTAGAGGCCGGATACAGGAGCTGAGGGAGGGTCACGCAGGAATGGGCAGGAATTACCGCAGACCTGGATGAAGCTGGACACCGGAAGTAACTTAACCTGCATCCAAAATTTTGAATTATGATCTCATTTTCTTCCAGCATGACACATGAAAAATATTACATTAGGAAAAAGAATAAAAGAGAAATGATGCTCATAGACAAAATGATCTTTATACTAGGTGTACGACAAAGATTAGATAAACTTCACAGAAACTACCTGAGTAGGATATTATTATTTTCATTTATCATATGAAGAAACGAAGGCTAACTAGTCTATATCTATCCCCCCAAATCAAAATCAAGTTTGGAGTCACTGGCAGTGCTGGGACGGAGCTCAGGTCAGCCTGGAGCTGGCCTCTGCTATTGGAAGAACCATCCATATGATACCACATTACCAACTTTTAATCATTGCTGATGTATTTCAGCTTCTTTCTCCTCTGACATTTCACTACTCGTATTTAAGGGAAGTCCTTCACAGTCAGCTATAAAATAGACTCTGAGCTGCTATGAATGATTTCAAACAGGTCTTTGTTGCCATGTTGTCTTTTCTTTTCATACGATTGTAGAATATTTGATTGATTTCAGGTGATTTTTATTTTAAGGAAACAATTAAAATAAATGCCTTTGTCAGCAGAGATGAGCATTCCAAAACAAAAGTCATTTTAATATGTTTTAATGTCCACATTTATGATTCTTCTCTCACTCTGTTCTCCCTTTTTCTCCCTCTTTCTTTCCCCCTTTCTCTCTCTCTCTCGCGATGATTTTCCTTATTCACAGTTGCTATGCCCTATAAAGTCTCCACAAAAACTGAACCAATGAATTACAAAACTATCACTCCTAGGAGAAACAGAATTAGGTTCCTATGAGACTCTGTTCAACCCATCAGTACATTACCATGTTGTATGTGAGCATGCATGCTCACTCACATCTGACTCTTTGTGACCCCCATGGACTGTAGCCCACCAGACTCCACTGTCCATGAGATTTTTCAGGCAAGAATACCAGAGTGAGTTTTAATTTCTTCTTTCAGGGGATCTTCCTGACTCATAAATTGAACCTGCATACCCTGAGTCTCTGCACTGGTAGACAGATTCTTTACTACTGAGCCACATGGGAAACCACATGCTATATGTGTATTTCTGCCTAAAAAACCTTATTCAATAATAGTGTTGATTCATTAACATTGAATTCATGGCCAACTGCATTGTAGCTCCTGCCTGAATGAAGTTTATCTAACACATATATTTTCTCCCTAATGCACAGCATAGTCTTCTTGAACATAAGTGTAAAAACACTGGACAGCACGATGCTTGGGGATCATTTTAAGTGGTGAAATCACAAAAAGGCACTCAAAAATATCAAAAATGTAGCCCTAAATAGACCACAGAAAGGACACATTTATAATATGGAAGTTAAAACTAGGAGACAGAGCATCACCTGTTAGGCTTGACTTGGAACATCGGTGACACACTTTCACCACTCTGCGCGGATTTGTGAATGACCAAAACATGCCATGCGTATTGACCGTGAGGTTTCAAATACATTTTAGCAAGTTGACGAGCTCACATATACACAATCTGTACATAATGAGGATTGGCTCTGTGTGTGTTTGTTGGTCACAAAAAAGTTATCCCGAGTGCCAGCTATTTTTTATTTCTTTTAAACGCATTTTTTGTGGTAAAAATCAAATAATATAGAACATACTATTTTAACCACATTTAACTGTACAGTTCAGTGAACCAAATACACGTACACTCTTGTGCAACCCTCAACCATCTACTGAGATTTTCACCTTCCTAAACTGAAGCCCTGTCCCTGGTAAACCCTGAGCTCCCGATCTCCCTCTCCACGGCCACTACCCTCACCACCACTGGTATCAACCAGCCTCCTCTCTGAGTCTATGAATCTGACTCACCTAGGTATCTCATATAATTGGGGGCAAACTATATTTTCTGCACCTAATGTATATTGTAGTTGTTCTTCAGTTGCTAAGTCATGTCTGACTCTTAGTGACCTCACAGACGGCAGTTCATCAGGCTCCTCCGTTCATGGGATTTCCCAGGCAAGAATACTGGCGTGGGTTGTCATTTCTTTTCCAGGGGATCTTCCTGACCTAGGGATTGAACCTGGGTCTCCTGCTTGGCAGTTGAATTCTTTACCACTGATCCACTTGGAAAACATCTAATATATATTGGAATGCATTTTTAAGGCTAACTTCAAATCTGTCCTACAAACAGATAGTACTTTCTGCTTATGCTATAAAATAGGTTCTCATTAATTATGTTTTATACACAGTTGTGTTGATTCATTAACATTGAATTCATGGCCAACTGCATTGTAGCTCCTGCCTGAATGAAGTTTATCTAACACATATATTTTCTCCCTAATGCACAGCATAGTCTTCTTGAACATAAGTGTAAAAACACTGGACAGCACGATGCTTGGGGATCATTTTAAGTGGTGAAATCACAAAAAGGCACTCAAAAATATCAAAAATGTAGCCCTAAATAGACCACAGAAAGGACACATTTATAATATGGAAGTTAAAACTAGGAGACAGAGCATCACCTGTTAGGCTTGACTTGGAACATCGGTGACACACTTTCACCACTCTGCGCGGATTTGTGAATGACCAAAACATGCCATGCGTATTGACCGTGAGGTTTCAAATACATTTTAGCAAGTTGACGAGCTCACATATACACAATCTGTACATAATGAGGATTGGCTCTGTGTGTGTTTGTTGGTCACAAAAAAGTTATCCCGAGTGCCAGCTATTTTTTATTTCTTTTAAACGCATTTTTTGTGGTAAAAATCAAATAATATAGAACATACTATTTTAACCACATTTAACTGTACAGTTCAGTGAACCAAATACACGTACACTCTTGTGCAACCCTCAACCATCTACTGAGATTTTCACCTTCCTAAACTGAAGCCCTGTCCCTGGTAAACCCTGAGCTCCCGATCTCCCTCTCCACGGCCACTACCCTCACCACCACTGGTATCAACCAGCCTCCTCTCTGAGTCTATGAATCTGACTCACCTAGGTATCTCATATAATTGGGGGCAAACTATATTTTCTGCACCTAATGTATATTGTAGTTGTTCTTCAGTTGCTAAGTCATGTCTGACTCTTAGTGACCTCACAGACGGCAGTTCATCAGGCTCCTCCGTTCATGGGATTTCCCAGGCAAGAATACTGGCGTGGGTTGTCATTTCTTTTCCAGGGGATCTTCCTGACCTAGGGATTGAACCTGGGTCTCCTGCTTGGCAGTTGAATTCTTTACCACTGATCCACTTGGAAAACATCTAATATATATTGGAATGCATTTTTAAGGCTAACTTCAAATCTGTCCTACAAACAGATAGTACTTTCTGCTTATGCTATAAAATAGGTTCTCATTAATTATGTTTTATACACAGTTGTGTACATATGTCAATCCAAATCTCTCAGTTTATCTCCCCCTTACTCCCTTGGTGTTTGTATCAGAAACTGTCCCATGCCACCAACAGAAAGGCTAGTATACTGAAATGGATAGTTCCATGTGAAGGTTTCCTTAGGAAAAGATCCTTAGAAAAGCTTGTGAAGTTTGAAAACTGCTAGAAAATAAACTCAACAGTTGAACTACTTTTTTTTTTTCCTTTTAATCACATGCTCCCCTCGAACTGGCTTCTTTCTGTTAATTGTTATATCTTTGCATCTCTTTCAAGAGCAGAATGTCAAAACAACGATTGCATTCTGTGTACGCATAGCCACAGTCCAAGGCTGGACTAGTAAGTCCTTCAAAGGTGTCTCAAGCATTTCTACTTTTACCTGTACATTAGAAACTAGGTTTTGTCTTTTACTTTTAAAACGCTGGTTGTCAGGATGCACTAACGTACATTTTTAACCAATTTTTAGATTATGGCACTTATATTCTTCAGCATTTTCCCTGCTACCGTCAGAGGTTCATCTCTAGCGAGCACAGTAGCAAATAGGGTATAAGCTCTGCCGTGGAGCATCCTCTGCACCTTCGGAAATCAAGTCAAATATCTTACACTATATTTGTGGACCTGGTATTGTCCTAGTGAATTGTGTTTTTGTGCAAAAATTGCAATGAGTCTTCTGCTGCAAAATAACTGTGGAAACCAAAAGCGGTTTAAGGTTCTCAGTGGGCTTCTCGTCAGATATTCAGAATCACCTACCATCACCCCACAGACCCCATCTTCACGTGTCATTGGGCAGCCACGCTGTCTTCTTTTCTGCATCTTGGGTATACTCGTCAAATTCTTTACAACCTTTGCCTAAATAATTTCATGTCAAAATATGGCCTTGATATTTAAAATCTCTTTTCAAGACCTCTTAATCCTATAGCTAGCTTCACTGACACTGACTAGGAATGCCATGGTGAAAACCACTCCAACTATATCTTCTGAGCCCGCAATGTCCTGGTAAATTGTCAGCTCTAGGCGGTCCCCTCCCCAAACCCTGAGGCCCTCATTCATTAGGAACAATTCAGCCCTCTAGTGGAAGGATGTGGGTATTGCAGCTTGGGGAGCTCAAGGCTGAAAGAACATCTACAGACGTTTTTTACAGTAAGATTCTCCTTTTTCTGCTGGTTTATTAAATATAACCCAATAGAGAAATCGCTTTAAAATGTTAATTTGCTTTCTTATGTTTATACACGGGAAAATGCTTAGAGCTATAAACAGGCAACACTAGCATTTGACTAATAGATTTAAGCTTATATTCATCTCCATTTTCCCCTTGTTGAGAGTCAAATAGAAATTGATTGGGAAAATGGGTTTTTGTATACTTTACAGAGTTAAACAATAACAGAAGATAGCTTTTCTCACATGCTTCCTAGAAATAGTTAGGTTATGTTCAAATCCACAATATGCTAAACTGTTCAGCTAAACTGGATTGTAACAGGAAAACAACATTACTACTGATAAATACCGGTAGATATTATGAGAATGATGTAAAAATTCTGATTTTAGCTCTACTGTCATGATGGTCTTGTCAGTAAAAAATGTTGGAGTTGAAAAATACTTGCAAGATTTACTAGTCCAAAGTCCTGAGGGGTGAAATAGTTTGTTCAAAGGCACACAGTTAGTTAGTGGCCATGCCTGAGTTCGTTTCTCCTGGTTTAGAAATTTACAGGTCTTTCTAGCACACCAGCCTGACCCTCTTGGCATGACTCTGAAGTCTGGCTGGGTGAGCTGAATCCCTCCTTGGCTGTGGACTGCCTGGAAGATCATAGACAAGATCCTTAACCTGTCTGCACTTTTCTGTCCTCATCTGTATAGTAAGTGTAATGGGGGATGCCCATCTCAGAGATAGTTTTGCAAGGATTAAAAGGAGATGCTGCAGGAAGACTAGTTATCATAGGACATGATACATAAGATAGGGGAATCAATCTTATTAGTTTTCTATAGGCTTTTCTCTCCGCTGTACTTGGATGCCATATTTAAAATCTCTTTTCAAGACCTCTTAATCCTATAGCTAGCTTCACTGACACTGACTAGGAATGCCATGGTGAAAACCACTCCAACTATATCTTCTGAGCCCGCAATGTCCTGGTAAATTGTCAGCTCTAGGCGGTCCCTCCCAAACCCTGAGGCCCTCATTCATTAGGAACAATTCAGCCCTCTAGTGGAAGGATGTGGGTATTGCAGCTTGGGGAGCTCAAGGCTGAAAGAACATCTACAGACGTTTTTACAGTAAGATTCTCCTTTTCTGCTGGTTTATTAAATATAACCCAATAGAGAAATCGCTTTAAAATGTTAATTTGCTTTCTTATGTTTATACACGGGAAAATGCTTAGAGCTATAAACAGGCAACACTAGCATTTGACTAATAGATTTAAGCTTATATTCATCTCCATTTTCCCCTTGTTGAGAGTCAAATAGAAATTGATTGGGAAAATGGGTTTTTGTATACTTTACAGAGTTAAACAATAACAGAAGATAGCTTTTCTCACATGCTTCCTAGAAATAGTTAGGTTATGTTCAAATCCACAATATGCTAAACTGTTCAGCTAAACTGGATTGTAACAGGAAAACAACATTACTACTGATAAATACCGGTAGATATTATGAGAATGATGTAAAAATTCTGATTTTAGCTCTACTGTCATGATGGTCTTGTCAGTAAAAAATGTTGGAGTTGAAAAATACTTGCAAGATTTACTAGTCCAAAGTCCTGAGGGGTGAAATAGTTTGTTCAAAGGCACACAGTTAGTTAGTGGCCATGCCTGAGTTCGTTTCTCCTGGTTTAGAAATTTACAGGTCTTTCTAGCACACCAGCCTGACCCTCTTGGCATGACTCTGAAGTCTGGCTGGGTGAGCTGAATCCCTCCTTGGCTGTGGACTGCCTGGAAGATCATAGACAAGATCCTTAACCTGTCTGCACTTTTCTGTCCTCATCTGTATAGTAAGTGTAATGGGGGATGCCCATCTCAGAGATAGTTTTGCAAGGATTAAAAGGAGATGCTGCAGGAAGACTAGTTATCATAGGACATGATACATAAGTGCTCAGTATGGGTTGGCAATCAATCTTATTAGTAATATTACTATAGGCTTTTCTCTCCGCTGTTTTGGGATGTTCTAAAAACAGAACTGATTTTCACTCCCAGGAGTGAATGAGTATGTAAATTAGGGGAATTTAAGTCTTTGTTTTTTATTCCATTACTCATAAGTATTTCAGTACTATGAGAGCATTACTAATCTTACCCTTCACTTATGCAGTAATATAAGGGTGATAACAGCTGTTTTAAGAGAGAATTTTGATTTTTTTTTTTCAGAGCATCATATGCACTGCCTCTATTAAGCCAGATTTATAAAATAATTTTAGTATAATTTAGATACTACCATATACTAGAAATCAAAGATTATAAGGTATAAATGGGATTTTTTTTCTTCTGCTGACATCATAACAGTTTTTACAGAGCCATTATCATCTCAACGGTACGGATGTCATGCAGTCATTATCCTCAGATCATAACGAGGTGGACCATTAGTGCCTCCTTCAGAGACCTTATGGTCTGAGATGTTAATGAGCCTTCAGGGAACCCTAAATCCTGGGATGGTTGGCAGGGTACTCCCGACCATAACAGAACCTTCTTTGCAATGACAATGGATCCTGTCAATTTCTATTAAGGAGCTTCTTAATTCCCCAATCATTAAGATAGTGGAAGGACTTATTATACTAGCCTATAATTAAGGAAGCTTTCAGCCATAAATCCCTTCTGTTGAGTTCTTCCTTTTACTCAATATGGAATGAATAAAGGGTAAATCTCCCAGAAAAGGAACAATATAGACCTCATCCATCTCATGAAAAATCTTGCAAGGTGAAGATTCTCTCCTGTTTCCTCCAAGACCCTCAGCCCCTATTCACTCCTTTGTGAGGTCCCCTGAGTAAAAAACTAGAGGTCTCTGGCATCTGTTCCAGTGGGCATTTCTTGTCACAATTGTCATGCGGATTAGACAGTGTTCGAGTATTTATGCTAGGCATTGTGACAGAGACACACACAGGTTCAAAGCACTATCTCTGCCCTTAAATAATTCAAAACTGACTGACGGGGTGAGTAAGCAAGGTACAGTAATGATATGAGAATGCAAGGCAACAATACAGAAAGGAACCCAGACAGTAACAGAGTGCTTTTCCAACAGTGGGTGCATAACATGTGCTATGAATTAAATGAGAAAATATGTTTCATGATAATTGCATCCTATTTTAGAGGAGGATGAGTTCAGTGGGAAGTGTTGACTACTGAACTGATTTCTTTGTGCCTCAGTTTCTCAAAAGCTAAACAACTGGATTAATAACACCTAACTATGAACAATCACCAGGAAATCAAATGGCCACATTTCATTTGCTGTTATTTTATGTAAAAAGGAAGTGATCCCTGGCAAGCTAAAGTGATGGGTACTATAGAAATATTCAGATAAGGAGAGGTCAGGCTTCATTGCAAGTGAGGTTTACTATCATAACCCAAAATTTATTGCTTAAAAAAAGCAAGGAGCCAACTTGGAACAGAAATTATGTGCTGCCATAAAAATCAAAAATGAAAGAATCCAACCCGTTGACCTTGAATGTACAGAAATTGGAAGTTCCCTCATTCTTTTTGATAATCCCAGACTTTTCATCTAAATTTCATTCGACCTCAAGCAGACCTGCCTTTGGCTTATTACTGAAGTTTCATTGCTGAAATTTTCCGATGTAAGAAGTTTTCTAATCAGAAGTTAAATTTCTAGAAAATCTCCACTATATGGAATGAATAAAGGGTAAATCTCCCAGAAAAGGAACAATATAGACCTCATCCATCTCATGAAAAATCTTGCAAGGTGAAGATTCTCTCCTGTTTCCTCCAAGACCCTCAGCCCCTATTCACTCCTTTGTGAGGTCCCCTGAGTAAAAAACTAGAGGTCTCTGGCATCTGTTCCAGTGGGCATTTCTTGTCACAATTGTCATGCGGATTAGACAGTGTTCGAGTATTTATGCTAGGCATTGTGACAGAGACACACACAGGTTCAAAGCACTATCTCTGCCCTTAAATAATTCAAAACTGACTGACGAGAGTGAGTAAGCAAGGTACAGTAATGATATGAGAATGCAAGGCAACAATACAGAAAGGAACCCAGACAGTAACAGAGTGCTTTTCCAACAGTGGGTGCATAACATGTGCTATGAATTAAATGAGAAAATATGTTTCATGATAATTGCATCCTATTTTAGAGGAGGATGAGTTCAGTGGGAAGTGTTGACTACTGAACTGATTTCTTTGTGCCTCAGTTTCTCAAAAGCTAAACAACTGGATTAATAACACCTAACTATGAACAATCACCAGGAAATCAAATGGCCACATTTCATTTGCTGTTATTTTATGTAAAAAGGAAGTGATCCCTGGCAAGCTAAAGTGATGGGTACTATAGAAATATTCAGATAAGGAGAGGTCAGGCTTCATTGCAAGTGAGGTTTACTATCATAACCCAAAATTTATTGCTTAAAAAAAGCAAGGAGCCAACTTGGAACAGAAATTATGTGCTGCCATAAAAATCAAAAATGAAAGAATCCAACCCGTTGACCTTGAATGTACAGAAATTGGAAGTTCCCTCATTCTTTTGATAATCCCAGACTTTTCATCTAAATTTCATTCGACCTCAAGCAGACCTGCCTTTGGCTTATTACTGAAGTTTCATTGCTGAAATTTTCCGATGTAAGAAGTTTTCTAATCAGAAGTTAAATTTCTAGAAAATCTCCACTATATTGAAGAAGAAATAAATGTCTACTTCTGCATTTTCTGCTTTGAGAATTTGAGTTAGTTTTATTGTGATTTGAGTCTTCTTCAGGACGAGCTGGGGAAATAATCAGACAGGACTCCAGCTCTGAGTGAAATCCCTGAGTGAACTGAAGATCTGTAAAGGGGTCTGGGCATTGATTTACGTTGTTAATAAGAAGCTCCTGGGTTTCAGTTTCTTATATCAGGTAACTGGTGCTTTAAGGGCATTCAGAAACCAAGGTCTATGATAGGATATTTCAAGGTTTTTTTCATTGTTCAATTTGTGTTCCTTGAGGCAATTCATCTTTTTTGTTGTTGTTCTTTCTCCTTTGCTTCTAATCACTTCGTATTTGACTATCATGTCAGGGAAATCGGAATATCTCTGAGTACTAAGCCCTAAGGACAGGTGCGGCAAGCCAGCTGGCTTGAACATTTTCAGCTTCCAAGGTCATTTCACTAGCACTCCTGAAGATCATCCATCATATTCACTTCTACTTCTTTTTTATTATTATTATTCTTTATTTTAAAGGTTTTACAGAATTTTGTTGTTCACAGATATGTATGTTCCCAGATCAGTCATATGCATATCCATGGTTCCCATCTGCCCAGATCCCCCCATCCCACCCCTTCCTCCTACTTCTTGTAACAGGAGAGGCCCCTTACAATACTGACCACTCTCAACAGGGATAACTATGCACAATATAAGCACATAGCCTTCTGGTCACAAAGTTGCTTAAAAAGAAATGTGAAAAGGAGGAACAACTATAACAATAACAAAAAGGAGTGAGGCATATGGATGTCTGCTTCCTGGATCCTAGAGACGTGATCTCTCTCTCTTTCTCTTTCTCCCTTTGTATCTCTCACTCTCTTGCACACACACACACATACCCCGCACACACATATGGTTTTTTTTCTCCTTCTATTCATAGCCGCCTTCTCTCCCCAAAGGACAGCTCTGTGGAAAGAGGCTTCTTTTATTTAGAAAGTCAGAGAGTATTTCAGAATTCAATTGACTATCTGAATATATGCCAGAATTATACACACTCTGACTCAGGAACCAAGCATTTTCTCCTTAAAGGACAGCTCTGTACTCTAACGACTGAGCAAGAAACTCTCTCTGCATTACTCAAGAGAGCACGCTGTTGTTTTAGTGTTCAGACTGTGGGTGAAGTGTGTTTGTGAGAAGTATATACTGGAGCTATGAAGAAATGATCTGACATTAGTCCCAGATCAAATTAGAGATTAAAAAAAAAAAAAAAAAAAAAAAAACCTCAACCAAATATAGGCCCTTGAAGAGCAGAAGCAAATTGAATAAACGTCCATATTACAAGACTAACAAGAGAGAATTCTGAGACAAGAATGAAAAGCAGAATGCATCTTCTAAATTGCTGTTGAAGGAAAAGTAGCATGAAACCTGGGCTTATGGGTTGCTTTTCCTCACTTATAGAAGAACACTTTATCTGGGCACCTTGGGGATACCATGGCAATTGCTGGTAAGAGCTACACCCCCCTAAGAAGGTGCCCAGTTATACTAAGAAGAATCAGTAGCTTCAACTGGAATGAGGGAAGGAAGTAGGATATAGGAGCTGATCTCCTGAACATTGGGCTTCCCAGGTGGCATTAATGGTAAAGAACCTGCCTGCCAATGCAGGAGACACAGGAGATGTGGGTTTCATCCCTAGGTCAGGAAGATCCCCTGAAGGAGGAAAATGGCAACCAACTCCAGGATTGTTGGCTGGAGTATTCCATGGACAGAGGAGCCTGGTAGGCTACAGTCCAAGAAGTCGTACAGAGTCTGATGCAATTGAGCACATTCAGTCTCCTACACATTCACCTTCCAACTTGAACATGAAGGATGCTTCTTGTTTCCTAGGATGCTGATACTTTTGCGGGTGCTGCTCAGTGGAATTTTTGCAGTCATGGAATGACTCTAGATCTGTTCAATCCAATATGATAGCCACTAACAACCCTCACCTGGCTATTGAGCTCATGAATCCTCATTCAAGCAACTAAAGAGATGAAAAATAAATATCCATATGTCCATTTTAATATAAACAAGTGACTGAATAAATAAGTGGGGAAAATAAACATATCTCCCATACAGAAGCATTTCAAATAATTTATATTATGTAGATCTATCTCCTAAATAATATTTATTTTTTTAACTTATTTACTTAAATTGCTGTTATACTATTTGCGATATTGTTTTTAACTAAGGGTATGGTGGTGCTGGAGAAGGCTATTGAGAGTCTCCTCTCAATAGAAGACTACTGAGAGTCTCTTTAGTATTGAATACCAAGGAGATCAAGCCAGTCAATCCTAAAGGAAATCAACCATGAATACTCATTGGAAGGACTGATGCTCAAGCTGAAGCTCCAATACTTTGGTCACTGGTGTGAAGGGTCGACTCATTAGAAAAGACCCTGATGCTGAGAAAGATTGAAGGCAGGAAGAGAAGAGGGTGACAGAGATGGTTGAATGGTGTCAGCAATTCAATGGACATGAACTTGGGCAAACTGCGTGATGTTGAGGGACAGCGAGTCCTGGGGTATCACAGTCCACGGGGCTGAAAATAGTCAGACATGACTTGGTGACTGAACAATAACCACAAAAGGGTACCATGTCCTGCTTATTTATTTTGTTTTAAGTTAGGGAGTATAAGAAAATTAAAAGATATAGTTGAAAATTAAAAAGGAATGTTAGAGAAATTGGTAAAATAGTGAAATCAAAATTTATCTTCCACCAAATATTAATCTTGCATTGCAATGCTTCAGGTATTAACATTACATTTTATGGTGTAACCTTTCCTATCAAAGGATACTGACTTGGGAAAATTAGTTATGTTTTGTTTTGCTGCAATTCTACTATTATATGTACTATAGAAGAAACATCTATGTAGGAAATTTCCTCTAAGAGTGTAAAACCTTTTGAAACTAACCTTTATTATTATTCCCAGCACCATCTGTGTTTGGAGGCAAGCTCTGTTCTTCAGAGCTGCTACTTCAAGACTAGGGTTGATGAGCTTATTAGCAGGTGACTAAGCCAAGACAGGTTCCAGACCCAACTCATGCATTCAATGTCTGAATACTCAGTGACTTGTAGGGTGTTTTATCTCCAGTGACTGAATAAATAAGTGGGGAAAATAAACATATCTCCCATACAGAAGCATTTCAAATAATTTATATTATGTAGATCTATCTCCTAAATAATATTTATTTTTTTAACTTATTTACTTAAATTGCTGTTATACTATTTGCGATATTGTTTTTAACTAAGGGTATGGTGGTGCTGGAGAAGGCTATTGAGAGTCTCCTCTCAATAGAAGACTACTGAGAGTCTCTTTAGTATTGAATACCAAGGAGATCAAGCCAGTCAATCCTAAAGGAAATCAACCATGAATACTCATTGGAAGGACTGATGCTCAAGCTGAAGCTCCAATACTTTGGTCACTGGTGTGAAGGGTCGACTCATTAGAAAAGACCCTGATGCTGAGAAAGATTGAAGGCAGGAAGAGAAGAGGGTGACAGAGATGGTTGAATGGTGTCAGCAATTCAATGGACATGAACTTGGGCAAACTGCGTGATGTTGAGGGACAGCGAGTCCTGGGGTATCACAGTCCACGGGCTGAAAATAGTCAGACATGACTTGGTGACTGAACAATAACCACAAAAGGGTACCATGTCCTGCTTATTTATTTTGTTTTAAGTTAGGGAGTATAAGAAAATTAAAAGATATAGTTGAAAATTAAAAAGGAATGTTAGAGAAATTGGTAAAATAGTGAAATCAAAATTTATCTTCCACCAAATATTAATCTTGCATTGCAATGCTTCAGGTATTAACATTACATTTTATGGTGTAACCTTTCCTATCAAAGGATACTGACTTGGGAAAATTAGTTATGTTTTGTTTTGCTGCAATTCTACTATTATATGTACTATAGAAGAAACATCTATGTAGGAAATTTCCTCTAAGAGTGTAAAACCTTTTGAAACTAACCTTTATTATTATTCCCAGCACCATCTGTGTTTGGAGGCAAGCTCTGTTCTTCAGAGCTGCTACTTCAAGACTAGGGTTGATGAGCTTATTAGCAGGTGACTAAGCCAAGACAGGTTCCAGACCCAACTCATGCATTCAATGTCTGAATACTCAGTGACTTGTAGGGTGTTTTATCTAGAGAATCCACAGAAGTAATGAAAACTGTTGTCATCTGAAGTGTTCCCTGTGCCAATGTGATTCTTAATGAGTCTTCATGAAGAGAGAAATTAAAGGAACTAGTCCACTGGACTAACCCCTAAGAATGCCATGTGTGCGTGTTAAGTCACATGCTAAATGTGTCATGCGTGCATGAAGTTACTTCAGTTATGTCTGACTTTTTGAGACTCTATGGCCTGTAGCCTTCCAGACTCTTCTCTCTATGGGATTCTCTCCAGGAAAGAATACTGGAGTGGGTTGTCATGCCCTCCTCCAGGGGATTTTCCCAACCCAGTGATCAAACGCCAGTCTCTTACATCTCCTGCATTGGCAGGCATGGTCTTTACCACTAGCATCACCTAGGAAGCCTTAAATGAGTCATCACTGTTTAAAGGCACATGACCTTAAAGCTTCATCCAAGGATCTTTCTCAAATGAAAATCAAAAAACCCAAAACCCCCATCTTTCTTCTCCCACCAATTGCTTGAACATAATCAAGGATCCCCTTGATGTTTTGGAATAAAATGCAAAACTTCTGGGCTTATAAAGCAGACCCTAATGATCTCAAGCTATGTCTTCAGACTCACCTTCCACTTCTTCATACATTCCTACCAATGAAACTAAACTCCACGTGCATCCAAGCCCTCAACCCTTGCTGTGCCTCCTTGCATGTTGTCCTCCCATTCTGAAACTGACTCTCCACCCCAGCCCCACCCCTACCTGTACCTCCATGTGGCCCACCAGGCAAGCCCCATCCTCATCTTCACTTCTGCTACCAGATACAGTGACTATGGTGTAACCTTTCTATTCTGCTTGGAAAATTAGTTATGTTTTGTTTTGCTGCAATTCTACTATTATATGTACTATAGAAGAAACATCTATGTAGGAAATTTCCTCTAAGAGTGTAAAACCTTTTGAAACTAACCTTTATTATTATTCCCAGCACCATCTGTGTTTGGAGGCAAGCTCTGTTCTTCAGAGCTGCTACTTCAAGACTAGGGTTGATGAGCTTATTAGCAGGTGACTAAGCCAAGACAGGTTCCAGACCCAACTCATGCATTCAATGTCTGAATACTCAGTGACTTGTAGGGTGTTTTATCTAGAGAATCCACAGAAGTAATGAAAACTGTTGTCATCTGAAGTGTTCCCTGTGCCAATGTGATTCTTAATGAGTCTTCATGAAGAGAGAAATTAAAGGAACTAGTCCACTGGACTAACCCCTAAGAATGCCATGTGTGCGTGTTAAGTCACATGCTAAATGTGTCATGCGTGCATGAAGTTACTTCAGTTATGTCTGACTTTTTGAGACTCTATGGCCTGTAGCCTTCCAGACTCTTCTCTCTATGGGATTCTCTCCAGGAAAGAATACTGGAGTGGGTTGTCATGCCCTCCTCCAGGGGATTTTCCCAACCCAGTGATCAAACGCCAGTCTCTTACATCTCCTGCATTGGCAGGCATGGTCTTTACCACTAGCATCACCTAGGAAGCCTTAAATGAGTCATCACTGTTTAAAGGCACATGACCTTAAAGCTTCATCCAAGGATCTTTCTCAAATGAAAATCAAAAACCAAACCCACATCTTTCTTCTCCCACCAATTGCTTGAACATAATCAAGGATCCCCTTGATGTTTTGGAATAAAATGCAAAACTTCTGGGCTTATAAAGCAGACCCTAATGATCTCAAGCTATGTCTTCAGACTCACCTTCCACTTCTTCATACATTCCTACCAATGAAACTAAACTCCACGTGCATCCAAGCCCTCAACCCTTGCTGTGCCTCCTTGCATGTTGTCCTCCCATTCTGAAACTGACTCTCCACCCCAGCCCCACCCCTACCTGTACCTCCATGTGGCCCACCAGGCAAGCTCCTTTTACCATTCGATCTCTCATCTTCAACTTCTGCTACCAGATACAGTGACCAACCATCCCAGTTTGTGTGAGACTAAGGAGTTTGTAAGGATTCAGAATTTTAGTGCTAAAACCAAGAGAATTCCAAGTAAGCTGCAACAAACTGGTTATTCTACCCCACACCTCACTGTGAGAATTACTCTCTCTCATCTCTAATTTTCTATACTTTTTATTTTTAATGTTACTACGAGTGGCATACTGCATTATACTGATTCACATCTTCCCTCAAGTTCATGTTTCTGCTCAGTCCCTCAGTCATGTCCAACTCTTTGTGACTCCATAGACTATAGACTGCCAAGCTCCTCTGTCCGTGGAATTTTCCAGGAAAGAATACTTGAATAGGCTGCCACTTCCTCCTCTAGCCTCTTCCCTAGTGTAAACTCAGAGGGCAGGGAGGGGAGTTCATTATCTTTGTGGCCCTGACACAATGTCCCCTAAGGGCAGCAGCATGTTAGAGTGACCTGGAAGGCTTGTTTTTTTTCTTATATTAATACTCTCTAACTTCCAGAGATTCTGAATTAACTGATCTGGGTCCAATCTGGGCAATTATTTTTTAGCTTAACCAAGTAATTCTAATGTGCAGTGAAGGTTGCTGACACCTGTTCTAGGGTAATGAGTCTCCACCTGGGGTAGTGTGTATCTCAAAACTAAACACATCACCCCAGGCCAGCCAATTAACATTCATTTCTTACTGGGATTGGTCACCTCACCTGGTTTAAAGGCACATGACCTTAAAGCTTCATCCAAGGATCTTTCTCAAATGAAAATCAAAAACCAAACCCACATCTTTCTTCTCCCACCAATTGCTTGAACATAATCAAGGATCCCCTTGATGTTTTGGAATAAAATGCAAAACTTCTGGGCTTATAAAGCAGACCCTAATGATCTCAAGCTATGTCTTCAGACTCACCTTCCACTTCTTCATACATTCCTACCAATGAAACTAAACTCCACGTGCATCCAAGCCCTCAACCCTTGCTGTGCCTCCTTGCATGTTGTCCTCCCATTCTGAAACTGACTCTCCACCCCAGCCCCACCCCTACCTGTACCTCCATGTGGCCCACCAGGCAAGCTCCTTTTACCATTCGATCTCTCATCTTCAACTTCTGCTACCAGATACAGTGACCAACCATCCCAGTTTGTGTGAGACTAAGGAGTTTGTAAGGATTCAGAATTTTAGTGCTAAAACCAAGAGAATTCCAAGTAAGCTGCAACAAACTGGTTATTCTACCCCACACCTCACTGTGAGAATTACTCTCTCTCATCTCTAATTTTCTATATTTTTTATTTTTAATGTTACTACGAGTGGCATACTGCATTATACTGATTCACATCTTCCCTCAAGTTCATGTTTCTGCTCAGTCCCTCAGTCATGTCCAACTCTTTGTGACTCCATAGACTATAGACTGCCAAGCTCCTCTGTCCGTGGAATTTTCCAGGAAAGAATACTTGAATAGGCTGCCACTTCCTCCTCTAGCCTCTTCCCTAGTGTAAACTCAGAGGGCAGGGAGGGGAGTTCATTATCTTTGTGGCCCTGACACAATGTCCCCTAAGGGCAGCAGCATGTTAGAGTGACCTGGAAGGCTTGTTTTTTTTCTTATATTAATACTCTCTAACTTCCAGAGATTCTGAATTAACTGATCTGGGTCCAATCTGGGCAATTATTTTTTAGCTTAACCAAGTAATTCTAATGTGCAGTGAAGGTTGCTGACACCTGTTCTAGGGTAATGAGTCTCCACCTGGGGTAGTGTGTATCTCAAAACTAAACACATCACCCCAGGCCCAATTACCCACAGATTCCAATTTAACTTATCTGGGATGGGATCTAGGCAGCTGTATCCTTTAAGCATCAGGTAATTCTCATTCATAACTATCATTAAACTCATTTAAATATTAATATGTATGTACCTATAACCAAACTAAATTCTAGGCCATTCCTCTTGCCCTTCACTCTTGCCAGGTCTCCATCACTAAATGCTTATCATAGGCAAATATTAACATCTAATAGAATTAACACCTTCAATTTTTGGCTCATACCATTATACATACTTGTTTTTCTCAGTGAATCTCTTCAAGCTGTTTCTTTCACAGCCACATCAGCCAAGAAGTACTCCTCTGGCTTTAGTCTCTCATTCATTAATAGCCCTTCCAAAGCCTTTTTCCAAATCTCCTTATTATTCTACTCATACTCATGATTCTATCTTTCTTCCTTCCCATGATGTAACACTTGTACAAAGAACAGTCTTTCACCTCTGCTGTGCCACCTTTCTAAGTCTCTCCTGGTCTCCTATTGTTCTGCCCCCAGCTCCCCTGCACAGTCCATGAACACACTAGACTTTTTTTCTCTCTCTTGAATACCCTAAGCTAATTCTCCAAATCAGAAAGCTTTCACTTTGTCTGAAAAAATTTGCTCACAGATTTTCAAATGTCCTGCTTCTTTCATGCCACAGGTATATGGCAAATATCACTTCCCCAGAGAGGCTTCTCCTGTCTTCCCAATCCACAGCAACTTCCCTAATCACTATTCTCTATCATTCCAGTCCCTGTTAGTTGCTGCATAGCATTTATCGTTTTCCGTAATTACCTTGTTCTGTTATTCGCTTTTCTTTTTATATCTAACTCCCCCCTTTAAAGAATGGAAACCCCATGAGGAAAAATAATTTATGCATCTTGTTTCCTGCTGTATTACCAGCAACTACAACAATATCTGGCCAAAAATATTTATGGAAATTAAATAAATATCAACATATGCATAAGAGCACAGGGGTTAGTTAGGTAACTGAATCTCTGAGTCTGGAGCTATTGACTTTTCTACTAAATTCACTTACTTATAGCATAATTCATTCTCTGGGCCAAAAGTACATCTCACTAGCCAGGACTTAGGAAAACGTGTTCAAGATAGTGTGATTCATGAAATACCGTACTCTGAAATTAGACACTCATTGGTTGGAGTTTCATCTGACACTTCCCAGCTATATCATCAAAGGCAGCTTTAATCAGTGACCATCAACAGTAACATCATCTGGGAACTTGTCAGAAATGTTTGGGACCCACCATAGAAGTACTAAGTAAGTACTTATCTGAAAATGAGGTCCAGGAAATTGTCCTGCCAGGCTCTTCTTGTCACGCTTAGGTAAACTAAACTTTGAGAAGTACTCACCTAGGTCAAATTCGGACACCCTTTGAGCCCCAGTCACTTCCTTTATGTTGCAAACATTCTTAGAGGACTCGATGATGATGTATGCAGAAATGTTCAGCACAGAGGAGGTGCTCAAGAGAGAACGGTCTCCTTGCATTTCCCTACAATGAAAAAAAAAGAAAAAAAACAACAACACTGGAGACCTAACTCATTTTTGTTGGGCAGAATTCTGTCGATCTTTTTTTTTTTTTTTTTCTGGATATCCAACCCACTAGGAAAAGAGAGAAAATGAAAGTAAGCTAACTGCTTCTCCATAAGGAAAGAAACAGAAGCTCTATAAAAAGGATGTCCACCTAGGGTCATTTAGGACAGTGGCAACCAGTCCTTCATACCTCAGTAGCGCACTACACTACAGCACAGTTCAATAATTGATGTCCGCAATGATGATCCTGCATTATTAAGCGAATGTAAAATTCTTCTCCTGAGTCTCTGCTCAAGTGTGTTTTACCTCTACTAGCAAGATTTCCATCTGAAATATTTCAATCACTTTCTGGGGGCCCAGATCAGACAATCTATAGTTACTTGGAATATCCGACTGGATAAAATGATCCTGTTCTCTGCAGATTCCAGAGAAATTAGACATTAGTATGTATTTGTCAACTCATTTCTCCTATTGAACAGGACACTCTTTAACAGAAGGGGCTGTGTCTTCTCTGTCCTTGGAAATCCCACTCAGCACCTAGTTCATGTGATTCCACACAAGGAGTCGGACCCCAGAATGTCTATGGGCTGAGAGGCTTGTTGAATTCAGGAACCTGTCGATTCCAACAAATTTTTTTCACTTTACTTATTAAGCATAATTCATTCTCTGGGCCAAAAGTACATCTCACTAGCCAGGACTTAGGAAAACGTGTTCAAGATAGTGTGATTCATGAAATACCGTACTCTGAAATTAGACACTCATTGGTTGGAGTTTCATCTGACACTTCCCAGCTATATCATCAAAGGCAGCTTTAATCAGTGACCATCAACAGTAACATCATCTGGGAACTTGTCAGAAATGTTTGGGACCCACCATAGAAGTACTAAGTAAGTACTTATCTGAAAATGAGGTCCAGGAAATTGTCCTGCCAGGCTCTTCTTGTCACGCTTAGGTAAACTAAACTTTGAGAAGTACTCACCTAGGTCAAATTCGGACACCCTTTGAGCCCCAGTCACTTCCTTTATGTTGCAAACATTCTTAGAGGACTCGATGATGATGTATGCAGAAATGTTCAGCACAGAGGAGGTGCTCAAGAGAGAACGGTCTCCTTGCATTTCCCTACAATGAAAAAAAAAGAAAAAAAACAACAACACTGGAGACCTAACTCATTTTTGTTGGGCAGAATTCTGTCGATCTTTTTTTTTTTTTTTTTCTGGATATCCAACCCACTAGGAAAAGAGAGAAAATGAAAGTAAGCTAACTGCTTCTCCATAAGGAAAGAAACAGAAGCTCTATAAAAAGGATGTCCACCTAGGGTCATTTAGGACAGTGGCAACCAGTCCTTCATACCTCAGTAGCGCACTACACTACAGCACAGTTCAATAATTGATGTCCGCAATGATGATCCTGCATTATTAAGCGAATGTAAAATTCTTCTCCTGAGTCTCTGCTCAAGTGTGTTTTACCTCTACTAGCAAGATTTCCATCTGAAATATTTCAATCACTTTCTGGGGGCCCAGATCAGACAATCTATAGTTACTTGGAATATCCGACTGGATAAAATGATCCTGTTCTCTGCAGATTCCAGAGAAATTAGACATTAGTATGTATTTGTCAACTCATTTCTCCTATTGAACAGGACACTCTTTAACAGAAGGGGCTGTGTCTTCTCTGTCCTTGGAAATCCCACTCAGCACCTAGTTCATGTGATTCCACACAAGGAGTCGGACCCCAGAATGTCTATGGGCTGAGAGGCTTGTTGAATTCAGGAACCTGCATTTCCAACCGGGAAGAGGACGGATCATCACTCTAATAACTGCCCTCTTGGATACCCTTTAAGCTTGCATTCCTGCCAGATAAGCTAAAGGGATAGCAATTCTCAAAGTCACTGGCATTTATTGAAAGCCAAAGAAATTAGTGAGCTCTGACATTTATAGGTCTTAAACATTAAAGAAGTTCAAGTAAGGTTCAAGGCTTAAATGTAATTTCCTAAGAGTTTCTGTTAATTCTCTAAAAATTACTCTGTTTATTATTTTAACAGTCAGATTTATGATCCTGGCTAGCCCTAAATTTAATACCATGGTCTCTCACCTCTTAAACATTTTTTCATTTCCCAATAACCCCAGATGCTTCTAATGGGGCATTCCTGAACAGTTCACAATTTTGAGCGCTTACTATATGTCAAGGTTTCTTATGGTTGCCTCACATGTATTAGTTCATATAATCCTCAAAATAACCCAATAAGTCAGGGACAATTATAAAATTTGTTTTACAGATGAGGATTCAAAACCACAAAGGCTAAGCAGTGTACTCAGGTTCTGTAGCTAGTAAATGGGACACAGCCATCCTTTTCACTTTGTCTCTGTGCTAAATCATTCTGCAACACTGTCTTCCAGTGAAATAGTTTCGATTGTGGAAAATGCAATGAACTCTTAATTATTCATTGTGGGGATGAGAGGTTACAATGCTCAGACTTAGGAAAAACTAGAACATAAGGAGATCTGTCTGACACACTGCCATTTCCCCCCTTTCTCTGCTCCAGCACCAACCTTCCCCAGCCTAAGCAGCACTGGGAATGGAAGGAACTGACTCTTAAGTTCACGTAAGGCACTTGCAGGACTTCTCTGCAACAATGGCTGTTCCAAACTCATCTGGTTTGATAAGAGCTTTGGGAAAAGATTTGCTTGCAAATGAGGTCAAACCTTTGTTAATAGGAAGTTTGGGCAGGAATTATGCAAATCCCACTCAGCACCTAGCCTCTTTAACAGAAGGGGCTGGGGGAATTCCACACAAAAGGAGTCGGACCCCAGAATGTCTATGGGCTGAGAGGCTTGTTGAATTCAGGAACCTGCATTTCCAACCGGGAAGAGGACGGATCATCACTCTAATAACTGCCCTCTTGGATACCCTTTAAGCTTGCATTCCTGCCAGATAAGCTAAAGGGATAGCAATTCTCAAAGTCACTGGCATTTATTGAAAGCCAAAGAAATTAGTGAGCTCTGACATTTATAGGTCTTAAACATTAAAGAAGTTCAAGTAAGGTTCAAGGCTTAAATGTAATTTCCTAAGAGTTTCTGTTAATTCTCTAAAAATTACTCTGTTTATTATTTTAACAGTCAGATTTATGATCCTGGCTAGCCCTAAATTTAATACCATGGTCTCTCACCTCTTAAACATTTTTTTTTCATTTCCCAATAACCCCAGATGCTTCTAATGGGGCATTCCTGAACAGTTCACAATTTTGAGCGCTTACTATATGTCAAGGTTTCTTATGGTTGCCTCACATGTATTAGTTCATATAATCCTCAAAATAACCCAATAAGTCAGGGACAATTATAAAATTTGTTTTACAGATGAGGATTCAAAACCACAAAGGCTAAGCAGTGTACTCAGGTTCTGTAGCTAGTAAATGGGACACAGCCATCCTTTTCACTTTGTCTCTGTGCTAAATCATTCTGCAACACTGTCTTCCAGTGAAATAGTTTCGATTGTGGAAAATGCAATGAACTCTTAATTATTCATTGTGGGGATGAGAGGTTACAATGCTCAGACTTAGGAAAAACTAGAACATAAGGAGATCTGTCTGACACACTGCCATTTCCCCCCTTTCTCTGCTCCAGCACCAACCTTCCCCAGCCTAAGCAGCACTGGGAATGGAAGGAACTGACTCTTAAGTTCACGTAAGGCACTTGCAGGACTTCTCTGCAACAATGGCTGTTCCAAACTCATCTGGTTTGATAAGAGCTTTGGGAAAAGATTTGCTTGCAAATGAGGTCAAAAACCTTTGTTAATAGGAAGTTTGGGCAGCCTTTGTTGATTTAACTTTTATGCAACTATTCTTCATCTTGGTGTCTCCATTAGCATCAATAATTGATGCATGGCTACATTTCTTTTGAAACCACTGACATTGAATTATATATATATATATACATGCATACATATGTATCCTTGCATATGGTATATATATATATATATACACATGTATGTATATATCATATATATATATTGTGCACAGGTTATACCTCACCTTTGCACAGCTAATATCTTATCTTACTGGAGAAAATAGTGGAGGGAAAGACAAGTGCAAAATTAATTCAGAAAGGAGACAGGCATTTGCTTAGTTGTACTGAAGAAAGAAAACAAAATCTGTCAAACAAGCTTGAACTATAAACAAAATAAAGCCTCTCATGAGCACAGCAGGTTCATCCTTAAAAGAAGCCATTTTGTCTGGACAGGTCTTGAGCCTGAAGTTCGATGCAAGAGCAGATAGGAGCAGCCTCTTTCACCTCTTCTGAGCGAGATGCAGGGCTCAGTCGGTATGGGTGAATGAGAAAACTCTTTTGGTTTTTCAGTGAATACAGAATAAATGTCACTTTCTTTGGAAATGACCTTTCGGCTATTCTCATCTTTGTATATAAAGTTGTGTGTGAAAAAATCCATGCCTATGAATTTCAATTCTGAAGGTACAACAGAATCATTCCATAGACATTTTCAAGATGGATGGACTAAAAAGTATCAGAATCAGAGATGACAGTCGATTTCTACAGTGATCCTGAAAGAATCAAGGTTCTCATCCAGTGTAATTCAGTAGGGTTTTAGAGTCTCATCAGATGAGTGTTTGGATCGAGATATGCAGTGCATTTCCTAGAAAAGGATTTCTCTGTGGGGATGAGAGGTTACAATGCTCAGACTTAGGAAAAACTAGAACATAAGGAGATCTGTCTGACACACTGCCATTTCCCCCCTTTCTCTGCTCCAGCACCAACCTTCCCCAGCCTAAGCAGCACTGGGAATGGAAGGAACTGACTCTTAAGTTCACGTAAGGCACTTGCAGGACTTCTCTGCAACAATGGCTGTTCCAAACTCATCTGGTTTGATAAGAGCTTTGGGAAAAGATTTGCTTGCAAATGAGGTCAAAAACCTTTGTTAATAGGAAGTTTGGGCAGCCTTTGTTGATTTAACTTTTATGCAACTATTCTTCATCTTGGTGTCTCCATTAGCATCAATAATTGATGCATGGCTACATTTCTTTTGAAACCACTGACATTGAATTATATATATATATATACATGCATACATATGTATCCTTGCATATGGTATATATATATATATATACACATGTATGTATATATCATATATATATATTGTGCACAGGTTATACCTCACCTTTGCACAGCTAATATCTTATCTTACTGGAGAAAATAGTGGAGGGAAAGACAAGTGCAAAATTAATTCAGAAAGGAGACAGGCATTTGCTTAGTTGTACTGAAGAAAGAAAACAAAATCTGTCAAACAAGCTTGAACTATAAACAAAATAAAGCCTCTCATGAGCACAGCAGGTTCATCCTTAAAAGAAGCCATTTTGTCTGGACAGGTCTTGAGCCTGAAGTTCGATGCAAGAGCAGATAGGAGCAGCCTCTTTCACCTCTTCTGAGCGAGATGCAGGGCTCAGTCGGTATGGGTGAATGAGAAAACTCTTTTGGTTTTTCAGTGAATACAGAATAAATGTCACTTTCTTTGGAAATGACCTTTCGGCTATTCTCATCTTTGTATATAAAGTTGTGTGTGAAAAAATCCATGCCTATGAATTTCAATTCTGAAGGTACAACAGAATCATTCCATAGACATTTTCAAGATGGATGGACTAAAAAGTATCAGAATCAGAGATGACAGTCGATTTCTACAGTGATCCTGAAAGAATCAAGGTTCTCATCCAGTGTAATTCAGTAGGGTTTTAGAGTCTCATCAGATGAGTGTTTGGATCGAGATATGCAGTGCATTTCCTAGAAAAGGATTTCTCTGAAATTGTTTGGCTTTCCTTTACCAGAGAAAATCAACAGTATGTACCCTTCACTGGGGACTTTTCTTGGCCCTTATGTCCATAAAACAGAGCTCAAATTAATCCCCCTGAAATTTTAGAGATGGGCATACTCCTGATGGTGTTAATGAAAAACAAAAGTGCATACTCGGTTGTAGAATGGCCAGGAAAAGCACAGAGGTCTAACTCATGGGCTTTAAATGGCCAGCATTTTTAAGAGATGGATATGGTAACTTGCACAAATTGAGAATTGCCAAAAATGTGTTGCATTCTTCCGGGACTAATAACACAATGCCAAAAGCAATCAAGCTTTTAAAAAATCTCAGCTGTCCAGTAAATGGATGATCATTATTACAGCAAATCACTATGCGCCTAAGAACAAATGAAGTTTATGGTTCAGTGTAATTCAATGCCCAGATTTCATCACCTGCTCTCTAAAGTAATACAATCCGTCATAGGAATACAATCGGTAACTTCAATCTGGAGAACTAACCAAGGTCTAATTAAGCAACAATTGCAGTCTCCTCCCATTCCCCTATCCCTAACTCCCTTTCCCACCCCAGAACTTTCTTATCTTAGAATAGTTATCTGCCCTGAACATTCTTTTGGGAGGCATTCTTTGAAAAAGAAATCTCATCCTTTTGGTGCCAGGCCTTGCCTCAAAACACTGATGTCAGCTTTCAGATGCAAAAGGGAAAGAAAAGTGTGTCACTGCTATCACTTGCTTGCAAGCTTCTTGGAAGAACTGGGTCTTGTTCACTAAAAGGAGACCATTTTACTCTAGCACAATGCCTAGAACCCAGCCATATAGCTATTGAAGGAAGCAACAAATTATAGTAAAATATCATTACTTTTAAATTTCCTAATTAATAATTTGTGTCAACTTTCGCTATTCTCATCTTTGTATATAAAGTTGTGTGTGAAAAAATCCATGCCTATGAATTTCAATTCTGAAGGTACAACAGAATCATTCCATAGACATTTTCAAGATGGATGGACTAAAAAGTATCAGAATCAGAGATGACAGTCGATTTCTACAGTGATCCTGAAAGAATCAAGGTTCTCATCCAGTGTAATTCAGTAGGGTTTTAGAGTCTCATCAGATGAGTGTTTGGATCGAGATATGCAGTGCATTTCCTAGAAAAGGATTTCTCTGAAATTGTTTGGCTTTCCTTTACCAGAGAAAATCAACAGTATGTACCCTTCACTGGGGACTTTTCTTGGCCCTTATGTCCATAAAACAGAGCTCAAATTAATCCCCCTGAAATTTTAGAGATGGGCATACTCCTGATGGTGTTAATGAAAAACAAAAGTGCATACTCGGTTGTAGAATGGCCAGGAAAAGCACAGAGGTCTAACTCATGGGCTTTAAATGGCCAGCATTTTTAAGAGATGGATATGGTAACTTGCACAAATTGAGAATTGCCAAAAATGTGTTGCATTCTTCCGGGACTAATAACACAATGCCAAAAGCAATCAAGCTTTTAAAAAATCTCAGCTGTCCAGTAAATGGATGATCATTATTACAGCAAATCACTATGCGCCTAAGAACAAATGAAGTTTATGGTTCAGTGTAATTCAATGCCCAGATTTCATCACCTGCTCTCTAAAGTAATACAATCCGTCATAGGAATACAATCGGTAACTTCAATCTGGAGAACTAACCAAGGTCTAATTAAGCAACAATTGCAGTCTCCTCCCATTCCCCTATCCCTAACTCCCTTTCCCACCCCAGAACTTTCTTATCTTAGAATAGTTATCTGCCCTGAACATTCTTTTGGGAGGCATTCTTTGAAAAAGAAATCTCATCCTTTTGGTGCCAGGCCTTGCCTCAAAACACTGATGTCAGCTTTCAGATGCAAAAGGGAAAGAAAAGTGTGTCACTGCTATCACTTGCTTGCAAGCTTCTTGGAAGAACTGGGTCTTGTTCACTAAAAGGAGACCATTTTACTCTAGCACAATGCCTAGAACCCAGCCATATAGCTATTGAAGGAAGCAACAAATTATAGTAAAATATCATTACTTTTAAATTTCCTAATTAATAATTTGTGTCAGTGCATGCAGGTCTCAAGCTTAGGTTGTGATCACCCCCTTTATATGATGAAAAGTCAATCATTATTCACATTTTCAGGAATAACACATTGACAGGTTGCTAGTATGGATGGCAAAGTATAAGCTCTGTTATACAGCAGCATTTTAAATGTGGTATTTATATACAAATAATTATTATGCTAATTTCACAGCATCTTGATCTACTCATTAACACAGTTACAAAGAATCAGCATGGTGTGGTGGAAGAGCATTAAAAGGGTAATTAGGAGCCCTGGGCTCTGATCCCAGTCCACTACTCATTAGCAGGGTCACCTTGGCCAAGTCACTTAACCCCTCTGAGTCTGTTTCCTCACCTGTAAAATGAAAAGATTGAGGTAAAGCGCACTGAGTACCCTTCTAACCTGCACATTTTCTCATGCTGTGATACCAGTGAATGCCCAAGTGGCAGTCACCCTCTCCTTTCAATTCTTTGTACACACAGTTCCCCTTTCATCTCAGCTTTTGCACACAATGTTCTCTGAACCTGAGACACTCTTTGGCAAATCGTCCACACCTCTCTTTCTGTGATTAACTCCTCTCTTCCTTCAGGAGGCTGGTCCCTCTGGAATGCTGTCCTTGCTGTCTCAAGTCAAGTTCTACCACAATCTTGCACAAGTATGCCTCTTTCCTTCAGAGTACACAGCTTAATTCTATTTTTTTTTTTTTTTTCTGGCCACTTCTATTGGTCTTTCATTTATTTCCATCTTTGTTCTTTGGCCTGTGTGGGCCTCCCATCACAGTGGCCTCTTTCGTTGCAGAGCATCAGCTCTGGGCACATGCGCTCCAGAGCTCCAGCTCGGCAATTGGACACATCGGTCCAGCCAAAACTCTGTGGCACGTGGGATCTTGCCAGGCCAGGGACTGAACCGCCACCCCATGCAAGGTGGTGTCCTTACCCATTGGACCACCAGAGAAGCCCAATTCTATTTTTTAAATTACTGTCCATCACCTCCACTAGAGTGTTGGTTTCCTGAAGACAGTGCCTGTTTTTTTCTTGCTGCTGGTTCACAAGTAATTTCTATGATGCCTTTCACAGAACAGGCACCCAATAAATAGCTATGGAATAAACAATTGCGGAATCAATGAATGCAAGAGATGGATAAATGTCTTAAATGAAAAGAAAGGGGTAGGGTGGGAGGCACTGACACATTAGTCTAACTCTCATTACTCTGTGGATTTAAAAGTCATAAAATTGCCGCCTTTCTATTGTACCTCATTTGTCTAATTAGATCATTTGCAAATTACTCCTGGGCAAAACATTTTTAACTAGTTTCCTTGTCAGAATTAAGGTGCTGTGAATTTGAACCAAGATTTTTAAATGGTGACATTCGTGGAAGGAGAGAGGTCTTATGGCTAGTGCCAACATAAATTTGAACCTATATCGTTTTTTTCTTCCAACAATGTTGTCATTATTCTCTTTTAATATATGTATAATTTCAGCCTTTACATTTTCCTATCAGAGTTTCATCCATAAATTCATGATCATCTGTGAAGATTTTATAAATGTACAGACATATCAAATTTTACTAAACACTTTTTTTTTTTAAGATTTATTTATTTGGGCAGGGGGTCGGGTTGGGGAGGGTGGGGAGCGGCAGGCCACCTCTATTGGTCCTTCATTTCTCTATTTTCATCCATCTTTGTTCTTTTGGCTCCTGTGGGCCTCCCATCGCGGTGGCATCTGTCGTCATAGAACACCAGCTCTGGGCGCTTGCGCTCCAGAGCTCCGGCTTGGTAATTGGACACATCAGTCCAGCCGCTCCGTGGCACGTGGGATCTTCCCAGGCCAGGGAATGAACCGGCGCCCCCTGCACTGCAAGACGGTGGTGTCCTTACCCACTGGACCACCAGGGGAAGCCCACTAAACACTTTTAATGCCAGCTCATTCTTCTTATTTTACCTTGCATGTCTGTTGTTTTTCAAGCCTGTTATGTTTTCAAGCAGTTTTCCCCAGTCATTTTCTCTGGTTTTAAGCCTTCCCATTGGTAATGAATTTCAATCGCAAAGCACAGAAATTTCACATTTGCAGAAGTTCACTGTATGAATATATTTCATGCTATTGATTCTAGTCTCAAATCATATGCAACTAAGCACAGGTGCCCCTGTCATCATTGTCTTCCGCCCTTTCCTTTTTCCACAGAAAAGAAGAAATTGTGGTTTCTGGTAAATCCTGGCATTAAAACAATGTCTCGTGTCTTCTGTAATTTGTTCTGCACTTGAAGGATGGCATGTAATAATAAATAGTCAAGCTTCAAAGGTAACAGTTTTGAATTTCAAGAAAGAGAAATGACGTATCAAGTAGCGATATTACTATCAGAAGTGTGACTAAATAAGTTGAGACAAATGAACCTAATTCACCGTTTTTGTATGTGAGCCCCTGGTTATGTATCTTCAAGCTATCTCTTCTTATTTTTACACAAAATAGCAGTCTTTACCCAGTATAACTGAGGAGTCTACAATTATGTAAACACCATAGACAAGAAGCCTTTCATTTGCAATTATTCCAAATTTTCAAAACTTAAGGTCTTGCCACCATGGACATTATGGATACATTCTTCATTTAGGCATATTTGAAATTTTAACCTCCATTAAAATTTGTGGGCTGGTGACTGTCAAGTATTTAGGAAAGCAGAAATTGGGCTACAATCATCCTGGGGAGACATTTTTCTTCCTCTTTTGCCTATTACTTGAGTCTGTAATTGGATGTAAAATATTCTTTAATGTATCCATCCATAAGGCTATCAATTTTGGGGGAGGGGGTTGGGTTTATAAGTGCATTAATGTATAAATCCTAAGAGATGATAGTTATCAGTTGGCTCTTTCTGAATAATAAGCCACCAAAAGTTGTTGAGGGTTAGGTGTCATTTGGTATTTTTCTGGTCTATGCCTGGTGATAACCATAATCATCTGGGGCTCAGTGAGGAACTCATTCTGTTTAGCTCCAGCCCCTAAACCTAAACAGCTAGGTTTGAGTACCACAACTTTGAATCAGAGACACAAAACCTGGAAACTTCCATTGGTGCCTATGGAGGGGAGATAAAAGGTTTCCATGTACTCTGGCAGAGCTAGTCTCTCTCATTCCCAGTGTCTGGATATTAGGATGTTGTAAAATGGAG
The DNA here is from genome assembly GCA_022376925.1 of Tragulus kanchil. NCBI lineage: Eukaryota > Metazoa > Chordata > Mammalia > Artiodactyla > Tragulidae > Tragulus > Tragulus kanchil. The sequence continues at coordinate 102,845,854 of JAIOJX010000025.1, read as the reverse complement.
AAAAGTGGAAAAGAGGAGCCATTTAGACGAGAAAAGATAACATTGAAAATCAGTGAGGTTTTGGAGAAAGATAATTAGACCACAGTTCAAGGGAACAAGCTTCGTTCTGAGTCATTATCTAGTGGATCTTCCCGTTGCCTTCAAGTGCATCCTGAGCAGTCCTTTTATGTTAATCCTCCCATTTGTAAGTGAGGTGTCTTTGATTTGACCCTTACGTAGGGCTCTACACTAACTAATTTGTGTGGAAAGCAACCCATTCGATGGACCAGTCAGAGGATGAGAGTATTTAGAATAGTTTAGGAATGATGGCATAGGAAAAGAACTATCTTATCCTGAACCATGTGAAAATAGACAGAATAATTTTGACACCTACCACTAACCTGGAACAACGCCATATTATTCTTTTATGAAATAGGTGAGTATTTCTTTAGATTAATGCCCATTAGCAAAAATACAAACAATTTTCCCTGTCATTTTTATACTTACATGAAAAAAAACAGGTTTATGTTGTTGTTGCAATTTGTAAAACCACATTTGAGAACCTTCTCACATCTTCGGAACAGTTAAAATTGAATTTGGGACTCACCTTCCAAGAACATGTTACTTCCAATAATAATACCATCATCCTCCGAGTGGACTACTAAATGTATTTACAGATCAGACATGCAAAATGACATTTAATCATAATCATTTTTGCTGGTATTTAGATTGCTTCTTGCAATTTCTCCCTTTAGTGGCTAAGAGTCTTTCTGGTTCATTTTTTAAATGTACAAAATCAAAGTTCAGAGGCAAAATTCCTGTCAATGTTGAAAAAAGATATTTAAGAACTGTTCAAATCAAGTTTATATTTCAGTCATTTGATTTCCCCAAAATGGAGAAAAACCTAATCAACAGATGAGCTTTTTTTCAGGGACTCATAATTCTCTTTAAGTGAGGACTCAAGAAAAACATTCTCCCAGCATCACACTGAGAAGAGAAGAAAAAGAAGCTCATTGAAGACATATAAAAGCAATGAGGGAGAGATATGAGGAGAGAGAGGAAAAAATAGCCACAGTGGACAGATGCATTGGCCTGAAGCAGTCAGAATGGGGATGGCTCCAATTGAATACATGTCTAAAGAACCCAGAAACGGTGGCATCAGCCTTGGACCTCATGGACAGCCCATCTGCACACTCAGGGAGAAGGACTCCACTGCTGGCCACAGAATGATTGTTTTAGAGACATGGACCTGCGAGGAAATGGCAGGCCTAGAGGGACTGCAACTTTCTTTACAGGGCCAAAGACCAACAGCTACATATCCAATTCTGTGCTCTCAAAAGTTCCCATTTTAAGAGGGTGTATAGGAACACCTCATAAATTTGGGCCCTATTATCGGTCCTTTCTCCCAGCCATCACAATGGTTCCCTAGGAAAGTTTTATTGCCCACCTAGAGCCAAGCAATTCGGTAGGAAAGAGTGATGTGACAGCTCAGGTTTGTCTTGCAGAGGTACATTCTTATCCAGGCTTATTTTACTCACAAAACCTCTTGCTCCTTTACCACAGAGCAGGATTGGAAACTCCTCTTTTTACAAAGGTTCACTGCCTATTTGCTATACGATTCTTGCTTTACTTTTTCATAAAAAAAACAGGTTTACAGATCCAGAACTTTTGGGAACTCACCTTCCAAGAACATGTTACTTCCAATAATAATACCATCATCCTCCGAGTGGACTACTAAATGTATTTACAGATCAGACATGCAAAATGACATTTAATCATAATCATTTTTGCTGGTATTTAGATTGCTTCTTGCAATTTCTCCCTTTAGTGGCTAAGAGTCTTTCTGGTTCATTTTTTAAATGTACAAAATCAAAGTTCAGAGGCAAAATTCCTGTCAATGTTGAAAAAAGATATTTAAGAACTGTTCAAATCAAGTTTATATTTCAGTCATTTGATTTCCCCAAAATGGAGAAAAACCTAATCAACAGATGAGCTTTTTTTCAGGGACTCATAATTCTCTTTAAGTGAGGACTCAAGAAAAACATTCTCCCAGCATCACACTGAGAAGAGAAGAAAAAGAAGCTCATTGAAGACATATAAAAGCAATGAGGGAGAGATATGAGGAGAGAGAGGAAAAAATAGCCACAGTGGACAGATGCATTGGCCTGAAGCAGTCAGAATGGGGATGGCTCCAATTGAATACATGTCTAAAGAACCCAGAAACGGTGGCATCAGCCTTGGACCTCATGGACAGCCCATCTGCACACTCAGGGAGAAGGACTCCACTGCTGGCCACAGAATGATTGTTTTAGAGACATGGACCTGCGAGGAAATGGCAGGCCTAGAGGGACTGCAACTTTCTTTACAGGGCCAAAGACCAACAGCTACATATCCAATTCTGTGCTCTCAAAAGTTCCCATTTTAAGAGGGTGTATAGGAACACCTCATAAATTTGGGCCCTATTATCGGTCCTTTCTCCCAGCCATCACAATGGTTCCCTAGGAAAGTTTTATTGCCCACCTAGAGCCAAGCAATTCGGTAGGAAAGAGTGATGTGACAGCTCAGGTTTGTCTTGCAGAGGTACATTCTTATCCAGGCTTATTTTACTCACAAAACCTCTTGCTCCTTTACCACAGAGCAGGATTGGAAACTCCTCTTTTTACAAAGGTTCACTGCCTATTTGCTATACGATTCTTGCTTTACTTTTTCATTGGAGACATTGACTACCCAAACTACACCAGCACCATCCTTCATTTCTGTTCTCTTAATAGTCCTTTTAACTATGCAAAAATCGTACTGCTATTTACTGTTCTTTACCTGTCTCCCCCATGTGAATAAAACTTCATGAAAGCATGGAGCAATTGGTAGTTGTTTAGTACTATATTCTTAACTATTAGAACAATGCCCATCATGTAGTAGATGTACAATAAATATGGTTAAATGAATCAATCAGTGAGGGAGTGCTGGTGAACACCCTGTTGCATAGAGATAGGTGGTAAGGGAAGGTATCTAGCCTGACTTCTGACCCTGGCAATTTCAACATGCTTGTGGGTGGGATGTGGTTCCCATATATCAACAAGCAATGCTTGGACACCAGCAGGGTGTCCTACACTCCATATAAATTCTTATTTTTTTTTAGGTCATTTATTTTATTTATTTTATTTGGCTGTTCCAAGTCTTAATTACAGCATTTGGGATCTTTGAGTCTTAGTTACAGCCTTGACTCTGTAGATCACAACAAACTGTGGAAAATTCTGAAAGAGTTAGGGATACCAGACCATCTTAAAGCCTCCTGCAAAATCTGTATGCAGGACAAGAAATAGCAGTTAGAACTGGACATGGAACAACGGACTGGTTCCAAATTGGGAAAGGAGTATGTTAACGCTACATAATGTCACCCTGCTTATTTAATTTATATGCAGAGTATACCATGAGAAATGCCAGTCTGGGTGAAGCACAAGCTGGAATCAAGACTGCCAGGAGAAATATCCATAACCTCAGGTATTCAGATGACACCAGCCTAATGATACAAACTGAAGAGGAACTAAAGAGCCTCTTGATGAAGGTGAAAGAGGAGAGTGCAAAAGGCCCTATTATCGGTCCTTTCTCCCAGCCATCACAATGGTTCCCTAGGAAAGTTTTATTGCCCACCTAGAGCCAAGCAATTCGGTAGGAAAGAGTGATGTGACAGCTCAGGTTTGTCTTGCAGAGGTACATTCTTATCCAGGCTTATTTTACTCACAAAACCTCTTGCTCCTTTACCACAGAGCAGGATTGGAAACTCCTCTTTTTACAAAGGTTCACTGCCTATTTGCTATACGATTCTTGCTTTACTTTTTCATTGGAGACATTGACTACCCAAACTACACCAGCACCATCCTTCATTTCTGTTCTCTTAATAGTCCTTTTAACTATGCAAAAATCGTACTGCTATTTACTGTTCTTTACCTGTCTCCCCCATGTGAATAAAACTTCATGAAAGCATGGAGCAATTGGTAGTTGTTTAGTACTATATTCTTAACTATTAGAACAATGCCCATCATGTAGTAGATGTACAATAAATATGGTTAAATGAATCAATCAGTGAGGGAGTGCTGGTGAACACCCTGTTGCATAGAGATAGGTGGTAAGGGAAGGTATCTAGCCTGACTTCTGACCCTGGCAATTTCAACATGCTTGTGGGTGGGATGTGGTTCCCATATATCAACAAGCAATGCTTGGACACCAGCAGGGTGTCCTACACTCCATATAAATTCTTATTTTTTTTTAGGTCATTTATTTTATTTATTTTATTTGGCTGTTCCAAGTCTTAATTACAGCATTTGGGATCTTTGAGTCTTAGTTACAGCCTTGACTCTGTAGATCACAACAAACTGTGGAAAATTCTGAAAGAGTTAGGGATACCAGACCATCTTAAAGCCTCCTGCAAAATCTGTATGCAGGACAAGAAATAGCAGTTAGAACTGGACATGGAACAACGGACTGGTTCCAAATTGGGAAAGGAGTATGTTAACGCTACATAATGTCACCCTGCTTATTTAATTTATATGCAGAGTATACCATGAGAAATGCCAGTCTGGGTGAAGCACAAGCTGGAATCAAGACTGCCAGGAGAAATATCCATAACCTCAGGTATTCAGATGACACCAGCCTAATGATACAAACTGAAGAGGAACTAAAGAGCCTCTTGATGAAGGTGAAAGAGGAGAGTGCAAAAAGCTGGCCTAAAATTCAATATTCAAAAAACTAAGATCATGTCATCTGATCCCATCACATCACAGCAAATAGATGGGCAGACAATAGAAACAGTAACAGATTTTATTTTCTTGGACTTACAAAACCACTGTGAATGATAACTGCAGTCATGGAATTAAAAGACACTTGCTCCTTGGAGGAAAAGCTATGACAAACTTAGTGCATTAAAAAGCAGAGACATCACTTTTCCTACAAAAGTCCAAATAGTCAAAGCTCTGGTTTTCCCAGTAGTCATGTATGGGTGTGAGAGCTGGGCCATAACCTAAAGGAAATCAATACTAAATACTCATTGGAAGGAGTGATGCTAAAGCTCCAACATTTTGGCCACCTGAGGCAGAGATGGCTCATTGGAAAAGAGCTGAATGTTGGGGAAAATAGAAAGCCAAAGGAGAAGGGGATGGCAGAGGACAAGATAGTTGGATGGCATCACTGAGTCAATGGACATGAGTTTGAACAGGCTCCAGGAGATGGTGAAGGACAGGAAAACCTGGTGTGCTGCAGTCCATGGGGTCTCAAAGAGTCCAACACAACTGAACAACTGAAGTTGTGACAAACGAACTCTTAGTTGCTACATTGGGATCTAGTTCCCTGACTGTTGCAGTGAAAGGAAAACATAGAGAAATGAGTATTTCTCTTTCCCTTTCCTGAGAATAAAGACAATAAAGAGAACAGCAGGCAGGCCTGAACACTCCTAGATTTTTTACTTTAACAGCCCCTAACTCTGAATGTCTGTAACTAAGCTTGTTTTTCTGCCCCTCAACTCTGCAAGAGCTATACTTGTGATCTATTTTCCTTTGACTCAATGCTAAATATATACTGTATCTGGTGTTTACCCTTATAATACCTTTTCCTTGTAGTTACATATCAGAAAGGAGTAAAGAACTGCCAGATGCAAAACGTTGCAGGACAAGAAATAGCAGTTAGAACTGGACATGGAACAACGGACTGGTTCCAAATTGGGAAAGGAGTATGTTAACGCTACATAATGTCACCCTGCTTATTTAATTTATATGCAGAGTATACCATGAGAAATGCCAGTCTGGGTGAAGCACAAGCTGGAATCAAGACTGCCAGGAGAAATATCCATAACCTCAGGTATTCAGATGACACCAGCCTAATGATACAAACTGAAGAGGAACTAAAGAGCCTCTTGATGAAGGTGAAAGAGGAGAGTGCAAAAAGCTGGCCTAAAATTCAATATTCAAAAAACTAAGATCATGTCATCTGATCCCATCACATCACAGCAAATAGATGGGCAGACAATAGAAACAGTAACAGATTTTATTTTCTTGGACTTACAAAACCACTGTGAATGATAACTGCAGTCATGGAATTAAAAGACACTTGCTCCTTGGAGGAAAAGCTATGACAAACTTAGTGCATTAAAAAGCAGAGACATCACTTTTCCTACAAAAGTCCAAATAGTCAAAGCTCTGGTTTTCCCAGTAGTCATGTATGGGTGTGAGAGCTGGGCCATAACCTAAAGGAAATCAATACTAAATACTCATTGGAAGGAGTGATGCTAAAGCTCCAACATTTTGGCCACCTGAGGCAGAGATGGCTCATTGGAAAAGAGCTGAATGTTGGGGAAAATAGAAAGCCAAAGGAGAAGGGGATGGCAGAGGACAAGATAGTTGGATGGCATCACTGAGTCAATGGACATGAGTTTGAACAGGCTCCAGGAGATGGTGAAGGACAGGAAAACCTGGTGTGCTGCAGTCCATGGGGTCTCAAAGAGTCCAACACAACTGAACAACTGAAGTTGTGACAAACGAACTCTTAGTTGCTACATTGGGATCTAGTTCCCTGACTGTTGCAGTGAAAGGAAAACATAGAGAAATGAGTATTTCTCTTTCCCTTTCCTGAGAATAAAGACAATAAAGAGAACAGCAGGCAGGCCTGAACACTCCTAGATTTTTTACTTTAACAGCCCCTAACTCTGAATGTCTGTAACTAAGCTTGTTTTTCTGCCCCTCAACTCTGCAAGAGCTATACTTGTGATCTATTTTCCTTTGACTCAATGCTAAATATATACTGTATCTGGTGTTTACCCTTATAATACCTTTTCCCTTGTAGTTACATATCAGAAAGGAGGTCACAGAGCCACCGAACTGCCAGACTCAACTACGGGGTTACTGAGGCCAGTTTAGGCTTGTCTTTGAAAAAATACAAGAGGAAGAAATCAAGATCCTATCATCTTTGTTCCTCATTACCAACTCCTGACTGTAAGTTCTTGCCTTATATAAGCCCTAGACTCCTCACGGAAGAGGAGCAGTACAGTTCTTGAGGCATGAGCCCACTGTGCTCCCCTCTCCACCAGCTGAGAATAAAAGCCACCTTTCTATTTCCTCTAAGCTCTGTCTCCATATTTTTCATTCAGCTTCGGTGAGCAGAGAAGGCCAAAATTTTGGCCATCAGTGTTACCAGGGATTAAATTCAGGACTCCTGCACTGTGAATACAGAGTCTTAGCCACTGGACCACCAGAAAAGTCACAGTTTTTGTAAGTTTTGACATTACATTCCTGGAAATAGCATCAGATCTCACAGGTTAAGGGCTCAGTCCCATAAGACTATCTTCCTAACTTCAGATGCTAGTTGAAGGTCTAAGATGCGCACCTGCGTTTCTGATCTACAGACTATAGACTAGAGATTTCCAAGATTCTCTCTCTGGACTGTAGACATCAGTTGCAAGACCATATTGCTACTTGTGCTTTGGACTGGCTATAAATCAGAGATTCCCACAACCTCTCCTTGGGTTTGATTAATTTTCAGGAGCATCTCAGAGAAACATTTAATTTATTAGATTACTAGTTTATTATAAAAAGAATATAGCTCAGAAACAGCCAGATAGAAGAGAAGCAGGGCAAGCTATAGCGAAAGAGTGTGGAGAGAGCTTTTGTTGTAGGGAGGAAACCAATTCTGACTCCATGTTGCAAACTGTTTCTTCCACATGCTTTTTGTTGCTTTTGTTTTTATAATCATACTTAATGGCTTGCTTGGAGGACCCTGCCCCTCTGCCTGACTGTTAGAAGTAAAATGCCTTTGTTCATAACCCTGTGCACCTGTGGACAGCAGGGGGAAATTAACACACCCCCTGCTTGAGGCTTGCCATTCTAGGAGATGTTTGAAAGATTAAAGGCCTTTTTACTTTTCTTACTCACCTCACCCTATCTTTGATCTATAAAAATCTGACATCTAGACCTCAATATGGTTATTTCGAGGTACTAGCCTGCCATCTTCTCGGTCCACTTCTTTCCGAATAAAGTTGTTTTTCTCAGCTCAATACCTCATCTTTCAGATTTGTTGGCCTGTCACGCATCGAGCACAGTGAGCTTAGACTTGGTAACATGTTCATGCCCTCTCAGAGCATGCTCACTCTTCCCAGATCTCCGTGTATTCACCTGGAAGCTCTCTGAATCCTCTCCTTTAGAGTCTTTATAAAGGCCTTATTTTATAGGCAAGATTGACTAAGTCATTGGCCACTGGTGATTAATTCTATCTCTAGCCCCTCTCCCCTCTGGAAGGCTGTAAAACACACAGTTGATTCTCAGAATAATTATTCTCCTTGACTTAGGTATAGCCCCAAAGTCATTTCATTAACATAAAAGAAGGTCCATTTAATTATTCTCTTCAAAGGAAATTCCAAGGGTTTTAGTAAGTGTGAGGCAAAACTGTTGACTAAGACCAAATATTTATGAGAAATACATTTTATCATCTAAATGACCAAATATATACCATTTGTAAATGACATTGCAGTATATATGATGCATTTAAAATCATCTAAGACTAAGACTAGAGATTTCCAAGATTCTCTCTGGACTGTAGACATCAGTTGCAAGACCATATTGCTACTTGTGCTTTGGACTGGCTATAAATCAGAGATTCCCACAACCTCTCCTTGGGTTTGATTAATTTTCAGGAGCATCTCAGAGAAACATTTAATTTATTAGATTACTAGTTTATTATAAAAAGAATATAGCTCAGAAACAGCCAGATAGAAGAGAAGCAGGGCAAGCTATAGCGAAAGAGTGTGGAGAGAGCTTTTGTTGTAGGGAGGAAACCAATTCTGACTCCATGTTGCAAACTGTTTCTTCCACATGCTTTTGTTGCTTTTGTTTTTATAATCATACTTAATGGCTTGCTTGGAGGACCCTGCCCCTCTGCCTGACTGTTAGAAGTAAAATGCCTTTGTTCATAACCCTGTGCACCTGTGGACAGCAGGGGGAAATTAACACACCCCCTGCTTGAGGCTTGCCATTCTAGGAGATGTTTGAAAGATTAAAGGCCTTTTTACTTTTCTTACTCACCTCACCCTATCTTTGATCTATAAAAATCTGACATCTAGACCTCAATATGGTTATTTCGAGGTACTAGCCTGCCATCTTCTCGGTCCACTTCTTTCCGAATAAAGTTGTTTTTCTCAGCTCAATACCTCATCTTTCAGATTTGTTGGCCTGTCACGCATCGAGCACAGTGAGCTTAGACTTGGTAACATGTTCATGCCCTCTCAGAGCATGCTCACTCTTCCCAGATCTCCGTGTATTCACCTGGAAGCTCTCTGAATCCTCTCCTTTAGAGTCTTTATAAAGGCCTTATTTTATAGGCAAGATTGACTAAGTCATTGGCCACTGGTGATTAATTCTATCTCTAGCCCCTCTCCCCTCTGGAAGGCTGTAAAACACACAGTTGATTCTCAGAATAATTATTCTCCTTGACTTAGGTATAGCCCCAAAGTCATTTCATTAACATAAAAGAAGGTCCATTTAATTATTCTCTTCAAAGGAAATTCCAAGGGTTTTAGTAAGTGTGAGGCAAAACTGTTGACTAAGACCAAATATTTATGAGAAATACATTTTATCATCTAAATGACCAAATATATACCATTTGTAAATGACATTGCAGTATATATGATGCAGACTTAAAAAACATTCACAATCCCAAAGTTGAGAGCTATGTTTTATTCTGTGGAAATTTTTAGAACTTTAGCCCGGAAGGAAACATCTATAGTAACCCTGAGAGAACTGCTCTGAGGAGACCAGTGGGGAGCTCGGTTATATAGAAGTTTTGCAACAAAAGGCAGGCATTCTGAACTTCAAAAGGTTATATTAATTAAAGAAAACCAGAAATCCCAAGTTAAGGAATTTGCACTTTTCTTTATTTGGGAAGATGCAAGAGTATGGGCTCACTGAAACCATTCCTTTGATATGCACCTCAGCTCTCTGGGGCCAGTATCCTCTCTTTTTCTTTTTTTTCTCTCTTTTTCTATCCTGAGTTTCCTCAAGGCTCCTTGTGGGGAGGGGCTGCACTCTGAAGGCTGTTGAATGGCAGGTATTTTTTCCTTCCTTCCTGAATTCCCTCAGGGCTCACCAGCTTACTATCTGTGGTGGCTGCAATTGCTAATAACTGACATCCTTTGCTTACTGATATGGTAGGAAATATTCCATTTATCAATGAGAAGAAACCATTGATTCTTATGTCAGCAAACTATAGTAGGAATCAACTGAGCTGAGGAGAATGTGGAGCTGAGCAAAGGGTGAGTGGATGAATTGGAGTTGGAAGTAGGAGATAGACCACATTAAGATCATTTGTTCCTAGCACGGAGTTTATATTTCATTCTAAGTGCAATGAGAATCTAACTTGGAATTTTTTTTTTTGAAAGTTTTCAGTCACTGTAGATGTACTTTTTGAAAATTTAGTCCTATTAATACTCCTATAATGTTGTTGCATTTTGGTCAAACTGAGGTATAACTACATCTTTAAGCAAAGTGGCTCAAAATCTTACAATGTAGTATGAAAGGTCTATTCAGTTCAAAATAAGGGGCATTTCCTCCACTTCAGACTCTTTCCAAGAGGCCACTGCGTACAAACAATGTGCAACGCTGTATGTTAAAATGGATTTCCCAAAGAGATTGGCTTTGCAACAGTTTATTTGGTCTAGTTTAAGTAATTGCTTGCTCTTAAAAGCAGTAAAGCTTTGCAAGCAGTTTTTTATGATTCTATTTAAAAAATTATATACCATTTGTAAATGACATTGCAGGATATATGATGCAGACTTAAAAAACATTCACAATCCCAAAGTTGAGAGCTATGTTTTATTCTGTGGAAATTTTTAGAACTTTAGCCCGGAAGGAAACATCTATAGTAACCCTGAGAGAACTGCTCTGAGGAGACCAGTGGGGAGCTCGGTTATATAGAAGTTTTGCAACAAAAGGCAGGCATTCTGAACTTCAAAAGGTTATATTAATTAAAGAAAACCAGAAATCCCAAGTTAAGGAATTTGCACTTTTCTTTATTTGGGAAGATGCAAGAGTATGGGCTCACTGAAACCATTCCTTTGATATGCACCTCAGCTCTCTGGGGCCAGTATCCTCTCTTTTTCTTTTTTTTCTCTCTTTTTCTATCCTGAGTTTCCTCAAGGCTCCTTGTGGGGAGGGGCTGCACTCTGAAGGCTGTTGAATGGCAGGTATTTTTTCCTTCCTTCCTGAATTCCCTCAGGGCTCACCAGCTTACTATCTGTGGTGGCTGCAATTGCTAATAACTGACATCCTTTGCTTACTGATATGGTAGGAAATATTCCATTTATCAATGAGAAGAAACCATTGATTCTTATGTCAGCAAACTATAGTAGGAATCAACTGAGCTGAGGAGAATGTGGAGCTGAGCAAAGGGTGAGTGGATGAATTGGAGTTGGAAGTAGGAGATAGACCACATTAAGATCATTTGTTCCTAGCACGGAGTTTATATTTCATTCTAAGTGCAATGAGAATCTAACTTGGAATTTTTTTTTTTGAAAGTTTTCAGTCACTGTAGATGTACTTTTTGAAAATTTAGTCCTATTAATACTCCTATAATGTTGTTGCATTTTGGTCAAACTGAGGTATAACTACATCTTTAAGCAAAGTGGCTCAAAATCTTACAATGTAGTATGAAAGGTCTATTCAGTTCAAAATAAGGGGCATTTCCTCCACTTCAGACTCTTTCCAAGAGGCCACTGCGTACAAACAATGTGCAACGCTGTATGTTAAAATGGATTTCCCAAAGAGATTGGCTTTGCAACAGTTTATTTGGTCTAGTTTAAGTAATTGCTTGCTCTTAAAAGCAGTAAAGCTACATAATCTAAGCAACAGCTATTATTTCTTGATAATATTTAACCATTCTCATTTCTCACTAAGTAAACCCCCTCTAATCAGTGATGATCATTTCCATGCAATTGTAGAGTGAGATGGAGAAGGGACCTTTTGAGGACATGAACTCCCAAGACCTAAACTGCTAGAAAATCTACAGAAGGCTCAAGCTCCATCTTCTTAAAATGAAGAAATAGGGCCACAGATGGTTTCATTTCTAAGACTATGTGCAATCCTTTTTTTCCTGTTCAAAATAAGCTTCCTGATTCAACTTCAGGGAGTGCCCTCAAGCTTTGCATCTTCTTGGAAAAATAATTGTCAATGCCTCTTCCTTTTCCTGTAGTAATTGGGAGGTTGCTGGCTTCTTCTGCCCCAAAAGGAAAATGCTTTTCTCCAGTGCCATTTCTAAGCCCTGGATGGAATTCTGGGAGCTGCACAAAGTGTGTGTAGGTGTGCCATCAACACTGCTAACCCAAAGCACATCTCTCTCTGACATCGACGCACTATCCTTCTCCCCAGAGAGTGTGAATCTGTTCAGCAACACCTGCTAACAACTGAAAAAGAAGAACTGCCTCCTGAAGGGATAATCCCACACTGCTTTTGATCTAATGTGGCAGCCAGAGAGAAGACTTGCTATGGGGTCAGAAGCATTGCTATTCCCGAACTGCCAGGCACTACTCCACAAGTATCATGGGAGGCCTGGGGGACAGAATAATATAGGAGTTGACAAGAGTCTCCAGTCAACAGGCTGCCGAAAGCTTTTGATGACAGGCTGGGAGCTGTCCTTGCCCCCTCTGTGATGCAAACTGGAAGAGAAACTTGCCTCATTTAAAATACCCCTTAGAGGAAGAAATACCAGAGTGAACGTGCCAAAGTAATATTGAACCATTTCCTCAAAATGCCTATTGCTGCATTGGGACTAGCTGCAGAGGTGACCAGGGTATGTTGCCTCTTGCTGCAACTTTTTAAAATGCCTATTTGCTGCATTGGGACTAGCTGAGTATGTTAAAATGGATTTCCCAAAGAGATTGGCTTTGCAACAGTTTATTTGGTCTAGTTTAAGTAATTGCTTGCTCTTAAAAGCAGTAAAGCTACATAATCTAAGCAACAGCTATTATTTCTTGATAATATTTAACCATTCTCATTTCTCACTAAGTAAACCCCCTCTAATCAGTGATGATCATTTCCATGCAATTGTAGAGTGAGATGGAGAAGGGCCCTTTTTGAGGACATGAACTCCCAAGACCTAAACTGCTAGAAAATCTACAGAAGGCTCAAGCTCCATCTTCTTAAAATGAAGAAATAGGGCCACAGATGGTTTCATTTCTAAGACTATGTGCAATCCTTTTTTTCCTGTTCAAAATAAGCTTCCTGATTCAACTTCAGGGAGTGCCCTCAAGCTTTGCATCTTCTTGGAAAAATAATTGTCAATGCCTCTTCCTTTTCCTGTAGTAATTGGGAGGTTGCTGGCTTCTTCTGCCCCAAAAGGAAAATGCTTTTCTCCAGTGCCATTTCTAAGCCCTGGATGGAATTCTGGGAGCTGCACAAAGTGTGTGTAGGTGTGCCATCAACACTGCTAACCCAAAGCACATCTCTCTCTGACATCGACGCACTATCCTTCTCCCCAGAGAGTGTGAATCTGTTCAGCAACACCTGCTAACAACTGAAAAAGAAGAACTGCCTCCTGAAGGGATAATCCCACACTGCTTTTGATCTAATGTGGCAGCCAGAGAAGACTTGCTATGGGGTCAGAAGCATTGCTATTCCCGAACTGCCAGGCACTACTCCACAAGTATCATGGGAGGCCTGGGGGACAGAATAATATAGGAGTTGACAAGAGTCTCCAGTCAACAGGCTGCCGAAAGCTTTTGATGACAGGCTGGGAGCTGTCCTTGCCCCCTCTGTGATGCAAACTGGAAGAGAAACTTGCCTCATTTAAAATACCCCTTAGAGGAAGAAATACCAGAGTGAACGTGCCAAAGTAATATTGAACCATTTCCTCAAAAATGCCTATTGCTGCATTGGGACTAGCTGCAGAGGTGACCAGGGTATGTTGCCTCTTGCTGCAACTTTTGAGGAGTGGGTTCTGAGCTGTATGCATGAACCTCCTGCCCTAAATGTGATTTTCTAGGTGGCTGTCAATAAAATCGGATGATTTGTCAGAAATAAAGCAGGCCAGGTGCAGGGTCCCCAGGATCCCAGACACAGCCTGCTGCTAATGGAATCAACTGCTTAATGAATGAGGGACTTTACACAGACCCTGAGGTTAAAAGTCAACAGGAAGGGCTTCAACAACAACTTTATTAGGCAGATGCGCACCATGGTATTCCAGGCTGAAAATACCTGTCTTGGGCGGTTGCTCTTCTATTTAGGGATTCCAGTTGACAAAAACAGATTAAGAAACACATACACACACTTAATAAATTGCCCCAGGGTAACTTTCTTTTCAGGTGATTAAAACCACTTAGCTTTAAGTCTCTGGCTTAAACTACTCCCCAAGATGTTCAAATAATGGCTTGGAAGCCTAAGCCCAGCACATTTGTTAGGTAGAAAAATTTTTTTCAATTAGGGCCAATATGTGGACCAGGAAATTACCAATGAGGGAGTACTTAACACAAGTTGGAAGGGACTGATACTTTGCCAATGCTATTACATAGTTTATTAATTTAACAGCCAAGTTTGTAAACTTAATTTGAAAAACACAGGCTGTGATTCTGGTTTAAATTGGAATATGACTAGTGGCTCTTGATGTAGCCACTCCAAATTTCCCAGTTAACTTTCCAAATAGGGATGCAAAAGTCTCACAACATCACCAAAATTTAAAACCCAGAAATTTTTCTAATGTGGCCAGAGAAGACTTGCTATGGGGTCAGAAGCATTGCTATTCCCGAACTGCCAGGCACTACTCCACAAGTATCATGGGAGGCCTGGGGGACAGAATAATATAGGAGTTGACAAGAGTCTCCAGTCAACAGGCTGCCGAAAGCTTTTGATGACAGGCTGGGAGCTGTCCTTGCCCCCTCTGTGATGCAAACTGGAAGAGAAACTTGCCTCATTTAAAATACCCCTTAGAGGAAGAAATACCAGAGTGAACGTGCCAAAGTAATATTGAACCATTTCCTCAAAAATGCCTATTGCTGCATTGGGACTAGCTGCAGAGGTGACCAGGGTATGTTGCCTCTTGCTGCAACTTTTGAGGAGTGGGTTCTGAGCTGTATGCATGAACCTCCTGCCCTAAATGTGATTTTCTAGGTGGCTGTCAATAAAATCGGATGATTTGTCAGAAATAAAGCAGGCCAGGTGCAGGGTCCCCAGGATCCCAGACACAGCCTGCTGCTAATGGAATCAACTGCTTAATGAATGAGGGACTTTACACAGACCCTGAGGTTAAAAGTCAACAGGAAGGGCTTCAACAACAACTTTATTAGGCAGATGCGCACCATGGTATTCCAGGCTGAAAATACCTGTCTTGGGCGGTTGCTCTTCTATTTAGGGATTCCAGTTGACAAAAACAGATTAAGAAACACATACACACACTTAATAAATTGCCCCAGGGTAACTTTCTTTTCAGGTGATTAAAACCACTTAGCTTTAAGTCTCTGGCTTAAACTACTCCCCAAGATGTTCAAATAATGGCTTGGAAGCCTAAGCCCAGCACATTTGTTAGGTAGAAAAATTTTTTCAATTAGGGCCAATATGTGGACCAGGAAATTACCAATGAGGGAGTACTTAACACAAGTTGGAAGGGACTGATACTTTGCCAATGCTATTACATAGTTTATTAATTTAACAGCCAAGTTTGTAAACTTAATTTGAAAAACACAGGCTGTGATTCTGGTTTAAATTGGAATATGACTAGTGGCTCTTGATGTAGCCACTCCAAATTTCCCAGTTAACTTTCCAAATAGGGATGCAAAAAAGTCTCACAACATCACCAAAATTTAAAACTAAAGTCAAATTATTGCTAGAATTTTTAGAAGAATTAAGACTATCATTAAGGTCAATGGGTATACAAGCTATACCACAGAAGAAAAATAAATGCATACAAGTTAACAGAGCTGTTTTAAAATATGAATTAAAAATCAGGAGCTTTCATGAAGAGCTAATGCCTATCATTCTGAATCTCTTTCAAACAATTACACAAGAAGGAAAACTTCCAAACACATTCCACGAGGCCACCATCACCCTGATACCAAAACCAAGCAAAGACAACACAGAAAGAGAAAATTATAGATCAATATCACTGATGAATTGAGACACAAAAATCCTCAACAAAATTCTAGCAAACAGAACTCAACAAGACATCAAAAATACTCATATATCATGATCAAGTAGGGCTTATCCCAGGTATGCAAGGATTCTTCAATATTTGCAAATCAATCAATGTGATATACCACATCAACAGACTGAAAGACAAAAATCACATGATAATATCAACAGATGCAGAAAAAGCCTTTGGCAAAATCCAACACCCATTTATGATAAAAACTCTTCAAAGAAAAGGGCATAGAAGGAGCCTACCTCAACCATATATGATCAGCCCACAGTGAACATTATTCTCAATGGTGAAAAACTGAAAGCATTCCAAGATCAGGAACAGGGATGTCCATTTTCACCACTATTATTCAGCATAGTCCTGGAAGTTTTAGCTGCAGCAACAAGAGAGAAAAGAAATAAAAGGATTCCAAAAAAAAAACTCTCTATTTGCATACGACTTAAACTACTCCCCAAGATGTTCAAATAATGGCTTGGAAGCCTAAGCCCAGCACATTTGTTAGGTAGAAAAATTTTTTTCAATTAGGGCCAATATGTGGACCAGGAAATTACCAATGAGGGAGTACTTAACACAAGTTGGAAGGGACTGATACTTTGCCAATGCTATTACATAGTTTATTAATTTAACAGCCAAGTTTGTAAACTTAATTTGAAAAACACAGGCTGTGATTCTGGTTTAAATTGGAATATGACTAGTGGCTCTTGATGTAGCCACTCCAAATTTCCCAGTTAACTTTCCAAATAGGGATGCAAAAAAGTCTCACAACATCACCAAAATTTAAAACTAAAGTCAAATTATTGCTAGAATTTTTAGAAGAATTAAGACTATCATTAAGGTCAATGGGTATACAAGCTATACCACAGAAGAAAAATAAATGCATACAAGTTAACAGAGCTGTTTTAAAATATGAATTAAAAATCAGGAGCTTTCATGAAGAGCTAATGCCTATCATTCTGAATCTCTTTCAAACAATTACACAAGAAGGAAAACTTCCAAACACATTCCACGAGGCCACCATCACCCTGATACCAAAACCAAGCAAAGACAACACAGAAAGAGAAAATTATAGATCAATATCACTGATGAATTGAGACACAAAAATCCTCAACAAAATTCTAGCAAACAGAACTCAACAAGACATCAAAAATACTCATATATCATGATCAAGTAGGGCTTATCCCAGGTATGCAAGGATTCTTCAATATTTGCAAATCAATCAATGTGATATACCACATCAACAGACTGAAAGACAAAAATCACATGATAATATCAACAGATGCAGAAAAAGCCTTTGGCAAAATCCAACACCCATTTATGATAAAAACTCTTCAAAGAAAAGGGCATAGAAGGAGCCTACCTCAACCATATATGATCAGCCCACAGTGAACATTATTCTCAATGGTGAAAAACTGAAAGCATTCCAAGATCAGGAACAGGGATGTCCATTTTCACCACTATTATTCAGCATAGTCCTGGAAGTTTTAGCTGCAGCAACAAGAGAAGAAAAAGAAATAAAAGGATTCCAGATTGGAAAAGAAAAAGTAAAACTCTCTATTTGCATACGACATGATACTATGCAGAGAAAACCCAAAGTCACTATTAGAAAACTACTAGAGCTAATCGATTAATTCAGTGAAGTCACAAGATATAAAAACAATACACAAAAATCACTCACATTCCTATATACAAACAATGAAAAATCAGAAAGAGGATGCAATTCCATTCACCATTGCAACCAAAAGAATCAAATATCTAGGCATAAACCTACCTAAAGAGATAAAAGAACTGTAAACAGAAAATTACAAGACACTGATGAAAGATATCAAAGATGACATAAATAGATGGAGAGATGTTCTGTGTTCCTGGGTCAGAAGAGTCAATATTGTGAAAATGAGCATACTACCAAATGTTATCTATAGATTCAATGCAATCTCTATCAAGTTACCAATGACATTCTTTACAGAACAAGACCAAAATATAGCATAGTTCATGTGGAAACACAAAAGATCCTGGATAGACAAAGCAATCCTGAGAAAGAAGAATGGAGCTGGAGGGATCAGCCTTCCTAACTTCAGACTATACTACAAAGCAACAGTCATCAAGAAAGCATGGTACTGCCATAAAAACAGACATACAGACCAATGGAACACGATAGAGAACCCAGAGGTAAATGCACACACATATGGGCACCTTATTTTTGACAAAGGAGGTGAAAATATAAAATGGGATGAAGACAGCCTCTTCAACAAATGATACTGGTAAAATTGGACAGCTACATGCAGAAGAATGAAGTTGGAACATTCTCTGACATGATACACAAAGATAAACTTAAAATAGATTAAAGACCTAAATGTAAGACCAGAGACATAAAACTCTTGGAGGAGACTATAGGCAAAACACTCAGTGACATAAATCAAAGCAAGATCTTTTATGAGCCACCCTCTTACAAAATTAAACTGGGCAAGAAGGAGCCTACCTCAACCATATATGATCAGCCCACAGTGAACATTATTCTCAATGGTGAAAAACTGAAAGCATTCCAAGATCAGGAACAGGGATGTCCATTTTCACCACTATTATTCAGCATAGTCCTGGAAGTTTTAGCTGCAGCAACAAGAGAAGAAAAAGAAATAAAAGGATTCCAGATTGGAAAAGAAAAAGTAAAACTCTCTATTTGCATACGACATGATACTATGCAGAGAAAACCCAAAGTCACTATTAGAAAACTACTAGAGCTAATCGATTAATTCAGTGAAGTCACAAGATATAAAAACAATACACAAAAATCACTCACATTCCTATATACAAACAATGAAAAATCAGAAAGAGGATGCAATTCCATTCACCATTGCAACCAAAAGAATCAAATATCTAGGCATAAACCTACCTAAAGAGATAAAAGAACTGTAAACAGAAAATTACAAGACACTGATGAAAGATATCAAAGATGACAAAAACAGATGGAGAGATGTTCTGTGTTCCTGGGTCAGAAGAGTCAATATTGTGAAAATGAGCATACTACCAAATGTTATCTATAGATTCAATGCAATCTCTATCAAGTTACCAATGACATTCTTTACAGAACAAGACCAAAATATAGCATAGTTCATGTGGAAACACAAAAGATCCTGGATAGACAAAGCAATCCTGAGAAAGAAGAATGGAGCTGGAGGGATCAGCCTTCCTAACTTCAGACTATACTACAAAGCAACAGTCATCAAGAAAGCATGGTACTGCCATAAAAACAGACATACAGACCAATGGAACACGATAGAGAACCCAGAGGTAAATGCACACACATATGGGCACCTTATTTTTGACAAAGGAGGTGAAAATATAAAATGGGATGAAGACAGCCTCTTCAACAAATGATACTGGTAAAATTGGACAGCTACATGCAGAAGAATGAAGTTGGAACATTCTCTGACATGATACACAAAGATAAACTTAAAATAGATTAAAGACCTAAATGTAAGACCAGAGACATAAAACTCTTGGAGGAGACTATAGGCAAAACACTCAGTGACATAAATCAAAGCAAGATCTTCTATGACCCACCCTCTAAAATAATGGAAATAAAGACAAAAATTAACACGTGGGACCTAATGAAACTTAAAAGCTTCTGCACAGGAAATGAGACTACAAACAAGGTGAACAGACAACCCACAGAGTGGGAGAAAATAATAGCAATGAAGCAACAGGTAAACAACTAATCTCACAACAGACAAAAAACTAATCTCCAAAATATACAAGCAACTCAGCTCAATACTGAGAATACACACAGCCCAATCAAAAACAGGGGAAAACACCTAAAGAGACATCTATCCAAGGAAGACATACAGATGGCCAAAAAACACATGAGAAGATGCTCAACATCACTTATTATTAGAGAAATGCAAATCACACCTACAATGAGATATCACCTTATACCCATCAGAATGGCCATCATCAAAAAATCTACAGATAATAAATGATAGAGAGGCTGTGGAGAAAAGGGAACACTCCTGCATTGTTGGTGGGAATGTAGATTGATACAACCACTATGGAAGACAGTATGGAGATTCCTCAGAAAGTTAAGAACAGAAGCACCATTTGACCCAGCAATCTCACTATTAAGCTTATACCCTGATGAAATCAAAATTGAAAGAGACACCTGTACCCCAGTGTTCATAGCAGTACTCTATACAATAGTTAGATCACGGAAGCAACCTAGATATCCATCGACAAATGAATGCATAAAGAAGCTCTGGTACTTATATACAATGGACTATTTCTCAGCCGCTAAAAGAAATGCAGAAGATTCAGTCCTAATGAGATGGGTGAATTTAGAACCTATAATACACAGTGAAGTAAGTCAAAAAGAGAAGAACAGATATAGTATACTAACACATATATATGGAATCTAGTAAGTTCATACTGATAAATACACATGCAGAGAGTTGATGGAAAAACAGTCATAGAGAACGGACTTATGGACACTGGGGAGAGGGAAAATTGGGTGAGAGATATGGAAAGAGTAACACAGAACCCTATACTATTTTATGCAAAAGAGATAACTGTTGTCAATGTGCTGTGGGACTAAGGGATCGTATATGGTGGCTATGTGACAGCCTAGAGGAGTGGAATGGTGGAGGGATGGGATATACATATGACTAATATGGAATTATACATATCTGTAAAGAACAAAACTCTGTAAAATTAAAAAAGCAATATAAAAAACTTGTGATTGTGGAAAAAAGAACAAAAAATCAGAAACTTTCAAAGCAGTAGCATGAAGAAGAAAAAGCCAAAATAAACAAAATTCTACATAAGAAACGATTGATAAAATTCAGAAATCCCTAGAATATAAAGAGAAACAAAGGATAAAAAAAGAGAGAATATGCAATAAAAGGTATGATGTATAGAATACCAATATAGATATTTCAAAAATAAAATAAAAGGATTTTTTAAGACAGAAATAAATAAGTTATTAGAGCAATAAAAGAGGACATTCCTTCAGAGATACACAAAGATACTAGGCATTAAGATTTAAAGGATCTACTAAGTGCCAGCACAATGAGTAAAAAGAAAACCACACCAAATTTTAAAATTTGTAAAATTTAAGACCCCAAAGATCCTAAAAATTCTTAGACAAAAGTTATCACAGAAAAATAAGAAAATTCAGACTGGCATTTTTTCCAGCAATACCATATGCTAAAGGCAATAGAATGGTGCCATAACTATACTAAAGAAAAGCTATTTTCAAACTAGAGTAGTCAAACTATCCATAAAATTTGAAACCAAACTATTTTCAAGAAGCTAGATGAGAATACATTGCTACAGAATTACATCAACAGAAACCATAAAGAAGCTCTGGTACTTATATACAATGGACTATTTCTCAGCCGCTAAAAGAAATGCAGAAGATTCAGTCCTAATGAGATGGGTGAATTTAGAACCTATAATACACAGTGAAGTAAGTCAAAAAGAGAAGAACAGATATAGTATACTAACACATATATATGGAATCTAGTAAGTTCATACTGATAAATACACATGCAGAGAGTTGATGGAAAAACAGTCATAGAGAACGGACTTATGGACACTGGGGAGAGGGAAAATTGGGTGAGAGATATGGAAAGAGTAACACAGAACCCTATACTATTTTATGCAAAAGAGATAACTGTTGTCAATGTGCTGTGGGACTAAGGGATCGTATATGGTGGCTATGTGACAGCCTAGAGGAGTGGAATGGTGGAGGGATGGGATATACATATGACTAATATGGAATTATACATATCTGTAAAGAACAAAACTCTGTAAAATTAAAAAAGCAATATAAAAAACTTGTGATTGTGGAAAAAAGAACAAAAAATCAGAAACTTTCAAAGCAGTAGCATGAAGAAGAAAAAGCCAAAATAAACAAAATTCTACATAAGAAACGATTGATAAAATTCAGAAATCCCTAGAATATAAAGAGAAACAAAGGATAAAAAAAGAGAGAATATGCAATAAAAGGTATGATGTATAGAATACCAATATAGATATTTCAAAAATAAAATAAAAGGATTTTTTAAGACAGAAATAAATAAGTTATTAGAGCAATAAGAGAGGACATTCCTTCAGAGATACACAAAGATACTAGGCATTAAGATTTAAAGGATCTACTAAGTGCCAGCACAATGAGTAAAAAGAAAACCACACCAAATTTTAAAATTTGTAAAATTTAAGACCCCAAAGATCCTAAAAATTCTTAGACAAAAGTTATCACAGAAAAATAAGAAAATTCAGACTGGCATTTTTTCCAGCAATACCATATGCTAAAGGCAATAGAATGGTGCCATAACTATACTAAAGAAAAGCTATTTTCAAACTAGAGTAGTCAAACTATCCATAAAATTTGAAACCAAACTATTTTCAAGAAGCTAGATGAGAATACATTGCTACAGAATTACATCAACAGAAAAACCCAATACCAAAATGGTGTTTTCAAAGATCATGTGGGGAGACAGTGACTCTTTCTAAGATAAAATACTGAATTTAAAGTATTTACCATTAGTGAGAAATTAATCAAAAACAAGAAGCTTAGAATATTATTTTTATCTTTCTCTGAGTTTCTCTTAATTAAATAAAAAGTCTATATTAACCTCTAAATCAGTCATTTAACAAACTTTAGAATTTACAAGAAGTATCCAGGTTTCTGAAATTATGAATTAGTAGCTTTGGGATGAGGCCCAGGAATCTGTTCCTTAAATAATTTTGAAGCACTGAAATATGGACTATGTTTTAAGCAATACTAGATTGTGCATTTATTAAGGGCAGAAACTTTCATTTTTTTCTTCTTGACCATGGCAACTTTCCTGGAAAAAGGAATGGCAATCCAATCCAGTATTCTTGCCTGGAGAATTCCATGAACAGAGGAGCCTGGTGGTCTATAGTCCATGGAATCATAAACCGTCAGACATGACTGAGCAGCTAAGCACATTGGCAACTTTACAGTACACACAGCATTTTCATTGAAGAATTGAATGCATAGGGAATAAAGGTCCCAGACCTTAGCTCTAGAGTAGATACTACTCTTTTGGATAGAGTGTTATTCCCATTTAGACAAATCTTGTTGCATATCTAGTCCTAAATGGAGAATTTTAGAAAACTACTGAGAAGAAACATGAAGACAAAGGACCTGGAGCATTAGACTTAAAGAAAATATTTGTTGAATGGGTTTTTGATGGACACACCCTAAAATGACTATTCTATACCCCTTTCCATTGATTACCAGCAGAAATTGTCACCTGCTGTTGTTGTTCACTCAGTAAGTCTTGTTCGACTCTTTGCACCCCCATGAGTGGCAGCATGCCAGGCTTCTCTGTTCTTCACTGTCTCCTGGAAATACATGAAAATATCTATAAAGATGAAGGTATACACACATATGCATTTTTGAAATATATAAATAGATACACTATTTGTATAATGGTTCCTTAGTTGTTGTATCTTCATCTATCTATCTATTGGTATATTTTCAAATGTACCTTTCTCTCTGTATATGCAGATCTTGATATCCCAAACTCATCTGTTGAGACCTACTTTTGAATGTGATACTATTTGGAGGGAAGGGGGACTTTGGGATATACGTTTAGAAGAAGTTATGAGGGGTGAGGGTCCTCAAAGAAAAGGGATTAGTTCCTTCGAATTTAAAGTATTTACAAGAAAATTGTTTAAATTTTTTAGACCATTAAATAAAAGTCTATATTAACCTCTAAATCAGTCATTTAACAAACTTTAGAATTTACAAGAAGTATCCAGGTTTCTGAAATTATGAATTAGTAGCTTTGGGATGAGGCCCAGGAATCTGTTCCTTAAATAATTTTGAAGCACTGAAATATGGACTATGTTTTAAGCAATACTAGATTGTGCATTTATTAAGGGCAGAAACTTTCATTTTTTTCTTCTTGACCATGGCAACTTTCCTGGAAAAAGGAATGGCAATCCAATCCAGTATTCTTGCCTGGAGAATTCCATGAACAGAGGAGCCTGGTGGTCTATAGTCCATGGAATCATAAACCGTCAGACATGACTGAGCAGCTAAGCACATTGGCAACTTTACAGTACACACAGCATTTTCATTGAAGAATTGAATGCATAGGGAATAAAGGTCCCAGACCTTAGCTCTAGAGTAGATACTACTCTTTTGGATAGAGTGTTATTCCCATTTAGACAAATCTTGTTGCATATCTAGTCCTAAATGGAGAATTTTAGAAAACTACTGAGAAGAAACATGAAGACAAAGGACCTGGAGCATTAGACTTAAAGAAAATATTTGTTGAATGGGTTTTTGATGGACACACCCTAAAATGACTATTCTATACCCCTTTCCATTGATTACCAGCAGAAATTGTCACCTGCTGTTGTTGTTCACTCAGTAAGTCTTGTTCGACTCTTTGCACCCCCATGAGTGGCAGCATGCCAGGCTTCTCTGTTCTTCACTGTCTCCTGGAAATACATGAAAATATCTATAAAGATGAAGGTATACACACATATGCATTTTGAAATATATAAATAGATACACTATTTGTATAATGGTTCCTTAGTTGTTGTATCTTCATCTATCTATCTATTGGTATATTTTCAAATGTACCTTTCTCTCTGTATATGCAGATCTTGATATCCCAAACTCATCTGTTGAGACCTACTTTTGAATGTGATACTATTTGGAGGGAAGGGGGACTTTGGGATATACGTTTAGAAGAAGTTATGAGGGTGAGGTCCTCATGATGGGATTAGTTCCCTCATAATAGAAAATCAGAGGGCTTACTTTCTCTTTCCTCTTTCTGCCTTGTGAAGATATAGCAAGAACGCAACTGTCTGGAAAATAAGAAGAGCTCCCACCAGAATTTGACCATACCAGCACCCTGATCTCATATTTACCAGCCTCAGGAACTTTGGAAAATAAATGTCTGTTGTTTAAACCACCCTGTCAAAGATATTTTGTTATAGCTAACTGAGCTAAGAAAGCATGGATTTATCATCCAACCAAATGTTGAACAAAATTAACACTTGTATAGTGAACACATTTTTGTATAAAATGATTATGGATTTTTCTGTATGATTATCCACTGGTTCAAAATCTAATCCACTCCCACAAAGTTCTAAAGAAGTACAAAATAATCTTGTCTGAATTGGTCTCAGTAATGAATCTCCAAGAATATGTATGAAAAAAATTTTGTTTTCATACATTATCTTTCATCATAAGAATACTTATAATGAAAATAAAATAGATGTTTAGAATTTCTCTCTTTTGGAATCAGATTTAGAAGTGCAGATAAATGCCATTACAACTCTGTGAAAACCAAACAAATGCCACCTGGCTGAGGGCAGAAAGTGGGTAAGGAATAAAAGGAGGCAAAATAAAATATGGCAAAATTTGAATGCATTTGTTTGGGTGACAGAATGATTAGAAAATTGTTCTCTGCAAATTCTTCAACTGTTCTTTAACAAATAGGAGAACATAAGGCTTCTTACTAAAAGAAGTCACCTGGAAAGCCCCTACCCCTTTCCATTGATTACAGCAAATTTACCTTTTGTATAATTGTTCGACTCTTTGCACCCCATGAGTGGCAGCATGCCAGGCTTCTCTGTTCTTCACTGTCTCCTGGAAATACATGAAAATATCTATAAAGATGAAGGTATACACACATATGCATTTTTGAAATATATAAATAGATACACTATTTGTATAATGGTTCCTTAGTTGTTGTATCTTCATCTATCTATCTATTGGTATATTTTCAAATGTACCTTTCTCTCTGTATATGCAGATCTTGATATCCCAAACTCATCTGTTGAGACCTACTTTTGAATGTGATACTATTTGGAGGGAAGGGGGACTTTGGGATATACGTTTAGAAGAAGTTATGAGGGTGAGGTCCTCATGATGGGATTATTTCCCCTCATAATAGAAAATCAGAGGGCTTACTTTCTCTTTCCTCTTTCTGCCTTGTGAAGATATAGCAAGAACGCAACTGTCTGGAAAATAAGAAGAGCTCCCACCAGAATTTGACCATACCAGCACCCTGATCTCATATTTACCAGCCTCAGGAACTTTGGAAAATAAATGTCTGTTGTTTAAACCACCCTGTCAAAGATATTTTGTTATAGCTAACTGAGCTAAGAAAGCATGGATTTATCATCCAACCAAATGTTGAACAAAATTAACACTTGTATAGTGAACACATTTTTGTATAAAATGATTATGGATTTTTCTGTATGATTATCCACTGGTTCAAAATCTAATCCACTCCCACAAAGTTCTAAAGAAGTACAAAATAATCTTGTCTGAATTGGTCTCAGTAATGAATCTCCAAGAATATGTATGAAAAAAATTTTGTTTTCATACATTATCTTTCATCATAAGAATACTTATAATGAAAATAAAATAGATGTTTAGAATTTCTCTCTTTTGGAATCAGATTTAGAAGTGCAGATAAATGCCATTACAACTCTGTGAAAACCAAACAAATGCCACCTGGCTGAGGGCAGAAAGTGGGTAAGGAATAAAAGGAGGCAAAATAAAATATGGCAAAATTTGAATGCATTTGTTTGGGTGACAGAATGATTAGAAAATTGTTCTCTGCAAATTCTTCAACTGTTCTTTAACAAATAGGAGAACATAAGGCTTCTTACTAAAAAGAAGTCACCTGGAAAGCCCCTACTGTATAGCAACAGGGAACTATATCCAATCTCTTGGGATAAATTATACTAGAAAAGAATATTAAAAAATGAATATATCTATGGTTGTGTATAAAACTGACTCACATTGCTGTATAGCAGGGATTGGAGCAACACTGTAAATTAAATTTAAAAAGAATAAAAACTACATAAATTAAAGAGAAAATCTGAAGAAATCTTAGGAACATTGGACTAATCCTAAAAAAATGCAATGCATGAATCTGATTTAAAATTTTTGAATACCATGGCACATAAGAGTCCCTGATCTTGTTTTCACAAAATAAGTTATGTTTGAATTCTTTTATTTCTTATGATGTTCACAAGCCTTTGCCTACCTGCCCTTGAAGCTCAGGAAGATAAGAGAGATACCTACTACGTATACCCTTGTTTTTAATTCAGTATAAAAATAATTTCATCTAACCTTATGCTAGTGTAAATGTCAAGTATTATAAGAAAAATATTTTAGGTAATTGTATAAAATCACATTCACAAAGTACGGCTATTAGTTAAATATTTAAGAGACAAAAAGATTTCAAAATACCTATTTCTTTTCCCTTTTTCCACCTACATAGGTCCTTTAGTTTAAAATATGAAAACTGTATAACTTCTGGTATTTGAGATAAGACATTATTCTGTGAATCCACTCTCTGATGTGATTAATAAACTTAAAAAAAGCTATAGTAAAGTTGGTGGGATGGTAAAGAATCTGCTTAGCAATGCAGGAGGTGCAGATTAAATCCCTGGGTTAGGAAGACCCCCTGGGGGAGGGCATGGCAACCCACTCCAGTGTTCTTACCTGAAGAATTAAAAACCTGGTGGGTAAGGAATAAAAGGTTTAGAATTTCTCTCTTTGGAATCAGATTTAGAAGTGCAGATAAATGCCATTACAACTCTGTGAAAACCAAACAAATGCCACCTGGCTGAGGGCAGAAAGTGGGTAAGGAATAAAAGGAGGCAAAATAAAATATGGCAAAATTTGAATGCATTTGTTTGGGTGACAGAATGATTAGAAAATTGTTCTCTGCAAATTCTTCAACTGTTCTTTAACAAATAGGAGAACATAAGGCTTCTTACTAAAAAGAAGTCACCTGGAAAGCCCCTACTGTATAGCAACAGGGAACTATATCCAATCTCTTGGGATAAATTATACTAGAAAAGAATATTAAAAAATGAATATATCTATGGTTGTGTATAAAACTGACTCACATTGCTGTATAGCAGGGATTGGAGCAACACTGTAAATTAAATTTAAAAAGAATAAAAACTACATAAATTAAAGAGAAAATCTGAAGAAATCTTAGGAACATTGGACTAATCCTAAAAAAATGCAATGCATGAATCTGATTTAAAATTTTTGAATACCATGGCACATAAGAGTCCCTGATCTTGTTTTCACAAAATAAGTTATGTTTGAATTCTTTTATTTCTTATGATGTTCACAAGCCTTTGCCTACCTGCCCTTGAAGCTCAGGAAGATAAGAGAGATACCTACTACGTATACCCTTGTTTTTAATTCAGTATAAAAATAATTTCATCTAACCTTATGCTAGTGTAAATGTCAAGTATTATAAGAAAAATATTTTAGGTAATTGTATAAAATCACATTCACAAAGTACGGCTATTAGTTAAATATTTAAGAGACAAAAAGATTTCAAAATACCTATTTCTTTTCCCTTTTTCCACCTACATAGGTCCTTTAGTTTAAAATATGAAAACTGTATAACTTCTGGTATTTGAGATAAGACATTATTCTGTGAATCCACTCTCTGATGTGATTAATAAACTTAAAAAAAAAAAAAGCTATAGTAAAGTTGGTGGGATGGTAAAGAATCTGCTTAGCAATGCAGGAGGTGCAGATTAAATCCCTGGGTTAGGAAGACCCCCTGGGGGAGGGCATGGCAACCCACTCCAGTGTTCTTACCTGAAGAATTCCACAGACAGAGAAGCCTGGTGGGCTACAGCCCATGGCGTGCCACAGTGTTGGACATGACTGAAGACAATATGCTAAAATCCTATATGAAATAATATTTAGCACAGCATTATATACATTAAAATTACATGAATTTTAAAAAGAAAATTAAAGATATAGTTAAAAGGATTATGGCAAATTAGTAGACAAATAAATATGGTAATTTATTAAAACACAATGGCTTCCCTTCTTTATAATGATTCTAGTAAATAAAAAATAAAATTAATTACTTTTTCTTTTTTTGTCTCTAAGTCATCATTTATTTTCATCCCTCTTTTGTTCCTCTGGTATGTGTGGGGATCCCATTGCAGTGGCCTCTCTCAGCACTGGCTCTAGGTGCATGCACGCCAGAGCACCATCTCGCAACTGGACACACCAGCCCAGCCGCTCAGCAGCACGCGGATCCTCCCGGACAGGGATCAAACCGGTGCCCTTTGCACTGCAAGGCAGACTTTCTATCTGCTAGACCACCAGGGAAGCTCTACACTTTCTTTTTGTAACAAATGTATATGTTCATTGTAGAAACCTTATCAAACAAAAGAGCATAAACTGAAGAAATAAATCACCCATAATCCACCACAGAGGAAGTCCAATATTGGCTTCTTAGCCGTATTTTGCTCTCTTATAAAACAATTGACATAGTTATTTAGCTTTTAATATTTTACTTTACATACAAGTTCTGGAGTCAGAATGCCTGGTTCAAATCCTAGTTAGATCACTTACACATTGTGTTATTTTGGCTTACACATTCTTTAGTGTAAATGTCAAGTATTATAAGAAAATATTTTAGGTAATTGTATAAAATCACATTCACAAAGTACGGCTATTAGTTAAATATTTAAGAGACAAAAAGATTTCAAAATACCTATTTCTTTTCCCTTTTTCCACCTACATAGGTCCTTTAGTTTAAAATATGAAAACTGTATAACTTCTGGTATTTGAGATAAGACATTATTCTGTGAATCCACTCTCTGATGTGATTAATAAACTTAAAAAAAAAAAAAAGCTATAGTAAAGTTGGTGGGATGGTAAAGAATCTGCTTAGCAATGCAGGAGGTGCAGATTAAATCCCTGGGTTAGGAAGACCCCCTGGGGGAGGGCATGGCAACCCACTCCAGTGTTCTTACCTGAAGAATTCCACAGACAGAGAAGCCTGGTGGGCTACAGCCCATGGCGTGCCACAGTGTTGGACATGACTGAAGACAATATGCTAAAATCCTATATGAAATAATATTTAGCACAGCATTATATACATTAAAATTACATGAATTTTAAAAAGAAAATTAAAGATATAGTTAAAAGGATTATGGCAAATTAGTAGACAAATAAATATGGTAATTTATTAAAACACAATGGCTTCCCTTCTTTATAATGATTCTAGTAAATAAAAAATAAAATTAATTACTTTTTCTTTTTTTGTCTCTAAGTCATCATTTATTTTCATCCCTCTTTTGTTCCTCTGGTATGTGTGGGGATCCCATTGCAGTGGCCTCTCTCAGCACTGGCTCTAGGTGCATGCACGCCAGAGCACCATCTCGCAACTGGACACACCAGCCCAGCCGCTCAGCAGCACGCGGGATCCTCCCCGGACAGGGATCAAACCGGTGCCCTTTGCACTGCAAGGCAGACTTTCTATCTGCTAGACCACCAGGGAAGCTCTACACTTTCTTTTTGTAACAAATGTATATGTTCATTGTAGAAACCTTATCAAACAAAAGAGCATAAACTGAAGAAATAAATCACCCATAATCCACCACAGAGGAAGTCCAATATTGGCTTCTTAGCCGTATTTTGCTCTCTTATAAAACAATTGACATAGTTATTTAGCTTTTAATATTTTACTTTACATACAAGTTCTGGAGTCAGAATGCCTGGTTCAAATCCTAGTTAGATCACTTACACATTGTGTTATTTTGGCAAGTTACAAAACGTTTCCATCTCTATGTTTTCTTACTAGTAAAAAGGAGTTAATAATAACACTTACTCACAATAGTGAGCTTATACAAATGATTACTTTTTAAAATATATAATACATAATAAAATGTAGAATATATACAATGTATATACCATACATTATGTATAATGTAATATATTGTATATTATATATGTTCTATATTTTATATATAATCATAGACTATATTATTCATATTAATTATTATATTATTATATAAACTAATATATATTATTTTATATGTAATATTAAAGCTATTATATACTATGTATATGCTACACACAAATAAATATATGATATAGCATGCATTATATATTTATAACTATATATTATATATACACATTATGTATGCAATATATATAGTTATGTATACTATGCATTAATACATATACCATATATATATATTGCATGTAATACATAAATCTTACATATATATCTTACTATATATAAATACATAATGAGCTAATAATTATAATACTAATATAATATTAACATACTAAAAATATATAATAATATATTATATGATATATATATAATATATGTAATAAATATAATTTTATATATGATATATGGCATATATCATATATATATATTAGATATGTATACATTATATGTATAATATATGTACCATACATATACTATGTGTATTATATTTATAATATATTATCTATACAATCATATATATTATATGTATATTATTATACACAAATTACATAATATACATAAATGTAAATGAGACATAAACATAATTATATCTTATATATAATATATAGCACATTTATTGTATATTATAGATTATATGCTATAGTATATATTACATATCTAATATATATATTATATATACTACATATATAATATATCATGGTAAATATAACAGATTTTATTATCTATATTACATATATATAATGTATAATACATGCATATTGATATATGATACATTATGAAGATTTAATCATATACATTATATACATTGTAATAATACATGTGTACATATCATATGTATATTCATATATACATAGATATTATAATATATATAATATATAATACATATATAGAACATGCCATTACATATTATAGATTATATAATACTATGTAAATGTTATATATTACAGTTATATTATAATTATAACTACTTATAATACATAATACAGAATCATATATTATATAGTAAATATTACATATAACAGAATATATATAATTATATACATATAGCATATACAATTATATATAATATATGTCATAATATACAATTTTTACATATGCAATTCATATATCATATATAATATATATAATTCTATAATATACAAAATTATATATATTATGCATATGTGATATGTTATATATTATTATAGGTAAATTATATATAATGTGCATATTACATATATTATATATTACATAATGTAATATACATGTAAGATATAATTTATACAATATTAGGTATTACATATATTATACATTATATTTTATAATATTATATACTATATGTATTGTAGATAATATGTAATTATATAATAGATAAAGTATAAATATATAACATAATATATATAATTATACATAGTATTTATTATTACAATATATAAACTATAAAAATATACAATATATATTAGATAATATGTACATATTTTATAACACACATATTACACATAATATATATAATATAATATATATCATACATATTATATACATGTAATTATATATAAGATATATTATTTTATATATAAAGCACATTTAAAATATATATAAATTGATAAATTATATAGTATATATACAACATAGACTACATATACTATATATTGCATATATAATATGCAATATGATATATATATCATATATTTGCCTACATAAGGCAAAACAGACTGGAAAGGAGAAATAGACAAATGAACCACTGTAGCTTGGAATTTCAAAATTTCTCTTTCAATATTTGAAAGAACAAGTAGACCAAAAAATCAGTATAAATATATCACTGAGACATACTAAAAAATTATTTGAATTGGTTGACATTTTTGAGACATGTGCTCAAGAATAGTAGAGTACATTTTATTTTCTATGGTAAAGAGACATTCCATAGATATTCAGATAGACTACAGACATTCAAATAGACCATATCTGAAAAATAAACCACATCTCACAAATATAAATAAATGAAAATCATACACACACATGAATGTATTCTATGACTACACGGAATTAACTAAAAATTATTACCAGAAAAAAATGAACAATATATGTCTCATAACACATTAGTATCCCAAAGAGACGATTACAACAAACATTAAAATGTATTTTAGACTGAATGAAAATGAAAGTTTATCCAATTTTGTAGGAATGAATCTAAAGAAGTGCTCAAAGAGAATTCTGAAGCCTACAGTGTTTATAGACAAGAGGAAAAATTTGCAGTCAATAGTATAATTTTCTATCTTAAGAAACTATGAAAAGAAAAGCAAATCTATTCCAAGTAACGGGAAGAAAGGAAATAATATAGATGTGTGCGTGTGTGTGTGTGTGTGTCCTCAGTTGCTCAGCCATATCAGACTTTTTGAGACCCATGGACTGTAGTCCATTGGACTCCTCTTTCCAAGGAATTTTGCAGGAAAGTATAATATAAGATAAGAGTATTAATATATCAATGAAATGGAAAAGACAAAAATAATAGGAAAAAATCAATAAAACCAAAAGTTGTTTTTAAAATCTTTAATACAGTTGGCAAACCTCTAGCTATAGCAATATTCTTTTTTAAAGGTGATAGAAAGCTCAAATTTCAAAGGTCAGATATAAAAGTGTATCACTATGGATCCTACAGTGTGAATAGTATAATAACAGAATATTGTGACAACTGATTATTCGACAACTTAGATGTAAAAGACAAATTCTTTGAAAGATACAAATTACCAAAAGGAAGTAGATAATATAAATAGCCATACATCTATTAAGGAAATTAAATTTATAATTTTAAGCCTTCAATCAATCACAGATGTGATATATTGCATATATAATATGCAATATGATATATATATCATATATTTGCCTACATAAGGCAAAACAGACTGGAAAGGAGAAATAGACAAATGAACCACTGTAGCTTGGAATTTCAAAATTTCTCTTTCAATATTTGAAAGAACAAGTAGACCAAAAAATCAGTATAAATATATCACTGAGACATACTAAAAAATTATTTGAATTGGTTGACATTTTTGAGACATGTGCTCAAGAATAGTAGAGTACATTTTATTTTCTATGGTAAAGAGACATTCCATAGATATTCAGATAGACTACAGACATTCAAATAGACCATATCTGAAAAATAAACCACATCTCACAAATATAAATAAATGAAAATCATACACACACATGAATGTATTCTATGACTACACGGAATTAACTAAAAATTATTACCAGAAAAAAATGAACAATATATGTCTCATAACACATTAGTATCCCAAAGAGACGATTACAACAAACATTAAAATGTATTTTAGACTGAATGAAAATGAAAGTTTATCCAATTTTGTAGGAATGAATCTAAAGAAGTGCTCAAAGAGAATTCTGAAGCCTACAGTGTTTATAGACAAGAGGAAAAATTTGCAGTCAATAGTATAATTTTCTATCTTAAGAAACTATGAAAAGAAAAGCAAATCTATTCCAAGTAACGGGAAGAAAGGAAATAATATAGATGTGTGCGTGTGTGTGTGTGTGTCCTCAGTTGCTCAGCCATATCAGACTTTTTGAGACCCATGGACTGTAGTCCATTGGACTCCTCTTTCCAAGGAATTTTGCAGGAAAGTATAATATAAGATAAGAGTATTAATATATCAATGAAATGGAAAAGACAAAAATAATAGGAAAAAATCAATAAAACCAAAAGTTGTTTTTAAAATCTTTAATACAGTTGGCAAACCTCTAGCTATAGCAATATTCTTTTTTAAAGGTGATAGAAAGCTCAAATTTCAAAGGTCAGATATAAAAGTGTATCACTATGGATCCTACAGTGTGAATAGTATAATAACAGAATATTGTGACAACTGATTATTCGACAACTTAGATGTAAAAGACAAATTCTTTGAAAGATACAAATTACCAAAAGGAAGTAGATAATATAAATAGCCATACATCTATTAAGGAAATTAAATTTATAATTTTAAGCCTTCAATCAATCACAGATGTGATTAGGGTGGGTAGTCTCCAAAACTACACAGCTGCATTAGTGAAACTTACCAAATGTTTAAGGAAGAAGTAATACAAAGTTGACACCAACTTTTCTTAAAAATAGAAGAAATGGGTTACTCACCAACTCACTGAGTTACTAACCTAATACTAAGAGCAAATAAAGATAATCCAGCAAACCACAGATCAATATATCTGATAAATGTAGACACAATAATCATTAACAAAAAATAGCAGATTGAAGCTAGCAAAATATTAAAAAGATAATACATTATAGACAAGTGAGACTTATGCTAAGGATGAAAGCTTTATTCAACATTTAAAAAATAATCAGTGTAAACCATTAAATCCATGCTGGTAAATTGCTTTAGTTGTGTTCAACTCTGTGTGATCCTATGGACAGTAGCCCGCCAGGCTCTGTCCATGGGGATTTTCCTGGTAAGAATACTGGAGTGGGCTTCCATTTCCTTTTCCAAGGGATCTGCCAACTCAGGGATCTCCCCAAACCCGCATCTCTTGTCTCCTTCATTGGCAGGTTTTTTGTTTTTTTTTGTTTTTTTTTTTCCACCACTGGCACTACTTGAGAAGCTCCAAACCATTAAATCAAAAAATAAACAAGAAAAGAAAACCAAATGATCATCTTAATAAAGCCAGGAAAAAAAATTGAAAAAAATTGGCATTCACCATGAAAAAGACTCAGTGATTTAAGAATACAAAGATACTTGCAGGGCCTGAAAAAGTCTATACAAAAAACACGTTTATTTATATACCATTATTTTTAAAGGTGAAATACTCAATTAATTAATTAAAACTACTCTCAGCTTCAGACAACAAAATCATTTATATAGAAGGTCTAAGACATTTTCAAGCTACTATAACTAATACATGAGTTTAGTAAGGTATGCAGAATAGAAAATCGATATTCAAATTCAATTGATTTTTCCACAAAGTAAGTCAACATTTTGAAATCAATTTTTTTTAAATGCCATTTACAATAGCATTAAATACATAAAATATTTAGGGATAAATTTAATAAGAAAATCTGCAAGATTTCTACAATGAAAGCTGCAAATCATTGTTGAGAGAAATTTTAAAAATACTAAAAGTGGAGAGAAACACAGAGTTCAT
This sequence comes from Tragulus kanchil, assembly GCA_022376925.1. Taxonomy (NCBI): domain Eukaryota; kingdom Metazoa; phylum Chordata; class Mammalia; order Artiodactyla; family Tragulidae; genus Tragulus; species Tragulus kanchil. Next base: position 102,809,807 of record JAIOJX010000025.1, on the reverse strand, counting down.
GAATTGAAAGATTCATTGTTATTGCCATCATTTGCTTTCCAAATTTATGTACATATTTGTATAATCTCAGTGATAAAAAAGTGAGTTTTTTTGCAAAAATTGAGGGTTGATTCTAAAATGTATATGGATATACAAAAGTTCTACCATAGCCAAAATCATTTTGAAAAAGAACAAATTTGAAAGAGCCATAGTCTCTGACCTCAAGATTCACTTTAAATTTGCTGTATTATTATAAAAAATTAGAACTACACACCAATAAATGAGAATAGATAATTCATAAATAGAACCACAAATATCAATTAATTATTTTTTGAAACTAGAAGAGATAAAAATACTTTAAATAGGACCCAAATATGAGCCATACAAGAAAATTGAGTTTTTGGGTTTCATAAAACCTCTGTTTCTCTAAAAGTACTATTAAGAAAATAAAAATACAAGCCACAAATGAGGAGAAAATGATTGGAAGGCACATATGATATAAAGGATTTGTATCCAGAATATGTAAAGAATTTTTGCAACTTAATAATGAGAAGACAAACAATTCTGCCCTCTCCCTTTCCTCAAAATATACATAGGTAAATATTTGAACAGATACTTCACAAAAGATGATATACAAATGACCCTGACCACATTAGTAATATTCAATATCATTATAGTCATTATAGAAATGCAAATTAAAACCACAATAATATATCATCCTAAGCCTACCACAACATTGTATTAGAGTTCTCCAAATAAACAGAACCAATAGGATGTGCATATATAGAAACAAAGAGATTTATTTCAAGGAAACATATCTTACAGTTGTGGAGGCTTGATGAATCCAAAATCTGATGGAAGAAGCCAACAGGCTGGAGATTCAGGAAGAAGTTGCAGTTTGAGTCTAAAAGCAGACTGCTGGAAAACCAATAGAAGCTAAAATTGCAGATGAAGTGTCTGCTAACAGAACTCCTTCTTGCTCAGTGGAGGTCAGCCTTTTGTTCTATTCCAGCCTTCAACTGATTCAATGAGGCCCACTATTATTATGGAGGCCAATCTGCTTTAAACATGTCCACCAATTTAAATGTAAGTCTCATTCAAAACACCTTCACAGAAACATCTACAATAACGTTTGTCCAAATATCTGGGCATCTTGACCCCTTTAATCAATGTGACATAAAATTAACCATCTCAAATATCTAAAATTAAAAAGACTAATGAAACCAAACGTGGGTAAATCTGTAGAGCAATTCCAAAGCACATACATTGTTGGAGGACATGATTAGCCACATTGGAAAATAGTGGGGCCATTTGGGGCTTCCCTGGTAGCTCAGCTGGTAAAGAATCTACGTGCAGTGCAGGAGACCTTGGTTCAGTTCCTGGGTTGGAAAGATCTCCTGGAAAAGGAATAGGCTACCCACTCCAGTATTCTCAGGCTTCCCTGGTGGCTCAGATGGTAAAGTATCCACCTGCACTGTAGGAGACGTGGGTTCAAGACCTGATTGGGAAAATCCCCCGGAGAAGGGAACTTCCTGCTACCCACTCCAGTATTCTTGCCTGGAGAATTCTGTGGACAGAGGAGCCTGGCAGTGTTGAAAGAGTCAGGTATGACTGAGCAACTTTCACTTTATTATATGTTAAATATACATCTATCATTTAGTCTAGCAATCTTTCTCCAAGAGATATACAGACACTTGTTCACACAAAGATCTGGATGCAAATGCACATACTAATGATGATATTCATAATAGCCAATTGTTGGAAACAAGTCAAATTTCTGTTAACTGGCAAATGGATAAATAAATTGTGGTGTACTGATAAAACAGAATACTATTCAACAGTAGAAGGATCAAACTACTGGTAATGCAGCATTGTGGTTGAATCTCTAAAGCATTTGCTATGTGGAGAAAAGCACCTGTAAATGACCATATGCTAAGTCCATTTATTTGACATTCTAGAAAAGTCAAAACTATAGGAATAAAAAATATATCACTGGTTGCCAGAGACTGAGGTAACAGAAAACTCCTTGCTTGCCCCCAGTGGAGGTCAGCCTTTTGTTCTATTCCAGCCTTCAACTGATTCAATGAGGCCCACTATTATTATGGAGGCCAATCTGCTTTAAACATGTCCACCAATTTAAATGTAAGTCTCATTCAAAACACCTTCACAGAAACATCTACAATAACGTTTGTCCAAATATCTGGGCATCTTGACCCCTTTAATCAATGTGACATAAAATTAACCATCTCAAATATCTAAAATTGAAAAACTAATGAAACCAAACGTGGGTAAATCTGTAGAGCAATTCCAAAGCACATACATTGTTGGAGGACATGATTAGCCACATTGGAAAATAGTGGGGCCATTTGGGGCTTCCCTGGTAGCTCAGCTGGTAAAGAATCTACGTGCAGTGCAGGAGACCTTGGTTCAGTTCCTGGGTTGGAAAGATCTCCTGGAAAAGGAATAGGCTACCCACTCCAGTATTCTCAGGCTTCCCTGGTGGCTCAGATGGTAAAGTATCCACCTGCACTGTAGGAGACGTGGGTTCAAGACCTGATTGGGAAAATCCCCCGGAGAAGGGAACTTCCTGCTACCCACTCCAGTATTCTTGCCTGGAGAATTCTGTGGACAGAGGAGCCTGGCAGTGTTGAAAGAGTCAGGTATGACTGAGCAACTTTCACTTTATTATATGTTAAATATACATCTATCATTTAGTCTAGCAATCTTTCTCCAAGAGATATACAGACACTTGTTCACACAAAGATCTGGATGCAAATGCACATACTAATGATGATATTCATAATAGCCAATTGTTGGAAACAAGTCAAATTTCTGTTAACTGGCAAATGGATAAATAAATTGTGGTGTACTGATAAAACAGAATACTATTCAACAGTAGAAGGATCAAACTACTGGTAATGCAGCATTGTGGTTGAATCTCTAAAGCATTTGCTATGTGGAGAAAAGCACCTGTAAATGACCATATGCTAAGTCCATTTATTTGACATTCTAGAAAAGTCAAAACTATAGGAATAAAAAATATATCACTGGTTGCCAGAGACTGAGGTAACAGAAAGAGACAAACTGCAAAAGAATTCAAGAAACTTTTAAGGGGGAAGAAATTATTCCATATACTGATTATAATTGTAGTTATAGGTTGCTTACATCTGTCAAAACTCATCAAACTGTCCACTTAGGAGGATAATATTAGTAATGCAAATTATATTCCAAAAAACCCCAAACATTTAAAAAATAGACCAAGAAATGCATTAGCTAATTATCAAATTTGATAAATAACTTCTAAGAAATGTTTCCATTTTATAAAAACTGAAATTATTGAAAAATATTCAGTTAGTATTTGGTACTGTACATCATTATTTTCTCATATCAATCAATTATCCTCTGACAATTAGTCTATAAATTAGAACTGAAAGATCATTCTCTGCCTCTCTGTATTACACACACATGAATACACAGACACACACAAATGTACACACACAGTTTTTTCTGGAACACTGGAAGGGCAACAAAGTTTTCCTTGGTATTGGCAAAAACTGACCTGATGGGATGTGAGAATAGGGACCAGATTTTCCCCTTTTTCCATAGTGTGCTGCTAGTGTAGAAACACTGGCCTGGAGCAAAATTAAGGCAGCCAATTTAAGAATCACGAATTTGGTAGGGCAAACTTACATTAATGCTAATTCCAGTGACTATTAAAGGTTGTTTGAGAGCAGAGGCAGAGGTGGAGGAAACGTGGCAGTTGCCACGCAGGGGTGAAAATTACAAGTTCAGGTTCCCTTTCAGGTTCTCTCAAGAGGCTGTTGAAAGAGTCAGGTATGACTGAGCAACTTTCACTTTATTATATGTTAAATATACATCTATCATTTAGTCTAGCAATCTTTCTCCAAGAGATATACAGACACTTGTTCACACAAAGATCTGGATGCAAATGCACATACTAATGATGATATTCATAATAGCCAATTGTTGGAAACAAGTCAAATTTCTGTTAACTGGCAAATGGATAAATAAATTGTGGTGTACTGATAAAACAGAATACTATTCAACAGTAGAAGGATCAAACTACTGGTAATGCAGCATTGTGGTTGAATCTCTAAAGCATTTGCTATGTGGAGAAAAGCACCTGTAAATGACCATATGCTAAGTCCATTTATTTGACATTCTAGAAAAGTCAAAACTATAGGAATAAAAAATATATCACTGGTTGCCAGAGACTGAGGTAACAGAAAGAGACAAACTGCAAAAGAATTCAAGAAACTTTTAAGGGGGAAGAAATTATTCCATATACTGATTATAATTGTAGTTATAGGTTGCTTACATCTGTCAAAACTCATCAAACTGTCCACTTAGGAGGATAATATTAGTAATGCAAATTATATTCCAAAAAACCCCAAACATTTAAAAAATAGACCAAGAAATGCATTAGCTAATTATCAAATTTGATAAATAACTTCTAAGAAATGTTTCCATTTTATAAAAACTGAAATTATTGAAAATATTCAGTTAGTATTTGGTACTGTACATCATTATTTTCTCATATCAATCAATTATCCTCTGACAATTAGTCTATAAATTAGAACTGAAAGATCATTCTCTGCCTCTCTGTATTACACACACATGAATACACAGACACACACAAATGTACACACACAGTTTTTTCTGGAACACTGGAAGGGCAACAAAGTTTTCCTTGGTATTGGCAAAAACTGACCTGATGGGATGTGAGAATAGGGACCAGATTTTCCCCTTTTTCCATAGTGTGCTGCTAGTGTAGAAACACTGGCCTGGAGCAAAATTAAGGCAGCCAATTTAAGAATCACGAATTTGGTAGGGCAAACTTACATTAATGCTAATTCCAGTGACTATTAAAGGTTGTTTGAGAGCAGAGGCAGAGGTGGAGGAAACGTGGCAGTTGCCACGCAGGGGTGAAAATTACAAGTTCAGGTTCCCTTTCAGGTTCTCTCAAGAGGCAGCCCCTGGGGTCTTCCATAAATAGTTGATGAGACATTTTCCCTTCAATGGCAGGTAGGTGTGAGCCTGGAAGGTAGGTTTGACACTAACTCTAATGAGCACATAATGTTCCAAATCCCGATGTTTTGATCTTTGATGTAACAGAAGCTGTTTCTACACTAAGCCTTCAAACAAACTGAACGCAAAAGGATATGTGATGTTTTTGAATGCATTTGAATACCAGAGATGAGTGTTTATTTTAAAACAAGTAGACATGATCTGCATTGAAGGACGTGAAATAAGGTCCACCATCGCCTGGATTTGGGGAGCTTCCAGTCCTGAATCTGCCCATGCCCCAGCCCTGTGACTGGACAAGGCACTCGGTTTTTCTACATCTCATTTTCCCTACCAATAACATAGAAGAGTTTAACTAAATATGAAACTAAAAATAACTGGATTCAGAACCCAAGCATGTTTTGTTAGGCATTTTGTTTAGCCATGTATTTTTTAAATTAACTATGGTGACAACATTGAAAAAATAAGAGATTTTATACAACATACAGATTTACAGCTGTTTCAGAACACCCTAAAGATACTCAACCTTCATTTAAATATGAGTCCAAATGTCTGGGTCTCAGGTACAGTTGGTATGTTTAAACAAGGTGTTACTCTCTCCATTAGCCAGAATCCTATTCCTCTTTATCTGCTACCTGACTCCATAGGCATGAGTTCTTAACACTTGAACTCATTGCTACTCAATCCTCTCCATCCTTAAGATGCCATGCCTCCAGCTTATTATAATCACTGCAAACATCAAGACTAGTGAGAACTGATACAAAAAAGCTAAAATCTAGCAATTATTTGTTTTATTGTACAATATTCATTGCTGCCACAGCATCCCAAATAGTGTGCTGCTAGTGTAGAAACACTGGCCTGGAGCAAAATTAAGGCAGCCAATTTAAGAATCACGAATTTGGTAGGGCAAACTTACATTAATGCTAATTCCAGTGACTATTAAAGGTTGTTTGAGAGCAGAGGCAGAGGTGGAGGAAACGTGGCAGTTGCCACGCAGGGGTGAAAATTACAAGTTCAGGTTCCCTTTCAGGTTCTCTCAAGAGGCAGCCCCTGGGGTCTTCCATAAATAGTTGATGAGACATTTTCCCTTCAATGGCAGGTAGGTGTGAGCCTGGAAGGTAGGTTTGACACTAACTCTAATGAGCACATAATGTTCCAAATCCCGATGTTTTGATCTTTGATGTAACAGAAGCTGTTTCTACACTAAGCCTTCAAACAAACTGAACGCAAAAGGATATGTGATGTTTTTGAATGCATTTGAATACCAGAGATGAGTGTTTATTTTAAAACAAGTAGACATGATCTGCATTGAAGGACGTGAAATAAGGTCCACCATCGCCTGGATTTGGGGAGCTTCCAGTCCTGAATCTGCCCATGCCCCAGCCCTGTGACTGGACAAGGCACTCGGTTTTTCTACATCTCATTTTCCCTACCAATAACATAGAAGAGTTTAACTAAATATGAAACTAAAAATAACTGGATTCAGAACCCAAGCATGTTTTGTTAGGCATTTTGTTTAGCCATGTATTTTTTAAATTAACTATGGTGACAACATTGAAAAAATAAGAGATTTTATACAACATACAGATTTACAGCTGTTTCAGAACACCCTAAAGATACTCAACCTTCATTTAAATATGAGTCCAAATGTCTGGGTCTCAGGTACAGTTGGTATGTTTAAACAAGGTGTTACTCTCTCCATTAGCCAGAATCCTATTCCTCTTTATCTGCTACCTGACTCCATAGGCATGAGTTCTTAACACTTGAACTCATTGCTACTCAATCCTCTCCATCCTTAAGATGCCATGCCTCCAGCTTATTATAATCACTGCAAACATCAAGACTAGTGAGAACTGATACAAAAAAGCTAAAATCTAGCAATTATTTGTTTTATTGTACAATATTCATTGCTGCCACAGCATCCCAAATATCTTTCTTCTGTTTTACAGAGTAATCTTTGAGGAAGTTATGTCACATAAGAGGGGAGAAAATACAAGAGAAGCCAAAGAAATATGCCCACTGATTTATAATCAACAGCAGAATATCACCTCATGATAAAGCTTTCTGATCTGATTGGTCAGCAATTGAAACACTGTACCTACTCTGTCCAGCAAGATTAGCATCATTAGTAAATGTAATTGAATAGACATTTTGAGTATTTTTTATCAGATCTTAACACCATGTAATAAGAATACAGAGATCCATAAGAGCCAGTCCTCATAGCTTCAGACACTGAAGTACAAAAATTTTTAAATATATGCTTTATATAATATAAACTATGTATATTTAAAATTGTAACAATCATCATAAAATATTTTCATCAATGTATTAATAGAAGTAGATACAGTATGGAGGTAACATGAAGAAAAAGTGGTTCTCCAGAGCTTCACATTTACTTTTCTCTGAAACATTCTTCTCCTAGTTTTTTCTTCTCTTCCACATATCTTTGCTGATCAACATTTTAAAATTGAAACTACCTCTCATATCCCTGGCATCTTTCTTTATCTTCTGCATAGCATTGAGGGCTATCTTTCATCCTACATATTTGACGGACTTATTTTGATTATTATACATATCCCTTACAAGAATGTTAGTTCTAAGAGGTAGATTTTTTTAAATGTTTTTCTTTACAACCATTGCCATATGTGCTTCAACAGTGTATGGATATGGAAGGCATTGGGTAAATATTGGTTGAATGACTCAATGAATGAAGTCATTAGCTTTCCTTAAAAAGGTCAGGGCAAACTTCCTGAAGAGATGATCCATGAACACATGGACTTCAAAGGATGAAAAAACGTTCACTATGTTCAATGATGAACTTAGGGGAGAGCATTTTGGTCAAAGAGAGCTGTGTGTGCAAAGGCAAGAAGATGAGAACCATCACTGCATATTCAAGAAAAATGGTATTTAGAATTATTACATAGTAACAGTAGTGGTACACTTTTACATTATAGCTCCAAAGAGTGTTAGATACACTCATGAGCTCTTTATATATAGGCAATGTTTCATTTCACTCTCATAAACATTTTGAGATCATTAGAATTCACCCTGTATTTTTTTTTTTTTGAATTTTGGCCTCTTTTATTGGTCCTTCATTTATTTATTTTAATCCATCTTAATTCTTCTGCCTGTGTGGGCCTCCCATTAGAGTGGCCTCTCTCTTTGCAGAGCACCAGCTCTGGGCACATGAGCTTCCAGAGCGCTGGCTCGTTTTGGACATATTGGTCCAGCCTCTCAACAGCACGTGGGATCTTCCTGTGCCAGGGATCGAACAGATGCCTTGCACTGCAAGGTGGACTCTTTACCCACTGGACCACCAGGAAGCCCCACCCTGTTTTTAAATATATGCTTTATATAATATAAACTATGTATATTTAAAATTGTAACAATCATCATAAAATATTTTCATCAATGTATTAATAGAAGTAGATACAGTATGGAGGTAACATGAAGAAAAAGTGGTTCTCCAGAGCTTCACATTTACTTTTCTCTGAAACATTCTTCTCCTAGTTTTTTCTTCTCTTCCACATATCTTTGCTGATCAACATTTTAAAATTGAAACTACCTCTCATATCCCTGGCATCTTTCTTTATCTTCTGCATAGCATTGAGGGCTATCTTTCATCCTACATATTTGACGGACTTATTTTGATTATTATACATATCCCTTACAAGAATGTTAGTTCTAAGAGGTAGATTTTTTTAAATGTTTTTCTTTACAACCATTGCCATATGTGCTTCAACAGTGTATGGATATGGAAGGCATTGGGTAAATATTGGTTGAATGACTCAATGAATGAAGTCATTAGCTTTCCTTAAAAAGGTCAGGGCAAACTTCCTGAAGAGATGATCCATGAACACATGGACTTCAAAGGATGAAAAAACGTTCACTATGTTCAATGATGAACTTAGGGGAGAGCATTTTGGTCAAAGAGAGCTGTGTGTGCAAAGGCAAGAAGATGAGAACCATCACTGCATATTCAAGAAAAATGGTATTTAGAATTATTACATAGTAACAGTAGTGGTACACTTTTACATTATAGCTCCAAAGAGTGTTAGATACACTCATGAGCTCTTTATATATAGGCAATGTTTCATTTCACTCTCATAAACATTTTGAGATCATTAGAATTCACCCTGTATTTTTTTTTTTTTTTGAATTTTGGCCTCTTTTATTGGTCCTTCATTTATTTATTTTAATCCATCTTAATTCTTCTGCCTGTGTGGGCCTCCCATTAGAGTGGCCTCTCTCTTTGCAGAGCACCAGCTCTGGGCACATGAGCTTCCAGAGCGCTGGCTCGTATTTGGACATATTGGTCCAGCCTCTCAACAGCACGTGGGATCTTCCTGTGCCAGGGATCGAACAGATGCCCCTTGCACTGCAAGGTGGACTCTTTACCCACTGGACCACCAGGGAAGCCCCACCCTGTTTTTTACATGAGGAAATTTTGACTCAAACCGATTATATCTTTCCCAAAGCCGTAGCATTAGTAAACACAAAAGTGAAAATGAAAGTGGTATTTGCTTAGTCATGTCCGACTCTTTGTAACCCCACGGACTGTAGCCTACCAGGCTCCTTTGTCCATTGAATTCTCCAGGTAAGAATACTGGAATGGGTAGTCATTCCCACCTCCAGGAAATCTTCCCCACCCAGGGATCGAACTCTCATCTACTACATTACAGGCAGATTTTCACTATCTCAGCTACCAGGGAAACCTAGTCAATGCCAAAATAACATTTAAATGAATCTGAAACCTATGCTTTTTCCATAGGTAGATCCATGTCTGACTATGAACAATACTGGCTTCATCATTAACTAATCAGATGTTCAGCTTAGTCAACCAGAGCTGATGATTCTCATAATTTAGAACGTTTTGAGAATATTTTCATGTGTCACATACATGACAGAATGACTGGATAGCATAAAAATCTTCATTTCTTTGCTCTAAAATGACTTACTTGGAAGTCAAATTGATGGTTCCTATCCGAGACTCCATTTCTTTACCTGTGTGCCTAAAGACACACATGCAATCTGTAATAAGAAGCCAAAGTTTCAACTAAAATCTATTTGGCATTTGCAAGAATCCTTTATGACATTGGAAAAGAAATGAAAATGGAAGAAGGAGTTATAAAAAGAGAAAAAGATAACTTCTGATTTGAAAACATACTAACCTTGTCTCTCTAAGGACTGCTATTAGGCATTTGTTTAGCCGGTGCTGATTTTGAAACCAATTGAATATACAATGTTTATTTCAAAGCATTATTTTACTCTGCCACTCTGTAATTTTTCTGGAAGAATATTTGCATTTAGATGCTACCTGTATAAAGAGATGGATATGACCATAAACAATTTGAAGACAATGAGAAAAAAATAGTTAAACCAAAGTGAAAGAAAAGGCAGTTGTAAAGGCAAGAAGTGAGAAGATAAAATGAGAAAAGGGGACTCATCTATTAAGCTTCACATAAAATAATGGGAAATCAAGAGAGATACAGGATAGAGTAAGGGCAAGTCAGAGGAAAATCAGAGTAAATGTGGGTGCTATTTTTGTATATTAAAACATAATTAACATTCATTATGTTCTTTTAAAGGGGAAGTCGAAAATTGAGAGAGACAGAAAAGCAAAGGGAAAGAGTGAATAGATGGTGCAAATTAATAATAAGGGAATAAAACAGAGATGATTGGAAATACACTATGGCCAAAGCCAAAGAATAAACAACCCAATAAAATGTTATTTTTATAATGCTACAAAAATTTCCAGAAAACCAATAATTCATTCATTCATCCACTCCTTCATTCAGACAGTGTTTGGAGGATACGTACTGTGTTCCAGTCCTGTGTCAGACACTGAAAATACAGAAATGAATAGGCATGATTTTCCCTTCAATAAAACTAGAAATGGACACTTTGGTTAGAGTCACATTTTTAGAGAAGTAAGAGATTCAAGAATGACTTCATATTTCCCCTCCACTACAAAATCAAGGTATGTGATTTGAAATATTAAACTACCTTACATTACACAGGAGACTCTATCTTATTTTCTATAAGGATACCTTTTGACCTGTGCTTGGCATGCTGTGTAACTTGCCTATGTCACGGGTTTCAAAGACAGAGGAAACAAGGGATAGAGGGCAAGAAAAAACAGTGAGAAAATAACTTTGCAAATTGTAAAGATTAAAACAAAGAACGTATGTCTGGTGCAAGTCATGTTTTTATGGAGTAAGTATTTGCCTTTTTTCTTAGAGACATCCATAGGACCAGAAGAAAACTAGTTATGTGCACATGAATGTGGATGTGTGTGTGCACACATGCATGACAGATGGCTGGGGGATCTTAGTACACAGATGGCTGATTACCTGGAAGTCAGTGAAGATCTGAATTGTGTTGAAGGAAATACACAAAAGTAATGAGTCAAAGAAGGATTCTGTGTGTGATCATGCACTGGGTTAAATAAAGCAAGCCACAAGCAAAGAAAAAGAGTTCCGAGTAAACCCCAAAATATTATTTTTAACCAGACATTTAACAAAAGCCTCCAAATATTCCTCATATTTTCATTTTTTCTACTCCACGCATTTTGCTTATTGGTACTTGATTATTACACTTGGGCCACAGAACTGGTTTGAGCACATAGGTCTGGTCTCCTTTTTGATTATGCTCTATGGTTCCTATTAATTCTGGCTACCTATTAAGCATTCAATATCATCTAAAATCTGAAAATATTGTCTCTTTCCTATGTTATTTCTCCTTTTAGTCTTAGGCAAACCAAGTATACTCTAATCTTAGAAAATGTCTACAATTTTATATTTCCAAGCCTTCTGTCACCTCTGCTTCCTTCTCCCATAAGGGAATAAAACAGAGATGATTGGAAATACACTATGGCCAAAGCCAAAGAATAAACAACCCAATAAAATGTTATTTTTATAATGCTACAAAAATTTCCAGAAAACCAATAATTCATTCATTCATCCACTCCTTCATTCAGACAGTGTTTGGAGGATACGTACTGTGTTCCAGTCCTGTGTCAGACACTGAAAATACAGAAATGAATAGGCATGATTTTCCTTCAATAAAACTAGAAATGGACACTTTGGTTAGAGTCACATTTTTAGAGAAGTAAGAGATTCAAGAATGACTTCATATTTCCCCTCCACTACAAAATCAAGGTATGTGATTTGAAATATTAAACTACCTTACATTACACAGGAGACTCTATCTTATTTTCTATAAGGATACCTTTTGACCTGTGCTTGGCATGCTGTGTAACTTGCCTATGTCACGGGTTTCAAAGACAGAGGAAACAAGGGATAGAGGGCAAGAAAAAACAGTGAGAAAATAACTTTGCAAATTGTAAAGATTAAAACAAAGAACGTATGTCTGGTGCAAGTCATGTTTTTATGGAGTAAGTATTTGCCTTTTTTCTTAGAGACATCCATAGGACCAGAAGAAAACTAGTTATGTGCACATGAATGTGGATGTGTGTGTGCACACATGCATGACAGATGGCTGGGGGATCTTAGTACACAGATGGCTGATTACCTGGAAGTCAGTGAAGATCTGAATTGTGTTGAAGGAAATACACAAAAGTAATGAGTCAAAGAAGGATTCTGTGTGTGATCATGCACTGGGTTAAATAAAGCAAGCCACAAGCAAAGAAAAAGAGTTCCGAGTAAACCCCAAAATATTATTTTTAACCAGACATTTAACAAAAGCCTCCAAATATTCCTCATATTTTCATTTTTTCTACTCCACGCATTTTGCTTATTGGTACTTGATTATTACACTTGGGCCACAGAACTGGTTTGAGCACATAGGTCTGGTCTCCTTTTTGATTATGCTCTATGGTTCCTATTAATTCTGGCTACCTATTAAGCATTCAATATCATCTAAAATCTGAAAATATTGTCTCTTTCCTATGTTATTTCTCCTTTTTAGTCTTAGGCAAACCAAGTATACTCTAATCTTAGAAAATGTCTACAATTTTATATTTCCAAGCCTTCTGTCAACTCTGCTTCCTTCTCCCCATCACTTCATGCTCAGACCTTACCCACTCAAGATCAAGCTCAAATATTGCTAATCCATGAAGACCTCCTTGATGTCGCTGGATGGGTATAATAACCACTACCACCTCTGAATTCCTATGGCATATTTTCTGGGTTTTGTCCATGACATTGACTATACTCTGCTTAGGTGAGAGTAATGTATGCTTTTTTCCCTTTCTAGATTACAATCTCCACTAAAAGAAGTACCTGTTTATGAGTCAGGTTTATACCACCTAAACAGTATAACACCATGTCTATCCATAAATGATTAAATTAGAAGTGGAAAGAAACTAGTATAGGTGGGATTAGATGGATACAGTAGAATAGGGGTAAAAATGGAACCAGTAGTTGGAAAGAGGGACTGGCAATAGTTAGAAGATGATCAGTAAACTAGTCTTCAAATAATCAGAAATACTATTTGTTAACATCAGGAGATATATTCAATAAAACTGCAACAATTTAATTTAGAACACATGTTGCATGTGCTTAATTTTATAACTTATTAAACAGTATCCAATTCAAGAATTGCATTTTTCTAGTTACTGTATATTGATATAGATAAATACTTGCTGAAGTTATCAAATGTATTTATCACTTTGGGATGCATTAAAAACTTTTGTACAGAAGAACTAGCCCCTTTCCTCATAATTTCTCTCTTTATAACTTTACTTCTATAATTGCATTTTAAATGCTCATAAATAATTACTTCATGTGCAATCACCTTACCTATGGGGTTAAAAACAAATATTTTAAAGCCTGCCAGCACTGATTTTACCAGACTAGGGAATCTGTGTATTTCTGATGTATTCTGGAGTCACGGTCTTATGCCCTGATGTGATTAGCCCATTTTGCTTATTGGTACTTGATTATTACACTTGGCAAGATTTTGAGCACATAGGTCTGGTCTCCTTTTTGATTATGCTCTATGGTTCCTATTAATTCTGGCTACCTATTAAGCATTCAATATCATCTAAAATCTGAAAATATTGTCTCTTTCCTATGTTATTTCTCCTTTTTAGTCTTAGGCAAACCAAGTATACTCTAATCTTAGAAAATGTCTACAATTTTATATTTCCAAGCCTTCTGTCAACTCTGCTTCCTTCTCCCCATCACTTCATGCTCAGACCTTACCCACTCAAGATCAAGCTCAAATATTGCTAATCCATGAAGACCTCCTTGATGTCGCTGGATGGGTATAATAACCACTACCACCTCTGAATTCCTATGGCATATTTTCTGGGTTTTGTCCATGACATTGACTATACTCTGCTTAGGTGAGAGTAATGTATGCTTTTTTCCCTTTCTAGATTACAATCTCCACTAAAAGAAGTACCTGTTTATGAGTCAGGTTTATACCACCTAAACAGTATAACACCATGTCTATCCATAAATGATTAAATTAGAAGTGGAAAGAAACTAGTATAGGTGGGATTAGATGGATACAGTAGAATAGGGGTAAAAATGGAACCAGTAGTTGGAAAGAGGGACTGGCAATAGTTAGAAGATGATCAGTAAACTAGTCTTCAAATAATCAGAAATACTATTTGTTAACATCAGGAGATATATTCAATAAAACTGCAACAATTTAATTTAGAACACATGTTGCATGTGCTTAATTTTATAACTTATTAAACAGTATCCAATTCAAGAATTGCATTTTTCTAGTTACTGTATATTGATATAGATAAATACTTGCTGAAGTTATCAAATGTATTTATCACTTTGGGATGCATTAAAAACTTTTGTACAGAAGAACTAGCCCCTTTCCTCATAATTTCTCTCTTTATAACTTTACTTCTATAATTGCATTTTAAATGCTCATAAATAATTACTTCATGTGCAATCACCTTACCTATGGGGTTAAAAACAAATATTTTAAAGCCTGCCAGCACTGATTTTACCAGACTAGGGAATCTGTGTATTTCTGATGTATTCTGGAGTCACGGTCTTATGCCCTGATGTGATTAGCCCAGGAAATGTCTGAGGATGAACACCTGAGACTCTTCAGGTAATTAGAATCTCTCAAGGATGTGGTATCATTTTAGGTCCTGCACAGCTACAGCCCAACTAACTTGCAAGCTTTGTACATAACCTTCTTTCCTACCCATGTTAAACATGTGCAGTGTGTTAGATTTTGAAAACAAAGTCTGTAAAGTCACTGCCATTATTACTTTACCAAAGTGTTGAAATCAGTTCTACCAGATAAATGTATTCCTTTTATGGTCACCTCAAGAGTGTTTATGCTTAATCCACAATTAGAGCCTTTTCTCACAGTGTCTATGCATTCAGAGACTTTGGGGTATTTAAGGCAGAGTAATTAAAGGGCCCCCTCATTTCCCTTGGCCCCATGCTTCCATTAGGCAATGTCAGCCAGAGTCAAGGCCTTTGTTGCTTGCCTTAGTGCAGTGCCTTCTGGCAGGAGCAACGTGTTTCTTGTTTGTTAGGTGCCATTAACTGGTCCGTGCTTCTCATGGAACAGTCCATGCTTCTCGTAGCTGTAACAAATCTAATAAAAACCTAGAGGTCCTGGGGATTGTCTTCCTATTCTTCTCTCCCTTTCCTCCATTACTTTAGGGGAGCCTAAGAGGTGCATTCAGGTCTGGTCACCGTGGGTGAGGGGTCCGCCCGTGGACCAGTCATCTGCTTCTGCTTTGTAGTCAGGGATTCGATGGATCACTCTTATCTCACACCAGGGTTGATGGATCAGTAAGACAATACATTTCCAGAGATCTCAAGTCATATATTTTGATCAGCATCAACACTGTAAGTGTGGTAAGTTGCTCTCTAACTATGTAACTCCTACCTACATCTCTAGGTTTTGCCAGGTGGCTCAGTGATAAAGAATCCACGTGCCAATGCAGGAGACACAGCAGACTCAGGTTTGATCTCTGGGTCAGGAAGATTCCCTGAAGAAGGGAATGGCAATCCAATCCAATATTCTTGCCTGAAAAATCCCATGGACAGCGGAGCCTGGTGGGCCATAGTCCATGGGATCACACAGTCATACAGGACAGAGCTGTACAGCAGCAGTATATCCATCTCTAAGCTGCTTCCAAATTCAGCAGTGGAAGACAGAGATGCTATGTACTGGTACCCTAAAATTCCAACCAAGTCATCTTGATCATCTTTACTGGCAGCAAACCTACCTTCTTTGAGGATGCTTTACATTTTCAAACAGCCAAAGATATTTCGTGAAGACTTTGGGTAAGATATTGTGGTGGGGGCTAGGGAAGAAAAAAAAACTGAATGATGCAATTTAGGACTCTAAAAAAGAGACCAGTGGCTTTATATGATTCCTTAAGCTGTTGCTGAGTGCATATTTTCAGAAACAGTGTTGAGCTACAACTGTATCATTAGCACAGACTCACAACCTCCCAAGTTGATGACTTGGAATGGTAGTAGTCATTTGGATGTATAATTCCAATGTCCTTATTAAAAAATAAATCAAACTACTTGATAATTATTCCTGGAATTTGGGGAGAATTGCTGTGAGATAATTTCAAGCTGGGTTACCAGGCTTCCCAGCCCTCAGGTATGATTGGACTTCTAGTGGAACTGTTTTCACGATACTGTATTTGGTGCTCTGCCAGAGGGTTGGGTTGAGAGACACTGTAAGATGAGAGAAACTATAAGAAAAGTTCCATCATGACTTGCCACCATTTTTGCACTGCTGTGTCATTGACAGCCTCTTCCAAGACATCACACACATCCATCTTTGAAATCCATGAAAGAACTTCAGTTAAATCTGTTACTAAATTAAAAAAGAGAAAACCAATCCTTTCCTAAGTTTTTTAACTAAATCCTGCTTATAATCAAAATTTCAAAAAAGAGATCTCAAGTCATATATTTTGATCAGCATCAACACTGTAAGTGTGGTAAGTTGCTCTCTAACTATGTAACTCCTACCTACATCTCTAGGTTTTGCCAGGTGGCTCAGTGATAAAGAATCCACGTGCCAATGCAGGAGACACAGCAGACTCAGGTTTGATCTCTGGGTCAGGAAGATTCCCTGAAGAAGGGAATGGCAATCCAATCCAATATTCTTGCCTGAAAAATCCCATGGACAGCGGAGCCTGGTGGGCCATAGTCCATGGGATCACACAGTCATACAGGACAGAGCTGTACAGCAGCAGTATATCCATCTCTAAGCTGCTTCCAAATTCAGCAGTGGAAGACAGAGATGCTATGTACTGGTACCCTAAAATTCCAACCAAGTCATCTTGATCATCTTTACTGGCAGCAAACCTACCTTCTTTGAGGATGCTTTACATTTTCAAACAGCCAAAGATATTTCGTGAAGACTTTGGGTAAGATATTGTGGTGGGGGCTAGGGAAGAAAAAAAAACTGAATGATGCAATTTAGGACTCTAAAAAAGAGACCAGTGGCTTTATATGATTCCTTAAGCTGTTGCTGAGTGCATATTTTCAGAAACAGTGTTGAGCTACAACTGTATCATTAGCACAGACTCACAACCTCCCAAGTTGATGACTTGGAATGGTAGTAGTCATTTGGATGTATAATTCCAATGTCCTTATTAAAAAATAAATCAAACTACTTGATAATTATTCCTGGAATTTGGGAGAATTGCTGTGAGATAATTTCAAGCTGGGTTACCAGGCTTCCCAGCCCTCAGGTATGATTGGACTTCTAGTGGAACTGTTTTCACGATACTGTATTTGGTGCTCTGCCAGAGGGTTGGGTTGAGAGACACTGTAAGATGAGAGAAACTATAAGAAAAGTTCCATCATGACTTGCCACCATTTTTGCACTGCTGTGTCATTGACAGCCTCTTCCAAGACATCACACACATCCATCTTTGAAATCCATGAAAGAACTTCAGTTAAATCTGTTACTAAATTAAAAAAGAGAAAACCAATCCTTTCCTAAGCTAAAGTTACATTTTTCTTGTCATATTTATATTTAAAGGCATGAAATCCTGCTTATAATCAAATGGAGTAGAAAGAAACAAATGTAAAAAAAGATAGGAAGAAAAGACAGCAAGATATAATTTTACCTAAATAAATACAGGTTACAAATGGCTTCCCTGGTGGCTCAGAGGGTAAAGAGTCTGCCTGCAATGGAGACGCCGGGTTCGATCCCTGAGTTGGGAAGAGCCCATAGAGAAAGGAATGGCAACCAACTCCAGTACTCTTGCCTGGAGAATTTCATGGGGACAGACGAACCTAAGAGGCTACAGTCCATGGGGTTGCAAAGAGCTGGACATGACTGAGCCACTTACACATTCTTATGAATATCACTGAATGTGTTTGTGAGAACATCTTTTATAAGTTCTCTTGTGCAGGGGCACAATCTAAAGGCCATGCTCAAGTGAAAAAACAGCAACAACAACACTCATCCAGCTCTTGAGATGCAATCATAGTGTATGGAGGTTAAGAGTATGGATACAGGTACCAACTGCTTCAGTTCAAATTCCTTCTCTGACTTCTACAGACTACTTGCTTTAAGCCAATCACTAAATTTCCCTGGGTTTCAGTTTCATCATGTATAAAATGAGGATGAAAAATCAAAATGCAAAATACTTATTGCATAGTGTTACTTTTAGGATTAAATGAATCCCTGCATATAAAGGTGTTAGAAGAATGTCTAACACATAAGCTCTATGGAAACTTTACTTCTTTTATATCATTAAGTGCTTTCTTTGTTTCAGTCATTGTTCTAAGAATTTAGATATACTACTTGATTGGATTGTAACTTCAGTCCTGTGATGCAGGTGATTATGTCCATTTTATAGATAAGAAAACCAAGGCACAAGAATGTTATGTACTTTCTTGAGACCACATGGATAACAACTGATAGTCAACAACAGCCAAAAAAATGATCATAAAATTGCATCTAAAGAAAGATGAGTCCTGTTAGCGCTAGGGCTTTGAGCTGCTGTTATTTTGGAATTTGCATATTTGAAATAAGAAGGGTTTCTAAAGGCAGCAAGTGAAACACTAAGCACTATGCGAGAGAAGGCCTAAGAAGAGGCCTATGCAGGGCCCTGAGAGAGGTGAACTTGAGAGCAGAACTATCAGATGACACAGCCCTGGAGAGCATTTGCTCTGAATGTGCATTGCAGGTGTCCTGTCTCTATTATCTCAGTACCTGTGTGGTGAGGCAGAACTATCCGGGGAGAGGAAGTCTGCCTGCAAGGGAGCCGCCGGGTTCGATCCCTGAGTTGGGAAGAGCCCATAGAGAAAGGAATGGCAACCAACTCCAGTACTCTTGCCTGGAGAATTTCATGGGGACAGACGAACCTAAGAGGCTACAGTCCATGGGGTTGCAAAGAGCTGGACATGACTGAGCCACTTACACATTCTTATGAATATCACTGAATGTGTTTGTGAGAACATCTTTTATAAGTTCTCTTGTGCAGGGCACAATCTAAAGGCCATGCTCAAGTGAAAAAACAGCAACAACAACACTCATCCAGCTCTTGAGATGCAATCATAGTGTATGGAGGTTAAGAGTATGGATACAGGTACCAACTGCTTCAGTTCAAATTCCTTCTCTGACTTCTACAGACTACTTGCTTTAAGCCAATCACTAAATTTCCCTGGGTTTCAGTTTCATCATGTATAAAATGAGGATGAAAAATCAAAATGCAAAATACTTATTGCATAGTGTTACTTTTAGGATTAAATGAATCCCTGCATATAAAGGTGTTAGAAGAATGTCTAACACATAAGCTCTATGGAAACTTTACTTCTTTTATATCATTAAGTGCTTTCTTTGTTTCAGTCATTGTTCTAAGAATTTAGATATACTACTTGATTGGATTGTAACTTCAGTCCTGTGATGCAGGTGATTATGTCCATTTTATAGATAAGAAAACCAAGGCACAAGAATGTTATGTACTTTCTTGAGACCACATGGATAACAACTGATAGTCAACAACAGCCAAAAAAATGATCATAAAATTGCATCTAAAGAAAGATGAGTCCTGTTAGCGCTAGGGCTTTGAGCTGCTGTTATTTTGGAATTTGCATATTTGAAATAAGAAGGGTTTCTAAAGGCAGCAAGTGAAACACTAAGCACTATGCGAGAGAAGGCCTAAGAAGAGGCCTATGCAGGGCCCTGAGAGAGGGTGAACTTGAGAGCAGAACTATCAGATGACACAGCCCTGGAGAGCATTTGCTCTGAATGTGCATTGCAGGTGTCCTGTCTCTATTATCTCAGTACCTGTGTGGTGGAATTACAAACACTGGTCTCAATTCATCCTTCTCCTCATAGCAGACTTACATATCCATACCCTTGTTATGGCCTCACCTCAGATTTGAGAGTATATCACACCCATTAAAGTTTGGATTTTCCAAAGGTTCTGGCATGACCACCCTGAGTTAGCATAAGCTTCCAGGTCTTACCATGAATAACAAAGACACTTCTATCACACAGGAGATTGCAGGGTTTTAGAGGGTACCTTCTAGGAACTAGGGACAAAAGGCAGCCAAATTCTTTAGGGCACAGTAGACCACTGAATCTTTGAGGTGATTTGTTATGCAGCATTATTATGACAATAGATGACACATGCCAAAGTCATCACAAACAAACAGAACACTAAATAACATACTAGCTTAACTTTTTAAATATATATTTATATCAATGAAAACAATAGATGAAGGGGTAATCGTATCTGGGTCTCCTATTCAAGCAGATAAATAATTACAACTACTTCAACATATACTGAACTTTCATTTAAAAACATTATATAGCTTTGTAGTCTATGATCTATTATATTCTATCCATCTCTTTTGCTTTTACGTAAATCATGAGAGTTCTTAGGGCTGAGGATGAAATTTGCTACTCTTGATGGAGACTTTTTTTGCCCAAATATAATTGTAAGATCTTGGCGCAGCAAGAAACAGGCAAATCGGCCAAATTATAAGCAAAAAGTTAAGTTTTATTGGGATCCTGCCGGGCGAGGTTCACAGGTCCATGAGCGGGCCGTGAAGTCGCGCCTATAGGGTATGATTCTTAAAGAAAGGCTTCTTGAGACCACATGGATAACAACTGATAGTCAACAACAGCCAAAAAATGATCATAAAATTGCATCTAAAGAAAGATGAGTCCTGTTAGCGCTAGGGCTTTGAGCTGCTGTTATTTTGGAATTTGCATATTTGAAATAAGAAGGGTTTCTAAAGGCAGCAAGTGAAACACTAAGCACTATGCGAGAGAAGGCCTAAGAAGAGGCCTATGCAGGGCCCTGAGAGAGGTGAACTTGAGAGCAGAACTATCAGATGACACAGCCCTGGAGAGCATTTGCTCTGAATGTGCATTGCAGGTGTCCTGTCTCTATTATCTCAGTACCTGTGTGGTGGAATTACAAACACTGGTCTCAATTCATCCTTCTCCTCATAGCAGACTTACATATCCATACCCTTGTTATGGCCTCACCTCAGATTTGAGAGTATATCACACCCATTAAAGTTTGGATTTTCCAAAGGTTCTGGCATGACCACCCTGAGTTAGCATAAGCTTCCAGGTCTTACCATGAATAACAAAGACACTTCTATCACACAGGAGATTGCAGGGTTTTAGAGGGTACCTTCTAGGAACTAGGGACAAAAGGCAGCCAAATTCTTTAGGGCACAGTAGACCACTGAATCTTTGAGGTGATTTGTTATGCAGCATTATTATGACAATAGATGACACATGCCAAAGTCATCACAAACAAACAGAACACTAAATAACATACTAGCTTAACTTTTTAAATATATATTTATATCAATGAAAACAATAGATGAAGGGGTAATCGTATCTGGGTCTCCTATTCAAGCAGATAAATAATTACAACTACTTCAACATATACTGAACTTTCATTTAAAAACATTATATAGCTTTGTAGTCTATGATCTATTATATTCTATCCATCTCTTTTGCTTTTACGTAAATCATGAGAGTTCTTAGGGCTGAGGATGAAATTTGCTACTCTTGATGGAGACTTTTTTTGCCCAAATATAATTGTAAGATCTTGGCGCAGCAAGAAACAGGCAAATCGGCCAAATTATAAGCAAAAAGTTAAGTTTTATTGGGATCCTGCTCCCGGGCGAGGTTCACAGGTCCATGAGCGGGCCGTGAAGTCGCGCCCAGAGACGGTGCAAGGGGCTTTTATCTGCTCAGGGTAAAAATGTGAGTCAGGGGCAGGGTAAGTCTTGCACCTGCACAGAAGCATTTAAAAATGTAAGTCAGCTGTACTCGATCTGGGCGGGAAGATTCCGGATGCAGCTGGCGCCAGTGATGCATCAGTGGGAAATCTTTTGCGACCACTGCCTGCTGGAACGGCTAGGCCCCATGGACCTTCCACCAACCTAACAATAATTAAAATTGTTCTGTCTGATTTGAAGTGTTCAGCTCAGTTCAGTCACTCAGTCATGTCTGACTCTTTGTGACCCCATGGACTGCAGCATGCCAGGCTTCCCTGTCTTTCACTATCTTCCCAGAGTTTGCTCTAACTCAAGTCCATTGACTCAGTGATGCCATCCAACCATCTCACCCTCTGTTGATCCTTTCTCCTTTAACCTTCTATTTTTACCAACATATGGGTCTTTTCCAATCTTTTCCCCTTTAAGTGTTAAAAGGGGAATAAATCATTTACCCCAAAGTCAAGTGAGGTAACCAATTATCTAGCTAGTACTGACAACCAAGAATCTGGAATGTGCTTTACATAGAGATTTTTAAGTTTCTCTTTAAAATTGTCTCCAGTGATTCTTTGTTCCTTTGTGTATATACAAATAAGGTTTTGTTCTAATTTTTATAGCTATAGTATCATGGCAAAAAAAGAATTACTAAATCCACTTCAGTGTTCTGGCCTAGGAAATCCCGTGGATAGAGCAGCCTGGAGGACTACAGTCCGTGGGGTTTCAAAGTCGGACACAACTGAGCTGCTAAATAACAACAGGGTATCAGTCAGGAAATCAATCTTAGAAATTCTTTTCTCACTTGCAGTGTGATATTGAACAAGTCACTTCTCTTCACTAGACCCCCAGTTTTCATTTATAAAATAAAAGACAAAACAGCAGACCTCTGGGTTCCCTATCAGCCTGAAGAGCTCTGTTTCTCTGTGACTTTCCAGTGTGTACTTTGAGGAATCATTTAACATCTCCAAGTACCTTTGCATGGAGACTTTTGCCCAAATATAATTGTAAGATCTTGGCGCAGCAAGAAACAGGCAAATCGGCCAAATTATAAGCAAAAGTTAAGTTTTATTGGGATCCTGCTCCCGGCGAGGTTCACAGGTCCATGAGCGGGCCGTGAAGTCGCGCAGAGACGGTGCAAGGGGCTTTTATCTGCTCAGGGTAAAATGTGAGTCAGGGGCAGGGTAAGTCTTGCACCTGCACAGAAGCATTTAAAAATGTAAGTCAGCTGTACTCGATCTGGGCGGGAAGATTCCGGATGCAGCTGGCGCCAGTGATGCATCAGGGGGAAATCGTTTGCGACCACTGCCTGCTGGAACGGCTAGGCCCCATGGACCTTCCACCAACCTAACAATAATTAAAATTGTTCTGTCTGATTTGAAGTGTTCAGCTCAGTTCAGTCACTCAGTCATGTCTGACTCTTTGTGACCCCATGGACTGCAGCATGCCAGGCTTCCCTGTCTTTCACTATCTTCCCAGAGTTTGCTCTAACTCAAGTCCATTGACTCAGTGATGCCATCCAACCATCTCACCCTCTGTTGATCCTTTCTCCTTTAACCTTCTATTTTTACCAACATATGGGTCTTTTCCAATCTTTTCCCCTTTAAGTGTTAAAAGGGGAATAAATCATTTACCCCAAAGTCAAGTGAGGTAACCAATTATCTAGCTAGTACTGACAACCAAGAATCTGGAATGTGCTTTACATAGAGATTTTTAAGTTTCTCTTTAAAATTGTCTCCAGTGATTCTTTGTTCCTTTGTGTATATACAAATAAGGTTTTGTTCTAATTTTTATAGCTATAGTATCATGGCAAAAAAAGAATTACTAAATCCACTTCAGTGTTCTGGCCTAGGAAATCCCGTGGATAGAGCAGCCTGGAGGACTACAGTCCGTGGGGTTTCAAAGTCGGACACAACTGAGCTGCTAAATAACAACAGGGTATCAGTCAGGAAATCAATCTTAGAAATTCTTTTCTCACTTGCAGTGTGATATTGAACAAGTCACTTCTCTTCACTAGACCCCCAGTTTTTCATTTATAAAATAAAAAGACAAAACAGCAGACCTCTGGGTTCCCTATCAGCCTGAAGAGCTCTGTTTCTCTGTGACTTTCCAGTGTGTACTTTGAGGAATCATTTAACATCTCCAAGCCTAACCTTCTGCATATTGCCTGCTGAGTAAACACCTACATCTTAGTTAATGGTAGATCCACCCTTAGAGTCCATTTTTGCCTCCTAATTCTCAAATCCCACATTCAATCTGCCAGCAAATCCTGTGGGTGCCAACTTCAATGTGCACTCAGAATCCCATCACTTCTTACCATTGGTACGTCCTAGTCTTCAAAATCTGGTGTGTAATTTATTCTTAGGCCACATCTTAATTTGGACTCTCCATCTCAATTTGTACTAGTCATTCTTCAGGTGTTTGATAGCTACAGATGGTTAGTCGCTACTGATTATTATGCAGCAAAAATCTAGAGTAAAAGTGTATTCTGCCTAACCAATGTCCCCATTTAAAAATTCCAAATAGAGCTGCTTGCCTTACAATCTCCTAGAGTTTTCATGCTCTAGGGGATTACAGCCACCAAACCAAGCCCCACCACTCAAGTATGACCGCCACCAACTTATTCTCTCTTTATACCTCTTTTCCTGAGCCTAATCTGCTAATCATCAAATCAAGTTTTACATGAATGTTCATGATTAATAATACATTCCTTTATTTGTTTAACAGTCCTTTACTGAGCTTCTGCTCACCATAAAAGTGTTAATCTTCCAAAAAGCTACCTCTTTAAGAGGAACACTGTTTCCCTAAGGAATAAATTTACCTTTAGTGGTAAGATTCAAGTTGAGTCAGAGGTCAAGGAAATAAAGAAAAAGGATAATTGAAGGCCCAGGTGGATTTTTTTCTTATTCCTTATATCATAAATATAGTTACTTTCTTTGCTTATGCATTACAAGAGTAAAGATCAACATTCCTTTTTCCCCCCATTCATTTGTTCATTAGTTTAGTGATCTATTGATCAGTATGGACCAAGCACTAACTTAGTGCTGTAAAAATACAATTATATGTTCTCCATCCTTATCAAGCAAAGAAAATAGAATACTTTTCCTTGATGACTTTCCAAGATACCTTTTAATCATCCTAAAGGGTAACAGCAACAAGAATCTTCGGCTATGTTAAGTACATACTCACTTATACCATGCATTACTTATGTGGGTATTTTATTATAATTTCTTTTCTATTCTAGTTAAGCAAACTAAATCGTCAAAATAATAAAAGCCATTTTATCAAGTGTTGAAGAAGTCATCTTATTTTTCCCTTCCATAGCATTTCAGAATCACTGAGTGATAAAAAATCTTCCAGCCCCACACTTTATTCCATAGAAAATACAAGGAGGCAAAAAGAGTAAGTAGTTTAATAAGACCATATATTTAAAAGCAATGGTGGTAGGACTAGAATTTTTTAATACTTGATTTTACCTTGTTTTTACCTCTGTACAAAGAAAAGTCTGGGAAGTTTGTCTTTGTTCTCTGATTTCTTCTTCTCTGAGAATTACACAGTATTAAGGGGATGATGGATTCCTTTGGTAGGAATGACGGTTACATGTAAGCAACTAAGGAACTCTTCAAAGATGGACCAAGATGCACCCTTCCCATTGGCATGAAAGAGCCTGAGAGGTCAAGGGAAAGGCTGTCAGGTTGAGCCACTGGAGGGCACCAAATTCTCTCTTTTAACTGCAACTACCCACTTGTGGAGCTGAGATAAAGCTTGTGTGGACATGAAGACAGAAGAACGGAAATTCCCACAATGCTCATTTTAATTCCACGAGCATAAAGCTAAAAGAAAACTAAACATAGGCCAGGAACTCATGAGTAGATATTACTTTCTGGGTTCAGTATTCCTCCTGCCTTATGCCAGACATTGGCTGGTCCAGGACCCAACGGACTGATACTCTGCTTTACAGAGTAATCTCTGGAGAAGACCAAGAGGGTCAGTGCAGAGATTTTACTGAACCAGGATGATTTTTCACCTTTATTTTAAACTGCTCAGCCAGAGTCACTTACCAATAGCCTCAAGAAAATATAAGATGAATGTCCATCTGTTTAGAAACCTACAGAATCATCTGTTTTCATGGAGACAGGACTCGTCAGCACATCATGCTACTTCTTATAATTCACCCTCTTTGTCCTCCAGCTGATATAAGTAGTATTTCAGCTGGTGACCTTTAACACCCATTAATGAGTTTGATATTCTTTTTTTGCTATGCTGATTCTTCATTTGTCTGAGAGGTGGCAAGAAGCAATGAAATGTTACCTGGCGTCTCTGTTCTATAGCATGAGGACACAATTGAGACTCCAGAGCAAAACCACAGGCTCACTTTGGAAAGCAAGCTAACTCCGGTAACATGGGTTGCCATTCAGAGAGTCACAAATTTTCAATAAAGTTACTAAAGGCCTTTGTTTCTGATGATCATCCTGGACAGTATAAAAAGAGCTCCGGTTTAGTCTGCAGATTGAGAAGCGAACAGAGACCAGCCTGGGCCTCTCAGTGATTAAGAACATGGTATTCCATTTCTCAGTAGAGCACTTTGTAGAGTTCTGGAAGATGCTATGTAAAATAAATTTATCTAGTACCAGGGTATAATTTGTCCTTCCACATTAATGCCTTCCAAACAATACAGCTAACCTCAGAAACACCCCAGGAAGTCCCACGAATACAGCTGGTTGCTTTTATATCACACCATTGAAAGAGCCTGCAAATGGATTACCCAGGCTTAATCCACTGTTATATTAGACGAGCCATGGAGAAGGCACTGGTCCATGTTAGAAGTGAAATTCTAGTGAATTCTACCTCTTAACTAGGTATGCTGTTGATAGTATTCTCTAAGAAGATACTTCTTGTTTCACTTATGGAGGTTAACCAAGAGAATAATCGCAATAATGTAAATGTAAATTCTCTAATTGGCAAAGCTTTCCCTATTTATCCTACTTAATCCTTTCAACAACCTATGAGGTTAACATTATTATTCTATATTAAAACAAAGACAAAAATAAAACAAAATTAAGACATGGAGAGATTGAACAATTTGTTTAAGAGTATGCCTTGAGTGGTCAACTAGGGTTCATATTCTCATCTTTCAACTATATCCACAGATTACTGGAATTTGACTATGAATATTAATTTTATCAAATATTCTCAGTTCAAATAGCATAATTTTTTTGATGCCCGTACACATTTACTATTGTGTGATAATCATACAATTCACTGAACACATATCATTAAGTATGATAATGTTTCTGCCTCCTTGTTTCCAATAGGAAGGTATTTGCATATCTGTAATATGATTTGCTCTGTGAATATTTATTTTAGCTACTGAGTTATAAGCTCCTTGGAGGTAGGGACCATGTCTGATTCTTCATTTGTCTGAGCGGTGGCAAGAAGCAATGAAATGTTACCTGGCGTCTCTGTTCTATAGCATGAGGACACAATTGAGACTCCAGAGCAAAACCACAGGCTCACTTTGGAAAGCAAGCTAACTCCGGTAACATGGGTTGCCATTCAGAGAGTCACAAATTTTCAATAAAGTTACTAAAGGCCTTTGTTTCTGATGATCATCCTGGACAGTATAAAAAGAGCTCCGGTTTAGTCTGCAGATTGAGAAGCGAACAGAGACCAGCCTGGGCCTCTCAGTGATTAAGAACATGGTATTCCATTTCTCAGTAGAGCACTTTGTAGAGTTCTGGAAGATGCTATGTAAAATAAATTTATCTAGTACCAGGGTATAATTTGTCCTTCCACATTAATGCCTTCCAAACAATACAGCTAACCTCAGAAACACCCCAGGAAGTCCCACGAATACAGCTGGTTGCTTTTATATCACACCATTGAAAGAGCCTGCAAATGGATTACCCAGGCTTAATCCACTGTTATATTAGACGAGCCATGGAGAAGGCACTGGTCCATGTTAGAAGTGAAATTCTAGTGAATTCTACCTCTTAACTAGGTATGCTGTTGATAGTATTCTCTAAGAAGATACTTCTTGTTTCACTTATGGAGGTTAACCAAGAGAATAATCGCAATAATGTAAATGTAAATTCTCTAATTGGCAAAGCTTTCCTATTTATCCTACTTAATCCTTTCAACAACCTATGAGGTTAACATTATTATTCTATATTAAAACAAAGACAAAAATAAAACAAAATTAAGACATGGAGAGATTGAACAATTTGTTTAAGAGTATGCCTTGAGTGGTCAACTAGGGTTCATATTCTCATCTTTCAACTATATCCACAGATTACTGGAATTTGACTATGAATATTAATTTTATCAAATATTCTCAGTTCAAATAGCATAATTTTTTTGATGCCCGTACACATTTACTATTGTGTGATAATCATACAATTCACTGAACACATATCATTAAGTATGATAATGTTTCTGCCTCCTTGTTTCCAATAGGAAGGTATTTGCATATCTGTAATATGATTTGCTCTGTGAATATTTATTTTAGCTACTGAGTTATAAGCTCCTTGGAGGTAGGGACCATGTCTCATTCATCTTTCCATCCCCCTCTCTTCACATCCTAGCATATTGCCTATCCATATACTAGATCTATAAACATTTGTTGAATTATGTTGATTTGTTGCTATAGTAAAGCTTATAATGATTTGAGGCATTGTGCCAAATGATGCCTGCTTGATTTTTTTTCCCAAGAACGAAAGACCACTGTTTAATTGTGTTATATTCTATTTTGAGGAAAAAGAACATTTGAAACTTACATAAAAGCTATAGTTATGAAGAACTATGGAAATCCTCAGCAGTGCCCTTGTCTCCTAGATTCTAGACTAAAGTACCTGAAAATATTTGAGAAGTGGCAAGCTGGAGACAGTCTTGTAGCAGCAAGCAAAATGCAGCAATTTTCAGGATGTATTCTTACAGTTTTGTCTAGTAACAGCCCATGGATCTATCCATCTAATCTCTGGCACAATAGATTTTACTGACCTGAAGAATCCATCAATGTCTATCTGCAACTTCTGCAGAAGACGGCTTACATGTCTTCTGTGGGCTGGTGAGTGGAATTAGTCTTTTCTTGCCTTCACAGACATCAGACAATGGCTGGTAACAAACGTGGATTTGTTTATGGAGAGTAGAATGAGTATGTATTTGTGCTCGTGGGATGTGAAGCGGAAGAGGGAAGACAAACCCCTGTATTAAAATGAGATGAAACACTGGGAATGGGTAGCCTGGAGGCAGGAAAATTTTAAATGGATATTTAAATAAATTTTTGCATGGAACATATATAACGTACAATCATCTTGCATGACTATGACTGATGTTGGCTCAGACTGAAAAGTAGCAGTGGAGAACACATGACACAAAAATATCCCTTTATAATTTTATTTTTAGTCTACATAACATCTTCCCTCTAATGAAAAATGTACTCTCTAAAGATTCATCTTCTCCATGAAAAATCCCTGGTTCTCCAACAGTATTGATTATCTCCACGATAGTTTGTTTCTCACTCAACACACATACTTTTTTATAGTTTTTTTTTTGTCTACATGACTATCACCTTTACTAGACTGTAAACTTATGGTGTGTGCATGCTCAGTCATGTCCAACTCTTTGAAAGCCTACGGACTGTAGCCTGCCAGGCTCCTCTGTCAATTTCCCAGGCAAGAATCCTGGAGTGGGTAGCCATTTCCTATTCCAGGGGATTTTTCTGACCCAGTGATCCCACATCTCTTGTTTCTCCTGTGCTTGAAGGCAGATTCTTTACCACTGTGGCACCTGGGAAGCCCATGCTTAGGGAAGGATGCAATAAATATTGTTATTTTATCCTTGAATGTCTAGTGCTTAATAGAGTGGTTAGAATGTACCAAATGATCAGTGAGAAGTAAAGGGAAAAATAGAAGGAAGAAAAGAAGAAATAGGGAAGACAGAAGAGGTTTATTAGAAAAGGAACTATAATACAATACAGAATTCACCCACAGTAGTCATGTCCATGAGCTGTTAGGGGTATAGAGTAGGAATTTAATAGTGCTGCTAGGGAATGTCATGGTACTGTCAACTGACCAGCATCAAAAACTTCAAAAAGTTCTACCATGATTTTTAATTGCCCCCATTATAATGTCTCTAAGCTCAGAGAAAATTGTTTTTCCACAAAAGACTCCAACTGCCCCCAAAAAACCTGGACTCAGTGCAACCTGTTTAAACAGACAGAGAGCTGCAGCATCTGGCAGATTTGGGAGCCAACACTCCAAGTCCAGAATCTTCAGAAATCAGTATCAAAGGAACTGGAATGAAGAACAGTGCCCTATGGAAGTACAATGGCTTGGAATGCCCACAAAAGAATGTAGACCAGGGCTTCCCTGGGGGTCCAGTGGGTAAGGACACTGCCTTGCAGGGCAAGGGGCGCCGGATCCCTGGACTGGGAAGATTCCACGTGCTGCGGAGCAGCTGGACAGATATGTCCAACTACCAAGCTGGAGTTCTGGAATACATGCACCTAGAGTTAGTGCTCTGCAATGAGAGAGGCCACTGCAATGGGAGGCCCACACAGGCCAGAGAACAAAGATGGATGAAAATAAATAAATGAACGACCAATAGAAGTGGCCAAAAAAAAAAAAATGTAGACCAGGTAAGGACAGAAAAGTGACAATATTCTTGCTTGAGTAAACATTGTCACCAGTCTGTTAGTGAAGATGAATTAGATAACTGACCTGAGAACACTTGGAAATGTCTGTATAGCTCATTGTGTGGACATAGAATAAACTGCATACAGTTCCCTACTGTGGCAATAGGCTCAGTCATTCTCAGCAAAGCTTTTCTTCATGAAGTGTCAAATTAACATGCATAAACAAATATCAATATCATTACCTATAGACATAAATAGATATAGACTTGGAAATGATGAGCTCTACTTGAAGATGAAAATCAAGATTTTGATGCTCACTGTGTGTAAAATGGACTTCCCAATGGCACCAATGCTAAAGAACATGCCTGCCAATGCAAAAGATGCAAGTTCAATGCCTGGGTCAGGAGGGCATGGCCACCCACTCCAGTGTGCTTGCCTGGAAAATCTCATGGACAGAGAAGCCTGGCAAGTCACAGTCCATAGGGTTGCAAAAAAGTCAGACACAACTGAAGTGACTTAGAATGCACACACATGTACAAATCAGGTAATTACCCTTTAAGAAGTTTCTAAGAGATGCATCTTTTGCGGGACTGTGTAATATATCCAAGAAGGCTTCAATACTATTATATTCCCAGATTCACTTTTCTTTTCCTATTCATGTCCAAGTATATGAATATAGATATTCAGATTTCTTCTCTATCACACAACCAGTTCTTATAGCAACATGAAGCTCAGGTCTTCCACTTCTAGGACAGGCTGTGCACAATGTTTAGCCTGGGGTCCAAGGATTTAGATCCCAGTCTATTCTTGTGATTTTGTTGTGACTCATTGCTCACCACCATTTTCAGCCATGAGCTTGTGACATCCATGATGATGTATGTAACAGCCTTTTGAAGGGACTTCCTCATACAAGAAGGGAGCCATTCCTCTCCCTCAACAGTTAAAAATATTCTGTATGAGAAAGTTTTGAAAACGATTTTAAAAAGTGTTTTTTTCCCACTTGTTGGGTTCCAAAAGCACCCTTAACACAAATGTCCATCCCTTTACCATACTCTAAGGAAAGAGGAAATAAATATCATTGCTCAGGGCTTCTGCTCCATGAAGTGGTAGCTCAGAGAGAAGAGTATTGTGTAAGGTGCACAGTGCAGAAGGGACCGTGAGCTGATGTTCCTAACATGACCTGCAAGCTACTTTGTCCTTAAGCCACTGCAACATTCTACCACGTGCAATTGTACAGTTCTCAAAGATGCTCCTGAAGGGGGCAAATAGGCAGACTTGGTAAGGAGGCCAGCAGTTTCCAAGGAGGACGAGAAGGAAGCGGAATGAACATTTTTAGCCAAGGTGCCTTCACCTTGATTGCCATGCCTATGACAATCTATTCTGCCTAAAACCTTCTTTAAAAGCAGAGCTAATGTTTATAACAACTATGTACCTTGCTGGAGGACATGTTGCTCCTTCTTAGTTTATACCTGTGTTATCTAAAGATGTGTGTTGTGGGTGTGAGTCTGCTAAGACCTTTATCACCTTAAAATATACTTTTAATCTATTCTTAACAACCAACTGGAAAGTACAAAATGCCTTGCCTATACTGGCTTCTGGGGGTACTCTTATATTTCCTTTCCAGTTTCTTTAGCTGGAAGCTTTCTCTATTCCTTTTTCCTTTAATAAACTTTTCCTGCATGAAGCTCTGAGTGACCAAAACCAAGTCTTTTGGAACTGTGTAATATATCCAAGAAGGCTTCAATACTATTATATTCCCAGATTCACTTTTCTTTTCCTATTCATGTCCAAGTATGAATATAGATATTCAGATTTCTTCTCTATCACACAACCAGTTCTTATAGCAACATGAAGCTCAGGTCTTCCACTTCTAGGACAGGCTGTGCACAATGTTTAGCCTGGGGTCCAAGGATTTAGATCCCAGTCTATTCTTGTGATTTTGTTGTGACTCATTGCTCACCACCATTTTCAGCCATGAGCTTGTGACATCCATGATGATGTATGTAACAGCCTTTTGAAGGGACTTCCTCATACAAGAAGGGAGCCATTCCTCTCCCTCAACAGTTAAAAATATTCTGTATGAGAAAGTTTTGAAAACGATTTTAAAAAGTGTTTTTTTCCCACTTGTTGGGTTCCAAAAGCACCCTTAACACAAATGTCCATCCCTTTACCATACTCTAAGGAAAGAGGAAATAAATATCATTGCTCAGGGCTTCTGCTCCATGAAGTGGTAGCTCAGAGAGAAGAGTATTGTGTAAGGTGCACAGTGCAGAAGGGACCGTGAGCTGATGTTCCTAACATGACCTGCAAGCTACTTTGTCCTTAAGCCACTGCAACATTCTACCACGTGCAATTGTACAGTTCTCAAAGATGCTCCTGAAGGGGGCAAATAGGCAGACTTGGTAAGGAGGCCAGCAGTTTCCAAGGAGGACGAGAAGGAAGCGGAATGAACATTTTTAGCCAAGGTGCCTTCACCTTGATTGCCATGCCTATGACAATCTATTCTGCCTAAAACCTTCTTTAAAAGCAGAGCTAATGTTTATAACAACTATGTACCTTGCTGGAGGACATGTTGCTCCTTCTTAGTTTATACCTGTGTTATCTAAAGATGTGTGTTGTGGGTGTGAGTCTGCTAAGACCTTTATCACCTTAAAATATACTTTTAATCTATTCTTAACAACCAACTGGAAAGTACAAAATGCCTTGCCTATACTGGCTTCTGGGGGTACTCTTATATTTCCTTTCCAGTTTCTTTAGCTGGAAGCTTTCTCTATTCCTTTTTCCTTTAATAAACTTTTCCTGCATGAAGCTCTGAGTGACCAAAACCAAGTCTTTTGATCCGAATGTGAAATCTGCTCCTTTGGGGATCAGGAATCCAATACCATTCACGGTAAATTATCTACCGTCATCTATCACTGCCTAGTAACTTTCATAGACATTTTTACATTGGAAGAGTGTATGTTTGAAATGCCAGCGGCAGTCACTGTTAAATGGTTTTTAGAAAACACTGTGCCCTGTACTGCTCAAGATAGTTTAAAAATATTATCAGTTTACTTTGATCACAACCGCCATATTAGAAGTTTTTGATGGAAACTTGGAAGTCCAGTTATTTCAGTGTGAAAAGCTTGACATTCTAAGGCCAGAGAGCCAAAAGAGCTCTTGTATCTAGCTTGGTCAGTTACTTATACTTTTTATGAAACTTGAGATAGTTGTGAGACTATATTTAGGACCAAACGTTATCTCTCTCCCTTTTCCCCTTAAGAGTTTGGAATTGGCAGATACAAGCCACTGTATATAAAATAGATAAGCAATAAGGTCCTATTGTGTAGCACAGGGAACTATATTCAATATCTTGTTGTTGTTTAGTCACTAAGTTGTGTCTCATTCTTTTGTGACCCCATGGATTGTAGCCTGCCAGGCTTCTCTGTTTATGGGATTTCCCAGGAAAGAATAATGTAGTGGGTTGTCACTTCCTCCAGAAAATATTCCCAACCCAGAGACTGAACCTACATTTCCTGAATTGGCAGGCATATACTTTACTACTGAGCCACCAGAAAAGCCCAAATATCTTGTAATAATACCCTATAATGAAAAAGAATACAAAAAAGAATATACATGTACAACAGAATCACTTTGCTGCATACCAAAGTCAACATTGTTAATCAACTACGTGAAAGTGTTGTTAGTCACTCAGTCATGTATGACTCTTTGCAACTCCATAGACTGTAGTCAGCCAGGTTCCTCTGTCCATAGGATTCTCCAGGTAAGAATACTGGAGTGAGTAGCCATTCCCTTCTCCAGACAATCCTAACCTAGGAATCAAACACGGGTCTCCTGCATTACAGGTGAATTCTTTACCATCTGAGCAACTAGAGAAGCTTCAATTTAAAAAAAAAAATTTTTTTAAAGAACCCAATACTAAAAGTTTACTGAAATAATATACATAGTGACTTGAATGAGGTGTGTGGAGGATGTTAATGTACTCAAACCCTGATTCAGCATTGAGAGAACACTGTGCAGGTGCCAACTACACTGAGTCTGGAGTCAACTGTCCACATGACTCAGTCAAATCTGGCTGCATACCTGCCAGGTATTTTTTTACTTAAGTCTTGAGGCAAAGTGTTAGGAACAGGAATCAGTCCAGCTGTTTGATCACTGTCCAGGAAGCTGTATTAGTTTCCTAGGGCTTTGGTGACAAAGTAAAAAACAAAAGAGCTATGTGACTTAAAACAACAGACATTTATTGTCCCACAGTTTTAGAGGCTGGAATTCCAAAATTAAGATTCTGGAATCCTAGTGGGGGAAACCTTGGCATGTTTTGATTTGGATATACACTCAGCCTCCTTTCCCTGTTTGTTTCCACATTGTCTTCCCTCTGCATGTGCCCAAATTTTCCCCTTTCATAAGAACACCCTTTTTTATAATCCACATATTGGAATAGGGTGCATCCTAAGGACCTCCTTTTAACTTTGATTACCCCTTTTACCCTGATAGCCCTTATTTCCAAATAAGGTCACATTTGGAGGCACTAGAAGTTAGCACTTAAACATATCTTGTTTGGGGCACAATTCAGCCCATCATCAAAGCCTAAAAAGTCAAACCTCCAAAAATATGATGACTCTGATTCACGTTCATTAGAAACTCTGTTTATGGGATTTCCCAGGAAAGAATAATGTAGTGGGTTGTCACTTCCTCCAGAAAATATTCCCAACCCAGAGACTGAACCTACATTTCCTGAATTGGCAGGCATATACTTTACTACTGAGCCACCAGAAAAGCCCAAATATCTTGTAATAATACCCTATAATGAAAAAGAATACAAAAAAGAATATACATGTACAACAGAATCACTTTGCTGCATACCAAAGTCAACATTGTTAATCAACTACGTGAAAGTGTTGTTAGTCACTCAGTCATGTATGACTCTTTGCAACTCCATAGACTGTAGTCAGCCAGGTTCCTCTGTCCATAGGATTCTCCAGGTAAGAATACTGGAGTGAGTAGCCATTCCCTTCTCCAGACAATCCTAACCTAGGAATCAAACACGGGTCTCCTGCATTACAGGTGAATTCTTTACCATCTGAGCAACTAGAGAAGCTTCAATTTAAAAAAAAAAATTTTTTTAAAGAACCCAATACTAAAAGTTTACTGAAATAATATACATAGTGACTTGAATGAGGTGTGTGGAGGATGTTAATGTACTCAAACCCTGATTCAGCATTGAGAGAACACTGTGCAGGTGCCAACTACACTGAGTCTGGAGTCAACTGTCCACATGACTCAGTCAAATCTGGCTGCATACCTGCCAGGTATTTTTTTACTTAAGTCTTGAGGCAAAGTGTTAGGAACAGGAATCAGTCCAGCTGTTTGATCACTGTCCAGGAAGCTGTATTAGTTTCCTAGGGCTTTGGTGACAAAGTAAAAAACAAAAGAGCTATGTGACTTAAAACAACAGACATTTATTGTCCCACAGTTTTAGAGGCTGGAATTCCAAAATTAAGATTCTGGAATCCTAGTGGGGAATCCTTGGCATGTTTTGATTTGGATATACACTCAGCCTCCTTTCCCTGTTTGTTTCCACATTGTCTTCCCTCTGCATGTGCCCAAATTTTCCCCTTTCATAAGAACACCCTTTTTTATAATCCACATATTGGAATAGGGTGCATCCTAAGGACCTCCTTTTAACTTTGATTACCCCTTTTACCCTGATAGCCCTTATTTCCAAATAAGGTCACATTTGGAGGCACTAGAAGTTAGCACTTAAACATATCTTGTTTGCGGACACAATTCAGCCCATCATCAAAGCCTAAAAAAGTCAAACCTCCAAAAATATGATGACTCTGATTCACGTTCATTAGAAACAGAAACTCTAAGCTTATGTTTTCTTAGCAGCTCTTATTTCAGATCAATGATCTGAATTGGAATTCTAAGCTATAACTTACTTTGGAAAATTAAACATATAAAGAATAAGTTCTGTCATTCCAAACACATCCCTCTTTTCTGTTCCCACGGCCATTCTCATGATATGTACCATTTTGTTGCCAGTATTTTAACATAAATATGACAGTTTCAGTGGACTATGAGAGTGCAGGTCAAAAACCACTTCATTTGTCCTTGAATCTGCAGTGCCTAGTAGATCACCTGGAACATATTGATCACTTAAGAAATGTTTGCTGCGTGAAGGAATGAATTGGTAAAAAGTAAGGACAATATAATGCACATGAAATAAAAACGTTGGCATTCAATATCCTTGGTTCCAGTCCATAGACTGTTACTAATGAGCTCTGTGACCTTAGGCAAGTCTTTTCACTTGTGTCTGATTTCTGTGTCTGTACGATGGCAGTGTTAAGACCCCTCTGAGCTCCCGCACAGAGGTTGCTAAGTGGTTTTCACACCACCAGATATAGATAGTGGTGAATACCAGACCTTTCCACAGCATTTTTATGCACACTAGCAACTGACTAATGCAGTCAGCGAAATTCAATGAAACACTAAGGCTGTCACTAATTCCTTACAACCACCTGGCTTTATTGCCCCCCACATATGTCCCCTTTAACTGCCTTGACTACATTCAGACCTCTCATCTTCTGAGAAAGAATATTTTGTGAATATCCTTTCTCTTTTCTTGGAAACTCTGTGATGTATTTCTGATGTCCATTTAGTTCTTCCAAAACTGCATAGAACTCTCTATAAGTTATGGGTCATGACCCTAATTGTTCCTTTCAAATAGAACAGAACATCCACTTGCATTTTTGTCAACATCCTGACTGTGTTCTCCCTTCCAAAATAGATCATGATTCAACAATTTAGCATGTCAGTCAGTTCTGATGCTTTAGGCAAGGGTTATAAATATATCTGTAATGACAGAAGGATCTTCTAAAAAAAATTTTATTTCTATGTCCAAGCTTAGTCCAACATGTTCTGTATTAGTTGCTTGTAATTTAGTATCTTCTCTTTTATTCTTATTCCCATCATGAAATGGAGAAACAGCCTGTTCTAGACTAGCGATGGAAGGTGGGAAAGAAAACAAGCTATTTTTTCCAGAATTGCTCATAACACAGGAACAAAAGGCAATGATATACACTCTCCCAGTGCCTCAGTTTCCCATTGGCAAAATGAATTCAATGGGATTAGCTCCTACCTCAACAACTTGTTGGAAGAATTGATTAGGTAACAAGTTATTTGATCTTGTCCAATATACATCAAGCAGTCAACTAATGATTTTAAAGCCTATCCCTGGGTCT
Source organism: Tragulus kanchil (assembly GCA_022376925.1). Lineage (NCBI taxonomy): Eukaryota > Metazoa > Chordata > Mammalia > Artiodactyla > Tragulidae > Tragulus > Tragulus kanchil. The sequence continues at coordinate 102,771,729 of JAIOJX010000025.1, read as the reverse complement.
TGTGAGCTTCCTGGTTGGTTCAGTGGTAAAGAATCTGCCTGCCAATGCAAGAGACAAGGCTCAATCCCTGGGTGAGGAAGATCCTTTGGAGGAGGAAATGGCAACCTACTCCAGTATTCTTGCCTGGAAAATTCCATGGACCGAGAGCCTGGGGGGCTACTGTCCATGGGGTCTTAGAGTCAGACACAACTGAGCATGCAACCACTTTTAGTCTTTCGGAACCCGACTGGAGAATTTACAGTCCAAACTCTATATTCAGTGGAGTGCCAGTCATTTTCATCAAAACTAAACTAAGAGTTAGCTTTAAAAAACTAAGTTATAACCGTTATCTGGACAGAAAAGGGATGTCATAAACTGGTCATGAAAAGAGATTCATTTCTGGACTCTCAAGCTCTGGCACTAGAATTCATTCAAGTACTCTTTCCAAATCAGGAGTTTACAACAAAAAGGTTATAAAAAGCATAGCATCAATGAAAAAAACTAAGGCTGTTTTGCTTTATTGCCCCACATATGTCCCCTTTAACTGCCTTGACTACATTCAGACCTCTCATCTTCTGAGAAAGAATATTTTGTGAATACCCTTTTTCCAATGTGATGTATTTCTGATGTCCATTTAGTTCTTCCAAAACTGCATAGAACTCTCTATAAGTTATGGGTCATGACCCTAATTGTTCCTTTCAAATAGAACAGAACATCCACTTGCATTTTTGTCAACATCCTGACTGTGTTCTCCCTTCCAAAATAGATCATGATTCAACAATTTAGCATGTCAGTCAGTTCTGATGCTTTAGGCAAGGGTTATAAATATATCTGTAATGACAGAAGGATCTTCTAAAAAAAATTTTATTTCTATGTCCAAGCTTAGTCCAACATGTTCTGTATTAGTTGCTTGTAATTTAGTATCTTCTCTTTTATTCTTATTCCCATCATGAAATGGAGAAACAGCCTGTTCTAGACTAGCGATGGAAGGTGGGAAAGAAAACAAGCTATTTTTTCCAGAATTGCTCATAACACAGGAACAAAAGGCAATGATATACACTCTCCCAGTGCCTCAGTTTCCCATTGGCAAAATGAATTCAATGGGATTAGCTCCCTACCTCAACAACTTGTTGGAAGAATTGATTAGGTAACAAGTTATTTGATCTTGTCCAATATACATCAAGCAGTCAACTAATGATTTTAAAGCCTATCCCTGGGTCTTGTGAGCTTCCTGGTTGGTTCAGTGGTAAAGAATCTGCCTGCCAATGCAAGAGACAAGGCTCAATCCCTGGGTGAGGAAGATCCTTTGGAGGAGGAAATGGCAACCTACTCCAGTATTCTTGCCTGGAAAATTCCATGGACCGAGAGCCTGGGGGGCTACTGTCCATGGGGTCTTAGAGTCAGACACAACTGAGCATGCAACCACTTTTAGTCTTTCGGAACCCGACTGGAGAATTTACAGTCCAAACTCTATATTCAGTGGAGTGCCAGTCATTTTCATCAAAACTAAACTAAGAGTTAGCTTTAAAAAACTAAGTTATAACCGTTATCTGGACAGAAAAGGGATGTCATAAACTGGTCATGAAAAGAGATTCATTTCTGGACTCTCAAGCTCTGGCACTAGAATTCATTCAAGTACTCTTTCCAAATCAGGGAGTTTACAACAGTGATTTAAAAGAATATGGAAGGTTATAAAAACTGGCATAGAAAACAAAAACATAGTAATATATTCTGATTTGGGTCCTCACAAGAAGGAACATTGATATACCTTTTCTTTTAGCTAATGTCTTAGGGCAGACTTTAGTTTAAAAAAGTATTATTTTGAAGGTTTATGAGTATTCTTATTTCCTTTATGGATTGGAGATTGGTATCTATAAGAAGTGAAGTGGCAATTCTGACTTTATCTTTTGCAAAAAAAAAAAAAAAAGAAAGGGCGAACAAACACACCGCTTGATTCATTCAGGTTTATGTCACAGTAACATCAGCATTAGCTTTGGGCAGCAGCATAGCAGAGGAAATAAAGAAAGGGACACAGTACCCTGATGTACCCTGATGAATTCAAAATTGAAAGAGACATCTGTACCCCAATGTTCATTGTAGCACTCTACACAATAGCTAGAACATGGAAGCAATCTAGATGTCCATCGATGAACGAATGGATTAAGAAGCTCTGGTACATATATACAATGGAGTACTTCTCAGCCACAAAAAGAAATGCAGAAGATTCAGTCCTAATGAGATGGATGAATCTAGAACCTATTATACAAAGTGAAGTAAGTCAAAAAGAGGACAAGTATAGTATACTAACACATATATATGGAATCTAGTAAGATCATACTGATAAATACACACATAGAGCATCGATGGAAAAACAGTCATAGAGAACAGACCTATGGACATCGGGGAGAAGGAAGAGTGGGTGAGAGCTATGGAAAGAGTAACATGGAGCCCTATACTAGCATATGTACAAGAGATAACTATTGTCAATGCACTGTGGGTTAAGGGATCTTATATGGGGGCTATGCAATGGCCTGGAGGGGTGAGATGGGGGTAATGGGATATACATATAACTAATCTAGGATTAGACATGTCTGTAAACAACAAAACTCTGTAAAAGCAAAAAAAGCAAAATAAAAAAAAATGGGGGGCACAGTACTATTTGGCTTGGGCTCCAAGATATTACCAAGCTATTTAATCCTCTTTAATTTTAGTTTATTTGTCTATAAATAGAAAGCATATTACCTGCTCTTCTACTGCCACCTTCTCTGTCCCAGTCTGCATAGCCCCATGCTCTTTCTTCGTGTGTTTGTTTATGTGTCTCACTCCCATCTTCTGCATGTGATTTTTAGAACCCAGAGGCATGAGAGGGCTCCTTGAGTAACCATGTTGGTTTCTGTAGCTACTAGGTCCTAGTTTTCAAAATTACATTTTAAATCTTGCTGTCATTATTTCTCAAGCCATTTCTGTTTATAGAAGCTCTGGTCAGAGGAAAATATCTCATCCTTGACTGAGTCTATACTAACTGGTTCATTGTAGATCCTCTGTAACTTTGTTGAATGAATAGTGAAAGATATCCGATTTCCTAAAGTACTCAACTACCCCCCAAATTTCATTCCTTGGCTGTTAAAGCTCCTAGAAGTTTATTGCATTCACTCTCTCCCAAGGTCCCCATCTCTTTTGCTTCTCAAGAAAGAAGTTCAGAACAGAGGTTTTTTGGTTAGCTTATTCGATCTTAAAATCAATGAAACTGTAGGTGAGGGAGTTGAAAGTTTATTAGATGATCTCTTTTTCCAAGAAGTATATTGAAATATCTCCTTCATTTCTCAGCCCTTTAGATCAGTGCTTCCTACACTTACCCAATCATAAAAATTACCCAGAAAGATTGTCCAAAATAGATAAGCAAGTTATTTCCCAAACATATTGAATCTGACCTCTGGAAAGTAAAACTGAGACATCTGGATATTTTTAAAGTTTCCCCAAGTGTCTGTGGTGTGTAGCCAAGTTTGGGAACCACTGTCTTTGAAGGAAGAGTGGGTGAGAGCTATGGAAAGAGTAACATGGAGCCCTATACTAGCATATGTACAAGAGATAACTATTGTCAATGCACTGTGGGTTAAGGGATCTTATATGGGGGCTATGCAATGGCCTGGAGGGGTGAGATGGGGGTAATGGGATATACATATAACTAATCTAGGATTAGACATGTCTGTAAACAACAAAACTCTGTAAAAGCAAAAAAAGCAAAATAAAAAAAAATGGGGGGCACAGTACTATTTGGCTTGGGCTCCAAGATATTACCAAGCTATTTAATCCTCTTTAATTTTAGTTTATTTGTCTATAAATAGAAAGCATATTACCTGCTCTTCTACTGCCACCTTCTCTGTCCCAGTCTGCATAGCCCCATGCTCTTTCTTCGTGTGTTTGTTTATGTGTCTCACTCCCATCTTCTGCATGTGATTTTTAGAACCCAGAGGCATGAGAGGGCTCCTTGAGTAACCATGTTGGTTTCTGTAGCTACTAGGTCCTAGTTTTCAAAATTACATTTTAAATCTTGCTGTCATTATTTCTCAAGCCATTTCTGTTTATAGAAGCTCTGGTCAGAGGAAAATATCTCATCCTTGACTGAGTCTATACTAACTGGTTCATTGTAGATCCTCTGTAACTTTGTTGAATGAATAGTGAAAGATATCCGATTTCCTAAAGTACTCAACTACCCCCCAAATTTCATTCCTTGGCTGTTAAAGCTCCTAGAAGTTTATTGCATTCACTCTCTCCCAAGGTCCCCATCTCTTTTGCTTCTCAAGAAAGAAGTTCAGAACAGAGGTTTTTTGGTTAGCTTATTCGATCTTAAAATCAATGAAACTGTAGGTGAGGGAGTTGAAAGTTTATTAGATGATCTCTTTTTCCAAGAAGTATATTGAAATATCTCCTTCATTTCTCAGCCCTTTAGATCAGTGCTTCCTACACTTACCCAATCATAAAAATTACCCAGAAAGATTGTCCAAAATAGATAAGCAAGTTATTTCCCAAACATATTGAATCTGACCTCTGGAAAGTAAAACTGAGACATCTGGATATTTTTAAAGTTTCCCCAAGTGTCTGTGGTGTGTAGCCAAGTTTGGGAACCACTGTCTTTGAAAGTTGCTCTTCGAGATGAATGAAAAGTCTTCCTATACCTTATAATATAGGAAATATAAAGTCTTTCTCTTGAGGTGGGCAAGGCAGATCCTACAAAATCTTTTTTATTGAATGTATCTGTGCCTTTGTTTAAAAAACATTCCATCATGAGGGTTGGGTTAATTGTCTAGAACTATTATAACAAATACCACACACTGAGTGGCTTAAATAACAGAAATGTATTTGTCTCACAGTCCTGAAGTGTTAACGTTAGTCGTCCAACTCTTTGTGACTCCACAAAGTGTAGCAAACCAGGTTCCTCTGTCCATGGGATTCTTCAGGCAAGAATACTGGAGTGGGTAACCATTCCCTTCTTCAGGGGATCTTCCCAAGCCAGTAATCAAATCCAGGTATCCTGCATTGCAGGCAGATTCTTTACCATCTGAGCCATTAGGGAAACTCATAAGGTAAAGCCAAAAGCCAGGTGTTAGCAAGGTGATGCTCCCTCTGAAAGTTCCAGAGATAGATCAGTTCTAGATCCCACCCACTTCTCACTTCTGTTAGGTTCTTGGCTTTTAGCAGCATAACCCCAGTCTTTGCATGGCATGCTCCCTGTGCATGCATGTCTGCCTAGATAGTATAAGATATAAAAGATGAGTAGAGGGAGCTGTGTTTTATGCATTCATGTATTTTGCTGTCTTTGTAGCTGCCAGAGTGAAAATAGGCAATATTCCTGGCCATTTGGTAAAAAGAGGGCAAGACACTACTTTGAGGAAATCAAAGGTCACAGAGGAAAGAATTTCTGTAGATAAGACATTACAGGAGGAACATCAACAGACATGCAGACTGATGCATGCGAAATTTACAATATAATTGACAGGAAATTATAGCTTGAGTTAAAGTGACAAGTCATTAAATGAATATCAGAAAAAATAAACTGAAAATGATATTCTTTGGAGAAAAATAACCCAGTAGACACTACCAAGAAACTGCTAACAAATGTGCACGTTGGAGAGGAAAAGAGCTTCAAAGCAGCATTTGTGGTGACACATGGTGACAAATGGAGAAGGACGCTTTTAACTAGAGAAAGAGACAGCAACGCATTCCAGGCTGTTAACAGAGGGGAGCACAAGATAATGAATCAATAAAAGCTGCCTAGAAAACAATGCAAAAGCGCATGGACCAACACATGAGTGTACAGCCTGCAGAAACACTACAGTATTCAGTTAACTGAGTTTGATCTAGTCACCTTGGAAAAATTGACCAAGTATAAAAATTCAAATCACTGACCTTATACACAGTCTTAAACACCACCGATGACCTGCTAATCAAATAGACCCTACATTTTTTTCTTGTAGCAAATGAAATGAAAAAATAGTATTAAAACTTAATCCTATATAATTGAAGAAAATCAGAGCAGATTCTATATCTGAGAATTAAAACTATGCATTAACCTCTACTGTCCTGAACTATTTATTAATTCACCTTGTCCTTTTTGAGATGCACACAAATAGTTTACTAATTCAGAACTCAAATATGCTTTCAAATCCCAGGTTAATCCTTGCATTGCAGGCAGATTCTTTACCATCTGAGCCATTAGGGAAACTCATAAGGTAAAGCCAAAAGCCAGGTGTTAGCAAGGTGATGCTCCCTCTGAAAGTTCCAGAGATAGATCAGTTCTAGATCCCACCCACTTCTCACTTCTGTTAGGTTCTTGGCTTTTAGCAGCATAACCCCAGTCTTTGCATGGCATGCTCCCTGTGCATGCATGTCTGCCTAGATAGTATAAGATATAAAAGATGAGTAGAGGGAGCTGTGTTTTATGCATTCATGTATTTTGCTGTCTTTGTAGCTGCCAGAGTGAAAATAGGCAATATTCCTGGCCATTTGGTAAAAAGAGGGCAAGACACTACTTTGAGGAAATCAAAGGTCACAGAGGAAAGAATTTCTGTAGATAAGACATTACAGGAGGAACATCAACAGACATGCAGACTGATGCATGCGAAATTTACAATATAATTGACAGGAAATTATAGCTTGAGTTAAAGTGACAAGTCATTAAATGAATATCAGAAAAAATAAACTGAAAATGATATTCTTTGGAGAAAAATAACCCAGTAGACACTACCAAGAAACTGCTAACAAATGTGCACGTTGGAGAGGAAAAGAGCTTCAAAGCAGCATTTGTGGTGACACATGGTGACAAATGGAGAAGGACGCTTTTAACTAGAGAAAGAGACAGCAACGCATTCCAGGCTGTTAACAGAGGGGAGCACAAGATAATGAATCAATAAAAGCTGCCTAGAAAACAATGCAAAAGCGCATGGACCAACACATGAGTGTACAGCCTGCAGAAACACTACAGTATTCAGTTAACTGAGTTTGATCTAGTCACCTTGGAAAAATTGACCAAGTATAAAAATTCAAATCACTGACCTTATACACAGTCTTAAACACCACCGATGACCTGCTAATCAAATAGACCCTACATTTTTTTTTCTTGTAGCAAATGAAATGAAAAAATAGTATTAAAACTTAATCCTATATAATTGAAGAAAATCAGAGCAGATTCTATATCTGAGAATTAAAACTATGCATTAACCTCTACTGTCCTGAACTATTTATTAATTCACCTTGTCCTTTTTGAGGGATGCACACAAAAATAGTTTACTAATTCAGAACTCAAATCATGTCTCTGTCACCTTTGTGAAACACAGCTGAGAACTGAAAAATAAACAGAGAGGTCCTTTCAAGAGTCAAAGGAAGTATTACAAATCTATTTCATTAAAGCTCAGGTAGTTCCCTTTTAAGAAGATGAACTGTTCCTCCTTCTGAAACTCTGAGCATGCGCTGCACATAGCTACAATATATATGATTATCTGGTTTCCTAACTAGTGTTTGTTGAAGAGTAAATGATTGAAAAGATACAGTATATCGGTTCATGGTGACACACACTGATAGCTGCAGCAAGTGACAGCTGACAGCAACTGAGAAATTATAGAAATGATAAAAATGAAACTCAAGAACAAAAGGCAAAACAATGATCTGAAGTTGTTTAACAAAGGGAAGCAGTCCTATCTATCTCAATTATCTCAATAGCATCACTGAATTACAGCATGCTATAATAAGAAATGCTTATAGTGATGACCCTAAACCATCAAGAAAAAATAAATTTGGTTCAAGATGCAACATTTCAGGTGGCAGAAAAAAAAAAATATGCAATGCACTTTTAGAAAGATCATCTATGGGATTAGTTTTTTAAGTTTTCAGTACTTAATGTCATGAATCCTTGTAATTCAAAAAGTTCAGCTCTTAAAAATAGCCAATTATGGGCTTCCCTGGTAGCTCAATGGTAAAGAGTTCATCTGCCAATGCAGGAGGCACGGGTTCGATCCCTGAAAGATCCCATCTATCCCGGGCCAATTATCAATAAAAGCTGCCTAGAAAACAATGCAAAAGCGCATGGACCAACACATGAGTGTACAGCCTGCAGAAACACTACAGTATTCAGTTAACTGAGTTTGATCTAGTCACCTTGGAAAAATTGACCAAGTATAAAAATTCAAATCACTGACCTTATACACAGTCTTAAACACCACCGATGACCTGCTAATCAAATAGACCCTACATTTTTTTTTCTTGTAGCAAATGAAATGAAAAAATAGTATTAAAACTTAATCCTATATAATTGAAGAAAATCAGAGCAGATTCTATATCTGAGAATTAAAACTATGCATTAACCTCTACTGTCCTGAACTATTTATTAATTCACCTTGTCCTTTTTGAGGGATGCACACAAAAATAGTTTACTAATTCAGAACTCAAATCATGTCTCTGTCACCTTTGTGAAACACAGCTGAGAACTGAAAAATAAACAGAGAGGTCCTTTCAAGAGTCAAAGGAAGTATTACAAATCTATTTCATTAAAGCTCAGGTAGTTCCCTTTTAAGAAGATGAACTGTTCCTCCTTCTGAAACTCTGAGCATGCGCTGCACATAGCTACAATATATATGATTATCTGGTTTCCTAACTAGTGTTTGTTGAAGAGTAAATGATTGAAAAGATACAGTATATCGGTTCATGGTGACACACACTGATAGCTGCAGCAAGTGACAGCTGACAGCAACTGAGAAATTATAGAAATGATAAAAATGAAACTCAAGAACAAAAGGCAAAACAATGATCTGAAGTTGTTTAACAAAGGGAAGCAGTCCTATCTATCTCAATTATCTCAATAGCATCACTGAATTACAGCATGCTATAATAAGAAATGCTTATAGTGATGACCCTAAACCATCAAGAAAAAATAAATTTGGTTCAAGATGCAACATTTCAGGTGGCAGAAAAAAAAAAATATGCAATGCACTTTTAGAAAGATCATCTATGGGATTAGTTTTTTAAGTTTTCAGTACTTAATGTCATGAATCCTTGTAATTCAAAAAGTTCAGCTCTTAAAAATAGCCAATTATGGGCTTCCCTGGTAGCTCAATGGTAAAGAGTTCATCTGCCAATGCAGGAGGCACGGGTTCGATCCCTGATCCAGGAGGATCCCACATGCTATGGAGCAACTAAGCCTGTGAGCCACAACTATGGAATCCGTGCTCTAGAGCCTCGGACCCACAACTATTGGCCCATGTGCTGCAACCTCTAAGGCCCGTGTGCCCTACAGCCCAAGTTCCACAACGAGAGAAGTCACCAAAACGAGAAGCCTGCTCACCTCAACTATAGAGTAGCCCTCATTCCCTGCAACTAGAGAAGAGCCTGTGGCAGCAGTGAAAACCCAGAATAGCCAAAAATAAATAAATAAATAAATAAATAAATAAAATTAAATAAATAAAATTTAAAAAACACAATTACTTGCAACATTCATAAAATATACATTTTCGAAGTCTTGAACTGTGTCTTAATTTTTAAATCCATAGTTTTAGAAGTTTGTAAATGTCTCTATTTGTGTATTCCAGTGACTTTTCATGTCTGAACTCAAATTATGACTCCAACCTCATCCTTGTATCAACTGAGTGCTACTAGCCATGCAACAATGTTTCCCAGGTGGCTCATGCTAAAGAATCTGCCTGCCTGTGCAGGAGATGCAGGTTCCATCCCTGGGTCAGGAAGATCCCCCGGATATGGAATGATTATCCACGCCAGGTACCTTACCTGGAGAATTCCATAGACAGAGGAGCCTGGCAGGTTGCAGTCTATGGCATGGAAAAGAGTCAGATGCAAGGGAGTGACTAACACTTTCACCTTTGCCTGAGCTTGCACAATTTCTAGCACCTCTTTCTCACAATCGTCTTATCTTAAAGTCACACCAGGTCATTTCATATTTGCATTTTATGTTATTTTCTCATGTTTTCCTACTGCCTAGTCAGAAGGAGTTGAGTGCCCTCTTATCTAGGTAGCGTATTTTTTCAGCCAAAAGAAATAAATTTGGTTCAAGATGCAACATTTCAGGTGGCAGAAAAAAAAAAATATGCAATGCACTTTTAGAAAGATCATCTATGGGATTAGTTTTTTAAGTTTTCAGTACTTAATGTCATGAATCCTTGTAATTCAAAAAGTTCAGCTCTTAAAAATAGCCAATTATGGGCTTCCCTGGTAGCTCAATGGTAAAGAGTTCATCTGCCAATGCAGGAGGCACGGGTTCGATCCCTGATCCAGGAGGATCCCACATGCTATGGAGCAACTAAGCCTGTGAGCCACAACTATGGAATCCGTGCTCTAGAGCCTCGGACCCACAACTATTGGCCCATGTGCTGCAACCTCTAAGGCCCGTGTGCCCTACAGCCCAAGTTCCACAACGAGAGAAGTCACCAAAACGAGAAGCCTGCTCACCTCAACTATAGAGTAGCCCTCATTCCCTGCAACTAGAGAAGAGCCTGTGGCAGCAGTGAAAACCCAGAATAGCCAAAAATAAATAAATAAATAAATAAATAAATAAAATTAAATAAATAAAATTTAAAAAACACAATTACTTGCAACATTCATAAAATATACATTTTCGAAGTCTTGAACTGTGTCTTAATTTTTAAATCCATAGTTTTAGAAGTTTGTAAATGTCTCTATTTGTGTATTCCAGTGACTTTTCATGTCTGAACTCAAATTATGACTCCAACCTCATCCTTGTATCAACTGAGTGCTACTAGCCATGCAACAATGTTTCCCAGGTGGCTCATGCTAAAGAATCTGCCTGCCTGTGCAGGAGATGCAGGTTCCATCCCTGGGTCAGGAAGATCCCCTGGATATGGAATGATTATCCACGCCAGGTACCTTACCTGGAGAATTCCATAGACAGAGGAGCCTGGCAGGTTGCAGTCTATGGCATGGAAAAGAGTCAGATGCAAGGGAGTGACTAACACTTTCACCTTTGCCTGAGCTTGCACAATTTCTAGCACCTCTTTCTCACAATCGTCTTATCTTAAAGTCACACCAGGTCATTTCATATTTGCATTTTATGTTATTTTCTCATGTTTTTCCTACTGCCTAGTCAGAAGGAGTTGAGTGCCCTCTTATCTAGGTAGCTTGTGTATATTTTTTTTTGTCAGCCTTTTCTTTGTTTACAAGACAGTGAGGTATTTGAGACTAGTTGCCAATTCTTAGGCACTTAGAGAATATTTTTTGAAATATTTACTGAGAAACTAATCCAATCCAGGAAGTCTGCTAGCACTGAAGTGAGTTTCCTCCACAGAACAGCTTTGAGCCTTATTTAATTTTTCTGAGCCTCAGTTTCATCACCTGCTAAATAAGGAAGTAATAGCAATCATCTCATAGTACTTTCTGAATAATTAATTGAGGTAACAGGGGTAAAGTGAAGTAGCAGACACACATGGTAAAAGGTCAATACACACATATTTTAAAGTCATGCTAGAAAGAATGAAGGATACTTGGGTATATATGTGATATACCCCTACAGTTTTACACTGTACAATCTACAGTATTAAATCATGATCATAAAACATCCAATTATTATAGTGCTCCCATATTTATAATCTAGTTTCAGTGAACTTCATGAGTGAGCAATTAGTCAAGTTTCAAATACCTTATTTTATATATTTCTTTCTAGAACACAGTCTTTCCTTTGGATTATCTCATTTATAATTCATACAGTCTTCTTGACAAGAACCCTTGCTGTCCTTGGTACTATAAAGAAGTTGAGTCTTACTGAGGCTGTAGAATTTGCCCACATTTAAATTAGGAAGATAGATACAAAAGTTTAGGATCCTTTCCACTGCTTTTTCTCCCCTTACTCAACTGCTCATCCATCAAAGCATACTTTTATCAAATAGGAAAATCTTCACACAGGGCTTCCCTGGTGGTCCAGTGCGTAAACAGTGCATTTTGCAGTGCAAGGGACACCGGTTTGATATATGGCCTGGGAAGATCACACGTGTTGCGGAGCAGCTGGACCGGTGTGTCCAACTGTGAGCCTGAATTCTGGAATGCATGCGCCCAGAGCCAGTGCTTTGCAATGAGAAAGACCATTGCAATGGGAGCCCCACACATGCCAAAGAATAAAGATAGATGAAAATAAATAAATAATACCACTAATAAAAAAAATCTTCATGGAGAGGAATGTGGGATGTGAATGTGTAGTGAGCAGAAACTGCTTTTTACTTTCTTGAACTATGGACAAGTATTGGCCATTTGATCTGCAAAAGGAAATGATCAATTACGTCACTGATAAGAATCAGATGGTCCATTCAAAGGGTTAATTGGAGAAGGTGCAACAAAGTTATTATTTTCAGAGAGAAAAAGAAGGTCAAGGTAACCACCAAGGGATGATGGAGCACCCAGGGGCCAGCACTGGTAGAAAGCTGTTATCAACTGAGACCTGAAGGGGCAGGGGAGGGAATGATGCTTCTAGTGTTCAAAAAGAAATTGTTTGCAAGAGAAGAGGAACTCTCACAGAGGCTATGTGGTCATAGAAAAAAGGAACATAGTGGCTGCAAAAACCATTGCCAGCAGGGTGAAGTAGAGAAAGAAATATTGACAGCTCTCCCCCAGCCCTTCCTCCTTCTCCTTTCCAGTCCGTTTCATTCACCTAGCCCAATTAAAAACAGAAAAGCAGAGCCCAAATGATGCCATTCTTGAGGTTTAGATTTTGGTGACAGAGAACAGGGATGAAAAGAAGGAAAAACGTCTGGAGAGAAAATGGAGAATGATCAGCACAGAAACTCTTCTGCCTGATGAAGAAAGAAACCCTTGCTGTCCTTGGTACTATAAAGAAGTTGAGTCTTACTGAGGCTGTAGAATTTGCCCACATTTAAATTAGGAAGATAGATACAAAAGTTTAGGATCCTTTCCACTGCTTTTTCTCCCCTTACTCAACTGCTCATCCATCAAAGCATACTTTTATCAAATAGGAAAATCTTCACACAGGGCTTCCCTGGTGGTCCAGTGCGTAAACAGTGCATTTTGCAGTGCAAGGGACACCGGTTTGATATATGGCCTGGGAAGATCACACGTGTTGCGGAGCAGCTGGACCGGTGTGTCCAACTGTGAGCCTGAATTCTGGAATGCATGCGCCCAGAGCCAGTGCTTTGCAATGAGAAAGACCATTGCAATGGGAGCCCCACACATGCCAAAGAATAAAGATAGATGAAAATAAATAAATAATACCACTAATAAAAAAAATCTTCATGGAGAGGAATGTGGGATGTGAATGTGTAGTGAGCAGAAACTGCTTTTTACTTTCTTGAACTATGGACAAGTATTGGCCATTTGATCTGCAAAAGGAAATGATCAATTACGTCACTGATAAGAATCAGATGGTCCATTCAAAGGGTTAATTGGAGAAGGTGCAACAAAGTTATTATTTTCAGAGAAAAAAAGAAGGTCAAGGTAACCACCAAGGGATGATGGAGCACCCAGGGGCCAGCACTGGTAGAAAGCTGTTATCAACTGAGACCTGAAGGGGCAGGGGAGGGAATGATGCTTCTAGTGTTCAAAAAGAAATTGTTTGCAAGAGAAGAGGAACTCTCACAGAGGCTATGTGGTCATAGAAAAAAGGAACATAGTGGCTGCAAAAACCATTGCCAGCAGGGTGAAGTAGAGAAAGAAATATTGACAGCTCTCCCCCAGCCCTTCCTCCTTCTCCTTTCCAGTCCGTTTCATTCACCTAGCCCAATTAAAAACAGAAAAGCAGAGCCCAAATGATGCCATTCTTGAGGTTTAGATTTTGGTGACAGAGAACAGGGATGAAAAGAAGGAAAAACGTCTGGAGAGAAAATGGAGAATGATCAGCACAGAAACTCTTCTGCCTGATGAAGAAAGAAACCATGTCCTTCTATTAATTCTTGGAATTATTATTGTAACAGGATACAGGCTATGTTATTCACTGGCCTTGATTACAATTACTTACGTCGAGTTAATCTTGACTTAATGAGGCCACATTCAAAACCATGGATCTCAGAACCTGCCCAAGCAAATTCCTCCACCCAACAGCACCATGAACAGGCAAGTTACTTAATTTCTCTGAGCCTCAGTTTCTTAATAGTATCCATCTCTAGCCTGCTCTGAATAATTAAATGAGAAAACAGAGGTCAAATAAAGCATGTGACACACATGTTAAGACTTCAACAAACACTGATGGTTTTAAAGTCATGTTAGACAAGAGTAAAGTGTGCCCAAGAAGTACTACTCTCCAAAAGAAAATCTGTATCAGGTATAGAAGGTATGTGGAAAATCCAAAGGATTTCAGATATAATTATTTTATAAATACTTTATTCACCATATCAGGAGTTTTAACCATTTCTGTGCCATTCCTTTGTCAAGCTGATGAAACCTGTGGGAAATCTTTAAAAAACTTTTTTAAAATAAATGAAAACCCAAAGGATCTGTAACATAAGTAATGTGGTCAATCAATTGGGCTAGATAGAAGCAGAAGCAGGAATCCCCTCCACGTCTCTCTAGCACTAAGCCTATGCTTTGTCCACCACATCACATTACCTTACTTTTGGTAAAGTAATTAAATTTTCGCTAAGTTGACTTAACACAATAACTTAAAGAATGCTGAGCACTGAAGAACTGATGCTCTTGAATTGTGGTGCTGGAGAACATTCTTGATAGTCCCTTGCACTGCAAGGTGATCAAATCAGTCCATCCTAAAGGTAATCAACCCTGAATATTCACTGGAAGAAATGATGTTGAAGCTGAAGCTGAAGTTCCAATACTTTAGCCACCTGATGCAAAGAGACGACTTATTGGAAAAGACCCTGAAGCTGGGAAAGACTGAGGGCAGGAAGAGAAGCAGGCAGTGGAGTATGAGATGGTTGGATGGCATCACCAACTCAATGGATATGAGTTTGAGCAATCTCCAGGAGATAGCAGTGAATATTAGGGAAGCCTGGCATGCTAAAGTCCATAAGTTCACAAAGAATCAGGCATCCTAAATACATGGAGAGAAAAGTCTTCGAAAAAAACCATGTCCTTCTATTAATTCTTGGAATTATTATTGTAACAGGATACAGGCTATGTTATTCACTGGCCTTGATTACAATTACTTACGTCGAGTTAATCTTGACTTAATGAGGCCACATTCAAAACCATGGATCTCAGAACCTGCCCAAGCAAATTCCTCCACCCAACAGCACCATGAACAGGCAAGTTACTTAATTTCTCTGAGCCTCAGTTTCTTAATAGTATCCATCTCTAGCCTGCTCTGAATAATTAAATGAGAAAACAGAGGTCAAATAAAGCATGTGACACACATGTTAAGACTTCAACAAACACTGATGGTTTTAAAGTCATGTTAGACAAGAGTAAAGTGTGCCCAAGAAGTACTACTCTCCAAAAGAAAATCTGTATCAGGTATAGAAGGTATGTGGAAAATCCAAAGGATTTCAGATATAATTATTTTATAAATACTTTATTCACCATATCAGGAGTTTTAACCATTTCTGTGCCATTCCTTTGTCAAGCTGATGAAACCTGTGGGAAATCTTTAAAAAACTTTTTTAAAATAAATGAAAACCCAAAGGATCTGTAACATAAGTAATGTGGTCAATCAATTGGGCTAGATAGAAGCAGAAGCAGGAATCCCCTCCACGTCTCTCTAGCACTAAGCCTATGCTTTGTCCACCACATCACATTACCTTACTTTTGGTAAAGTAATTAAATTTTCGCTAAGTTGACTTAACACAATAACTTAAAGAATGCTGAGCACTGAAGAACTGATGCTCTTGAATTGTGGTGCTGGAGAACATTCTTGATAGTCCCTTGCACTGCAAGGTGATCAAATCAGTCCATCCTAAAGGTAATCAACCCTGAATATTCACTGGAAGAAATGATGTTGAAGCTGAAGCTGAAGTTCCAATACTTTAGCCACCTGATGCAAAGAGACGACTTATTGGAAAAGACCCTGAAGCTGGGAAAGACTGAGGGCAGGAAGAGAAGCAGGCAGTGGAGTATGAGATGGTTGGATGGCATCACCAACTCAATGGATATGAGTTTGAGCAATCTCCAGGAGATAGCAGTGAATATTAGGGAAGCCTGGCATGCTAAAGTCCATAAGTTCACAAAGAATCAGACACAATTTAGCAACTAAACAACAACAGTAACTTAAATACAAAACAATTGCATGCACCAAGACAGTTATTGCAACATTATGAGAAATATTGAAGACAAGCTCAAAGTTCAACAACAGAAGAAAGGTTATGGGAATTACGATGGATTACTTTTCTAATCAGTATGTAGCTATTTAAAATTCTAGTATAAAGTGCTAATAATAATATGGAGAAAGAGCTATGGTATCCTAAGGAAGAAATAAGAGTAGAAAAGAGTATAATCACAAACACGAAGAGTCAAAACAAATCATACACGTGAAAAAACTCAAATTTAAAATATAATACTGATTTACTCTAAGTAATGACTTTTAGCAATTTTTTCTTTCTTCTTTCTACTTTACTGGATTTCTATATTTTCTATAAAGTCCATTCACAAGGTTTGTGATGGAATAAACATAACTTTGAAAGCTAAAAGTAGAATCTGATTTCAATGTATAAACACATCAAACCAAAATCTTTTATATTTCAAATTTGCCCAATGTTATATGTCAATCATATCTCAATGTAAAGATAATTTTAAAAAGGCAAAAGTAGGAGTTGTTAGTTAACTAACATGTTTAAATTGTGTAAGAACTTACATATCACTATACTAAGTCATAATATTATTCTACTGAACTTAGCAACTCATTTCTGATGGTGACTTTTTAATATATTGCAGGAGGCATAGTCCACTACTTTGATATGGCCCTCAAGAGACCAAAAATAATGGCTACCATGATAGCAAAATAGCACTGAAAGTTTTCAATGTTTCCCTGGACTCAGCAACTTAATTTAATTAGTTTTGTGATTTGAGGCAAAGTCCTGAAACTCTCTGAACCTTATCTATGAAGATTCTTATCACCAAATTATTATTAAGGTTACAAAGAGTATATTGGATATTGCATATACTCTTCTACATGACATCAAGGCCCAGGTGACAGAGTGAAAGTCATCATCTCATACAGTTATTTACCTCAACACATTTAATTGCACTATATTCACCTTTTTTTCTAAAAATAATCATACTAGCCACTTGTTTGAAGATATAAATATAATACAATTAATTACATAGGGATAAAAGGTTACAATGGAAAGATGGTCAAAGGAGAAATGAGGGCTTCCCTGGTGGTCCAGTGGGTAAGGACACTGTCTTGCAGTGCAAGGGGCGCCGGTTCGATCCCTGGCCTGGGAAGATCACACATGCTGCAGAGCGGCTGGACTGATGTGTCCAATTACCAAGCCGGAGCTCTGGAGCACATGCGCCCAGAGCCAGTGCCCTGAGACAACAGAGGCCACTGTGATGGGAGGCCCATGCGGGCGAAGAACAAACATGGATGAAAATAGATACATGAAGGACCAATAGAAGTGGCCTGCCTGCCCCCTCTCCTTCCCCAACCTGCCCCCTCCCACCAAAAAGGAGAAATGCAAACCATCCCAATCAGAAAAAAAAGTGAAAGTGTAGTTACTCAGTGGGTCCACCTCTTTGTGGCACCCTGGATTGTAGACAACCAGGCTCCTCTGTCCATGGGATTCTCCAGGCAAGAATACTGGTGTGGGCTACCATTTCCTTCTCCAGGGGATATTCCCAAGCCAGGCAGAGGACGGACCTGGCTATCCTGCATTACAGGCAGATTCTTTACCATCTGAGCTACCAGGGAAGCCCATTCCAATCAGAAGGTCAGTACAATTTCTGTAACCAAGATAATGTCTAGCTCTCAGTTTCCCAGCAGACAAAGCAAGGTTAGTTACAACTTTAATGATCAAATAGAAGGAAACAGATAACTACCTCAAGAAATATATATATTTTTTTTTTTTGGGCGGGGGTCAGGTTGGGGAGGGAGGGGAGCAGGTGGGTCACTTCTATTGGTCTTCCATTTCTCTCTATTTTCATTCGTCTTTGTTCTTTGGCCCGTGTGGGCCTCCCATCGCGGTGGCATCTGTCGTTGCAGAGCGCTGGCTCTGGGCGCAGGCGCTCCAGAGCTCCAGCTCGGCAATTGGACACATCAGTCCAGCCGCACCACGGCACATGGGATCTTCCCAGGCCAGGGATCAAACCGACGCCCCTTGCACTGCAAGGCGGTGTCCTTACCCACTGGACCACCAGGGAAGCCCCCTCAAGAAATATTAAGGTCTGACCAGCAACAAAGCTGAAAATATTTTGTCCTATGCGGGGTATTATGCAGAAAAATTAAATAATGTAATGGGCAAAATTCACAGTTTTTCATGTCAAATGGAGACATAGACGTCTTGCAGTGCAAGGCGCCGGTTCGATCCCTGGCCTGGGAAGATCACACATGCTGCAGAGCGGCTGGACTGATGTGTCCAATTACCAAGCCGGAGCTCTGGAGCACATGCGCCCAGAGCCAGTGCCCTGAGACAACAGAGGCCACTGTGATGGGAGGCCCATGCGGGCGAAGAACAAACATGGATGAAAATAGATACATGAAGGACCAATAGAAGTGGCCTGCCTGCCCCCTCTCCTTCCCCAACCTGCCCCCTCCCACCAAAAAGGAGAAATGCAAACCATCCCAATCAGAAAAAAAAGTGAAAGTGTAGTTACTCAGTGGGTCCACCTCTTTGTGGCACCCTGGATTGTAGACAACCAGGCTCCTCTGTCCATGGGATTCTCCAGGCAAGAATACTGGTGTGGGCTACCATTTCCTTCTCCAGGGGATATTCCCAAGCCAGGCAGAGGACGGACCTGGCTATCCTGCATTACAGGCAGATTCTTTACCATCTGAGCTACCAGGGAAGCCCATTCCAATCAGAAGGTCAGTACAATTTCTGTAACCAAGATAATGTCTAGCTCTCAGTTTCCCAGCAGACAAAGCAAGGTTAGTTACAACTTTAATGATCAAATAGAAGGAAACAGATAACTACCTCAAGAAATATATATATTTTTTTTTTTTGGGCGGGGGTCAGGTTGGGGAGGGAGGGGAGCAGGTGGGTCACTTCTATTGGTCTTCCATTTCTCTCTATTTTCATTCGTCTTTGTTCTTTGGCCCGTGTGGGCCTCCCATCGCGGTGGCATCTGTCGTTGCAGAGCGCTGGCTCTGGGCGCAGGCGCTCCAGAGCTCCAGCTCGGCAATTGGACACATCAGTCCAGCCGCACCACGGCACATGGGATCTTCCCAGGCCAGGGATCAAACCGACGCCCCTTGCACTGCAAGGTGGTGTCCTTATCCACTGGACCACCAGGGAAGCCCCCTCAAGAAATATTAAGGTCTGACCAGCAACAAAGCTGAAAATATTTTGTCCTATGCGGGGTATTATGCAGAAAAATTAAATAATGTAATGGGCAAAATTCACAGTTTTTCATGTCAAATGGAGACATAGACTCCACATGACTAATTTTTTAATACTGATTTGTGAAAAGCCAAGAGTTAACATAAATTCTTAGCTCAGTGAAGGAAGGCATTTCTGTAGGGACTCAGGTGATGTCAGCCAACACTATGGGTTTTCAGGTCTCTTTTCTTTCTCTCATTTTCCCCTCCTTTCTGGCCTTCCCTCTTTAAACTCATTTGGAGGCAACCATTAAAATAGCTAACAATGTAGACTCTTAGACCAGATTATCTGATTTAAATTCTTATCCCCATGTATACTAGTGACTGACCCTGTGCAAATTATTTAATCACTCTCTATCCTCTTCTATAAAATGGAGTTAATCATGATAACTACCTGCACGGGATTTGTATAAAGGTTATATAAGAGAATGCATGCAAAGTACTTAAAATAGTGTCTAAGGCAGAGTAGGCAGCCCAAAAAGATTAGCTTTAAAAATAAGAAGTAGAATAGGAATTATTATTTTAAAAAATATTAATAATTATTGAACTCATTTATTAATCATTTTAAGTGCCTATTATATGTCAATTGATAGGCCAGATGTTGACTGATCAAAATAAGTTGTTCCCTAACCTTAGGGAGCTGATATATAATTGTAAATACAGACATCTAAACAGATAATTCTAAAGCAAGTTAGTATTGTAGATGATTATAAAAGAAGCACTGAGCCAGTTTTGATAGAAGAGTAGGAGTCAAGGAAAACTTCCTGGAGGAGGTGATGTCTGAGGCACATCTAATAAGAGCAAACACTGCATAATGCTTTACACGATCCCAGGCACTATTTCAGATATCTGTATATCTTAACTCATTTAATCCTCCCCAAAATCCTATACTGTGCTTTTATCACTGTTTTACAAACAGGGAAGTTGAAACATGGGAAAATTAAATAATTTGCCAAAGGACATATAACTAGAATATGACAGAGCTGAGTGTCTATGTTCTTAATCACTCTAATTGCATCTACAGTGTCTTAATCCCAAAAGGATGTGTGGCAGTTACCCATGCAGAATGAAGTGTGTCCCGACAAAGGGAGCTGGGGCAAGAACATGAGTATTTTTAGCATCGATTTGGTTCAGGAGGAAGTGATACAGAATTTTTCTATGTGAAGGAAGCGCATTATCTGTAGGGTTAACATAAATTCTTAGCTCAGTGAAGGAAGGCATTTCTGTAGGGACTCAGGTGATGTCAGCCAACACTATGGGTTTTCAGGTCTCTTTTCTTTCTCTCATTTTCCCCTCCTTTCTGGCCTTCCCTCTTTAAACTCATTTGGAGGCAACCATTAAAATAGCTAACAATGTAGACTCTTAGACCAGATTATCTGATTTAAATTCTTATCCCCATGTATACTAGTGACTGACCCTGTGCAAATTATTTAATCACTCTCTATCCTCTTCTATAAAATGGAGTTAATCATGATAACTACCTGCACGGGATTTGTATAAAGGTTATATAAGAGAATGCATGCAAAGTACTTAAAATAGTGTCTAAGGCAGAGTAGGCAGCCCAAAAAGATTAGCTTTAAAAATAAGAAGTAGAATAGGAATTATTATTTTAAAAAATATTAATAATTATTGAACTCATTTATTAATCATTTTAAGTGCCTATTATATGTCAATTGATAGGCCAGATGTTGACTGATCAAAAATAAGTTGTTCCCTAACCTTAGGGAGCTGATATATAATTGTAAATACAGACATCTAAACAGATAATTCTAAAGCAAGTTAGTATTGTAGATGATTATAAAAGAAGCACTGAGCCAGTTTTGATAGAAGAGTAGGAGTCAAGGAAAACTTCCTGGAGGAGGTGATGTCTGAGGCACATCTAATAAGAGCAAACACTGCATAATGCTTTACACGATCCCAGGCACTATTTCAGATATCTGTATATCTTAACTCATTTAATCCTCCCCAAAATCCTATACTGTGCTTTTATCACTGTTTTACAAACAGGGAAGTTGAAACATGGGAAAATTAAATAATTTGCCAAAGGACATATAACTAGAATATGACAGAGCTGAGTGTCTATGTTCTTAATCACTCTAATTGCATCTACAGTGTCTTAATCCCAAAAGGATGTGTGGCAGTTACCCATGCAGAATGAAGTGTGTCCTGCTGACAGAAAGGGGTATCATGGCATGGGGCAAGAACATGAGTATTTTTTAGCATCGATGTTTCAGGGATGTAGCAGGAGGAAGTGATAAGGGTGCAGGTGGAGCAAATAGGAGATTAGGAGATCATATGCCACACTAACAAAAAAATTTGCACTTTATAAAGCTGGACCTGAAAATATCTTTTAAGCTTCAATTTTATTAGTGGGAAACAGATCAAATAAAATTTCCATGCAAAGCAAGCAATGATGAATGCATTATATAAAGTACATGGTATCTTGTAGACATTCAACAAATGATTGCTATTCTTGCAAAATACATAGTGAGCAGTCTGACTGGAAAAATAGAGAATATATATATGTTCAAGGTTTTACTGGTGAGGAATGAAGTGTAGAGGACCTGCATCTTATACAGAGTTGGGGCCTAATCTGAACAGGTGATATGATCTGAATGATTGTGTCCCTTTTAAAATCCATACATTGATTTTACCAGCAAATGTGATGGTACTTGTAGATGCATACTTTGCAAGGCCAGTTAGGCCATGAGGGTAGAGTTCTCATGAAGGGAATTAGTGCCCCTTTGACCATGTGAGGATGGTTGCATAAGAGTATGCAATCCAGCAGAGAACCATGACCTAGGCACGCTGGACATCCTAATTTTAAGCTTCTGTCTTCCAGGCTTCCCTAGTAGCTCAGTGCTAAAGAGTTCACTTGCCAATACAGGAGACACGGGTTTGATCCCTGATCCAGGAAGACTCTACATGGTGCAGAGCAAATAAGCCCATGAGCCACAACTATTGAGCCTCTGGTCTAGAGCCTCAGAGCCACAACGATTGAGCTGGTGTGCCTTAGAGTCTGAGTTCCACAACAAAAGAAGTCACGGCAACAAGAAGCCTGATCACCTCAACTAGAGAGCAGCCCCCACTTCCTACAACTAGAGAGAGCCTGTGGCAGCAGTGAAAACAAAAAAAAAAAAAAAAAAAAAAAAAACTTCCAGCTTCCAGAACTGAAAGACATAAATTTCTGTTATTTATAAGCTATTCTGTGATATTTTGTTATAGGAACTCAAACAGACCAAGCCAGCAGGTAAAAAGTTCATTAAGCTAAAAAGTACCCTTGACATTCCTTTAGGAAGGTGTTGATATATCATCTCTCAGCAAGTGCAACACTGAAGCATTGAAATAGATCACTGTTGCTTCTATTGATGAAGAGGATTTATTTATCTCTGTCTTATCTGTGTGTCATCTCTCTTTCTTTGTGTCTATCCTTGATGAATGAGAATAACTGATTTCACATACATTAAATGAACATATAATCTAAGTCCTTCATTAGATAGGCTGGGGGCGGGAGGTAGTTTGATTTGTCCATTAAAGCATGAAAAAAAAATCCCTGAAGTAGATAATCTGTCATTAATTGAGTCAAAATAAGGCCTTAATATACATACTTTTGAAAAAGGAAATGGCAATCCACTCCAGTATTCTTGCCTGGGAAATACCATGGACTGAGGAGCTTGGAACACTATATATAGTCCATGTGTTTGTAAACAGTCAGAGATGACTGAGCGACTGAACACATACACAAACTTTACATGTTTAAGTAAATTATTCCACAAATTGCTTTATTTGCAATATCACGAATCCCTAGGACTCATTCATTACATATAGAGAAAAACAGACTGAGAAAAGGACTTGGAAAAAGCAAAAGGAAGTTTCAGAATGAAAACTAGCCATCTTGCTAAGAAACCCGGGGTTTTGTATCTTCCCCTGCTCCCAACAGTACCTCTTTACCCTGTCTCACTTGGAAAAACGCCTTGGTAGAGAAACACTGGGCATCTCACCAAAAGCAGTCAGGGAGTATTGACAGGTATGAGTCATGAAATTCCCAGAGTAATAAAGAAGGGAAGGAAAAAGAGAAAGAAACATGGATATACAGGGACTCAACAGACGAAGATTTACCTCAGAACAAAAACTTTCATTGGGAAGAAATAAAAGGACTTCAAGTTTTAGAGCCAAACTCTCCAAAGAGCTAGGAACCACCACCGCACTATTTCTTATGATGAAACTTGGAGAAAACAACAG
Source organism: Tragulus kanchil (assembly GCA_022376925.1). Lineage (NCBI taxonomy): Eukaryota > Metazoa > Chordata > Mammalia > Artiodactyla > Tragulidae > Tragulus > Tragulus kanchil. The sequence continues at coordinate 102,748,064 of JAIOJX010000025.1, read as the reverse complement.
AGACCAGGTACTGAGAACAGAGATAAAGGGGCACCATTTTTAAAAGGTTAGTTCAGGAAGGAACAGTTTTGAAACACTCCTTACGTAATATTTACAATGGGAATGATTATTGAAAAGTCGAGAGTCTGGCATACGTTTAGAGGTTCACTGGGATTATAAAGCACACAAAGTTATCCCTAGAGAATAAAAATTAGTAATTACACATGTCGATGAACTGATACTGTCCTCATCATGAGCTCAGTTTCACCCACTGTTCATCCAGTTGTCAGGCTGCTGGCAAGTAGTTTAAATGGATCTAAAACTAGGTCTGCCCCAAAACCTATATAAGGGGGCAAAAAATTCATTAGATAGGCTGGGGGCGGGAGGTAGTTTGATTTGTCCATTAAAGCATGAAAAAAAAATCCCTGAAGTAGATAATCTGTCATTAATTGAGTCAAAATAAGGCCTTAATATACATACTTTTGAAAAAGGAAATGGCAATCCACTCCAGTATTCTTGCCTGGGAAATACCATGGACTGAGGAGCTTGGAACACTATATATAGTCCATGTGTTTGTAAACAGTCAGAGATGACTGAGCGACTGAACACATACACAAACTTTACATTTTTAAGTAAATTATTCCACAAATTGCTTTATTTGCAATATCACGAATCCCTAGGACTCATTCATTACATATAGAGAAAAACAGACTGAGAAAAGGACTTGGAAAAAGCAAAAGGAAGTTTCAGAATGAAAACTAGCCATCTTGCTAAGAAACCCGGGGTTTTGTATCTTCCCCTGCTCCCAACAGTACCTCTTTACCCTGTCTCACTTGGAAAAACGCCTTGGTAGAGAAACACTGGGCATCTCACCAAAAGCAGTCAGGGAGTATTGACAGGTATGAGTCATGAAATTCCCAGAGTAATAAAGAAGGGAAGGAAAAAGAGAAAGAAACATGGATATACAGGGACTCAACAGACGAAGATTTACCTCAGAACAAAAACTTTCATTGGGAAGAAATAAAAGGACTTCAAGTTTTAGAGCCAAACTCTCCAAAGAGCTAGGAACCACCACCGCACTATTTCTTATGATGAAACTTGGAGAAAACAACAGAGACCAGGTACTGAGAACAGAGATAAAGGGGCACCATTTTTAAAAGGTTAGTTCAGGAAGGAACAGTTTTGAAACACTCCTTACGTAATATTTACAATGGGAATGATTATTGAAAAGTCGAGAGTCTGGCATACGTTTAGAGGTTCACTGGGATTATAAAGCACACAAAGTTATCCCTAGAGAATAAAAATTAGTAATTACACATGTCGATGAACTGATACTGTCCTCATCATGAGCTCAGTTTCACCCACTGTTCATCCAGTTGTCAGGCTGCTGGCAAGTAGTTTAAATGGATCTAAAACTAGGTCTGAATCCTCCAAATATCATTTCTATATAACGCTGGAAAACAAACAAATGATGTAGGAGGAAAGAAGCTTATGTAAGAATCTGGGAGGTGGTGGGAGAGAGGGCACATGTCCAGAAAGGAAGAAAAATGAAATAAATACATGAATACTCTGTTTTCTCACATGAAAACAGAGCAAAATTAGAATACCAGAGAAGAAATAAAGGCATCTATCCGAGAGGGAAAATTTTGCTTTCTTGATTATTTAAAGTTCAAGTAGTGCTTTAAAGGCTCAAAAATTTTATCCCGTGTCCTCGTACCTAAACAATAATCCATTTCCATTAGTCAGTTGTTCATTTTTTAAAAATTTTGGCCTCCTTATTGGTTTGTGTGTGTGTGGCGGGGAGAGGTGGTTAAGTTTTATCTGGGGCATAATTAGGACTGCAGCCTGGGAGGCAGCACCCCAGAAAGCTCTGAGAGACTGCTCCAAAGAGATAGGGGAGGAAAGCCAATATAAGGGTTTCAGTGTGTGGGGAAATTAAAATGCCATCAAGTAAAGGGTTTCCAAAGTGGTTTTTGTTTTACAAATGGTTTGGGTTTGCCTAGGGCTTTTGTAGGAGTGAGGAGATGCAAGGATTGACATGATAAAATCTATTCCTAAAAGTCATTTACCTATCTAAAGACCTGTTCCACTGGATTCCTTGGGAGCACAGAGTGCCTTGCTCCACCCTGATTTCTTTCAGGGGTGTTGAAGGTCAGCAACTCCCAACACAGTGTTCAATCTTCACAGAGGCAGATGGCAAATGCCCTTGCTCTCTGTCCATTCATTGGCAAATGAATTGGTAAGAGCCGAATTTATAGTTGACATGCCCCCCTTGCTGTCATAAATCCGACCATTCTTTGGGGCATTTCATGACCATTTTGTCCCACGTTGCTGGGAAGGCTCATTCCCAGGTCTAGAGAAGAAGAAGGTATTTGCTGATAGGCCACTCAATGTGCTACTATGGACTAGGTCTTAATGGTCAGATTTCTCTATCAACGGGACAAGTTATCCCTAGAGAATAAAAATTAGTAATTACATGTCGATGAACTGATACTGTCCTCATCATGAGCTCAGTTTCACCCACTGTTCATCCAGTTGTCAGGCTGCTGGCAAGTAGTTTAAATGGATCTAAAACTAGGTCTGAATCCTCCAAATATCATTTCTATATAACGCTGGAAAACAAACAAATGATGTAGGAGGAAAGAAGCTTATGTAAGAATCTGGGAGGTGGTGGGAGAGGGGGCACATGTCCAGAAAGGAAGAAAAATGAAATAAATACATGAATACTCTGTTTTCTCACATGAAAACAGAGCAAAATTAGAATACCAGAGAAGAAATAAAGGCATCTATCCGAGAGGGAAAATTTTGCTTTCTTGATTATTTAAAGTTCAAGTAGTGCTTTAAAGGCTCAAAAATTTTATCCCGTGTCCTCGTACCTAAACAATAATCCATTTCCATTAGTCAGTTGTTCATTTTTTAAAAATTTTGGCCTCCTTATTGGTTTGTGTGTGTGTGGCGGGGAGAGGTGGTTAAGTTTTATCTGGGGCATAATTAGGACTGCAGCCTGGGAGGCAGCACCCCAGAAAGCTCTGAGAGACTGCTCCAAAGAGATAGGGGAGGAAAGCCAATATAAGGGTTTCAGTGTGTGGGGAAATTAAAATGCCATCAAGTAAAGGGTTTCCAAAGTGGTTTTTGTTTTACAAATGGTTTGGGTTTGCCTAGGGCTTTTGTAGGAGTGAGGAGATGCAAGGATTGACATGATAAAATCTATTCCTAAAAGTCATTTACCTATCTAAAGACCTGTTCCACTGGATTCCTTGGGAGCACAGAGTGCCTTGCTCCACCCTGATTTCTTTCAGGGGTGTTGAAGGTCAGCAACTCCCAACACAGTGTTCAATCTTCACAGAGGCAGATGGCAAATGCCCTTGCTCTCTGTCCATTCATTGGCAAATGAATTGGTAAGAGCCGAATTTATAGTTGACATGCCCCCCTTGCTGTCATAAATCCGACCATTCTTTGGGGCATTTCATGACCATTTTGTCCCACGTTGCTGGGAAGGCTCATTCCCAGGTCTAGAGAAGAAGAAGGTATTTGCTGATAGGCCACTCAATGTGCTACTATGGACTAGGTCTTAATGGTCAGATTTCTCTGGACACCTGCCTCCTAGTTATGGTCCAGGAAAGTATTCCCTCTCGATGCATCTTCTCACATCCAGAGTTACGCCATTACAATTATTGATCACATACCAAGTTATACATTTGATCAACCGTTTCTAATCTAGTCATCATTATTTTTGTTGGGGGCTCCGTTATACATTTGGCAATACAAGAAACAATAATCTTGTAAAACAGGCAAAGTACAAATAGTATAGTCAACAACATTAATGGAATTGCAAGTAAATATTTTAGCCATGAGCCTCCCACACCAAATCAGCCTTTTAAATGATAGTCAAAACTAGGGCTAACATTGAAGGATTTATCAGGTATGGAAATATGGCATTTAGTTTGAATTAAAGCACAGATAACCTCCCTGAGATGGTATAATGGCACCAAGGGCCTTGCAGCGTGTGACACTGCCTTTCTCAACATAGACATCTCAGAATTTTGCATGCTAATAGCCCAGTTACTATTATTTAAAGCTTATAAAGGTTACTAAGGCTTTGATATGGCCAACCACATTTTTTTTTCTTTTTTTTCCCAATTACGTCTTTAATCCCATTGAAGGCACAAAGGATATTTGTTAAGTTGTCATACCAGTAGAATATAGTTCTTTTCACCCATTGGGCTGATGCTAATGGTAGATTGGTTGGGGTTACCCCTAATTTGTTAACACATGTGACCTTAAATTCATGTGAATCCCAGGCTAGACCTTTTACACTCATCTCTGTAAATATCAAGGCCATAGATTACTGTCATAAATCTACTGGATCTCACATTAGTCACTGTCTCTTTTAAGGGTAATAATAGGCATAATTCATAAAGTACCCAGCCTAGCTTTCTAATATTTCTAGGTAGTTTTCACTTTGATTGAGTTTGAATGACCATAAGAGAACAGGGTCAGACCAGATATTAATTGGTCAGGTGAGAGGATTTCAGCTAATAATATCATGAATAGACAGAGCAAAACTGAACTCTCTTTTAAAACACATTTTTAGGGGGTATCTAATCAGAGCCCTGGCAGGGAGAAACCCATCAATGTAACCCAGAATACTAGACACAGGTAATTAGCCACATCCCAACAATAGGATTGAAAAGTCGAAGAAATCAACAAAACATTATGCTTAGGCAAGCTGTCTGTGTCTACTGTTGTCTTCCTGTCATCCTAGTGTAGTGCAGTTTTTTTGTTTGTTTGTTTTAGCATCATTTTAAGGTGAGTGGAAGTCAGCATAGGTCTCTAAATCTAAGTCCAGTGTAGGGATCTTCAGAAGTGGGAATCAATTCAAGAGTCAAATTGCCCTTTAATTTCACTGTGCATGAACTAGTTAAGACTATCTGATAAAAAGGTTCTTTCATCCAGGTTGAAGACAGGCAGTCCCTTAGATTATGTCCTTTTCTAGTCTTGTGAACAGGCATCTGTTCTTCATCTAAAGATATCTAAAGACCTGAAGCTACTGAGACAAGCTTCAGAAACAAACCTAGACTGTCCTTCAATAATTTAATCAAATTTTAACAGCAAAGAACTGACCAGAAATGAGTTTAGTAGATATAGGGCTCTATTAACAAACTAACATTCATCTCTTTCTAAAATCACCTACAATTTTTTTTAAGTATAACTATATTAAGACTTGTTTTTGATATAGGTCTGGCTTCAATAATCTTAGCCTGATTAACCATAACTGATTTTGCCTTGTTGAAATTTTGATAGAGTTTCAGAATAAACCTTTAAAATAAAAACCTTTAGGGCTAGGAAAGTCAGGTCAAAGACTTATCACAGATTTCACCTAACAAATCTAAGCGAATTTTTCCTTCTCAAGTTTTCCAAAATTTGACCTTTTACACTCATCTCTGTAAATATCAAGGCCATAGATTACTGTCATAAATCTACTGGATCTCACATTAGTCACTGTCTCTTTTAAGGGTAATAATAGGCATAATTCATAAAGTACCCAGCCTAGCTTTCTAATATTTCTAGGTAGTTTTCACTTTGATTGAGTTTGAATGACCATAAGAGAACAGGGTCAGACCAGATATTAATTGGTCAGGTGAGAGGATTTCAGCTAATAATATCATGAATAGACAGAGCAAAGCTGAACTCTCTTTTAAAACACATTTTTAGGGGGTATCTAATCAGAGCCCTGGCAGGGAGAAACCCATCAATGTAACCCAGAATACTAGACACAGGTAATTAGCCACATCCCAACAATAGGATTGAAAAGTCGAAGAAATCAACAAAACATTATGCTTAGGCAAGCTGTCTGTGTCTACTGTTGTCTTCCTGTCATCCTAGTGTAGTGCAGTTTTTTTGTTTGTTTGTTTTAGCATCATTTTAAGGTGAGTGGAAGTCAGCATAGGTCTCTAAATCTAAGTCCAGTGTAGGGATCTTCAGAAGTGGGAATCAATTCAAGAGTCAAATTGCCCTTTAATTTCACTGTGCATGAACTAGTTAAGACTATCTGATAAAAAGGTTCTTTCATCCAGGTTGAAGACAGGCAGTCCCTTAGATTATGTCCTTTTCTAGTCTTGTGAACAGGCATCTGTTCTTCATCTAAAGATATCTAAAGACCTGAAGCTACTGAGACAAGCTTCAGAAACAAACCTAGACTGTCCTTCAATAATTTAATCAAATTTTAACAGCAAAGAACTGACCAGAAATGAGTTTAGTAGATATAGGGCTCTATTAACAAACTAACATTCATCTCTTTCTAAAATCACCTACAATTTTTTTTAAGTATAACTATATTAAGACTTGTTTTTGATATAGGTCTGGCTTCAATAATCTTAGCCTGATTAACCATAACTGATTTTGCCTTGTTGAAATTTTGATAGAGTTTCAGAATAAACCTTTAAAATAAAAACCTTTTAGGGCTAGGAAAGTCAGGTCAAAGACTTATCACAGATTTCACCTAACAAATCTAAGCGAATTTTTCCCTTCTCAAGTTTTCCAAAATTTCTTGAGACTTCTGTTCCTGTTAGTGAGATAACCTTTCTAACTTATCTGATAAAGTTATTGAAAGCTAAGAGTTTCTAGTCTCTGGAGGGGCTAGAGACAGAAAAGATAAATGTTTCAATTTGTTAATAAATTATAATTTTACTACATTACTATTAAGTCATAATTAGTTTGAGGGGAAGGTTTTCTTACACCTGAAAAATGAAGATTCAAACTAGTAATTTTTAGATAAACCATAAAATTATAAGCATATTTGCCAGTTCATGCAGTCCTTCTATTAACCTTTGTGAAGTCATCATGTTTTTGTCTAGAATCTTTTAATTTCTTACCCAGTTTGGAAACTGGTATTTATCCAAGAATCCTTTCTACTGATCTTGAAGAGGAACCATTTTTGAAAAACTTGGCTAGTGTTGACAATATTTTAAGATAATAACTAGAATTATGACTGATAAACATTTACCGAACATATCAGAATTTCAGGAACTTTCATATCATTTCTAGGATACCCATATTAGTGACATTTATCATATAACCAGAGACTTATTACTCTTTTGACAATACCTCCCATGTAATTCAACATACATAATGAACTGAATTAGTCCAATACCTCTCTTTGAGATGTTCCAGGGGTCCTCTGAAGCATTTTATCTAGAAGCCAAAAATACTTCATTAGAATAATTTAGGAAACTTTGTCAACAAAATATCAAAAAGTTTTAGAACACTCAGGATTATAGGTCATTGTGACGCAATAGCTTATTCACATAGCCAAAGCCAAATATAGAACAGATCTTTTAAGAGGTAAATAAACTTAAATCTATTATCAAAGCCAGTTCAGCATTTATTCATTTAAAGGTAAACTTATTTAAACTTTAAACATAGGCAGTCCTAACCATACACAAAACTTTTTTCTCAGGATCTGTTTTTTACAAACCTTTTTATCACTTTCTGTACCCATTAATTTATTCTCCCATCATGAAATAGCTTTAAAATAAAAACCTTTTAGGGCTAGGAAAGTCAGGTCAAAGACTTATCACAGATTTCACCTAACAAATCTAAGCGAATTTTTCCCTTCTCAAGTTTTCCAAAATTTCTTGAGACTTCTGTTCCTGTTAGTGAGATAACCTTTCTAACTTATCTGATAAAGTTATTGAAAGCTAAGAGTTTCTAGTCTCTGGAGGGGCTAGAGACAGAAAAGATAAATGTTTCAATTTGTTAATAAATTATAATTTTACTACATTACTATTAAGTCATAATTAGTTTGAGGGGAAGGTTTTCTTACACCTGAAAAATGAAGATTCAAACTAGTAATTTTTAGATAAACCATAAAATTATAAGCATATTTGCCAGTTCATGCAGTCCTTCTATTAACCTTTGTGAAGTCATCATGTTTTTGTCTAGAATCTTTTAATTTCTTACCCAGTTTGGAAACTGGTATTTATCCAAGAATCCTTTCTACTGATCTTGAAGAGGAACCATTTTTGAAAAACTTGGCTAGTGTTGACAATATTTTAAGATAATAACTAGAATTATGACTGATAAACATTTACCGAACATATCAGAATTTCAGGAACTTTCATATCATTTCTAGGATACCCATATTAGTGACATTTATCATATAACCAGAGACTTATTACTCTTTTGACAATACCTCCCATGTAATTCAACATACATAATGAACTGAATTAGTCCAATACCTCTCTTTGAGATGTTCCAGGGGTCCTCTGAAGCATTTTATCTAGAAGCCAAAAATACTTCATTAGAATAATTTAGGAAACTTTGTCAACAAAATATCAAAAAGTTTTAGAACACTCAGGATTATAGGTCATTGTGACGCAATAGCTTATTCACATAGCCAAAGCCAAATATAGAACAGATCTTTTAAGAGGTAAATAAACTTAAATCTATTATCAAAGCCAGTTCAGCATTTATTCATTTAAAGGTAAACTTATTTAAACTTTAAACATAGGCAGTCCTAACCATACACAAAACTTTTTTCTCAGGATCTGTTTTTTACAAACCTTTTTATCACTTTCTGTACCCATTAATTTATTCTCCCATCATGAAATAGCCACCTGTAAGTCAGACCTACTTTCTTTTCCCTACACAAAATGAAATTCCATTTCTCATACCTTTATATTAAAAACACATTATTTTACTTTTCTCAAGCAACCAGAATTGACCTTTATATTAGCATTTTATAAATTGGCAAGCATAAATATCAGTAATAGTTTTTAAAAACATTTGTTTTTTGTAGAGACTATCTCAGGATGGCATCAAACATTATCCATTAATAGTCCCAAGTCTCTTTAGTTTTAGTGTTCAATAATAAATGTTTCAAAACCTTGTTTTATTTGTAAATAACTTAGCTATTCAACAGACTTATGTCACTTAGTTTAGCACAACCCTTAGAAATTTAAGTTCCCCCAGTCTGGATGGACTACTTTACACAGACATTTCTAAGGCATAATTATTCTTTTTGGGAAAAAAAAAAAAAAAAAACCTTTTATTTATTTATTTTTGGCTGTGCTGGGTCTTTGTTGATGTGTGGGTTTAGCTGCTCTGTGGTATATGGGATCTTCCTGGTTCAGGGATCGAACCTGTGTCTCCTGCATTGGCAGACGGGTTCTTATCCACTGAACCACAAGGGAAGCCCGGCATAATTATTCTTAATAGAGTTTACCTAAAAGCTCATATCTTATTTATCTTTTTTTTTTTTTGTAAGTTTCTACACTAGAGTTATTTTTCTTATTGACAATTTTGTAACAAATAGTCAACATATTAAGCATAGGCATAATGAAAATATTTTTAATGACTCTTAGACATGTCTATATTAGATCAACAAACATTAATGTCAGTTATTTAATATTGAATATTTCTTAGTTCACATGAACCTGAAAAATCATTTAGGTTTTAATTTCTCCTTTATTTAGATCAGTGCTTTTCTTGAATTAATTAGAGTTTACAAAAAAGAAATCAGGATTATAGGTCATTGTGACGCAATAGCTTATTCACATAGCCAAAGCCAAATATAGAACAGATCTTTTAAGAGGTAAATAAACTTAAATCTATTATCAAAGCCAGTTCAGCATTTATTCATTTAAAGGTAAACTTATTTAAACTTTAAACATAGGCAGTCCTAACCATACACAAAACTTTTTTCTCAGGATCTGTTTTTTACAAACCTTTTTATCACTTTCTGTACCCATTAATTTATTCTCCCATCATGAAATAGCCACCTGTAAGTCAGACCTACTTTCTTTTCCCTACACAAAATGAAATTCCATTTCTCATACCTTTATATTAAAAACACATTATTTTACTTTTCTCAAGCAACCAGAATTGACCTTTATATTAACATTTTAATTGGCGAGCATAAATACCAGTGATAGTTTTTAAAAACATTTGTTTTTTGTAGAGAATATCTCAGGATGGCACCAAACATTATTTATTAATAGTCCCAAGTCTCTTTAGTTTTAGTGTTCAATAACAAATGTTTAAAAATCTTATTTTATTTGTAAATAACTTAGCTAGTCAATAGACTTATGTCACTTAGTTTAGCACAATCCTTAGAAATTTAAGTTACCCGAATCTGGAGGGACTATTTTAGACAGACATTTCTAAGGCATAATTATTCTTTTTGGGAAAAAAAAAAAAAAAAAACCTTTTATTTATTTATTTTTGGCTGTGCTGGGTCTTTGTTGATGTGTGGGTTTAGCTGCTCTGTGGTATATGGGATCTTCCTGGTTCAGGGATCGAACCTGTGTCTCCTGCATTGGCAGACGGGTTCTTATCCACTGAACCACAAGGGAAGCCCGGCATAATTATTCTTAATAGAGTTTACCTAAAAGCTCATATCTTATTTATCTTTTTTTTTTTTTGTAAGTTTCTACACTAGAGTTATTTTTCTTATTGACAATTTTGTAACAAATAGTCAACTTATATTAAGCCTAGGCACAATGAAAGTATTCTTAATGACTCTAGACCTGTCTATATTAGATCAACAAACAATAATGTCAGTTATTTAACATTGAATATTTCTAAGTTCACATGAACCTGAAAAATCATTTAGGTTTTAATTTCCCCTTTATTCAGAATTGTTTGATCTGTAAGCACTTTTCTTTAGGCCAATTAAATTAGAGCTCATTTACAAACTGATCTCAGCAATCAACAATATTATCTAAAAAGACAAATACACACACTGAGACACACATAAAACCAAATAGACAAGAGATCCTATAGCTTTGTTTCTCAAGCTTAGTTTATGAATCAGATATCACAATATAAAACTCACTAGTTGTAAATAACAATTAGAAAAAGAAAATTTTGAAAAACTTCATTCCCTTTTTCTCTCCCTTTTTCCTCAGGAATTAGAGATGATCTAAATAAGTGGTCTCAAGGCATAGGAAGAGTTATTTCTTCAGAGCAAGAATTTTTAAAGAGATAGTTGTACTTTTCCAACGTCTCGGGTTTTTTCACCAAAAGTCAGACCAGAAAGGGCTCAAATTAGTCCTAATAACTAAGGAAGATTGGTCTCAAAAGGGATTAACCCTCTAGGGAAGCAGGAGTCTTAGTTTGATTAGTGCTAGGCTGTTGATTCTAAGAGGAAACTCCTGATCTAAGGGAACTTCAGTTCATTTTCTTATCCTGTATTAATAAAGATCTAATATTTTAAGTCATTTTTCTTGCTATTGGATCCTAACTATAGGTTGATCAGTCATTTAAAAATTTTTCCAGGAGGTTCCCAAGTGGAGTATGGAACCTTAGAGGAAGCGCTTTCCATGTTAGCTCAAGCAGTCTGTACCAGATGTCTGCACACTCAAACCAGACCAACAAAACTAAACCTAAACCAACCAGAACTTCACCAGTTGGGAGACACACTCCAAATAAAACAAAAGACACAGATGTCCAGATATCAAAAGCCAAGTGGCAATAGCGCCACAAAAGATGGCAAAGTAATGCCCAGATATAAAAACTAAATGGCCTAAATGCCAAAGACTGACTTTCTAGTCCCATTAGACCTGCGACCTAGCAGAGTCAGTGCAGAAACCATTTTAGTTCTGACATAGTTCAAGCAATTTTTTGTTGGTTTTCTGTAAAGAAGTTACTCTGTTGTTCCTACTTTTAGAAGCTTCAAGATAGTAAAGTAAACATGGCCAGCATTCTTTTAATTGTGCACACAAAAACATGAATTTTGGATACCAAGATACCAGTTTGGGCATTTTAAGTTGAGATCTCTTTTTAGTATAATTTTTTCAAAGCACTTGCAAGTATGAGCTCCATATGTATTTTACATGAATCTGGCTGGAGTGTTGTTCAGACATTGACCTTGGCTTTCTGACACCCCTCGTTCCTGTTCTTGAGAGACTTTATTTCCCATTTTAAGCTAAACTTGTTGGGGACAGAATTACTGGTGAAATTGTGTCATGAGCCACGTGCTGCTTGTGAGTTTACCCCTTCCAGGAGTCACCCCAGAGTCATTTCAGCTCTCTTATGTGTCTTGGAACCTACCTTCGGCAATCTAAGACCACTGTGGCTGCTCAGATCGCCAAATGGCCCGTTCATGTGCGACCTCCAGACGAGCAAGTATTTTAATTAATGAATGGGTTTCCCTATGGGACCAATGCATGGTATGAGGACGAGGCCTCCACCACTCCCGTAAATTTCTCAGTCACCTGAGAAAACCTTAACCAGCTGGGAGGAGTCTTCTCCCTTCTCTTTGGAGCAAAGCTCTCATATTTTGCTCACTTTTATCCCAACAAATTCTATAAAGGCAGCTGAATTGAGGAAAAGCGTCAGTCTAGCCTCTTCCTTAACTACTCAGCCAAGATGATTCAGTCCCCTACAATGGAGAGATCTCAGCATCTTTCAGATGAACCCCAGTTATTCCTCAATTTTTTTCCAATCTAGCTCCCTCCCCAGCACCTATCCATTGGGTGGGTAATTCCACTGATGTCTTTCAGTCAGGCCCCTACTCACTCAATATCTTTCAACTGGGTGGGAATTCCTCAGTATTTTTCAACCGAGCCTCACTCAAGTGTCTACACCAAGAGTGGACATGCCCTGGATGTTTCATCCAGGTCCCCTCCAGTATCTTTCCTACTGGGAGGGTGCAGGTAACCTGCTCACCACCAAATAAAACTCAGAATCTCGACCAATATGGAAGATTCTAGAACCAGGAGGGACTTACCTGAATTTGTCTGCACTCCCTGAGGAGGTGGATGGACACAAGGGGCCACTGCTGGTACCAAGGCTCTGGTTCTTCGGGGAGTTCAGGCACAGGAGGGATGTCTACTCTGGGTCGTTTTGTCAGTCACCAAAATTGCCAACTAAAAAAAGATAAAACAATTTGAGAGTTGTGGGTTAAGTTTTATTTGGGGCATAATTAAGACTGCAGCCCGGGAGGCAGCACCCCAGAAAGCTCTGAGAGACTGCTCCCCTTTATTGGGTTTTTATTTATTTATTTTCATCCATGTTCATTCTTTGGCCTGTATGGACTTCCCATTGCAGTGGCCTCCCTCATTGCAGGGCACCGGCTCTGGGCACATGTGCTTCAGAGCGCTGGCTGGTAATTGAACACACCAGTCTAGCAGCTCCATGGCATGTGGGATCCTCCTGGACCAGGGATTGAACCAGTGCTCCTTGCATTGCAAGATGGACTCTGTACCCACTGGACCAGCAGGGAAGACCCATGAATCAGTTTTCATGACCAGCATAATACACCAGAACTTTGGTAGCTTACAAAAAGATTTAGTTCCCACTCACTTCACACGTTGACGGCTGTGGGTTAGCTACCGGGTCTCTGTACCATGTGTCTTCTGATTCAATGTCCAGATGAACAAGCAGCCTCTTTATGGGCTATACATTTCTTGTGATGAAGGGGAAAGAGTAAGAGAGTTGGAAGAAGTTGAGATACCTTTAAAACCCTCTGCTGGGATGTGGCCTAAATCAAGCTGGCTCATGTTCCCTGGACAAAACACACCATGCGGCCTCTCCCTATGTTGGTGAGAAAGTTGTGCACTTTTCCACATAAAGCATGAGGCCTGAGGATGAGGATGTACAATCATCTTATAGGAAAGGAAGGAGAAAACTATCAATAGTAGCAATATGATTAACTGCAGTCTACTTCCTCAAAGAATTATTTTTTAAAAAAAGCAATAACCTGCTCACCACCAAATAAAACTCAGAATCTCGACCATTTTTGGAAGATTCACCAAATAAAACTCAGAATCTCGACCAATATGGAAGATTCTAGAACCAGGAGGGACTTACCTGAATTTGTCTGCACTCCCTGAGGAGGTGGATGGACACAAGGGGCCACTGCTGGTACCAAGGCTCTGGTTCTTCGGGGAGTTCAGGCACAGGAGGGATGTCTACTCTGGGTCGTTTTGTCAGTCACCAAAATTGCCAACTAAAAAAAGATAAAACAATTTGAGAGTTGTGGGTTAAGTTTTATTTGGGGCATAATTAAGACTGCAGCCCGGGAGGCAGCACCCCAGAAAGCTCTGAGAGACTGCTCCCCTTTATTGGGTTTTTATTTATTTATTTTCATCCATGTTCATTCTTTGGCCTGTATGGACTTCCCATTGCAGTGGCCTCCCTCATTGCAGGGCACCGGCTCTGGGCACATGTGCTTCAGAGCGCTGGCTGGTAATTGAACACACCAGTCTAGCAGCTCCATGGCATGTGGGATCCTCCTGGACCAGGGATTGAACCAGTGCTCCTTGCATTGCAAGATGGACTCTGTACCCACTGGACCAGCAGGGAAGACCCATGAATCAGTTTTCATGACCAGCATAATACACCAGAACTTTGGTAGCTTACAAAAAGATTTAGTTCCCACTCACTTCACACGTTGACGGCTGTGGGTTAGCTACCGGGTCTCTGTACCATGTGTCTTCTGATTCAATGTCCAGATGAACAAGCAGCCTCTTTATGGGCTATACATTTCTTGTGATGAAGGGGAAAGAGTAAGAGAGTTGGAAGAAGTTGAGATACCTTTAAAACCCTCTGCTGGGATGTGGCCTAAATCAAGCTGGCTCATGTTCCCTGGACAAAACACACCATGCGGCCTCTCCCTATGTTGGTGAGAAAGTTGTGCACTTTTCCACATAAAGCATGAGGCCTGAGGATGAGGATGTACAATCATCTTATAGGAAAGGAAGGAGAAAACTATCAATAGTAGCAATATGATTAACTGCAGTCTACTTCCTCAAAGAATATTTGACTTCTTGCCATAAACAAAATTCTTTCAACCTCTATTCATGGAATACACTCTTAAGGTCTCATGTAGTCAAAGCATTGGGGTAAATTCTTGGATCACTTGATCTGTAAAAATGCATGTGACTTCACTTAATTCACAGTTCTGTGAACTGAAAAACCAACAGGTTGTTTGTCATCTATCTCAGGCTTACAAGAGAGACAACAAAAGCAAAGATCACTCCCATTCAGAAAGGAGAACTTCAAGAACACAGAAGTGCTGGTCCAAAGCAGTTCTGAAATCTGGGGGAGTCTTCTTGTTTCCTTATCCACCTTGGCCATAGGTGAATAACAATGTACCTTTAACCCTCTCTTAGCACAGTAGGGAAGCATGTACTGAAAGGGCAGTTTATGTTTTGCATAGTAATAATCTGTTCCAACCTGCATCCCAGTTACAAGCACCTTTGGTAGCTTAAATTTCTGAAATACATCGCTATTGTCTGCTTTACTTGTTTGACTCTAGTCATCTTCATATGTTGATAGTCACACTCTCAATTCTGTTCCAGATTTTCCTCTCTCCTAAGAGAACCAGTCAAGTTTCCATGAGACCACATTCTAGTCTCTTTTACCTTGAGTCATTGTCCATGAGACCCAAACTCTAGTCTCTTTTACCTTGAGTCATTGTGTGCCTGGAAAGGACTGATTACTTAATGCTTAATTCATTCAAAACGTTTAACAGAATTAGAACAACCATATGAAGGAAGTCAACAGTGCTGTATTGAATGTTAAAGCTGCTTCACCTTGCTTGTAGGCATCATTTTGAAGCATATCTAGAGCATTACCATGGCACATAGGAGTCATGCAATTTGACGTATTAGCTGTAGGCTGCTGAGATACAGTAACATTTAGAAAATTCCACAAAGGAAATTGGAATGATAATATACCTATATCTTATATATATGTATATCAATATCATATATGTCTAATTTATATTTATTGCATATATAATGAGTAGCATGGGGCCTGAGTGCTGTCCCTAATAAATTATATACCAACCCATCACTCAGCATAAAAATATATGTGCTTATTCACAAGTGTGTTTTGCAAAGTATCTTTTTAAATAAGAATACATACAGTTCAGAACTTCTTTTCTAAAATTTAAAGAAGATTTGGAAAATAAGTGAAATCAAGAAATTCAATCAATAGAAATCTAGAGAGGTTTTATGGATAAATATTAGTTTCAGAAAAGTATCCATATACAAATTTATAGAATCTGTCATAGAATGGTCACATGGTTAAGACCCTGATGACTCTTCACAGACATATTCTCTGTGGACCCTGAGCTTGGAAACGTCTCCACCATGCAATAAGTGAACTCCTAGCTATTTGTCATGCCTGAGCATAAATGGCACTTCAACAAAGATGTCTTCTTTGATTCCTCAGTGAAAATGAGGACCTTTGTATTATTCCTTGAAAGTTTCAATTCTTTTCCTGTAGCACATTCCTCACAATTTGTAATTACACAGGTTGTGATTATTATTTGTTTGACTGCTGACTAGCCAGATAACTAGACTGAATGCTAGATTAGTGCAGAAAAAAAATCATTTTTAAGTAAGATACATTGCTGCATCCCCCACATCTAGCACTTAATACTATGCATTACATGCTGAAATATATGGGTAAAAAGTTGCATTGTGACAGAGCATACATTTATAGAATTATGTACAAGTCCACCAATACTTACGGAGTGTCTATGATCACCAGATTCTGGGAACAGAGTAGTGTTTAAGTCAGACCTATTTCCTGCCCTCATGGATCTTGTACACTACATGCCTACAGTCACATTGCCTGTAGGGAATCATCTAAATCCTCCTTAAAGTAAAATATAGCACTCATTCACCTAAATTTCCCCTGGAAAAGAATGACAATTCATGACAGAAAGAGTAAATCAAAATAGAAATTCTGTCTTCAGTTTAAGCTACCTTATTCACTTACTCTGCCTGTGCCAGTAAGGATAAAAGTACAGATCATTGACTGATCTCAAATTTCTTTTGTTCATTTGTGTCAGAACCATAATGTTATTTAATCTTTGTTTTTTTTGTGTGCTTAATGGATATGAGTGTTCTGATAAATGCAATGTAGAAGTCAATAACATGGCAAGGTCCATCCATAATTGGCTAACTTGCTGGGAAATGAACAGCCCTGCTTGCTATGTCTTAACTAATACACTCTGGGCAAGTCTGAAGATCATTTGATGATCATTTACAGGAATATGGATATTCGAATCCTGGTATTGTTAACGAGAGTTATAGTCCAGGTGTCCACAACTTATTCTAAAAACATACCTACATCTGTACTGAATTTTCTCCTTCCTTCAAATAAGTACCTACTTCTTTCAGGTAAAAGTGGGGTTAGTATACAACCTCAAATGATTTTTAGTTTGGTTCAGTCAAGATAAATTTAAGATGTAAACCAATAACTATTACCTATTAATAGACAAAGATATATAAGCCAATCATATAAAAACTATAGACGTCATATTTAAATGATAGGAAAAAACAAGTGGCACTTCAATTAGTCTCTGTGTCAGAGGACTTGCAAGTACTTTTCACCATCAAATGTGACATCAAAGTATGAAATCTCGTTGTTTAGACTGTGATAATAATGATACGAAGTTGGACCATAAAGAAAGCTGAGTGCTGAAGAACTGATGCTTTCAAACTGTGGTGCTGGAGAAGACTCCTGAGAGATCCTTGGGCAGCAAGGAAATCAAACCAGTCAATCCTAAAGGAAATCAACCTTGATTATTCAGTCCTTACAGAAGGACTGAGGCTGAAGCTGAGACTACAATTCTTTGACCATCTGATGAGGAGAGCAAACTCATTGAAAAAGACCCTGATGCTGGGAAAGACTGAGGGCAGGAGGAGAAGGGGGTGACAGAGGATGAGACAGTTGGATGGCATCACTAAGTGACATGAGTTTGAGCAAACCCTGGGAGATGGTGAAGGACAGGGAAGCCCAGCGGTCTGCAGTCTATGGGGTCTCAAAGAGTTGGACATGACGGAGTGACTGAACTGAACTGAATAATTAGCAGAGAACATCTGACAAATTTTCATGTAGCTTCATACAAGATAGCAAGGGAAGCTAATCATCCAGTGGGAAAGTTTTGACACTTCAGTAATCTTTTAAAATTTACAGGTTGGTAATAGACATTACAACTAGGCAAATAAGTCTGAGAATGCATGTGCTGTGTATCAGCTTCATGTGATACCTGGAGAAAAAAATTCCTAATAAATGAAGACAATAAGACAGGAAACACACACCATTTATCAAGTGGAATGTTCCAAAGTATACCTCCTCAAGCAATTCTTAAAAAAACAATAAGGAAAAAGAAAATAATCCATAAAAACAAATAATCCATAAAATCCATTGAGCTCACTGCCCATTCTAAATCACCAATGGACTGATCAAAAACAATTTATAATGGCATAGTACAACCTAAACAACATGGGAAACAGATAAGGAATTTTTGAGGGAGCAAAAAATGTTTCATAGATTCTAGAGCTGGGTCTGGAAATTAAGAATATTTGAGTTCCAATAGACAGAATTAGGCTAGACTGGCTGGCTTCAGCCATATGCCATGTTTATGTCATACTGTCATGTATCTATGCCCATGTCTGTGTCTGCCTATGCCATCTACATCTATTAGCATATATGTAAATACATTCAACAACTATTATGTGTCAGATATCTATTCTGGTATAGTATTAAGATCTATACTTTAAATCTAATAGAACATACAGAGAATGCCATACAATGGCCAGCAAAATGACCTAGGAAGTTCTACTCATTAGTCACTACACACACCATGGTTCAGGGCATGAACTTTTCAAAGATCAAGAAAATAACTGTGAATTAAACAATCAGATTTCTGGACTAAAATGTTAACTCAAAACTGCCAAGTCAAACTTCACAATGGTTTAATGAGGTGTCTATAAACATAATATTACATCAACTTCATTCACAATGATATTCAGCACTCATAGGCATTTCATTACAATTGAAATCAGCATATAGGCTAGGTTTTCTTGGTTCACAAAAATTTGTGAGTATGCACAGTGGCTGTGGAAAATATTGTAACCAACTTTAAATTAAATGACATACGTGTAGCCAACTAATTTTTAAGTCCATTATAAAATTGCTCACAAAAATTTTTAGTGGAAAAATATATTATTTTGAATATAGAATTTGTGTGCATATTTATATACTTGATATCATCATATAGGGTAGGTACTTGGAAAGAAAGAGTACCAGAGCCTATGGAAGTCTCAGAATCCTCTGGATGTGTCAAGGGGAAATGTCAGCATACACAGAAAGGGTTTCTTTGAAGGTGTGAAATCTGAAATATGATTTACCATTTATATGATAAAGAGAGTGAAAATACATACATCTTCAAAGACACAGTTATGCATTTGGAGGCATTGCTAAGATATTTATTAGGACCAGAGAGTCAGGTTTGCATGCTGGAAGGGAAAAAGGGGGGCCTGGAGAAGGATTAAGGCCAAACAAAGAGCAACTCAGGAGAAAAAGACCAGCAAATGTTTTTCAACAAGAAAATAACATGATCAGATACACTTTCTTGCAAGATAACCCCGGTAGCAATGTGGACAATAGATGTAGCAGGGACTCCCATTCGGAGGTCATTGCAATGTAAGACAGATAAAAGATGATGAGAGCCAGAGCTTGGGCTGGAAATGTCCAGATTCAAGAGGCCTCTAGTTTGTGAAAGTGATTCTTGGAGATAAAAACAGTTTCCTGTTCTGCACTAAGCCTCTGAGAGCAATTCAGAGAAAGAAGAGTTGAGTGGGATCATTTTCTCAGAGGCATAAGTTATTTTATAAAGTGGATAAGTCCAGTCCATAGCCACCATGAATGGATCTCTCTTTTAGAAATGTAGTATGATTCTCTTTTGTTGAATCCAGCAAAATCTGTGTCCATACATAGGCAAAAACTAGCTGTGGCTGTCATGTGGGTGAATCAAGAAAATAACTGTGAATTAAACAATCAGATTTCTGGACTAAAATGTTAACTCAAAACTGCCAAGTCAAACTTCACAATGGTTTAATGAGGTGTCTATAAACATAATATTACATCAACTTCATTCACAATGATATTCAGCACTCATAGGCATTTCATTACAATTGAAATCAGCATATAGGCTAGGTTTTCTTGGTTCACAAAAATTTGTGAGTATGCACAGTGGCTGTGGAAAATATTGTAACCAACTTTAAATTAAATGACATACGTGTAGCCAACTAATTTTTAAGTCCATTATAAAATTGCTCACAAAAATTTTTAGTGGAAAAATATATTATTTTGAATATAGAATTTGTGTGCATATTTATATACTTGATATCATCATATAGGGTAGGTACTTGGAAAGAAAGAGTACCAGAGCCTATGGAAGTCTCAGAATCCTCTGGATGTGTCAAGGGGAAATGTCAGCATACACAGAAAGGGTTTCTTTGAAGGTGTGAAATCTGAAATATGATTTACCATTTATATGATAAAGAGAGTGAAAATACATACATCTTCAAAGACACAGTTATGCATTTGGAGGCATTGCTAAGATATTTATTAGGACCAGAGAGTCAGGTTTGCATGCTGGAAGGGAAAAAGGGGGGCCTGGAGAAGGATTAAGGCCAAACAAAGAGCAACTCAGGAGAAAAAGACCAGCAAATGTTTTTCAACAAGAAAATAACATGATCAGATACACTTTCTTGCAAGATAACCCCGGTAGCAATGTGGACAATAGATGTAGCAGGGACTCCCATTCGGAGGTCATTGCAATGTAAGACAGATAAAAGATGATGAGAGCCAGAGCTTGGGCTGGAAATGTCCAGATTCAAGAGGCCTCTAGTTTGTGAAAGTGATTCTTGGAGATAAAAACAGTTTCCTGTTCTGCACTAAGCCTCTGAGAGCAATTCAGAGAAAGAAGAGTTGAGTGGGATCATTTTCTCAGAGGCATAAGTTATTTTATAAAGTGGATAAGTCCAGTCCATAGCCACCATGAATGGATCTCTCTCTTTTAGAAATGTAGTATGATTCTCTTTTGTTGAATCCAGCAAAAATCTGTGTCCATACATAGGCAACATTATTATGTTGTGAAGACTACAGAAAATTAGCTGTGGCTGTCATGTGGGCTTGAAATGCGGCTCTTGCTTTTCATCTACCCTTTTCACTGTTTTTGTACTTGGGTGGTTCTTTCGTCTTTAGCCAGTTTGCTTGGTGTAGCTCAGCTGGTAAAGAACCTGCCTGCAATGAGGGAGACCTGGGTTCAATCCCTGGGTTGGGAAGATTCCTGGAGGAAGGCATGGCAACCCACTCTTGCCTGGAGAATCCCCATGGAGAGAGGAGCTTGGGGCACTACAGTCCATGGGGTTGCACGTGTCAGATGCAATTGAGCAACTAAGCACAGCATAGCCAGCTTGGCATCCCCAAATGATGCTCTTATCATGAACTCAATTTGCTCACCTCACTACCTTCAAGCCCCAAATTAAACCTGTTTGTGTGTGTATGTGTGTATGTGTTAGTCACTCAGTTGTGTCTGACTCTGCAACTTCATGGATTGTAACCTGCCAGGTTCCTCTGTCCATTGAATTCTCCAGGCAAGAATACTGGGGTAGGTAGCCATTCTCTTCTCTTGTGGATCTTCCAGACCTAGGGATCAAATTCAAGTCTCCTGTATTGCAGGCAGATCATATTCTTTACTGAATCTGAGAGAAGCCCTTAATTAAGCCTACTGGCTTCTATCAGTTTGGCTTACCTGCCTTACAACCCATCAGTATCCTCTCTTCAACACTGGTCTGGGGTTTGCTTTCCTTTCTAACCTGCTACTGTCTGCAGAATTTGCAGCTTCATGCCTTTTTTTTTTTTCATTTTTCAGATGTCATCTTTCAAAGTCATATTATAAATAATCCAAATTTTATTGTTTATAACCTAATAATATCTTAACATATTTAATAAGATAATGACAACCCCTGCAATTCATTACTGTTTCTACTCCTAGAGATAATGATAATAAAAAAAGGAAATGTGACTTATGCATCATCAGGTATCTAAGAAGCCTGCTTATCCTGAGAGAGGTGGTACAGAAAGATTCTATTACTTCCATTTTGAAAATACAGCGACTGAGCCAGAGAAAGGTTAACTGGCCATGGTTACCCATTACGTAGTTTCCATGCCAAAATAAAGTTCATGCTTTAAATACATCTCCGTAATCTTCTCACAAACTTTTTGTTTTTGTTTTCTTTTTTCTCGATAATCCCTTACCTCAACAGAAACTTAGCACAATTCTTATAAAGATGTTTGTCTTATAAATGGATGTTTGCCTCTGAGCTTCAGATATTTATTTTTGTTTTACTTAAATTGGTTTAAAGTGCATCCCCTGAAGATCATTGTTCCAACAGTCTCCATCACTCCAGAGGGGCAAGAAAAGGGAGAAAGAAAATGATTGGCTTTCTCTTCCTTTCTGTCCCATTTCCTATACCTTCTTTGCATCTCTAGCTTTTCCCATTGTTAACTCTTGTTCCAACAAGTGGAAAATGAAATGCATGATAGGAAAATGTGAACAAGTGAAAAAAAGTTCTTTAATTAGCCACTGAGTCATAATGTCCTTGGGCTTCCCAGGTAAAGAATCCTTCTACTAATGCAGGAGATGCAGGTTTGATCCCTGGGTCCGGAAACAAGTATTCTTGCCAGGAAAATTCCACGGACAAAGGAGTCTGGCAGGCTACAGTCCATGGGATCACAAAGAGTCAGACATGACTGAGTACATAATAACCTCAACCACAGTGTTCCCTGGCTGACTAAGAATTTTTTTTAAGAAAATAACATATCTGAGGACATTTATACCATAATAGGTTTCAGAGAATTTTGTGAGGATTTTTCCCTCCTGTGCACTCCAATGAACAATTTCAGTTCAGTTATTTTTTATAATCTCAAATGGTTTGTTACTGTAATTATGCATAGATCATACATAAACCACCATATTTCTTAAATTATTCATTTTGCATATCAGCCATCTCGTAATTGTATTCATTAAAATGATTCTTATTTGAACATCCATCCCGTGCAACCTTCAGCTTGTTGAACATTTCTACATAACCTGGATCTATGGGCTTCATTTGGCTTTCTTTGTTGAATTACCAGAAAATATAGAGAACTGCTTTTGTGCAGTTTTATTTGAATTTTGAAGACAGGTAATTTACTAATCCTCCTTTCAAATGCTTCCTTTGTTCTTTTCTGAGATGTGTATTGACCGAATGTTTCAAGGTCTTCATTGTTTAAAGTCAATGAGGAAATGGAATTCCCTTTGATAATCCCTTACCTCAACAGAAACTTAGCACAATTCTTATAAAGATGTTTGTCTTATAAATGGATGTTTGCCTCTGAGCTTCAGATATTTATTTTGTTTTACTTAAATTGGTTTAAAGTGCATCCCCTGAAGATCATTGTTCCAACAGTCTCCATCACTCCAGAGGGGCAAGAAAAGGGAGAAAGAAAATGATTGGCTTTCTCTTCCTTTCTGTCCCATTTCCTATACCTTCTTTGCATCTCTAGCTTTTCCCATTGTTAACTCTTGTTCCAACAAGTGGAAAATGAAATGCATGATAGGAAAATGTGAACAAGTGAAAAAAAGTTCTTTAATTAGCCACTGAGTCATAATGTCCTTGGGCTTCCCAGGTAAAGAATCCTTCTACTAATGCAGGAGATGCAGGTTTGATCCCTGGGTCCGGAAACAAGTATTCTTGCCAGGAAAATTCCACGGACAAAGGAGTCTGGCAGGCTACAGTCCATGGGATCACAAAGAGTCAGACATGACTGAGTACATAATAACCTCAACCACAGTGTTCCCTGGCTGACTAAGAATTTTTTTTAAGAAAATAACATATCTGAGGACATTTATACCATAATAGGTTTCAGAGAATTTTGTGAGGATTTTTCCCTCCTGTGCACTCCAATGAACAATTTCAGTTCAGTTATTTTTTATAATCTCAAATGGTTTGTTACTGTAATTATGCATAGATCATACATAAACCACCATATTTCTTAAATTATTCATTTTGCATATCAGCCATCTCGTAATTGTATTCATTAAAATGATTCTTATTTGAACATCCATCCCGTGCAACCTTCAGCTTGTTGAACATTTCTACATAACCTGGATCTATGGGCTTCATTTGGCTTTCTTTGTTGAATTACCAGAAAATATAGAGAACTGCTTTTGTGCAGTTTTATTTGAATTTTGAAGACAGGTAATTTACTAATCCTCCTTTCAAATGCTTCCTTTGTTCTTTTCTGAGATGTGTATTGACCGAATGTTTCAAGGTCTTCATTGTTTAAAGTCAATGAGGAAATGGAATTCCCTTTGATAAAATAAACTTGTTGACCCAGTCCTTTGCAGAAATAAAAAAAAAAAAATCATCAATGAATAAACATATGTTGATGGAAGTGATTGTATCTCTTGGTGAAACATTTAGCTGCCTATCTTTATAAGATCTGGTATTTTAATAGGAGAGCGTAACTTTCTATCTTTCTGTTGTAACTTTAACCACCTAAAATAAAGATGCTGACAGCAAAGCAAAAGAAGCAGAAAGTCAAATAAGACATTAATAATGCATGTCCACAGATCCTCATTTTCATAGACTGCATCTATACATTTCTATGCTGCATCTACACTTACATGGATATCTTAAATCCTTGCAATCATTTCTAAACCTTCTCCAATGCATCCTCTCCCCCAGTGATCTACGTCTGGGCACCATATGCATGCTCAGAGGTTTTCCTATTTTCTCATCCTACACTCTGTATCAAATGGAGAGTTCTGCTGAAGAAATAAGAAGAGAAGTAGACAACGATGAGTTTTATGGTAACACTTCACCAGTTATTCTCTCTTTCTACAAAATCATTGCAATTCTCCAGGCACCACAAATCTCATCTGTAAAATAGAGATCATAATATCTTATCTTCCTAAAATAAGATGATCCCTGAATGCCCATTCAACTTTAAGGCTCTATTTCAACAGAAATATATGGAGTGATCTTTAGTCTTATCAAATTCAAACTTTATACTTTAGACTTGGGAACACATGCTTATCTATGCTATTAACATGTTGAAGGCATTTGACCTTATCTTTCATTTTGCGTAAGAATAGTATGGGAGCACTTTATACTTTCATCTAAAAGCAAGAAAATATATATTATAGAAAACTTAAATAAAATCATTGTATTTTTCTTTTTAAAATGATTCTTTTGAACATCCTTTTCCCCCGTGCAACCTTCAGCTTGTTGAACATTTCTACATAACCTGGATCTATGGGCTTCATTTGGCTTTCTTTGTTGAATTACCAGAAAATATAGAGAACTGCTTTTGTGCAGTTTTATTTGAATTTTGAAGACAGGTAATTTACTAATCCTCCTTTCAAATGCTTCCTTTGTTCTTTTCTGAGATGTGTATTGACCGAATGTTTCAAGGTCTTCATTGTTTAAAGTCAATGAGGAAATGGAATTCCCTTTGATAAAATAAACTTGTTGACCCAGTCCTTTGCAGAAATAAAAAAAAAAAAATCATCAATGAATAAACATATGTTGATGGAAGTGATTGTATCTCTTGGTGAAACATTTAGCTGCCTATCTTTATAAGATCTGGTATTTTAATAGGAGAGCGTAACTTTCTATCTTTCTGTTGTAACTTTAACCACCTAAAATAAAGATGCTGACAGCAAAGCAAAAGAAGCAGAAAGTCAAATAAGACATTAATAATGCATGTCCACAGATCCTCATTTTCATAGACTGCATCTATACATTTCTATGCTGCATCTACACTTACATGGATATCTTAAATCCTTGCAATCATTTCTAAACCTTCTCCAATGCATCCTCTCCCCCAGTGATCTACGTCTGGGCACCATATGCATGCTCAGAGGTTTTCCTATTTTCTCATCCTACACTCTGTATCAAATGGAGAGTTCTGCTGAAGAAATAAGAAGAGAAGTAGACAACGATGAGTTTTATGGTAACACTTCACCAGTTATTCTCTCTTTCTACAAAATCATTGCAATTCTCCAGGCACCACAAATCTCATCTGTAAAATAGAGATCATAATATCTTATCTTCCTAAAATAAGATGATCCCTGAATGCCCATTCAACTTTAAGGCTCTATTTCAACAGAAATATATGGAGTGATCTTTAGTCTTATCAAATTCAAACTTTATACTTTAGACTTGGGAACACATGCTTATCTATGCTATTAACATGTTGAAGGCATTTGACCTTATCTTTCATTTTGCGTAAGAATAGTATGGGAGCACTTTATGTATCTACAAAATTATCATCTAAAAGCAAGAAAATATATATTATAGAAAACTTAAATAAAATACCTTAATAACTAACACAGGAATATCTCAGCATAGAATTGACACTGTGCTTAAAAACTTATCATGGGAGGAGGTTGCTTGTTGGAAGATGGTGAGTCATATGCTGGGAGACACCAAGATAATAAGAAAGGTAACTAAAATTGAATGAAATTCTTGTGCCTGAGCCAGAATCAAATGGAAATATGGTTTGGAGGGGATAGTCAAATAGAGAAAGGAAAACATGGGAGAGAGGAGCATGGCTAAAGACTAGATGATGCACACAAGAAGCCTCAGTTGAATTTATGCTTTTCACATTGCCTTGAGTGTAAATCCCTCAAACCCATATACTAGAAAGGCTGATTCACAAGCAAAATTCTGTTGTAAGTCTTCATCAGTTCAATCATTTAGTCATGTCTGACTCTTTGTGACCCCATGGGGTTGCATGCCAGGTTTCCCTGTCCTTCACCACCTCCCAGAGCTTGCTCAAACTCATGTTCAGTGACTTGGTGATGCCATTCAACCATCTTGTCCTCTGTCATCCCCTTCTCCTTTGGCCTTCTGTTTTTCCTAACATCGAGCTCTTTTCCAGTGAGTTGTCTTTTCACATCAGGTGGTCAAAGTATTGGAGCTTCATTCCTTCTGATGAATACTCAGGGTTGGTTTCCTTAGAATTGACTGGTTTGACCTCCTTGTAGCCCAAGGGACTCTCAAGAACATTCTCTAACACCACTGGTCAAAGGCATTAATTCTTCACCACTCACAGCTTTCTTTATGGTCTAGCTCTCACATCTATCCATGACTTCTGGGAAAACCATAGCTTTGACTATACAGACTTTTGTTAGCAACATGACGTCTCTGCTTTTTAATATGCTGTCTAGGTTTGTTATAGCTATTATTCCAAGGAGCAAATGTCTTTTAATTTCATGGCTGCAGTCATCATAAGCAGTGATTTTGGAGCCCAAGAAAATAAAGTCTGTCACTGTTTCCATTGTTTGCTCATCCATTTACCATGAAGTGGTGGGACTGGATGCCATGATCTTCTCTTTTTTTTTGAATGTTGTGTTTGATCTACTTTGTAATGCAGGAGATGCTAGTTTGACCTGTGGTCAGGCAGGAAACTG
Organism: Tragulus kanchil; assembly: GCA_022376925.1. Taxonomy (NCBI): domain Eukaryota; kingdom Metazoa; phylum Chordata; class Mammalia; order Artiodactyla; family Tragulidae; genus Tragulus; species Tragulus kanchil. Next base: position 102,720,805 of record JAIOJX010000025.1, on the reverse strand, counting down.
AGATCCCTCATGCCATAGAGCAACTAGTGAACGCATGCGACTACTGAGCTTGTACTCTCCAGAGCCCACAAACTACAACTAGAGTCCACACACCATAGCAAATGGTCTCACATGCTGCAACTGAGATTCTGTGCAGTCAAATTACTGATTTTTTTTATTATAGAAAATGGCTAAGTTCTGTTCATCAGTCCATGCATTAGAGTTGAAGACAATGAAGTCCAGAAATGAGATACTCTCTAAACTTAAATAACTCAGAAAAAGTAGGATCTCAGAACCACAGCAGAAAATGAAAACCTCAGGATAAGTGTTAAATTTATTTCGGTCATGATCTGAAGCTAACTTTTCTAGATATTAAGGGGAGGTGACATATCTCAGCTGATATCTGAATGATGATGATAAAGAGGAGGGGAAAGGTGGTGGTGATGATGACTGGAATTAGGAGAATTTACATTTCCAGAAAAATTTCACCTCCTTTGGAAACAGGAGCTGTATAATCAAGATAGCTAAGAACTATGAACGAAAACATCACAGGGAATTGATAATGATCATAATAAGTTAGGACAGAGGAGTGAAGAACAATCCAGAAAAGAAATGTGAGACCTTGAAGGAGATACTACGAGGTTAGACTACATCTTAACATGCACAACAAGTTTCCATAAAATTAGCATTCCTTTTTGAATCATAATTATTGTAACATTAAAGGAAATAATTGAAATGAATTAGTAGTCTTCTTCAATAAATGTCTTAGCTACTATTTCAACTAATAGAACAGATGCACTTCCAGAATTCATTTATAATAGTAAGATGAAAAGCCACATAAAATGAAGGTGACTAATGTGATAGAGGAAAAAAAAAAAAAAAAGAAAGAAAGAACATGACTTAAAGTTCTAGGATTTAAATTCAACTCTGCTTTAGCTATTGAAAATTATTTATTGAATTTACATGTGCCTGACTTTGTGTTATACCAAGGATATAAAAACAACATGATCTCTGGACTGTAGAAACTCAGTCTACTCAGACAAATGCAAAAACAGATTACTTTATTATAATATAAAATACTACCTTGGCAATTTGAACAGTAAGTGCAGTGCAGTGTAACAGCATAGAGTACAACAAGGAGCTAGACCTCCAGAGTCCAATTTCCGGCCCATGCATTTCACTGTTGTGTGATCATGAGTGATTTATAGAACCTCTCAGTGCCTCAGTGCCCCACTGATAAAATGGAAATACTAAGGTTACTTTATTGAACATTGTGAAATTATTGAACATTGTGAAAGAAAGAGTTCCTGACATCTAGACAGGGTGCATCAAAACCATCGTCTCCACTGTCTTTATCATCACCATCATCATTCATTGCTATGAATAATGCTACTAAAATAAGCACTAATTTCATCTAAGAAAACCAAGAAAATCTTCATAAAGTACATGTCACTGAGAAAAACATGTCAAACAACCTGAACCACACATCCAAAGGTAACGGGAAAAAAAACCCCAGCTGAATTGCTGGCTAAGAATTGCCGGCTATGAGTATAGGGTCAACTGGGTTCCTGTCCCTTTGTAGTTCAGGGAGTTTCTTCATGTAGTTTCTCCAGAAGAACCATTATGATGATCAGCTCAAGCTTGCTCTGCTATCCACACAACAGGCCAATGAATCCCAGAGATGAGGCTTTCAGGCAGAAGAACAACTTTATTCAGAAAACAGGTGACCAAGAAGATAGCAGGCTAGTGACTCAAAATAACCATCTTATCAGAGTCTGGATGCCAGGTTCTTTTATAGACCAGAGATTGGGAGGAGGTGAGAAAGAAAACTAAAAAGGCCATTAATGTTGCAAATATCTCCTAAAATGGCAATCCTCAGGCAAGGGATGCATTAATTTCTCTCTTTCTGCTTTCCACAGGTGGACAGGATTCTGAACAAAGGCACTTTAGCTTAACAGTCAGGCAGAGGGGCTGGATTACCTGAGACAAACTATTAAGTATGATTGTTATAATACAAGCAATGAAAAGCAAGTCAAAGAGACAGTTTCCAACATGGAGTCAGAACTGGATTCCTCACTGCAACAGTCAAATATTTTATTGGTGACCTGAAGCTCCAAAAGATGGAGGGAGAAGCTGCCAGTTGTCTGAAGTTCATATATCTATTGTATTGCACTGATCAAAGAAATTACATCCAGCCCAGTTTCAAAGAGAAAGGAAATAACACTAACTTTTGAATAAAAGAAGGTCAAGGAATCTGTGGCCATCTCTTATACATGTAAAAGGTAGAAGACAGAATAGGGAGTCACATTTAAGAATCAACAGAATATGCTGTTCATCTATGTGTGGAGTAAAAATGAAACATAAGAATTGTGAAGAAGCACAATCAAAATAAGAGGGCCAGGGGCTTCCCTGGTGATCCAGTGGGTAAGGACACTGCCTTGCAGTGCAAGGGGCGCCGGTTCAATCCCTGGCCTGGGAAGATCCCACATGCCATGGAGTGTCTGGATTGATGTGTCCAATTACCGAGCCAGAGCTCTGGAGCACATGTGCCCAGAGCCGGTGCTCTGCGACAACAGAGGCCACTGTGATGGGAGGCCCATACGGGCCAAAGAACAAAGATGGATGAAAATAGATAAATGAAGGACCAATAGAAGTGGCCGCCTGCCCTCCTCCCTTCCCAATCTGTCCTCCCCCCAAAAAATTTAAAAAATAATAAGAGGGCCATTTCTGCAATACTCAAGCATAAGGAATGAAAGGATGCATATTTCAGAAATTTTAGTCCTGAATTGTTCAAGAAATTAAAAAGAAATTCTTACCAAGATGATAATCATATCCAAGAGATTTATTTCAAGATGTTATTTGTGTAAGATGGTTGTAAAAGTGTTACAAAAACACAGCAAAAAGCATATGCTAAATAAAAATAAACTTTATTTTAGAAAGTCACTTTAAGTATGTGGTGATATAATTAAGCTTTATTAATATGCTGTTTATTTAACAGATTAAAATGCATAAGAAGCCATGTCCCATTCATCTTAATTAGACAATATGCTTGTCACAATCATTTGCTTTATATTTTCATTTTCATGAACATTTTGAGGCTGTCCATTGATGCTATTAAAATCAACTTTGCCCTTAGTTTGTAGTTCTCTGATGTCAATGCCATAGCTCTCATGAGGCACTACTCAGCATTTCTCACCTGACCCCTGCCAATGACTGGCTGTTAGATTTCTTAAAAATAGGACAATATGTTCTTGCTTTCTATGATTCAGATTTCAAAATAAGCTCCAAAAGATGGAGGGAGAAGCTGCCAGTTGTCTGAAGTTCATATATCTATTGTATTGCACTGATCAAAGAAATTACATCCAGCCCAGTTTCAAAGAGAAAGGAAATAACACTAACTTTTGAATAAAAGAAGGTCAAGGAATCTGTGGCCATCTCTTATACATGTAAAAGGTAGAAGACAGAATAGGAGTCACATTTAAGAATCAACAGAATATGCTGTTCATCTATGTGTGGAGTAAAAATGAAACATAAGAATTGTGAAGAAGCACAATCAAAATAAGAGGGCCAGGGGCTTCCCTGGTGATCCAGTGGGTAAGGACACTGCCTTGCAGTGCAAGGGGCGCCGGTTCAATCCCTGGCCTGGGAAGATCCCACATGCCATGGAGTGTCTGGATTGATGTGTCCAATTACCGAGCCAGAGCTCTGGAGCACATGTGCCCAGAGCCGGTGCTCTGCGACAACAGAGGCCACTGTGATGGGAGGCCCATACGGGCCAAAGAACAAAGATGGATGAAAATAGATAAATGAAGGACCAATAGAAGTGGCCGCCTGCCCTCCTCCCTTCCCAATCTGTCCTCCCCCCAAAAAATTTAAAAAATAATAAGAGGGCCATTTCTGCAATACTCAAGCATAAGGAATGAAAGGATGCATATTTCAGAAATTTTAGTCCTGAATTGTTCAAGAAATTAAAAAGAAATTCTTACCAAGATGATAATCATATCCAAGAGATTTATTTCAAGATGTTATTTGTGTAAGATGGTTGTAAAAGTGTTACAAAAACACAGCAAAAAGCATATGCTAAATAAAAATAAACTTTATTTTAGAAAGTCACTTTAAGTATGTGGTGATATAATTAAGCTTTATTAATATGCTGTTTATTTAACAGATTAAAATGCATAAGAAGCCATGTCCCATTCATCTTAATTAGACAATATGCTTGTCACAATCATTTGCTTTATATTTTCATTTTTCATGAACATTTTGAGGCTGTCCATTGATGCTATTAAAATCAACTTTGCCCTTAGTTTGTAGTTCTCTGATGTCAATGCCATAGCTCTCATGAGGCACTACTCAGCATTTCTCACCTGACCCCCTGCCAATGACTGGCTGTTAGATCTGCTCTGGGGCTAAGAACAGCTACAAGAAAATGACTATGTGGATTTTCATGTGCTCAATAGTGTTCTTGCTTTCTTTCTATGATTCAGATTTCAAAATATTCCCATGAATTTCACACAACCATAGGGGTGAAATAATACATACTAGCTGATGTAGAATATCAAATTCTAGAGCTGTAAGAGATTTTCAAAATTATCCCTTCTAATTTTTTCCAAACTCGATCATTCATTCACCATTTTCTCCACAATGTACCAACCACTGACATATTATTTTTTTGTAATTTGTTTACAGTTTTTACTTAATATATTTTAAGAGAAAAGTACATATTGCTATGACAAATAGAAAACTCATTGAAGCTGACATCACTGAGGATGATAATACATATGAATATAACCAAAACAAAACAATATTAATAGATTCTAGCTCAATGTTTATGTCTGACTGAAGCTTAGTGCCCTAGACTCATTTACTTTGTTAAAAAATTATTTCTCAAGTCTGAGATTGCCAGGATCAAATGGAAATTTTCTCCTTGAGCCAGAATGATTAGAAGACAGTTATAAAGACACAAACGTTTCCTTCATGTCATCCAATGGACAGTGCCTTTGAGGCACCATCAATCGTTCTGGTATTTTTGGTGGTACGGGACCCTTGCTTGGGAAACCCTTACTATTCTTTTTCCCCAATTAAAGACTTACTTACTGAGTATACCTTGTGCTCAAATCTTGATTTCTAATACCATTTCTGATCAAAGAAACCAGGGCTTCTTGGAAATTCTAAAACTGAGATAAGAAATATATAAATTTAACTTAGAGCATCTTGTAGTGACAGAAAGTAAGGACATTTGGGGAAAAAAGAAATCAGGTCACAATGATAGGATATGTCAAAGGGACATAGGAGTCAGCCAAAAAAGCTTCCAGTGGACAAAGTTGTAACAATTTGGGCAACAATGTCAAGTATTATTGGATTATAGAGCAAAATATAAAATAAATATCATGCTACAAAAAAATCAATGAGTGAATGAGGAAGAAGAGACAAATCCCTTATATAGAAGAATTTCAAATCATATACATAGATACTTCATTCTGAAGAAGGTGCTATGTATCCATCATTCCTTAATTGTGGATTGAGCAGAGTGACTTTCTTTAATTTTGCAGTGGAGTAACTTGACATTTATTTATTATTTATTATTTATTTATTTATTACCTGAACAGTGATCAAGGTCAATAGTAATAGTAATAAGTCATTTTGATAATATGTACCCTTGATACGATGTGAGGACAATACTCAGAACTCCAGGATAATCATGAGAAAACATCAGACAAATCCCAACAGGGAAACATTCTACAAAGCATCTAATGAATACTACTCAAAACTATCAAGGGCATCAAGAACAAAGAAAGACTGAGACATGACAACAAAATGTAATGTGGTTCCTGGATAAGCACCTGAAACCAAAAAAAAAAAAAAAAAAAAGACATAAGAAAATCTGAATAAAGCATGGATTTTTAATAAAGTATGGAACCAATAATGTATTGGTTCATTAACTGTAACAAATGTACCATGCTAATGTAAGATGTTAATAATAAGGGAAACTGGGAATGGAATATATAAGAACTCTTCATGCTATCTTAACTTTTCAGTAAATTTAACATTCTTCTAAAAAATAACCAAACTTCTTTTTTTTTTTAAAAAAAAAAAAGAAGCATATATATTTATCCATTTAGCACATGCTTTTCAAGTGTCTAATAGATGCCAAAGTCCAAGCTAGATGCAAAGGGTACAAGATGATAGTTAACCCTAGTGGAAGTGAATTGACACTCCAAAAATTAAGTGTTCCACCCAAAGTCACCAAGCTGGAAAAAAGAACTGTCTCCAGACCCATGATTTTTCCACTCAGCATTAGCAGCCTACTTCCTTCAACATTCTGACATATTCAAGAAGATATTTTTTGTTGAGTTATTGTATGTAAGTGAACCCCAAGTCAATCAGCAAATTTTTATTAAAGGTCTATCATGTTCCCAGGACCGAGCCACTTGCTAAAAATTGAAAAGGGAACTAGTGGTCTCTGCTCCCTGTGACTATACAAAAATATACAAACATAAGATATGAGGGGTAAGGATTGCCAAACAATAGTAGTCAAACAAAATGGGAATGTTTTAGAAGAAAAGGGGCCTTACACTGGGCTATTGTTCCAGGTAGAGTGTTCATTTGGGCAAGGATTTATTATTATTATTATTATTATTATTATTATTAAAGTCTTATAATTTGTTTAAGAACATGATTTCAAAAGCTTGACTTCCTGTGTTCCAGTACCAGGTATTCTACTCACAAGATTTGTGATCTTCTATAGGTTGCTGAAGCCCAACTCTTTCCTCATTTGTAAAATGGGGCAATAATGGTATATTCCTGATAGAGTTAATTTAAGTATTCCATCAAATATCAGCCAGGGTTCCAAGGAAAAGTATGACCCATTCACTTAGGGGTACTAAAAAGAATATGTTTTATGAGTCATAGTCATATATATACAAATTAATCATAAATACACAGTTGACAATGGCATGAGTTTAAATGAATTCGAGTTTGAACATTAGACAGTAGTAGGAAATGAAGTTGAAGAGGTAGTTCATAAAATCTTTGGCAAACAAAAAGCATACTGCTAAAATATCTATTGCTCCACATAGAGGGACAAGTTAGGAAGTGGTAAGGGGCAGTGAGGTACAAGGGAAGGATTCAAGCTTCCAGACATAGATGTACGCTCACTCATGGCTACGTTTTTTAGCAAATTTCTTTACCCTCTGAACCTATGTAATTTTATGTATCAGCTTGGCTGGACAATGGAGTGCCCAAATATTTGGTCAAACATTGTTCTGGGTGTGTCTGTAAGGGTGTTTCTGAATGAGTTCTTGTCTTTCGTCACTAAGCTGGATCCAACTCTTTGGTGACCCCATGGACTGTAGCCTGCCAGGCTCCTCTGTCCGTAGAATTCTCCAGGCAAGAATATTGGAGTGGGCAGCCATTCCCTTCTCTGAGGGATCTTCTTGACCAAGAGACGCAACCTGGGTCTCCCACATTGCAGGCAGATTCTTTTACCATCTGAGCCGCCAAGGAATAGGAATCAATCCAGTGTCTCCAGTTAGGAAGACTGATTCTTTAACATTGAGCCATCAGAAAGTAACGATGGACTCAAAATAGGTTTCACCCCTAGAAACTGTGTCTCTGCTCCTGTGACTATACAAAAATATACAAACATAAGATATGAGGGGTAAGGATTGCCAAACAATAGTAGTCAAACAAAATGGGAATGTTTTAGAAGAAAAGGGGCCTTACACTGGGCTATTGTTCCAGGTAGAGTGTTCATTTGGGCAAGGATTTATTATTATTATTATTATTATTATTATTATTAAAGTCTTATAATTTGTTTAAGAACATGATTTCAAAAGCTTGACTTCCTGTGTTCCAGTACCAGGTATTCTACTCACAAGATTTGTGATCTTCTATAGGTTGCTGAAGCCCAACTCTTTCCTCATTTGTAAAATGGGGCAATAATGGTATATTCCTGATAGAGTTAATTTAAGTATTCCATCAAATATCAGCCAGGGTTCCAAGGAAAAGTATGACCCATTCACTTAGGGGTACTAAAAAGAATATGTTTTATGAGTCATAGTCATATATATACAAATTAATCATAAATACACAGTTGACAATGGCATGAGTTTAAATGAATTCGAGTTTGAACATTAGACAGTAGTAGGAAATGAAGTTGAAGAGGTAGTTCATAAAATCTTTGGCAAACAAAAAGCATACTGCTAAAATATCTATTGCTCCACATAGAGGGACAAGTTAGGAAGTGGTAAGGGGCAGTGAGGTACAAGGGAAGGATTCAAGCTTCCAGACATAGATGTACGCTCACTCATGGCTACGTTTTTTAGCAAATTTCTTTACCCTCTGAACCTATGTAATTTTATGTATCAGCTTGGCTGGACAATGGAGTGCCCAAATATTTGGTCAAACATTGTTCTGGGTGTGTCTGTAAGGGTGTTTCTGAATGAGTTCTTGTCTTTCGTCACTAAGCTGGATCCAACTCTTTGGTGACCCCATGGACTGTAGCCTGCCAGGCTCCTCTGTCCGTAGAATTCTCCAGGCAAGAATATTGGAGTGGGCAGCCATTCCCTTCTCTGAGGGATCTTCTTGACCAAGAGACGCAACCTGGGTCTCCCACATTGCAGGCAGATTCTTTTACCATCTGAGCCGCCAAGGAATAGGAATCAATCCAGTGTCTCCAGTTAGGAAGACTGATTCTTTAACATTGAGCCATCAGCGAAAAGTAACATTTGAATGGGTACTCTGAAGAAAGTAGGTTTCCACCCCTAATGATGGGTGGGGCCCATCCAATCAACTGATGACCTGCATAGGACAAAAAAGGCTAAGTATATAGGAACTCCTACCGGACTATTAAGCCGGGCAATGGGTCTTTGTAGCCTTCAGATTCTAACTGAAACAAGGGCTCTTCTTGCTTCTCAAGCCTGGTGGCTTTCAGACTGGTGCTTAAACCATCAACTCTTCTAGTCCTCAGACCTTCAGACTCACAATAAAAGTACATCACCTGCTCTCCTGGGTCTCCAAGTTGCTGACAGCAGATCTTAGAAATTTTCATCCTCCATAACTACATAAACCTATACCTCATAATAAATCTTTTTCTATATATACATAATAAAAATTGGTTCCGTTTGTCTGGAGAAGCCTAATTCAGAGTCCCAAAATGCCCGAATTTATAAAAAGGGATCATCAAGAGAATTCAGTGAGAAAACTATGCACTTATTACCAGCACATAGTAGGCATTCAATGGATGTGTTTGTTCCCTTTGCTCAGTTGACGGACTGGAAGCCCAGTCCGTAGAAATAAAATAAAGGGCTATCTTTCTAATAGACATCCTTTCTGCTTCCAGTCTTTAATAGAGTTCATTAATATCTATCAAACATTCCTGGGAATGGAAATATAAAGCTATCGTTGCTCTATATGTGGCAGCCTAATGAGCCAGATTCTCCCAGTGAGGCAATAATTTACTCAAAGGTCCCAGAGTGGCCAGCATGAGTTAAGACAGCTTTCCAAATTGACCAGTTCTTGCACAAAGAGATTGCATTATTATGCTACCCTTTCTGTGCGATTTGCTCAACGAAGCTCTATGCAGGATAAACCAATGTGATATCTGACCTCTAGGATCTTTACCTGCAGGGATTTTCATGCCAACTTCAACCCCTCCCCAAATTATGCAGTCAGCTCTCCTAGTTTCAAGCCAATGGAGTTCTCCTAAGCCACAGCTTCTGATTAAGTCATGCATATCCACTTCCCTGGGGAAGGAAGGGAGGGGCTGAGGAGGCAGGGGAAATGGTGGTATTGGGGGCTGGGGGAAGGACAACACTGGGCAATTTCTCAAGCTCCATTTTTCAGTAAAACGTCTTAATATTTGTGTGCATAAGAGTTTTTTTTTTATGTTGGCCAATCCATATTGGATGATGATATATGTCACTTCACAGTGATGGAAGGCCCAGCTGCAGAAGCCATTTTCCAAAGTCAAGGATTGCAGTCCCAGTGCTAATTTGGGAAGAGATATGATTATGACCTTAACAATGGTACCAGAAGGCTCTCCATCACTCCTTCTGAGTTTGGACAATGCCAGTGGAAAGACTGGATTGCATTTTCTTCACCAGAGTTTGATGTTTAAACACATTAGAAACTACTTAGCCAAAATGGCTGAATAAAATGATATCAAAAAGAATCTAGTAAAAAGAGCAGTGCCTTACAAAGCAGAAAACTAAGTTATCAGACCTCTTACCGTCCTGTCAGTGTCTTCTTGAGCAAGTCAAGTATACTGCTGCCTCAGTCCCTTAGAGATTACTCTTCCCTGCCACACTTTCTACAATCTGTCTTGCTTCTTCACCTCATTTAAGCCTCTCACCTTGCTTTATTCTTCGTCAAAGAACTTAATATTTCAATAAAAAGTCATCTATTATGTGTTTATTCATGTATTGGTCCCTTGTCTCCACTTGTAAGCTCTATAAGAGTAAGAACTTTATATTTTGTCCATTCTCATGTTCCTAAACTGCAGAATAGTGTCTGATAAGTAGTAGGCACTCAATAAATAATTGTTAGAGAATGAATGAACAAATGAGGTGGAACAGGGAAGGCACTGAAAATTTTGGTTTTTGCCCTTAGGAAAAATGAAAGATATCCATGTCCCTTAACTGTTTGAGTTTTGGTTCATTTCCCAGGATATCTTGATTGAATTTATTTCATGTATACTTTTTATCTGTCCTTCTCATGAAAAATTAGACCATCTTTTATTATTTTTTCTTAAACCATGGGAAAATGTAATTTTTCTAGTTCAGAATTTATAAGAGCAGGCCTTCAGATAGAATATAAAAATAAAGGTCTGTGATTTCCAAACCTGGTTGTATATCAAAATCACGAACAGACATCTTTAAAACTCTAAATTCCTGAGCCCTACCCTTGAAAAATTCTAATTCATTGGTAAAACCAGAATTTGTACATTTCAAACATTCCCTAGTCAATTCAAATGTACATCCATGCTGGAGAACTAATGAGTTATCTGACAAATCCCTTTTGGCTCTGTGTATTATTACCAGAGATCTGAGCAAGCACCATGGTTGCTGAGATCTATTTTGGAAGAATAACAGTCATATTCACATCAGACACCATTCAAATTGAGTTAAGCCATAGGAATTTCTGATTAAGTGGATAGAGCAGAGAAGTCAAGCAGGTGTGTTTTCCTTTATGCTAAAAATCTATCCTCAGGGAACAGAAGCCCCTTCATTTTTCTGGGCATGGAATAAAGCGTTTGACCCCATGAGGAAGCACAGTAAATACAAGGTAGTACAACTCTAAACCTAGAAGCAGGAATTAAGGCAAAATCTTGACTCTGTGCACTAAGGCAGCATGATGGATGGCCTGAGGTGAATGTGAAAACATTCATTCAGCCTTCTATGAGTGTCTACTGAGCATCTACATGGTCTAGAATATACCAGTGAGCAAGATGGTCTCTGACCTCCAGAAACATACACTGATATAAGAGAAAGAGATGTTTTAAACATAACAATACAGAAGAATTGGATTCCAGTGGGTAAACATTTTAAGAAATGTCTCCCTTACTAATGAGATGAGGGAAGTTAGATCTGAGGTAAAAATGGAAGGATGGGTTAAAGATGACAAACAGGAAGTAGAAAGAGGAAAAAGAGTGCTGCAGAATGTAAAAAGAGCAAAGAGTTTGGTTCAGACTTATGTTACAGCTTCAGTATTTAAAGAAGTGACAGTGAAGAGAAAATAGAATGACAGAGATTATAAGTCTGAAGTGGTACAGGTGAGTTTGTTTGGAAGACTGTGGATAAATATTTTATTGTCCCTTGAAAAATTAAAACCATCTTTTATGTACCATCTTTTATTATTTTCTTAAACCATGGGAAAATGTAATTTTCTAGTTCAGAATTTATAAGAGCAGGCCTTCAGATAGAATATAAAAATAAAGGTCTCTGATTTCCAAACCTGGTTGTATATCAAAATCACGAACAGACATCTTTAAAACTCTAAATTCCTGAGCCCTACCCTTGAAAAATTCTAATTCATTGGTAAAACCAGAATTTGTACATTTCAAACATTCCCTAGTCAATTCAAATGTACATCCATGCTGGAGAACTAATGAGTTATCTGACAAATCCCTTTTGGCTCTGTGTATTATTACCAGAGATCTGAGCAAGCACCATGGTTGCTGAGATCTATTTTGGAAGAATAACAGTCATATTCACATCAGACACCATTCAAATTGAGTTAAGCCATAGGAATTTCTGATTAAGTGGATAGAGCAGAGAAGTCAAGCAGGTGTGTTTTCCTTTATGCTAAAAATCTATCCTCAGGGAACAGAACCCCCTTCATTTTTCTGGGCATGGAATAAAGCGTTTGACCCCATGAGGAAGCACAGTAAATACAAGGTAGTACAACTCTAAACCTAGAAGCAGGAATTAAGGCAAAATCTTGACTCTGTGCACTAAGGCAGCATGATGGATGGCCTGAGGTGAATGTGAAAACATTCATTCAGCCTTCTATGAGTGTCTACTGAGCATCTACATGGTCTAGAATATACCAGTGAGCAAGATGGTCTCTGACCTCCAGAAACATACACTGATATAAGAGAAAGAGATGTTTTAAACATAACAATACAGAAGAATTGGATTCCAGTGGGTAAACATTTTAAGAAATGTCTCCCTTACTAATGAGATGAGGGAAGTTAGATCTGAGGTAAAAATGGAAGGATGGGTTAAAGATGACAAACAGGAAGTAGAAAGAGGAAAAAGAGTGCTGCAGAATGTAAAAAGAGCAAAGAGTTTGGTTCAGACTTATGTTACAGCTTCAGTATTTAAAGAAGTGACAGTGAAGAGAAAATAGAATGACAGAGATTATAAGTCTGAAGTGGTACAGGTGAGTTTGTTTGGAAGACTGTGGATAATATTTTATTGTGGTTTTTAAAAAGTAATTCAGCAAATATAGATTGAGTTCATCCAAGATGCAGATTGTGCCTAACACAGGTCAATCATTGTTCTTTGGACTGAGGATATGGTAGGAAACAAGGACAGACCAGACCCTGGAAACCCCAAGAAAAACATCTGAATAATCAAACAATATACAAGAGAATAAAATGTAATCATGGTTCAAGTGATGGTTATTTATGGTAAGTTTGGCAATGGATATGGAAAGCAAAGAACACTTAAATGACCATCTCCAGAGACACAGCATATGGAACAGCACCCTTGCAGAGCTCACCTGACCCTTGGATGAACCTGATTCTGTCTGGATGAGAAACTAAATTCTAAACTCCACTATATGAGGGATAGGAACTTTATATTCAACCTGCTTCAGTGCATGGATTCTAGTTCAGTGGATCCAGCTATAATGTTCTAAGAAGAAATTACTTAAAAGAATTGAAACTGGGGCTTCACCCACTTATTTTTACAAAACAAACAAATCCTATGCACTTGGAAAGTTGTATAATTAAGCTGAAATACTGAAGTAAATATAAGACACTCAAATGTTCTCTCTAAACTCCAGTGACCACTGAACTAACCTTAAAATAATTCTGAAGGTGACGACAAAACAAAAGGTTTAAAGTCAAGATTAAATCTACATTTATTTTTTCTATCTTTTATATTTGACTCTGTGCACTAAGGCAGCATGATGGATGGCCTGAGGTGAATGTGAAAACATTCATTCAGCCTTCTATGAGTGTCTACTGAGCATCTACATGGTCTAGAATATACCAGTGAGCAAGATGGTCTCTGACCTCCAGAAACATACACTGATATAAGAGAAAGAGATGTTTTAAACATAACAATACAGAAGAATTGGATTCCAGTGGGTAAACATTTTAAGAAATGTCTCCCTTACTAATGAGATGAGGGAAGTTAGATCTGAGGTAAAAATGGAAGGATGGGTTAAAGATGACAAACAGGAAGTAGAAAGAGGAAAAAGAGTGCTGCAGAATGTAAAAAGAGCAAAGAGTTTGGTTCAGACTTATGTTACAGCTTCAGTATTTAAAGAAGTGACAGTGAAGAGAAAATAGAATGACAGAGATTATAAGTCTGAAGTGGTACAGGTGAGTTTGTTTGGAAGACTGTGGATAATATTTTATTGTGGTTTTTAAAAAGTAATTCAGCAAATATAGATTGAGTTCATCCAAGATGCAGATTGTGCCTAACACAGGTCAATCATTGTTCTTTGGACTGAGGATATGGTAGGAAACAAGGACAGACCAGACCCTGGAAACCCCAAGAAAAACATCTGAATAATCAAACAATATACAAGAGAATAAAAATGTAATCATGGTTCAAGTGATGGTTATTTATGGTAAGTTTGGCAATGGATATGGAAAGCAAAGAACACTTAAATGACCATCTCCAGAGACACAGCATATGGAACAGCACCCTTGCAGAGCTCACCTGACCCTTGGATGAACCTGATTCTGTCTGGATGAGAAACTAAATTCTAAACTCCACTATATGAGGGATAGGAACTTTATATTCAACCTGCTTCAGTGCATGGATTCTAGTTCAGTGGATCCAGCTATAATGTTCTAAGAAGAAATTACTTAAAAGAATTGAAACTGGGGCTTCACCCACTTATTTTTACAAAACAAACAAATCCTATGCACTTGGAAAGTTGTATAATTAAGCTGAAATACTGAAGTAAATATAAGACACTCAAATGTTCTCTCTAAACTCCAGTGACCACTGAACTAACCTTAAAATAATTCTGAAGGTGACGACAAAACAAAAGGTTTAAAGTCAAGATTAAATCTACATTTATCTTCTTTTATTTTATAATGAGGTGAACTTGTTTGTTATTCCCTTGAAAATCAGCTGATAGCAGTGCACCTTTTGAGTTATTGTATTAAGATCTTATAAATCTCTTCTCAACCTTGCATGTGAATGATTCATAGGTGTAAAATGAAAAGGGTGGCTTATAGTAAAAGGAAGAAAGGATCCATAATCCAAATGGTCATAGGCAAGAAGAATTAAATCACAGTAAGACATACAAAAGAGATAAGATCTGAATGGGTTAACAGAGGTTAATCAAAATGTGTTCTCACTCCAGGGGGTAAAAAAAAAAAAAGAGGGGAAGTGTAAAATAATTGATAGCCTCAGGAGAAATACAAAAGCTATGGGTAAAACGTGCATCCTAGAAGGAGCATGTTAGGAAAAATAAGGAAATTTGGATGCAATCCTTTTAAGAAAAGGCCTTGGTAACAAAGGGAAAGTCCTGTAAGACAAGATTGTGCTTTGCTTTGGGTGTTTTAATTTTCTTCTCAATCACTCCAAGAGCTCTCTTGTCTCTCTTCCTCAAGACTCTCTTTATCTGTTTCCTCTACTGAAGCTACATTGGAATAACCCTGATCTTGTGAGTTGATTTCTAAATGTGTTTTCAAAGTAAGTTCATCTTCATCACTTAAAGAGAGGTTTATCTACCTTTTGCCAGAAAAGCTGTTTGATCAAGTCATTTAACATCATATATTTGGGATATAGGCAATAAACGTTGTTGAGATCAAGAGGAGTTTTGTACTTAAAATGAGTCTGTAGTTGTTGAGTAACCTCCAAGAAAATGCAGTGTCCTGTTTTGTTTGGGAGTTAGATGAGAGTGGTTTTTATATCTTTCTTTACGTTCAGCTTTTAAGATGGTTCCAGAAGATTCCATGCAATCCACAAAAACAAACATACAAACTATAGGATTATACACACACACAAGTTACATCCACATTTAAACCATGAGAGGTACAAACAGACCCAAACTGAGCAAATGTTTTAAACAGTAGGTAATTTTAGACACTTTTTTGTAACTGAAATAGTAGCTAAAAAATATTATATTAGCATATATGGTTTAAAAATTAAATGATAGCTTGGATTTCCTCATTCAATGGCTCCAGCAAAGTTCATCTTAAATTTAAAGAAAGTATCATAGTACAAAATGCAGTATAAATGGCAAAATAAACCTCATTCATGATTTGTAATTTTGAAGAAACATACCTAATCTCTACCAGAAAGAGAAGCAGCTGAAGAGATATACCACTGCAATTGATACTTATTTAAATCTCTAATCTGACTTCTGAAGAAGATATCTAAACTGATACAGATATTTCATCTAGTGTATCACTAGGTGAAACTATAATTAAAAATATACTGATACTGAAAGAGGCCCTTAAAGAAGTTATTTAACAGAAATATGGAAAGAAAAATTCAAAAGCCAAATTTCAAGATAGACACAGATTCCAGCCTTTCTGTTTCCCAGTTAGATTTCACCTAAGCTGTCTCTTTTTTCCCTAAGTCCCCTGAGCCATGTAGTCTGAAATTAAAACATCCAGTTTAGGGGTAGTGAGGATCTCTTGGCTTTATTTTCACTAAGTTTTCTTACCTTTGTAAATAAAGAAAACAATCCTGATACTGGGAACTTGATCCAAGTGGCTTAGCTACCTAGGAAAGCATCTTGGACCTTCTTAAAGAACTCTGTTTCAGCAAATCATTAGCAGGAACAAAGTTAAGTGGAAAACTTCATATCTATAATGCTGAACCAAAGAATTAAAATTCCTATTTCTACAGGAGCTAAATTTTGAAAAATTCTATCAATAGATCTGAGAGAGAAATATGGTATATAAAAGTAGAATAGCATGATTGCTACATTTGAGCCTCCTTCAAAATGCTGAGTTTTCCTCATCCTGATAGTTTTCCCTTTAGTATACATGGAATGGAAAGTAATTAAGCCTTCTGAGACAGTCAGTGAACATACTCAATAACAATCATCTTTATTTCTCCTTTCAGAACATGCATAAAGATTAAGTTTTATTGTTACTGAAAAATAAGACTATATATAACTAGCTTTCATCAGAACAATAACACGTGGTTAGACTAATATTTCTAAAGGTATTTTATATTCCAAATTCTAACAATAAATTTGGTCAACTGAAACCCTAGTGTCCACAAGGATGAACACCCAGCACTTGAAGAAATTTTGAAATTCTGAGATCAAAACCCCATATCTGATAGATGAAGGATCTAGTGAGTTGTATAGTGAGTTAGTCGCTGAGATGAGAAAGCAAAACAGATTTCCAGACCATAGCTTTGCCTAATCCACTCTCCTGTCTCTCTTTGTACCTTGTCCTTGTAAAATGACTTGCACACAAAATTGGTAAAGGCACAGTGATTTTCAAAGGATCGTACGATGCCCATTGAGCTTGGAAGAGGGTCATTATAGAGAGAAAGGAGATATTCTTAATATTTTACAGAAAAAATTCAAGTTATTAAAGAAGATAATTTATGCAAAACAGAATACTGCCCAGCAGGCAGAAAGTCTCCCTTCCATCCTATAACTGTAATAAACCACTATTGACTTCATCGTAGTCTTTTTCTTTTTTCTCCTCCTCCCCTACTGGCTGTACTTCTCCTCCCACCCCCCATTACCACTTTCTCTTTTCCTTCTTGTTTTTCCTCTTTATTATCATCATCATTACCATCATCAACCAAGCTTCGTTCACTTCACAACCACCCTAGGACAAGGAGCATGGGAAGGTGTGAGTTTCACCAGCACCCAATAGAGTATGGAGTTCTTCACCCACATTTTGCACCCACTTATTAGTAACCTTTCCCTGAATTCTTTGGCCAATATAAACAGTTCTCCACAAATCAATAGCACATTTTTAGCAGCCTCAAAGGACTGTCTCCTAGTGTGTGTGTGTTGAAATAAACGTCTTCAGAGTCAAATATGCTTTTCCCAGAGAAAATGAAATAAACAGTTTCGATGAATCAAGGCCACCACTTGAAACAGGGATGATGGAAAAGCTAACTAGACTCCCCAGAAGAGATGAACCTGACTCGAATGCTCTCTTTGTATCTTCGGCTTCTTTATGTGAAAAAAAACACTTAATTATGACATTTCAATACTGAAATAAAATTAGTTTGGGATTTATTCCTCACTCTTGAGAGGAAATTATGCTCCATTTTTAACTGTACAAGAAAACTACCAATTCATCTGTGAGTGATAAGCAGTGTTATTTTTGTGCACATAAAACTAACTTACACGGGATCTGCTCAAGGCTTCACTTGTTGTGGGCAACTTGACATCCAAACTCCTGCTTACAGAAACTTTTATGGACACCTCACATGCCACACTGCTGGCACTGCCAGCTCCTCACATTGGTTAAATTTCTTTAGCAACGGTAACCATAGTCAACTAGAGCAACATAGATGGTTTGTATCCCATATCTGTGGCTTGTTATAAAGGACCAAAATAAAAGGTTTAGAGAATTGATTTTCAAAGGATCGTACGATGCCCATTGAGCTTGGAAGAGGGTCATTATAGAGAGAAAGGAGATATTCTTAATATTTTACAGAAAAAATTCAAGTTATTAAAGAAGATAATTTATGCAAAACAGAATACTGCCCAGCAGGCAGAAAGTCTCCCTTCCATCCTATAACTGTAATAAACCACTATTGACTTCATCGTAGTCTTTTCTTTTTCTCCTCCTCCCCTACTGGCTGTACTTCTCCTCCCACCCCCCATTACCACTTTCTCTTTTCCTTCTTGTTTTTCCTCTTTATTATCATCATCATTACCATCATCAACCAAGCTTCGTTCACTTCACAACCACCCTAGGACAAGGAGCATGGGAAGGTGTGAGTTTCACCAGCACCCAATAGAGTATGGAGTTCTTCACCCACATTTTGCACCCACTTATTAGTAACCTTTCCCTGAATTCTTTGGCCAATATAAACAGTTCTCCACAAATCAATAGCACATTTTTAGCAGCCTCAAAGGACTGTCTCCTAGTGTGTGTGTGTTGAAATAAACGTCTTCAGAGTCAAATATGCTTTTCCCAGAGAAAATGAAATAAACAGTTTCGATGAATCAAGGCCACCACTTGAAACAGGGATGATGGAAAAGCTAACTAGACTCCCCAGAAGAGATGAACCTGACTCGAATGCTCTCTTTGTATCTTCGGCTTCTTTATGTGAAAAAAAACACTTAATTATGACATTTCAATACTGAAATAAAATTAGTTTGGGATTTATTCCTCACTCTTGAGAGGAAATTATGCTCCATTTTTAACTGTACAAGAAAACTACCAATTCATCTGTGAGTGATAAGCAGTGTTATTTTTGTGCACATAAAACTAACTTACACGGGATCTGCTCAAGGCTTCACTTGTTGTGGGCAACTTGACATCCAAACTCCTGCTTACAGAAACTTTTATGGACACCTCACATGCCACACTGCTGGCACTGCCAGCTCCTCACATTGGTTAAATTTCTTTAGCAACGGTAACCATAGTCAACTAGAGCAACATAGATGGTTTGTATCCCATATCTGTGGCTTGTTATAAAGGACCAAAATAAAAGGTTTAGAGAATTATCTGATCCAGCTTAACCTAAATATTTTTGTACCAAATAGAGTATGTCCAACATCATAATATCCTTAGTTAATGAATCATATATTAAGGTATTGTTTAATATGTTAGTAAAGTCTAAAAACCATGTAATAAATATTAAAGGTCACAGAATCAATGGAGTTTCACTCTTCCTTAAGTGCCTCTGGAAAGGACTTAATTTAGATTTAATAAAAGAGTTATTATATTATTTATTTGATTATAAATATGCTAATGTAAATGCCATGCTATAAATACTTCTGCTAATTAAATACTAGCTGAGTTATAGTGGTTACTTTAGGCACAACTAGCAGTTTATTAAGATCTCTGAGTTGAAACTCAATAACAATGTTCTCAATAATGCATTGATATTTAAAAGGTAATAACCATATTATAATCAATGCATTGCCTTTAGATGGATTTTTTCTATTCATTGTTAGTTTAAAACTAGTTATTAGTAGCATATTTACTAAGCTTTGATTGTTTAAGAGATATTCATCTTAATAAAAAAAAGATTGTTATGTTCCAATAGATACTAATAATAATCAGTTTATATTTAATTAAAATATAATAACTCCCTCATTAAGCCTAAATTAAATCCTTATTTGAAATATTCAATTTAAACTGCAACTGAAAATATCACTATAGAAAATTACAACTTTTCGTTGTTGTTGTTCAGTCTCAAGTCATGTCCAACTCTTTGTAACTCCATGGACTGCAGCACACCAGGCTTCCCTATCCTTCACCATCTCCCAGAGTTTGCTCAAATTCATGTCCACTGAGTCAGTGATGCTATCTAATCATCTCATCCCCTGCTGGCCTTTTCTCCTTTTCCCTTCAATCTTTCCACAGCATCAGGGTCTTTTCCAATACGTCATCTCTTTGTATCAGGTGGCCAAAGTATTGGAGCTTCAGCATCAGTCCTTCCAATGAATATTCAGGGTTGATTTCCTTTAGGATGGACTGGTTTGGTCTCCTTGCAGTCCAAGGGACTCTCAAGAGTCTTCTCCAACACCACAGTCCAAAGATACCAATTCTTTGGGGCTCGGCCTTCTTTATGGTCCAACTCTCACATCTATACATGACTACTAGAAAAACCATAGCTTTTGACCATACAGATCTTTGTTAGGAAAGTGATAACCCTGCTTTTAAATATATTGCCTAGGTTTGTCATAGCTTTCCTTCCAAGGAAAAACTGTCTTTTAATTTCATGGCTGCAGCCACCATGTACAGTGATTTTGGAGCCCAAGAAAATGAAATCTGTCACTGCTTATATTTTTTCCCCTTCTATTTACCATGAAGTGATGGAACCAGATACCACTACCTTAGTTTTTTGAATGTTGAGTTTTAAGCCAGCTTTTTTCACTCTTATCTTTCACCCTCATCAAAAGACTCTTTAGTTCCTCTTCACTTTCTGCGATTAAAGAAATACTGCTACAGAAAATTACACACCTTACCCTTTCACAAGCACAGGGAGAGATGGTCCTAACCACCCAAGATGAAATGTCATAGGACATTGAAAAATGCCTTGAGTACTCTTTAAGACCATATATATAAATCAGAAAATGGGACAAGTTTTAAAGTAACCAACATTTCTCATTGAATTCTTATTTAAATATTTTCTACAATCAATAAATTGTGATTAACTATAAACTAAATGAAATTCTGAAGCATTTGACGCTCTTAAATAAGTTATATCAATTAAAGTGAAAGGGAAGCTCTACCAGATTTTCTTCATTTTTCCCTTCAGATCCTCTTTTAACCCTTCACTGCCTAGGTCTCTGCCTCATCAAGGTTCTTCAACCACTAGATTTCCATCAGGCTTGGCCAACAGGAAGCTCAAACAAAAGATTGAAGTGAAAATGTGGAGGTTATTATCTTTTTCCTTTTATCTCTTTTTGCTGAGCTGTCTTTGCCAATGGTTATGTTTCAGTACTCAAAGCCACAGGTTCTATCTGACAGCCCTTCTGATAGCTTCAGCTCTCAGCTTTAAACAGGGTTGATTTCCTTTAGGATGGACTGGTTTGGTCTCCTTGCAGTCCAAGGGACTCTCAAGAGTCTTCTCCAACACCACAGTCCAAAGATACCAATTCTTTGGGGCTCGGCCTTCTTTATGGTCCAACTCTCACATCTATACATGACTACTAGAAAAACCATAGCTTTTGACCATACAGATCTTTGTTAGGAAAGTGATAACCCTGCTTTTAAATATATTGCCTAGGTTTGTCATAGCTTTCCTTCCAAGGAAAAACTGTCTTTTAATTTCATGGCTGCAGCCACCATGTACAGTGATTTTGGAGCCCAAGAAAATGAAATCTGTCACTGCTTATATTTTTTCCCCTTCTATTTACCATGAAGTGATGGAACCAGATACCACTACCTTAGTTTTTTGAATGTTGAGTTTTAAGCCAGCTTTTTTCACTCTTATCTTTCACCCTCATCAAAAGACTCTTTAGTTCCTCTTCACTTTCTGCGATTAAAGAAATACTGCTACAGAAAATTACACACCTTACCCTTTCACAAGCACAGGGAGAGATGGTCCTAACCACCCAAGATGAAATGTCATAGGACATTGAAAAATGCCTTGAGTACTCTTTAAGACCATATATATAAATCAGAAAATGGGACAAGTTTTAAAGTAACCAACATTTCTCATTGAATTCTTATTTAAATATTTTCTACAATCAATAAATTGTGATTAACTATAAACTAAATGAAATTCTGAAGCATTTGACGCTCTTAAATAAGTTATATCAATTAAAGTGAAAGGGAAGCTCTACCAGATTTTCTTCATTTTTCCCTTCAGATCCTCTTTTAACCCTTCACTGCCTAGGTCTCTGCCTCATCAAGGTTCTTCAACCACTAGATTTCCATCAGGCTTGGCCAACAGGAAGCTCAAACAAAAGATTGAAGTGAAAATGTGGAGGTTATTATCTTTTTCCTTTTATCTCTTTTTGCTGAGCTGTCTTTGCCAATGGTTATGTTTCAGTACTCAAAGCCACAGGTTCTATCTGACAGCCCTTCTGATAGCTTCAGCTCTCACTGTTCTCTCAGGTTTGGGGAAGGTAATAGTTTCATAGGTTTGACAGTTGTAGGGTATTTCTCCCTTTCTGATTCCCTTAGCCCTGCCCCTATCTTTGCAAATATTCTATTAATAAAATTACCTCCAGTTACTCCATTTCATTGTGTTGTCTATTTCCATCTATTTAAGAAATTGGACTAATAAGCAGCTTAAATTAATAAATAATTAAATAAATTATTAAATTAATAAATAATAACTAAAATAGCAGCAACAAAACTTTGCAAGACACTTTCATGTGCATTGTTCCATTGGATGCTAACAAAATTTATTTTAGGCATTTTGACAGGCAACAAAAACTGAGACTCAAGTTTTCTGCATGTGGTTACTAAATGAAAAAGTCAAAAATCCAATCCAGGTCTCCCACTTCTATATCCTGCATATCTTCTATTATATCAAATAAACAGAAGAATTAAATTCTACTTAATTTTAAGCAACTTTAATTCTACTAAAGCAGTAGTTGACAAGTTTTTCAAGCCATAGAATCCCTTCTTCAAACAAAATCCAAAAGATTTCAACAAACAAGTTGAGGTTACCTTTAATAATACTATTCAGATCATGTGGAGATGACATTGCAAAATCCTGCTCCTGGGTTTATCACATGTCCTAAGCCTGCCTATTTAGAGTACCGTATATCCCTTACTACAGTGATTGGTTCACCAAAAATCACATCATCCAAATGTCTAATATCTCCCTACAAGAGCTAATTTTTCTTGGAATTTCAAGCTGAAAATATAAGCCTTAGATCTACCAGTAGTTACCACGCGTGCCATACAAACACAACTAGAATGAGAATATAGTCAAACATAGGGAAAGCCTGAACCAAGTAAAGGGGATCAGAAAGTCTTAATAGGAACCTTTGAACCTATGGATTCAACCAAGACCAAAGACAATGCTATCTTTGAAATTAGCAGGTACGAAAATCAACCAATTCTGTTTCTAATTAAATTAGTTTGAAAATTGGATTTCTATTATTCACAACCAATACAAACCTAGAGGTTTATCTGATTTAGCTTAAACCCTTCTATCTGACAGCCCTTCTGATAGCTTCAGCTCTCACTGTTCTCTCAGGTTTGGGGAAGGTAATAGTTTCATAGGTTTGACAGTTGTAGGGTATTTCTCCCTTTCTGATTCCCTTAGCCCTGCCCCTATCTTTGCAAATATTCTATTAATAAAATTACCTCCAGTTACTCCATTTCATTGTGTTGTCTATTTCCATCTATTTAAGAAATTGGACTAATAAGCAGCTTAAATTAATAAATAATTAAATAAATTATTAAATTAATAAATAATAACTAAAATAGCAGCAACAAAACTTTGCAAGACACTTTCATGTGCATTGTTCCATTGGATGCTAACAAAATTTATTTTAGGCATTTTGACAGGCAACAAAAACTGAGACTCAAGTTTTCTGCATGTGGTTACTAAATGAAAAAGTCAAAAATCCAATCCAGGTCTCCCACTTCTATATCCTGCATATCTTCTATTATATCAAATAAACAGAAGAATTAAATTCTACTTAATTTTAAGCAACTTTAATTCTACTAAAGCAGTAGTTGACAAGTTTTTCAAGCCATAGAATCCCTTCTTCAAACAAAATCCAAAAGATTTCAACAAACAAGTTGAGGTTACCTTTAATAATACTATTCAGATCATGTGGAGATGACATTGCAAAATCCTGCTCCTGGGTTTATCACATGTCCTAAGCCTGCCTATTTAGAGTACCGTATATCCCTTACTACAGTGATTGGTTCACCAAAAATCACATCATCCAAATGTCTAATATCTCCCTACAAGAGCTAATTTTTCTTGGAATTTCAAGCTGAAAATATAAGCCTTAGATCTACCAGTAGTTACCACGCGTGCCATACAAACACAACTAGAATGAGAATATAGTCAAACATAGGGAAAGCCTGAACCAAGTAAAGGGGATCAGAAAGTCTTAATAGGAACCTTTGAACCTATGGATTCAACCAAGACCAAAGACAATGCTATCTTTGAAATTAGCAGGTACGAAAATCAACCAATTCTGTTTCTAATTAAATTAGTTTGAAAATTGGATTTCTATTATTCACAACCAATACAAACCTAGAGGTTTATCTGGAGATTTGATGGCTTACTTCTAGATGATTATTGATGGTAGTCAAGTTGATCTTTGTCAAGAATTGATACAATACAAAACTTTCCAAAATATACATAAGTCTTTTTTGGTAGAGTAGAAAAAGCACTAAGACCTCCAACTTAGTAGCTACATGCTTTGCAAAACTCATTCTCCTGTTCTGAACTTTAATTCTTCACTAACCAAGTTAATATTATCAATCTTGCTTTTTTTCACAGGGTTACTGTGTCAGGCCCAAATTAAATTTTTTATAATGTAGAAAGTTCTATATTGTACAAAATGTAAGGCAAGCTGTCAGTAGTTTACCAAATGTCCATTTTAATTACTTTCAATATTTTTATACATATAAAAATATCAAATTATGTATTTGTGCCATATATTCCAAAGGAAATAGTATGTTTAAAAATGTGCCACTATTAGTTTTTTTCAGTCTGAATCCTGTAGTTAATGTTCTTAAAGCATTTTACAAATGTTAAATGGTTCAGTCTTCTTAGCAGTCCTCTGACACATCAGTGTTATAAAGGGGAAACTCTTCACTGCTATAATGCAGACTTGTATTTATTTTCTAGATTTAAAAAATTCGCTTAGGAAAACTCTGGACATTAAAAATCAATTTAAAGTACAATTAAACTATTAGTGTATCCAAAAGAGACCAATAGCAACATTAGACTATGTCTGTTCTTGGGCCAAATGTGTAGGGTGTACAGGCAAACATCCAGACACTTAGGACATAATGGCCTAAAACATCAACTACAGGAACAGAAAAAGAATGGGAGGACGGCAGTTTTCCAAACTAACTCCTTCAAATGAAATCCATGTACATATTTTTTCACCTTCACCTGCTTAAATAAATTCAACTTCTCCCTTTGTTTTGTTTTATAAGCCAAAAGCTCAGTTGGTATGTCATAGACAATAATCACATAATACTTGAGGTATTGCATTTAGATATCTTATTTCTACTGAATTTTTAAACTTATTACTGGTTAATTTATTTTTTATAATCAGAGTATATTTCCATCTTGCAACCTCATCCACCCACATGGTATAAACATAATTACTATCAAACTGGGGTTTCCCTCCACTTGATCCAGATCACATATGTGTCCTAAGCATGAATGAGCTCAAATTTAAAGCACAATACCCATTCTACCATCCTGGTTCCAGCTCCTAGAGGAGAAAAACAATTATTAGTGTTTGTTGGCTTTTGATAACTTAAGAAACATTTCCTTGGTGAGAAAATTGAAATTGGTATGTGTTTTGGATTGCATATTCTACACATATAGGACCATTGCTTATAAATATTCTTCTGCATTTGTCAATTACCAAGGAAGGGCAAGAAAAAAAAAAAAAACAAAAACAAGACTGAAGACAACTGGAAACAATGATGTGAGATCAACACTGCACAGACTACAAGTGACATCCCTTCACATCTTCTACAGCTCCAAGATACCTTTTATATGTACACTACTTACTGGCATAAATAGACTCAACTCACTTTACATCTACACAGCGATTAACAAATGTCACAAAATTTCTATTTGGATCCAGATCTTATAACTATAGTCACATAAGTCACTATACTGTTAGAACAAAAAGCTCTGTGATTGTCTTTCCTCTCCACAGAACAGAGTACAGACTAGTGCTTAAGACTGCCTGGGTATAAATCTTGGCCTCACTTCTCTCTTACCTTGTACTGAACTACTTTGCATTACATTTCTTCATATGTAGAGGTAATGAAAGTGCCTGGATTATGGAAAAGGCCTTGATGTGTGCCTCAAATAATAACAATAATAATCATTATTATTCACATAGTAATGTGATACCTAGCAAGAACCAAATATTAATATTATCAATGTAAGAACTGTGTGGAATATTAATTCTACTTAAAATCCGACTCTAAGCCCTATCCAGTTAGCTCTAGATCAGCTTTTATATTTCTTTTGGTCACACACACCTCAGTCTAGATTCTGACTTCTTGTTAAGGTTTTCATAAAACTCTACACTTTGGCTTCCTGGGTAGTTCAGTGGGTAAAGCATCCACCTTGTAGTACAAGGGACAATGGCTCTATCCCCAGCCTGGAAAGATCCCACATGCCAAGGAAGAGGTCTTATAATCATATAATTACCATCCACCCACATGGTATAAACATAATTACTATCAAACTGGGGTTTCCTCCACTTGATCCAGATCACATATGTGTCCTAAGCATGAATGAGCTCAAATTTAAAGCACAATACCCATTCTACCATCCTGGTTCCAGCTCCTAGAGGAGAAAACAATTATTAGTGTTTGTTGGCTTTTGATAACTTAAGAAACATTTCCTTGGTGAGAAAATTGAAATTGGTATGTGTTTTGGATTGCATATTCTACACATATAGGACCATTGCTTATAAATATTCTTCTGCATTTGTCAATTACCAAGGAAGGGCAAGAAAAAAAAAAAAAACAAAAACAAGACTGAAGACAACTGGAAACAATGATGTGAGATCAACACTGCACAGACTACAAGTGACATCCCTTCACATCTTCTACAGCTCCAAGATACCTTTTATATGTACACTACTTACTGGCATAAATAGACTCAACTCACTTTACATCTACACAGCGATTAACAAATGTCACAAAATTTCTATTTGGATCCAGATCTTATAACTATAGTCACATAAGTCACTATACTGTTAGAACAAAAAGCTCTGTGATTGTCTTTCCTCTCCACAGAACAGAGTACAGACTAGTGCTTAAGACTGCCTGGGTATAAATCTTGGCCTCACTTCTCTCTTACCTTGTACTGAACTACTTTGCATTACATTTCTTCATATGTAGAGGTAATGAAAGTGCCTGGATTATGGAAAAGGCCTTGATGTGTGCCTCAAATAATAACAATAATAATCATTATTATTCACATAGTAATGTGATACCTAGCAAGAACCAAATATTAATATTATCAATGTAAGAACTGTGTGGAATATTAATTCTACTTAAAATCCGACTCTAAGCCCTATCCAGTTAGCTCTAGATCAGCTTTTATATTTCTTTTGGTCACACACACCTCAGTCTAGATTCTGACTTCTTGTTAAGGTTTTCATAAAACTCTACACTTTGGCTTCCTGGGTAGTTCAGTGGGTAAAGCATCCACCTTGTAGTACAAGGGACAATGGCTCGATCCCCAGCCTGGAAAGATCCCACATGCCAAGGAGAGGCTGAACTGATATGTCCAATTATGAGCCAATGCTCTGGAGTGCATGTGCCCAGAGCCGGTGCTCTGCAACAACAGAGGCCACTGCGATGGGAGGTCTACACAAGCGGAAGAATAAAGATGGATGAAAAATAAATAAATAGCATTACCGTCTAACTAGATTCCATATATATGTGTTAGTATACTGTACTTGTCTTTCTCATTTTGACCTAGTTCGCTTTGTATAATAGGTTCTAGATTTACCCACCTCATTAGGACTGATTCTTCTGCATTTCTTTATACAGCTGAGAAGTACTCCATTGTATATGTGTACCAGAGTTTTTTTATCCGTTCATTCATTGATGGACACCTAGGTTGCTTCCATGTTCTGGCTATTATATAGAGAGCCGCAATGAACATTGGGGTACAGGTACTTCTTTCAGTTTTGATTTCATCAGGGTATAAGCCTAAGAGTAGGACTGCTGGGTCATATGGTGCTTCTATTTTTAGTTTTTTTAAGGGATCTCCATACTGTCTTCCATAGCGACTGTATCAATTTACAGTCCCATCAGCAATGCAAGAGTGTTCCCTTTTCTCTGCACCCTCTCCAGCATTTATTGTCTGTAGAGTTTTGGATGATGGCCATTCTGACTGGTGTGAGGTGATATCCCATTGTAGTTTTGATTTGCATTTCTCTAATAAGTGACTTTGAGCATCGTTTCATGTGCTTTTTGGCCATCTGTATGTCCTCTTTGCTGAGATGTCTCCTTAGGTCTTTATCCCATTTTTTGATTGGGTTGTGCATTTTCCCGGTGCTGAGTTGTCTGAGTTGTTTGTAGATTTGGGAGATTATCAGTGAAGCGATGGAAAACAGACACAGAGAACAGACATATGAACAGTGTGGGGAATGAATAGTGGGTGGGAGGCATACAGAGAGTAACATGGAAACGTATCCTATCATATGTGAAAAAGATAGCTATTGTCATTGCACTGTGGGGATAGGACACACACCTCAGTCTAGATTCTGACTTCTTGTTAAGGTTTTCATAAAACTCTACACTTTGGCTTCCTGGGTAGTTCAGTGGGTAAAGCATCCACCTTGTAGTACAAGGGACAATGGCTCGATCCCCAGCCTGGAAAGATCCCACATGCCAAGGAGAGGCTGAACTGATATGTCCAATTATGAGCCAATGCTCTGGAGTGCATGTGCCCAGAGCCGGTGCTCTGCAACAACAGAGGCCACTGCGATGGGAGGTCTACACAAGCGGAAGAATAAAGATGGATGAAAAATAAATAAATAGCATTACCGTCTAACTAGATTCCATATATATGTGTTAGTATACTGTACTTGTCTTTCTCATTTTGACCTAGTTCGCTTTGTATAATAGGTTCTAGATTTACCCACCTCATTAGGACTGATTCTTCTGCATTTCTTTATACAGCTGAGAAGTACTCCATTGTATATGTGTACCAGAGTTTTTTTATCCGTTCATTCATTGATGGACACCTAGGTTGCTTCCATGTTCTGGCTATTATATAGAGAGCCGCAATGAACATTGGGGTACAGGTACTTCTTTCAGTTTTGATTTCATCAGGGTATAAGCCTAAGAGTAGGACTGCTGGGTCATATGGTGCTTCTATTTTTAGTTTTTTTAAGGGATCTCCATACTGTCTTCCATAGCGACTGTATCAATTTACAGTCCCATCAGCAATGCAAGAGTGTTCCCTTTTCTCTGCACCCTCTCCAGCATTTATTGTCTGTAGAGTTTTGGATGATGGCCATTCTGACTGGTGTGAGGTGATATCCCATTGTAGTTTTGATTTGCATTTCTCTAATAAGTGACTTTGAGCATCGTTTCATGTGCTTTTTGGCCATCTGTATGTCCTCTTTGCTGAGATGTCTCCTTAGGTCTTTATCCCATTTTTTGATTGGGTTGTGCATTTTCCCGGTGCTGAGTTGTCTGAGTTGTTTGTAGATTTGGGAGATTATCAGTGAAGCGATGGAAAACAGACACAGAGAACAGACATATGAACAGTGTGGGGAATGAATAGTGGGTGGGAGGCATACAGAGAGTAACATGGAAACGTATCCTATCATATGTGAAAAAGATAGCTATTGTCATTGCACTGTGGGAATAGGGGATCCTGTGGGGGCATGGTGAGACGGCCTGGACGGGTGGGATGGGGAGGATGGGGGGAAAGGGGGTGGGGACCAGGGATATGCATATGACTGATCTGGGAGCATACATGTCTGTGAACAACAAAACTCTGTACAAATTTTAAAAAATAAATAAAATAATAAAATAAATAAAAGAGGCCAAAATTTAAGAAAAAGAAAACAAAAAGAAATTCTCTCACAAGTGATGAGTATTTTTTAAAAAAACTGCAATTTTTTCAAAGATAGGATTACTGCTTGTTAATATGCATTTTTGAGTTTTTATAATCTTAATATTTGTATCCTCCACGAAACTCTAAGATCCACAGAACTTAGAGTTGTTCACTCATTGAACAACCAGTTCTTCACAAATCTGGTCTCCTTTCCTATTCAACCTTTTCATATAATTCTAACTCCCTTGCCTAACTATTGAATTACTTTTCATGATGGCACTAGGCAAAATCATCTCTAAACTCAGTATGTTGTAAGAGTTACAATTTGACTAAAACAGAACATAAGCAATGAATTTGCTAAGAGGGGTGCCACACTGATTTTGATATAGTCTCTTTTTTTCTTCAACAGTATAATGGGACTAAAAGTTTTTTTTTATATTGCCATAAATTAATCAACATGCATTTTTATGCTCACTATAGCTTACTCATTATGCCAAGGTGTCCTATTTAAAACAGACATTGTAGCTGCTTCAATTGCTTTAGGTAGTACATAACCATGTAAAGATTCAATAACAAATAAATATGTGCTGATTCAATAAATAAATTGGTGGCCACGAACCAGGGCAAATTCTGGAGTCAGAATCTTAAGGAGTTTATTGCCAAAATGCAATAAAACTGCTTATGAGCTCCACATGGATTTTGGAAATTACAAATGCAGTAGGAATACTGGAGAAGTCCACATCTGAGCAGTCATCTCCATCTCCATGGAAACCATCCCCTGCCCACTTCTGGGGAGAAAACAGCAGCTGTTCAACAGCACACAACCAAGAAAAATGCAAATCAGTCAGAAGTAGAAAACTTAGAATCCATTTCAAATTGTTAAGGGGATGAAATCTGAAGTAAAGGAATGAGATTAATGAAGCCATAATTTAACAAAGAGGCTCCATCAGCCTCCTGTGCATTGTGAGGAATGCCAGGGAGGTAGAGGGGCAAGGTGAACAAGAATTCACATCAAGCATCATTACATTTCTATGCTGGAATAATACACTGCAGGGATTTTGAAAGTGCAATTGAAAGGAGAAAAGCATAGTATTTTTTAAAAAGAAACTAGTGGAGATACATTTGGGGTTAGTTTTGAAAATGAAAGAATAAAGGAAAATTAGACATCCCATTAAGTACCACACAGAAAAAAAATTGGAAAAGGAGGAGAAATAAAAGTTTGTATTTATGGGCATAATTGAAAAACTTGACTGCTTTATATGTTTCTTTCATATGAGCATTTGTGTTTTTCATGTGTTTCTCATTGATATGTTTTGCAAATAATGGGTAAGATTCCTTAATGACAGGTGGGATTACAGACAGTTGTATTGGTAGATCAGCTTTTGCTTTTGAACCCTCCAAACAGTGACAATGACATTACCTCTAGAAGAATGTTCTGTATTTTCAATGCCATTTACCAATTCACTTTTGTGAAAAACTGAGAACACCATTCCAATAAGAAATATCGGAGCCTTGTGATATCATAAATCCTACAAGTGGGTACAATAAAGCTTTTAAAGTACATATTTAAAAGAAAATGTTGACTTCCTGATAAAATATTAATACTGTTACTCAAATTAAGTTACTAGATAGGAATGCAAAGTAGTCAAAGTTATTGTTATGTTTAGCCCAATAGCTTAGGCTTTGAAAGGAAAGATAGCAACCTTCACCCAGGGCAAATTCTGGAGTCAGTTAGGATTTTTGCAATAAAACTGCTTATGAGCTCCACATGGATTTTGGAAATTACAAATGCAGTAGGAATACTGGAGAAGTCCACATCTGAGCAGTCATCTCCATCTCCATGGAAACCATCCCCTGCCCACTTCTGGGGAGAAAACAGCAGCTGTTCAACAGCACACAACCAAGAAAAATGCAAATCAGTCAGAAGTAGAAAACTTAGAATCCATTTCAAATTGTTAAGGGGATGAAATCTGAAGTAAAGGAATGAGATTAATGAAGCCATAATTTAACAAAGAGGCTCCATCAGCCTCCTGTGCATTGTGAGGAATGCCAGGGAGGTAGAGGGGCAAGGTGAACAAGAATTCACATCAAGCATCATTACATTTCTATGCTGGAATAATACACTGCAGGGATTTTGAAAGTGCAATTGAAAGGAGAAAAGCATAGTATTTTTTAAAAGAAACTAGTGGAGATACATTTGGGGTTAGTTTTGAAAATGAAAGAATAAAGGAAAATTAGACATCCCATTAAGTACCACACAGAAAAAAAATTGGAAAAGGAGGAGAAATAAAAGTTTGTATTTATGGGCATAATTGAAAAACTTGACTGCTTTATATGTTTCTTTCATATGAGCATTTGTGTTTTTCATGTGTTTCTCATTGATATGTTTTGCAAATAATGGGTAAGATTCCTTAATGACAGGTGGGATTACAGACAGTTGTATTGGTAGATCAGCTTTTGCTTTTGAACCCTCCAAACAGTGACAATGACATTACCTCTAGAAGAATGTTCTGTATTTTCAATGCCATTTACCAATTCACTTTTGTGAAAAACTGAGAACACCATTCCAATAAGAAATATCGGAGCCTTGTGATATCATAAATCCTACAAGTGGGTACAATAAAGCTTTTAAAGTACATATTTAAAAGAAAATGTTGACTTCCTGATAAAATATTAATACTGTTACTCAAATTAAGTTACTAGATAGGAATGCAAAGTAGTCAAAGTTATTGTTATGTTTAGCCCAATAGCTTAGGCTTTGAAAGGAAAGATAGCAACCTTCACCCAGTGAAAAACACTTATATGACAGCCAAGCCCCTTAATTTCTGTCCAGCACATTCTCCAGTTTCTTAGGATTCTGGGCATGAATGGAGAAGCAGCAACAATGGGAACTGAGCACTAAAATCCAAAGCAGGAAACAAGAAGTATATTCTAGAAACACATCCCAATCTTGCTTACCTTTCAAAATACCCATTCCTATCACCTATCACCTCCTGAGCCTTCTCTTATTATTTTGTATCACTTTGTCATTTTCTGGTGTGACAAGTGATTTGGGGAACAAGCGGCTTGGGATTCATGTATTATTAAATATCATGTTATAAAGATGCTAATATAATCATCAATAGTATTCATACTATATAAAGACAAATTCTTACTTTTCCCATTTAACAAGTGATGCATACTGTTTCATTTACTTTAAATTAATTATGTAATAAAAAGCATGAATTATCAACAAATAAATTCAAAAATGAAATATATTGTTTTTTGTTTGGAGAACTAATGGATATTAAAATGTAGATTAAAATTTAACTATGTCTCATAACATAAAACATGAGAAAAAACTTTTTAGTGACATAATTTGGAGTCTTTGGAAACTGCATTTTAAAGAAATAACAGTTTTATTTTTTAATTTGCCTATGACTTTTTTCTACATGATGGGATATAAATGTTCTTGTTTGTTTATTTGTTTGTTTGTTTGCATCTGAATTAATGCAAACATACATCATGTTCCTAAAAGGATACATAATACTGGAAACACATGAATTTCCCACACATTAAACTAAAATTTCAGTTAAATGTTTTTTAGAACCCCAACAAGATATTTTTACAGAATTTGATAAAGTGATTCTATTTCTAAAAGGAAAATGTACAAGAGGCCTTGGAAAAAATTTTTAAAGGTACAATAATGATGAAATCTTATTTTATCAGATAACAAGATATATTATATACCTCCAGAAACTCAAATAGTATATCAGTATAAGAAGCAGATCAAAGAAAAATTATATAAGATTGACTTATATGAATGTGCTATATGTTAAAATTGATATATCAAATTTTGTGGGCAGAGTATAAACAATTAAATAATATTGAAGTAACCAGCTCACCAGTTTCAAATATTTATATTAACAATATAAACCCAGACTTTAAAATAAATAAAACCATATATTACAATAGAAAATTATAAGAAATTCAGAGATGAGGAAATATACATGATCAAAAGCCCTCAAATTAATTATTAATATGTAGTATTGATCAGAATGTTTAAAAAAAAAACACTTATTATTGAGTCGCACATGATTTTTGGAGGGAAATTTGAGAATATCTTATTTTGCAAACTTATAAAATGCATTCCCTTTGACAACCATTTTATTTGTAAGAAATATTAGTAATCTGAATTGCTAAAACAATAATCAGATATTTGTTAAAAAACATAAAATCTCTAGTACATATTCACATATAGATGCACGTATGTATAAGATGTATGAATGGGTACAGCTAGATTCTTGGGCCCTAGCCTGTACCTTCTGATTTATTATTTGGGTGAATGATGTCTAGAATTTTTATTTTTTTTTAGTATTTCTCAGAAATGTTCATGCAGCTATATTTACAAATCATTGGAGCTGAGTCAAACACAAAGGAAAACTCGTGTTCATTCATTCAGAAGTATTAACTGAATGCTTATTATGTGTCAGTCCTTGTTCTAGCCTCCAGAAAGTCAGTAGTAAACAAAATAACAACTGACCTAACAAAGCTTCAGTGTTGTTAGGAAAGAAAAAAATTAAATAAACAAATGTATTGAAAATTATTTTCAAGCTTTGCATTTTTTTTTTAATTCAATAGATGCAAAATATATAGCTCCACTATTTCAAAGATATCAAATATTTGTTACAGGAAAGAGTTCTTCACATTGAAAATCAAATAATAGTAAGAAGATAAAGGAAACAGGAGGGAGCCAAGATGGCGGAGGAATGAGGGGAAGGTTTCACCAGCTCCCCAACAGAATCACCAGAACTAATCAAGAAAAGAACCACCACCAACAAACCAGCCGCTAGACGACAGAAACTCAAATAGTATATCAGTATAAGAAGCAGATCAAAGAAAAATTATATAAGATTGACTTATATGAATGTGCTATATGTTAAAATTGATATATCAAATTTTGTGGGCAGAGTATAAACAATTAAATAATATTGAAGTAACCAGCTCACCAGTTTCAAATATTTATATTAACAATATAAACCCAGACTTTAAAATAAATAAAACCATATATTACAATAGAAAATTATAAGAAATTCAGAGATGAGGAAATATACATGATCAAAAGCCCTCAAATTAATTATTAATATGTAGTATTGATCAGAATGTTTAAAAAAAAAACACTTATTATTGAGTCGCACATGATTTTTGGAGGGAAATTTGAGAATATCTTATTTTGCAAACTTATAAAATGCATTCCCTTTGACAACCATTTTATTTGTAAGAAATATTAGTAATCTGAATTGCTAAAACAATAATCAGATATTTGTTAAAAAACATAAAATCTCTAGTACATATTCACATATAGATGCACGTATGTATAAGATGTATGAATGGGTACAGCTAGATTCTTGGGCCCTAGCCTGTACCTTCTGATTTATTATTTGGGTGAATGATGTCTAGAATTTTTATTTTTTTTTAGTATTTCTCAGAAATGTTCATGCAGCTATATTTACAAATCATTGGAGCTGAGTCAAACACAAAGGAAAACTCGTGTTCATTCATTCAGAAGTATTAACTGAATGCTTATTATGTGTCAGTCCTTGTTCTAGCCTCCAGAAAGTCAGTAGTAAACAAAATAACAACTGACCTAACAAAGCTTCAGTGTTGTTAGGAAAGAAAAAAATTAAATAAACAAATGTATTGAAAATTATTTTCAAGCTTTGCATTTTTTTTTTTAATTCAATAGATGCAAAATATATAGCTCCACTATTTCAAAGATATCAAATATTTGTTACAGGAAAGAGTTCTTCACATTGAAAATCAAATAATAGTAAGAAGATAAAGGAAACAGGAGGGAGCCAAGATGGCGGAGGAATGAGGGGAAGGTTTCACCAGCTCCCCAACAGAATCACCAGAACTAATCAAGAAAAGAACCACCACCAACAAACCAGCCGCTAGACGACAGAAGAATTCCATAGGTCCGCAAGAGGAGAAGAGTGAATAGCCAGAAATTTCCCAGAGCTAGGGTTCTAAGAATCCTCTATCCTAACCCCCACGCCGGACCTCACCGATGGAGAGCGCGCCAGCAAGTGCCCTAAAAGGGGGCCTAAGCAGAGCCTCGGGGGAGAGAAGGTAGCACTCAGCGTGAAAACTCCAAGAATCTGCCCGGATCGCGGGCAGAAATTAAGACACTGCGAAGATAGGATACCAGAGCAGGGCCGAGCAGGGCCGAGCAGAACGCGCTTGCTGCCTAGCGACTTGAGGCTGGACGGAACGCGGGGAGTGCTGCCTAGTGACCAACCGGGAGACAGGAGGGAGCGCCCAGTGTGAAAATCGCGACTTTCCGCCTGGCACCGGGTGAGTTCAAACACTCCTAGTGTGGGACTAGCTGAAGGGGAAGTCGTCCACAGATTACTGACCAGGGACCGGGCTTGAGCCAGGCGGGGAAGCTTGTGCCTGCCTTTGGGACTTGGAGGCTAACCAGCAATGCGCACGCGCCAGTGGCGGAGGAGCCCGTGCACCCCTATAGCTACACCCACAGCGGAGAAAGCCGGGAAAAGGGCAGGTATCAGAGGCTACCGGCGGGTGCGCGGCAGAGCCAGGATGCCCCCGCCCAACACGGGATTGCGCGCGCGCCGCGGCTCCCCACCCGAGGGACTGGGATCAGCCCGCGCCCCCGCCCAACCCGGGAAGGAGCGCTAGCCAGGGTCCCCTGCCCGACGGACTGGGATCAGCCCCCACCCCCACCCCCAACCCCACCCCCACCAAACCCGGGACAGCGTGCGCACCGCGGTCCCCTGCCCGACGGACTGGGATCAGTCCGCCATCCCAGCCAGCACCTGAGCTTGCAGACCGGTGCCATAAGGGAAAGGCTACATCATCAAGACAAAACCATCGAGAGCAGACTGGCTTCCACCAGACAGAGAGGATAAAAGCCAGGGACAGTATTTAGCTTTTTTGCTTATCTGTTGCGGACAGTTCTCTTTATTCGTTTCTGTTGTGGATGGTTCTCTTTATTCCTTTGATCGGTCAGGTTTGGGTTTTGTTTTTTTCTTTTTTTCTTTTTTTCTCTTTTGTCTCTTTTTATTTTCTCTTCCCTTTTTTAATTTTTAATTTCATTTTTTTAAATTTTTAATTATTATTATTTTTTTTAAATTTTATTTCTTGAACTTCTAATTTTCTTTCCTCTTTCCCACTCCTTCCTCCCTCTATGTTCTAAATCTAAAACTTTCTCCTATCTACCACTACCCCCTAGATAAATATTTCCTACCTTCCTGTCTCCACTATTCTCTTCCAGCTGCACTAAACAATACAACACACTAATCTTGGCTACATAGCCCTATAAAATCCTTCCAAGTCGAATCTGTTCCTTCTCATTACCCATACACTCTCCATCTCCTCACCCCCAACACATGTCTTAGTTAAAAATTGCTTTCAATGAAATAGTCCAAGCCAGGACCTTACCCAGGATCTATTTTTCCAGGTACTATTTTAATTAATTCAGAGCTTAACGGGCAAGTACCATCTTTGATTGCATCGTTTGCCAGAAAAAGTTCCTATGCTTTGTCACTGTAAGACGGGTTAGATGTGGTTATTGCTGTGTATGTATGTATATCTTATGACTATGTTAGAAAACATCTGCATGCTTTTATGACTGTCACCCATTAGGGACACACCTCTTGCTCCACAGATGCTAGTATTTGAACTAATATCACGGAACACCATAGCAAACCAGACATAGAGCCTACACCCCCTGACCAATCATCAAACCAAGGACCCTCGGAGTAGAAGCCCTGATTCCAAGACCCCACACTATCAAAGAACATACCACACTAGAGATTGTTCACCTGTAAACAAGACCTAACGCCACCCAAGACACAAACCATTGAACCCTTCTAGAAGGACAGAAACCCAAAGGAAGGGAGAATTCAACCAAGAAGCCTGGTGGGGAAAAGAACTCCGTACACACAGACACCAACAAAGAAACAAAAATTAACCTAATAATGAAACAACAGAGAAACACTGCACAAATGAAGGACCAAGCTAGAGAATCACCGCTTCAAATGACAGAGGAGGAGATAGACAAATTATCTGAAAGAGAATTCAGAAAAACTATACTAATGAGGATGCAAAACACCAAAAACAGAATATTAGAGGAAATCAGTGCACTGAGAAAAGACATGCAGGAAATGAAAAATAAGGAAATAGAGACCACCAACTTAATTGCTGAACTCAAAAATACTATAGAAGGTCTCAACAGTAGAGTATCAGAGGCTGAAGAACGGATAAGTGAGCTGGAAGTTAGACTGGTGGAAATAACTGGTGAGGAACAGAACAAAGCTGAAAGAATTAAAAGAACTGAGGATAGCCTTATAGACCTATGGGACAATAACAAACGCACCAACATTAGAATTATAGGAGTTTCAGAGGAAGAAGAGGGAAAGAAAGGTTAAGAAAAAATTCTTGAAGAGGTTATAGTAGAAAATTTCCCCAGCATGGGAAAGGAAATACTCAACCATGTCCAAGAAGCACAAAGAGTTCCATACAGGAGAAACCCCAGAAGAAATACACCAAGGCATATTCTAATGAAACTAATGCAGACTAAATATAAAGACAGATTACTAAAAGCAGCTAGAAGCAAACAAATAACATATAAAGGAAACCCCATACGTCTAACTGCGGATCTCTCAACAGAAACCCTGCAGGCCAGAAGAGAATGGCAGGACACATTGAAACGGCTAAAAGGGAATAACCTCCAACCAAGAATTCTCTACCCAGCAAAAATCTCATTCAGAATCTATGGAGAAGTCAAAAGCTTCTCAGACAGACAAAAACTAAAATAATTCTGTACCACAAAACCAGCCCTACAACAAGTGCTAAAGGGCCTGATATAGCCAATAAATACAAGAGTAGAAGAAGTCCTACAAATCAAACCCCAAACTTCTAAGAACATACCACACTAGAGATTGTTCACCTGTAAACAAGACCTAACGCCACCCAAGACACAAACCATTGAACCCTTCTAGAAGGACAGAAACCCAAAGGAAGGGAGAATTCAACCAAGAAGCCTGGTGGGGAAAAGAACTCCGTACACACAGACACCAACAAAGAAACAAAAATTAACCTAATAATGAAACAACAGAGAAACACTGCACAAATGAAGGACCAAGCTAGAGAATCACCGCTTCAAATGACAGAGGAGGAGATAGACAAATTATCTGAAAGAGAATTCAGAAAAACTATACTAATGAGGATGCAAAACACCAAAAACAGAATATTAGAGGAAATCAGTGCACTGAGAAAAGACATGCAGGAAATGAAAAATAAGGAAATAGAGACCACCAACTTAATTGCTGAACTCAAAAATACTATAGAAGGTCTCAACAGTAGAGTATCAGAGGCTGAAGAACGGATAAGTGAGCTGGAAGTTAGACTGGTGGAAATAACTGGTGAGGAACAGAACAAAGCTGAAAGAATTAAAAGAACTGAGGATAGCCTTATAGACCTATGGGACAATAACAAACGCACCAACATTAGAATTATAGGAGTTTCAGAGGAAGAAGAGGGAAAGAAAGGTTAAGAAAAAATTCTTGAAGAGGTTATAGTAGAAAATTTCCCCAGCATGGGAAAGGAAATACTCAACCATGTCCAAGAAGCACAAAGAGTTCCATACAGGAGAAACCCCAGAAGAAATACACCAAGGCATATTCTAATGAAACTAATGCAGACTAAATATAAAGACAGATTACTAAAAGCAGCTAGAAGCAAACAAATAACATATAAAGGAAACCCCATACGTCTAACTGCGGATCTCTCAACAGAAACCCTGCAGGCCAGAAGAGAATGGCAGGACACATTGAAACGGCTAAAAGGGAATAACCTCCAACCAAGAATTCTCTACCCAGCAAAAATCTCATTCAGAATCTATGGAGAAGTCAAAAGCTTCTCAGACAGACAAAAACTAAAATAATTCTGTACCACAAAACCAGCCCTACAACAAGTGCTAAAGGGCCTGATATAGCCAATAAATACAAGAGTAGAAGAAGTCCTACAAATCAAACCCCAAACTTCTAAGAAGATGACAATAGGAACATACGTATCAATAATTACTTTGAACGTAAATGGAATAAATGCTCCAACCGAACGACACAGGCTGGCTGAATGGATCC
This sequence comes from Tragulus kanchil, assembly GCA_022376925.1. Lineage (NCBI taxonomy): Eukaryota > Metazoa > Chordata > Mammalia > Artiodactyla > Tragulidae > Tragulus > Tragulus kanchil. Next base: position 102,680,607 of record JAIOJX010000025.1, on the reverse strand, counting down.
AGAAGCAAGACCCATATATATGCTGTTTACAAGAGACCCACTTCAGACCTAGAGACACTCATAGACTGAAAGTGAAAGGCTGGAAAAAGATATTCCACGCAAATGGAAATCAAAAGAAAGCTGGGGTAGCAATCCTCATATCAGACAAAATAGATTTTAAAGTAAAGAAGATTTTAAGAGACAAGGCAGGTCACTACATCATGATTAAGGTATCCATCCAAGAGGAAGACAACAGTCATGAATATCTACGCACCCAACACAGGGGCACCTCAATACATAAGACAGATACTTTCAGACTTAAAAGAAGAAATCAATAATAACACAATAATAGTAGGAGACTTTAACACTCCTCTCACACCAATGGATAAATCATCTAAATAGAAAATTAATAAAGACACACAAGCCTTAAATGCCACACTAGAAAAGATGGACCTCATCGATATCTTTAGGACATTCCACCCAAAAGCAGAAGAATACACTTTCTTCTCAAGTGCTCACGGAACATTCTCCAGGATAGACCACATCTTGGGCCACAAATCTAACCTCAGTCAATTCAAGAAAACTGAAATTATATCAACCATCTTCTTGGACCACAATGCAATGAGACTAGAGATCAACTACAGGGAAAAAAACCGCTAAAAATACAAGCACATGGCGATTAAACAACACATACCTAAAAAACCAACTGATTACTGAGGAAATCAAAGGAGAAATTAAACAATTCCTAGAAGAAAATGACAATGAACATACGACCGTGCAAAACCTATGGGATACTGCAAAAGCAGTTCTAAGAGGGAAATTTATAGCAATACAATCCCACCTCAAGAAACTAGGAAAATATGAAGCAGATGACTTAACCCTCCACTTAAAACAACTGGAGAAAGAAGAACAAAAACATCCCACATCCAGCAGAAGATGAGAAATTATAAAGATCAGAGCAGAAATAAATGAGAAAGAAACAAAAGAAACAATAGTAAAGATAAATAAAACAAAAAGCTAGTTCTTTGAAAAGGTAAACAAAATTGACAAGCCTCTGGCCAGACTCATCAAGAGAAAGAGAGAGAAGAACCAGATCAACAAAATCAAAAACAAAAAAGGAGAGATTACAACAGATAATGCAGAAATCCAAAGGATTCTAAGAGACTATTATGAGCAACTCTGTGGCAACAAACTGGACAAGCTGGAAGAAATGGACAGTTTCTTGGAGAGGATTAATCTCCCAAGACTGAGCCAGGAAGAAACAGAAACTTTGAACAACCCAATCACAAGCTCAGAAGTCGAATTTGTGATTAAAAATCTACCCAAAAATAAAAGCCCAGGGCCAGATGGCTTCACAGCCGAATTCTACCAAACATTTAAAGAAGAGCTAATGCCTGTCCTTCTAAAACTCTTCCAAAAAGTTGCACAGGAAGGAAAACTTCCAAACACATTCTACGAGGCCACCATCACCCTGATACCCAAACCAGGCAAAGACAACACAAAAAAGGAAAATTACAGATCAATTTCCCTGATGAACTTAGATGCCAAGATCCTCAACAAAATCCTAGCAAATAAAATTCAACAACACATCAAAAAACTCATCCATCATGATCAAGTCGGGTTCATCCCAGGCATGCAAGGCTTCTTCAACATTCGCAAATCAATCAATGTGATACACCATATCAACAAACTGAGAGACAAAAATCACATGATCATCTCAATACATGCAGAAAAAGCCTTCGACAAAGTACAACACCCATTCATGATAAAAACTCTTCAGAAAATGGGCATAGAAGGAACCTATCTCAACATAGTGAAAGCCATATATGAGAAGCCCACAGCAAACATTATCCTTAACGGTGAAAAACTGAAAGCATTCCCTCTAAGATCAGGAATGAGACAGGGGTGTCCACTTTCACCACTACTATTCAACATAGTCCTGGAAATTTTAGCAACGGCAATAAGAAAAGAGAAAGAAATCAAAAGAATCCAGATTGGAAAAGAAGAAGTCAAACTCTCTCTTTTTGCAGATGACATGATATTATACATAGAAAATCCCAAAGACACTGTTACAAAGCTACTAGAACTAATCAGTGAATTCAGCAAAGTCGCAGGATACAAAGTCAACACACAGAAATCACTGGCATTCCTATACACAAACAATGAAAAATCAGAAAACAAAATCAAAGAGGCAATCCCCTTCACCATTGCAACCAAAAGAATCAAATATCTAGGAATAAACCTACCCAAAGAAACAAAAGAACTGTACACAGAAAATTACAAGACACTCATGAAAGAAATTAAAGAAGGCTTAAACAGATGGAGAGATAGTCCATGTTCCTGGGTTGGAAGAATCATTATTGTGAAAATGACCATACTACCAAACATCATCTACAGATTCAATGCAATACCTATTCAACTTCCACTGACATTTTTCACAGAACTAGACCAACGAATAACACAGTTCATATGGAAACACAAAAGACCTCGAATAGCCAAAGCAATCCTGAGAAAGAAAAACGGAGCTGGAGGAATCAGCCTCCCTAACTTCAGACTCTACTACAAAGCAACAGTCCTCAAGACAGTATGGTACTGGCACAAAAACAGAACTATAGACCAATGGAACAAGATAGAGAACCCAGAGATAAATCCACGCACCAATGGGTACCTTATCTTTGACAAAGGAGGAGAAACTATAAAATAGGACAAAAACAGCCTCTTCAACAAGTGGTGCTGGGAAAATTAAACAGCTACATGCAAAAAAATGAAGTTGGAACATTCCCTGACCCCATACACAAAGATCAACTCCAAATGGATTAAAGACTTATATGTAAGACCAGAAACCATCAAACTCTTAGAGGAGAATATAGGCAAAACCCTCAAGGACATCAATCAAAGCAAGATCTTCTCTGACCCACCAACTAAAATAGCAGAACTGAAAAGAAAAATGAACATGTGGGACCTCATGAAACTTAAAAGCTTTTATACAGCAAAAGAAATTACAAAAAGCTCAACAGACACCCCACAGAGTGAGAAAATCATAGCAAATGAAACAACAGACAAAGAATTAATCTCCAAAATCTACAAGCAACTCAGACAACTCAGCACAGGGAAAACGAACAACCCAATCAAAAAATGGGGAAAAGATCTAAAGAGACACCTCTCCAAAGAGGACATACAGATGGACAAAAAGCATATGAAATGATGCTCAATCTCTTATTATTAGAGAAATGCAAATTAAAACTATAATGAGATACCACCTCACACCCGTCCGAATGGCCATCATCAACAAATCTGCAGACAATAAATGCTGGAGAGGGTGCAGAGAAAAGGGAACCCTCTTGCATTGCTGGTGGGAATGTCAATTGATACAGCCTCTATGGAAGACAGTATGGAGATTCCTTAAAAAACTAAAAATAGAAGCACCCTACGACCCAGCAATCCCACCATTAGGCTTATATCCTGATGAAATCAAAACTGAAAGAAGCACCTGTACCCCAATGTTCATTGCAACTCTCTATACAATAGCCAGAACTTGGAAGCAACCTAGATGTCCATTGACAAATGAATGAATCCAGAAGCCCTGGTACATATATACAATGATATACGACTCAGCTGTTAAAAGAAATGCAGAAGACTCAGTCCTAATGAAGTGACTGGCTCTAGAACCTATCATAAAAAGTGAAGTAAGTCAAAAAGAGAAAGATAAATACAGTATACTAACACACATATATGGAATCTAGTAGGACAGTCTTGATAACACATGCAGGGAACTCATGGAAAAACAGACAGAGCATAGACATAGGGACAATGTGAGGAGGAAATAGGGAGGGGGAGGCATGGAGGGGGTAACATGGAAACCTTTACTGTCGTGTGTAGAAAAGATAGCTATTGTCATTGTGCTAAGGGAATAGGAGTGCTTATAATGGCTTGGGGCAAAGGTCTGGAGGGGTCGGATGCGGGAAACTGGGGGGGTGGGTACCATGGATATGCATATGATTGATCTGGGAACATACATGTCTGTGAACTACAAAACTCTGTAAAACCTTTAAAATAAAGAAAAAAAAAAGGAACCATTAACAGATCTTTATTTTCTAGTTAGTGAATTGTGTACTATTCTAGGTTTCAACAAATCATTCCAGTATATTCATGCTGATTAAAGTAATGGTGGGTTAGTTTTGCTTATACCAATAACAATCACTGCTGAGACTGAAGTGCAGTTTATTTAAATGAGAGCTTCATGAAACAATGGTAGAAGGAGAACATGTGCCTCAAGAGTTATACAAGAAAGCTGGAATATTTATACATTGTTTTATTAACCATAGCGGGGAAAGGAATTTTGGGGGTAACTAATATTGAAATGAAAGTGAGTGAAAGTGAAAGTGTTAGTCACTCAGCAGAAGTCTGAGTAGGCCCTTAGAAAAAATTTACATATATATTTGAATATTGGGTATTGAAAAGTTGCAATGTTTAGTCTCAGTTGTTAGTTTTGCTGGGTTATATTATCCAATTAGTTCATCAAACATTAACCTATGTGCTGCTGTGAAGGTAATTTGTAAATGTGGCTGACATCTAAAATCAGATGACTTTAAGTGTTGGAGATTACCCTTAAGAATGTGGATGAGCCTCATCGAACCAGTTGAAAGACTTAAGAGCCAAAACTGAGCTTTCCTGCAGAAGAAATTTTGCCTCAGTTCAGTTCTAATCAGTTGCTCAGTTGTGTCCGACTCTTTGCAACTCCATAGACTGTAGCACACCATGATTCCCTGTCCTTCACCATCTCCTGGAGGCTGCTCAAACTTGTGTCCACTGACTCAGTGATGCCATCCAACCATCTCATCCTCTGTCTTCTCCTCCTTCTGCCCTATATTTTTACCAGCATCAGGGTCTTTTCGAATAAGTCATATCTTTGCCTCAGATGGCCAAAGTATTGGAGTTTCAGTTTCAGCATGACTCCTTCCAATGAATATTCAGGATTGATTTCCTTTAGGATGGACTGGTTTGATCTCCTTGCAGTCCAAGGGACTCTCAAAAAACTTCTCCAACACCACAGTTCAAAGGCATCAGTTCTTCCCCATTCAGCCTTCTTCATAGTCCAGCTCTCATATCCATACATGCCTACTGGGAAAACCATAGCTTTGACTATATGGACTTTTGCCAGCAAAGTGATGTCTTTGCTTTTTTAATATGCTGTCTGTGTTTGTCACAGCTTTTCTTCCAAGGAGCAAGCTTCTTTTAATTTCATGACTGCACTCATCATTTACAGTGATTTTGAAGCCCAAGAAAATAAAGTTTGTCACTATTTCTATTGTTTGCTCATCTGTTTGCCATGAAGTGATGGGACTGGATGCCATCATCTTCATTTTTTGAATGCTGAGCAAAGTTGAGGTACAAAATCCTGCCTGAATTTCCAGCCTGCCCTATGGGATTTCCAATGTCAGCTTAATAATTGCATGAGCCAATTTTTTCAAATTGGTCTTTCTTTCTACTCTGTGTGTGTGTGTGTATATGTGTGTTTGTGCATGTGTGTGTGTGTATATATATGCATATATAGTGAGTAATATATATATTTATGACATAACATGTATTATCTATTCCTATAATTTATGTATATATATTCTAACTCTCTGGAGAACCATAACTAATGCAAATGGTAAGGGCCAAGAGATTATAGGTGAGGCACTGACAGTACTTGCAACAAATGATATTTATACCCGTTTATTTATTTATTTATTTATTTATTTAGACACAGAAAAATACAAGTGATTTACAGCTCATTTCTTTTTTACTGTAGGTATTATGTCAGTCTCAGGTCTGTTATCTTTCTTATTCTGAACACTTTAATACGGTAAAGACTATGTAAAAACCTACATTAAACAAATTAGTTAAATTCAACTTACTAACTCCAAAAATTGTACTTATAAAAATAAGAAAATCATTATACACTTTTATATAGTTATTTACTAGCTCTTAGATTCGCATAGAAAAGTCAAATTCGGCTCTGAAATGGCCAAAGTATTGGAGTTTCAGTTTCAGCATGACTCCTTCCAATGAATATTCAGGATTGATTTCCTTTAGGATGGACTGGTTTGATCTCCTTGCAGTCCAAGGGACTCTCAAAAAACTTCTCCAACACCACAGTTCAAAGGCATCAGTTCTTCCCCATTCAGCCTTCTTCATAGTCCAGCTCTCATATCCATACATGCCTACTGGGAAAACCATAGCTTTGACTATATGGACTTTTGCCAGCAAAGTGATGTCTTTGCTTTTTTAATATGCTGTCTGTGTTTGTCACAGCTTTTCTTCCAAGGAGCAAGCTTCTTTTAATTTCATGACTGCACTCATCATTTACAGTGATTTTGAAGCCCAAGAAAATAAAGTTTGTCACTATTTCTATTGTTTGCTCATCTGTTTGCCATGAAGTGATGGGACTGGATGCCATCATCTTCATTTTTTGAATGCTGAGCAAAGTTGAGGTACAAAATCCTGCCTGAATTTCCAGCCTGCCCTATGGGATTTCCAATGTCAGCTTAATAATTGCATGAGCCAATTTTTTCAAATTGGTCTTTCTTTCTACTCTGTGTGTGTGTGTGTATATGTGTGTTTGTGCATGTGTGTGTGTGTATATATATGCATATATAGTGAGTAATATATATATTTATGACATAACATGTATTATCTATTCCTATAATTTATGTATATATATTCTAACTCTCTGGAGAACCATAACTAATGCAAATGGTAAGGGCCAAGAGATTATAGGTGAGGCACTGACAGTACTTGCAACAAATGATATTTATACCCGTTTATTTATTTATTTATTTATTTATTTAGACACAGAAAAATACAAGTGATTTACAGCTCATTTCTTTTTTACTGTAGGTATTATGTCAGTCTCAGGTCTGTTATCTTTCTTATTCTGAACACTTTAATACGGTAAAGACTATGTAAAAACCTACATTAAACAAATTAGTTAAATTCAACTTACTAACTCCAAAAATTGTACTTATAAAAATAAGAAAATCATTATACACTTTTATATAGTTATTTACTAGCTCTTAGATTCGCATAGAAAAGTCAAATTCGGCTCTGAAATGTGCTGCCCAAGCCTCTAATAGAAGAAAGTGATGACAAGCATGCTTGAAGAAAACAAACGACATGTACATGATTAACATCATGCTCATCAAGATGCTCAGTTCAAAAGCACATTGAAAACCTTTTACTGAAAGTGACTGGAACTGAATGCTGTTGGTAAGGAAAATGCGTGTGGGGCTAAGCTGGTTCAGTCATGTTTGACTCTTTCCAGCCCTATGGACTGTAGCCCACCAGGGTCTTCTGTCCATGGGTTTCTCTAGGCAAGAATATTGGAGTGGGTTGCCATGCCCTTCTCCAGAGGATCCTCCCAATCCAGGAATTGAATTCACATTTCTTATGGCTCACTGCATTGGCAGGCAGGTTCTTTATGACTAGCGCTACCTGGGAAACCCAGATAAAGATGCTAGAAAGGTCTAACTGGAACATAAGAGGCATCTCTCCAGAAAAAGGGGGCCAGCAATGTTCTGAGGACAGAGTGTGTTCCTCCCAAATTCATGTGCTATAATACCAGTTCTCAATATGATGGTATTTGGACACAGAGCCTTTGAGAGGTAATCAAGTTATGGGGTGGAGTCTTCATGAGTAGATCAATTCCCTTCTAAGAAGAGACATAAGAGAACTGCTTCTTTGCTCTCTCCACTGTTTGAGGGTACAGCAAGGAGATATCCCCCTGCCAACCAGAAACTGAGTTGACTGGTACCTCAATCCTGGACTTCCTAGCCTCCAGAACTGTGAAAACTAAATTTCTGCTATTTAAGCCACCCAGTCTATGCTATTTTGCTGAACTGACTAAAACAATCTCAAATTACCAAATTAGAAGGAATACTGTTCTAAGATAACTGATTAAGAACTTGAGATCGGGGCAATGGTTCTAGTTAATGGGCTCAGGCACCACAGGTCTGCAACTTTCTTGACTTACAAGGACAATGGACAGTTTATTAGGGGAAAACTTGTGTCTAAGTTCCTGCTAATAATAAAAAGTGCAGGTCTCACCGTTCTCAACTGATCCAATGTGTCAAACAATTCTGAGTTCATAAATTATTCTACTTCTCAGTTTATCAGTGACCTGTTGAGTCATATTCATGTCTAGTGTGTTCAGGAAAATACAGCCTTCATATAATCTAAAGGTTTAGAGAATAGATCAATATATGCTAAATTTTCTCCTGCTGAGAAAGCTTCAAAGGATGTAGCAGTCCTCCAATATAAAACCCAAATATGGATAAGTTGCATTAGAATAAAGGTCTATAACAAAACTAAGCATTTTAATTCATTCTCAAGATGTGAGATATTCCTTAATAAAAAGTAAAAAGACACCCTTTATAAACTTCTGTTTTGATCTTTCATTTACATAAGATCAATGTCAATGAGGAATTTCCTGTAAGATTTTTTTACTTCTAAAGGAAAACAACATAGTACTTTTACGCACCATAATGCTTAACAGAGTGCTCAATTATACTTTACAATCCCATCCATAAGTGTAACATTCTTGGGAATCAGCATTTAGAATTTTCAGAGTAACAGGGAAAATTAGGTAGCAAGAACCCCTAAGTTGATAGTGTATAATAGTCTACCTATAATATGAACACATACATATATATATATATATATTATACTATGTATTCACATGTAAAAATGTATGTATTTGCTATATTTCCTTTCACATTTTAAGGAAATATCATATTTACATATACACACATGTATGGCACATAATATGCAATATGCTCATAGATAAGAAATAGTATATAGATACATATATATAATAGGAATATCTAATCTATACATATGCATCATGTGTATTCAGAAATAAGAAGGCCCTGAACCCTTCAGTTTACTGAGAGGGAACTGAGGTCCAAAGAAACTAAATGACTAAATCAAGGTTACAACAGTGAGAAAAAAAAACCCAGGGCTTCCCTGGTGGTCCAGTGGGTAAAGACACTGCCTTGCAGTGCAAGGGGCGCAGGTTCAATCCCTGGCCTGGGAAGATCCCACGTGCCGTGGAGCGGCTGGACTGATGTGTCCAATTACCGAGCCAGAGCTCTGGAGCGCATGCGCCCAGAGCTGGTGCTCTGCAACAACAGAGGCCACTATGACGGGAGGCCCACACGGGCCAAAGAACAAAGACCAATGAAAACAGAGAAATGAAAAACCAATAGAAGTGGCCCGCCTGCTCCCCTCCCTCCCCACCCCACCCCCCACCAATAATAAATAAATATAGAAATCAAAAAAAAACAAAACAAAACTTAAGAGTCGTGATTTCAGCCCAATGTTTTTCCCACATAATAGTATGGTTCTTTATTTTGAATGGAGAATGAAATATAGACATCTCCTTTTAACCCCAGCCTTCAGATGCTGAAATTTGCCTTTTCTGAGATTGGGATTCTTATCAGAAGGTTCTGTTTTGGAAGGACCAATTGCCATTTTAATGCAACTTACTGATCATGCAGACAGACAGCCTCTCATAAATCATGTAAAGTACCTGAAAAATATGATTTATGGGCTAAGTTATGGGAAATGGGGTCTTTTAATATCCTTAACTCTTCAGAATGTTGTTACCTATCAGAGTCCCCTCTCCTGACTCAGCTGAAGGTGTGTCTGTATGTTTTCATCCCAACTGCCCCTACCCTCCACCCCAACTAACATCGACCTTTACCCACCCCCCTCATCCATAAAGCGTGTGCAGCTTCTCTCATTTCATCAGCTGAGTAGGAATTCTTGATTCAAACCCTCACTCTTCTTATGCCTCTTAACAGAGTATGTTCCCCAGGTATTGCCTCACATGGTAATTAAAAACCGTACCTAATAGCATCTTACTACAGAATTAAAAGAGCCAGAGAATTAGAGTTTGTTGTATGAAAAAAAGCCCACAAAAAAATCGTAGAAAACCCAAGATGAAACTAATTTAAGCCATATGCCTTGTTGAAAAGGAATACGAAAAAATGTCTGTAATATGCAGTAAATGAGGCCCATAACTCATTGGGGCCTCCAATGAGTTATGTGTTAAATCCATATTTCACAACACGGTCGTGCAGTTTTCAGATCTCCCTATCTATTAACCCCTTGCTTTCTGTGGGAGAGTTTCTAAGACCAACATAGGTCTGTGAGTATTAATAGATTTACATATGCAAGTAGAAATCCTGTACTACTAGTGTTTTTTTTTTAACCCCCGCCCTTATGGCTCAATATATTATCGCTTCACAAAACCAACAAATTAAAAACAATTTCCAATTTCTTCCATAAATACCTAGTGGCTAAATGTTATTAATGCATTTGTTTGAAAGGCACAAATTCAAACATTGCTCAGTTAGGGAAGAAGAATATACAGTGCTGATTGCTTGCAATCAGTTTCTGTAATCTGTATTTTCTTCACAGAGGTGAAAGTTTCTCTCACCATAGAACAACAGTTATAATTTTACCTCTATCATTCATCAACTCAAAAGCCTCAAATCATCACTTCCTAGAGCTATGGAGTAAGCAAGCTGTTGACTATTTTGCTTTTAACACGCTCCTTAAAAAAAAAAGTTCTCCTGCACATCTTCTGTCTCTCAGAGACTCTAATAAATCACATTTGCTTTCAGCTATCATAGATTATTAGGCTTTTATAATCAAGAAATAAATCCAGTAGATTATTGCTATTTTCAGAATATTGAAAATCACTAGGTATTTGCCTCTTTGTATGAGTATGTGATTCCATCATTCTTTAGGAGGGTAGTGTTACATTTAGACTCTGTCAGCGTATCGCTTGTGCAACAATGGTGCATCCAACCAGTTGTGACCCAGGACAGAGGAGAAGGAGTCAGTATAGCAAACAGGACCTGAGTCAGCCTCTGCCATCCTTCTCTTAAAAGCCTGAAGTTTATTTCACAATGTGAATCTCTCAAATTGTTCTCTTTCACCCTGTCTCTTTTCATATACAATAATTGCTGGTAATCTTTTGTAGAACAATACTTTGAAATCATTGCAGTTGTAAGAGAGTACATTAAGGCCATCACATGGAATGAAGCCCCTAAAGGAGATTTATGTGAATTCTTCCTCAACACAATTATTGCAATTAGACACATGTATACCTTTGTGTCCTTAATATTAAAATTTTCATGGAGTGATGATCTGAAGGAGTTCCTTATTAGACATAGATCTAAAACACGGGGTTTTGATGACAGTCTCAGCTAAACTAATTGTGTGAACTGGAAGAGGTAATGAGGACAGATGTCAAGGTCAATATAATTACTAATTTCTAAATCTGGGTTAATATTTCCAAGGGTCTTGCATATAAGTTACAATGTATAACTATCACAAATGGAAAATTCAGCTTTGGTTTTCTGGTATGGATGCAATGCTTGCTCTTTTCCCAATCATGTCCCAAAGTGAACTTTATTTGTTAAAGGAACAAAACCAAATCTACTTTCTTGTTGACTCTTCATCAGTGCTGATTGCTTGCAATCAGTTTCTGTAATCTGTATTTTCTTCACAGAGGTGAAAGTTTCTCTCACCATAGAACAACAGTTATAATTTTACCTCTATCATTCATCAACTCAAAAGCCTCAAATCATCACTTCCTAGAGCTATGGAGTAAGCAAGCTGTTGACTATTTTGCTTTTAACACGCTCCTTAAAAAAAAAAGTTCTCCTGCACATCTTCTGTCTCTCAGAGACTCTAATAAATCACATTTGCTTTCAGCTATCATAGATTATTAGGCTTTTATAATCAAGAAATAAATCCAGTAGATTATTGCTATTTTCAGAATATTGAAAATCACTAGGTATTTGCCTCTTTGTATGAGTATGTGATTCCATCATTCTTTAGGAGGGTAGTGTTACATTTAGACTCTGTCAGCGTATCGCTTGTGCAACAATGGTGCATCCAACCAGTTGTGACCCAGGACAGAGGAGAAGGAGTCAGTATAGCAAACAGGACCTGAGTCAGCCTCTGCCATCCTTCTCTTAAAAGCCTGAAGTTTATTTCACAATGTGAATCTCTCAAATTGTTCTCTTTCACCCTGTCTCTTTTCATATACAATAATTGCTGGTAATCTTTTGTAGAACAATACTTTGAAATCATTGCAGTTGTAAGAGAGTACATTAAGGCCATCACATGGAATGAAGCCCCTAAAGGAGATTTATGTGAATTCTTCCTCAACACAATTATTGCAATTAGACACATGTATACCTTTGTGTCCTTAATATTAAAATTTTCATGGAGTGATGATCTGAAGGAGTTCCTTATTAGACATAGATCTAAAACACGGGGTTTTGATGACAGTCTCAGCTAAACTAATTGTGTGAACTGGAAGAGGTAATGAGGACAGATGTCAAGGTCAATATAATTACTAATTTCTAAATCTGGGTTAATATTTCCAAGGGTCTTGCATATAAGTTACAATGTATAACTATCACAAATGGAAAATTCAGCTTTGGTTTTCTGGTATGGATGCAATGCTTGCTCTTTTCCCAATCATGTCCCAAAGTGAACTTTATTTGTTAAAGGAACAAAACCAAATCTACTTTCTTGTTGACTCTTCATCATATCGAAAGATGCAGATGTGAACCACAAAAGAAGCACTTGGCATGATCACTGGAAATGTGTGCATTCCAAAACGCAGCTCGTAAAAATCATATTTATCCCTTTGAGAGAACACAGGCATAAAAAGGGAAACATTCAAGAATGAATTGTGGTGTTGGGTTATTTACATTTCTAATAGTCCTGAAATTATTAGATAGCTATTTTCTTGGATCTTTTTTCCCTGTCAGCCACAGACTGTCTGTACATCCTGTGTCATAATTTCTAAGAAAGAACCTTATTCCAAAAGACACTCATTTCCAGATTCTTATGTCTAAGTTGCTGGGTGATCACAGTGCTTCAAAGTGATATAAGAGCATTCCAGAAACAGTGTTTTAGAACTCTATTCACTTCTCTTGGCCAGGATAAATCAACAAAGATAGAGTGGTACTGATTAAAAGGCATGCTTCAATGGAAAATTATTTCAAAGCCAATATTAATAGAAACTGTTCAACTAAACAGATTTAGGGGCTTGGAAAAAACCTGGCATTAACACACAAAAATACGTTGATAGCAACAGAATCAATTTCTCTCTCTCTCACACACAGTTGCTTAATAATAATACATACTTATCTTTATATTTCATATTGCAAAAGGTTGTCTTTAATTGGAGTTCTCTGCTAAAATGTGCTTGTTGAACCTAATTCTATTGAACACAGTAGTTCAATGTCCCACAGAGAGTGTGGATGGCAAGCTCTCTGAGTTGTAATTGTCCAACAGGTTTCTGGAACTAATTGGCTAATTCAGAGAGGCATCTCCTGCCTTAGGCTTGGCTGACTCTCCCCCACTGCAGTGCTCTACTGCCAGTCTGCCTCTGTCTGTCCTGACTTAATTCCATTTTGACACTGAGCCTTGCCTCATACCAGTTGCTGAGTTCCACTGAGAAATTCTTCCCTTGTGGAACCAAACATTGAAAATCCTAATTAAAAAATATTTTTCAGATTCAACCAAAGGGAGAAAAGGAAATCTTTCCATCCCCCTTTCCCTTCTACTGACAGTTTGTCTCTCTCTATTTTTCATCCAAATAAGCAGGGCTCTGAAAATCTTGTCCAGAAGACACAGACTGAAAGAATTAATCAAAGTGTTGTTTATGAGCTGCTCAGAGCAGATTAAATGTTGTGCTGACAACACAATTTGCAAATTATCTATCAACATCAACAGACATACAGCAACGAGCCAAGCCAATTGGATACCTTTGGACACAAGAGGACCATGTATTTATTAGCCTTGCTTCCAAATGTAAGTCCTTTTGAAAGAGTTTTATCCAATGTTATTTGTAGTCTCATTGCTGCAGTTGAGTTCCTTTTACAATTTCTTTTGGACAATGTCAGTTTTCTTTCTGCCACAAGTCAAATTTTCTATCATAACCTGACCACAGCTCTGCTTCCCAATCCCACTTGACTATCCCACTTCAAACACCCTCTATACCAGTTCACCTCCAGATACCCACCAGATCATCATCTTTGGAAAATACCTGAAGTAGCCAGCCTCCAAAGTGATCCCAACCTGATATTCACAAGTTCATACCACTGTGTACAGTTCTTTTACATGTAATAAGATCAACCATGTGACCAACAGAATAGGACAGAACAAGAATCTCTTCTAAAGTTTTGCTGTGGTATCTTTAATGTGTTCCTGCATGCTTCTGAGTAGTGTTACATTGTACTGTATATCACAATTTATTTATATATTCACTTATTGGTGAATATTAATTTCCAATTTTGACAACCACAAATAAAACACTGTGAACAAAAGTACACAATTATTTTGTAAGCTTTCAGTTCTCTTAAATAAACATCTATGAGTGGAACTGGTCAAAATTCACCTTTATGTTTTGTTTTATCAAAATTTAAAAACTGTTTTCTAGTATAACTTTATAATCTCATAAAAAAGACACAATGGGCTTCCTGTGTGGCTCAGTGGTAAAGAATCCAACCAACAACACAGGAGACTTAAGAGATTCCAGTTCAATCCCAGAGTCAGGAAGATCTAGAGAAAAAAATGGCAACCCACTCCAGTATTCTTGTCAGGGAAATCCCATGGATAGAGGAGCTTGGTGGGCTACAGTCCAGGGGGGGTGCAAAGAATTGGACACACCTGAGCACGTAAGCAAGTGATGATTCTGGCTACTCAGTATCATTTAGATGAGCTACAAAAAAATGAAAACAAAAAACGCTTGATGATTTTTCCCCTTGGTCCAAAATTCCCACCAGATGAATTTCTTTCAATGTTACATTTATTGTAGGGACACACCTTACAAAAGATACCTAACAATTAAAACTCAGTTTGGCACATATTTTTGAGTATGTCCATATGAGTTTTAGAGTAGTAGAGTTGTAAAAGCTGAGGATGCAGAGTTAATAGAGAGGACTGCTTAACCTCTCCAAGACTCTTTTTCCTAGTGTGTAAAGTGTGCTAGAGCTTTTTGTGAATCATTAAATTCTACCTGAAAAAATGCTTTCCTTCTTAATATAAAGCATTGATTAAAAAATGCTTTCTATTTGGAAAGAAGAGACACAGGAAAAGACAAAGGGCAGAAGAATTTTCTTTATTAATAGCTTTGCCCATTTTCATATATTAATTTATCAGAATATTTATTAACACAGAAAATCTGATTCAGAGGAAATGAAATTGAAGCCTATCCCATTGAAATATGAAGAAAGGGGTTCATGACATCAAAAATACCAATGCTGCTGGGCTTCCCTGGTGGTCCAGTGGGTAAGGACACCGCCTTGCAGTACAAGGGGCGCCGGTTCGATCCCTGGCCTGGGAAGATCCCATGTGCCATGGAGCGGCTGGACTGATGTGTCCAATTACCGAGCCAGAGCTCTGGGGCGCATGCGCCTAGAGCCGGCGCTCTGAGATGATAGACACCACCGCAATGCGGAGGCCCACAGGAGCCAAAGAACAAAGATGGATGAAAATAGAGAAATGAAAGACCAATAGAAGTGGCCCACCCATCCCCCTCCCTCCCCACCCCACCCCCCAAAAGATAAATAAATAAAATAAATGTTAAAAAAAAATACCAATGCTGTTGAGAAGTATTGCAGAATGGAAAGAGAAATACCATAAACTTAAGAGCTTGTAGTAGAGGCAATGAAGATAAATTACATTCAAGTAGCCCTGATTTTCAATAGCTCTCACTCTGGCTAATTATTCATTTTTACCTTCAGCAAATGAGCAACTAATAGTAGTACTAATATATATAATCTGCCATCTAGTGCCAAGCAGAATGTTAAGCACTTTATATGGATTATTGAACGTGGTTGGCATTATTTATTCCCACTATACAGAAGAAGAAATGGAAGTTTAGAAACTGTGAGAGACAGACTTTGTTAGCCTTCATGCACCCTGCTTCCAGGTGTCCATGCCCTGTACAGTTTGTTCCTCCTAGTGTAAGTGACATCTATGACTTGCTTTTAACCAAAAGAATATGTCTAAGTGATGAATCACTCCCATGATTACAATGCATTATACAAGACTCCATCTTGCTAACATACTCTCTTGGTGTCTGTGAGTTGCCGTGAGTCTTACAATCACAAGGAAACACTGACCACAACTGAAGGAATTTGGAAATATATCCTTTCCTGGTCAAGGCTTTCTGGAGAACCCAGTCCTGACTTGAACCTCATCTGTAGCATTGTCTGTCACTAAGCAGAGAACACCCTTAAAATGTTTCCAGACCCCTGATCGACAGAAATTATGTCTTTTTGAAATCCCTAAGTTTCTGATGATTTCTCATGCAGCAGTAGATAACTCATGTAAGAGGGTAAAAATTCAGTTGCTTAGATTCACTCAGCTAGGAAGTAGCAACTATAACGACTAAAGCAGTTCTATTTGAATTCAAAATCTTTGTTCTTAGAACATTCTACTTTAAACACCATCCTCTGCTCTACCATGTCCAATCTGCCAGTAGTCAGTACTTGATAATACCAAGAAGTTTCACAATGCAGTTCAGAGTTTCAAATAACCTTGATTATGAAGTCTACTTGTTTAAGTGAAATGCTGGCAAGATCTCCATGAGTGAATAATGATAACAGCTGATTCTTATTGAGTGTGCCTTGTGTGAGCAACCATTGTCAGGGACATATGTGCATTATCTCATAACCCTTTGATGCTCCTATAATAGTTACTCTGTGATAGAGAAAAACAACAAGTTAGAGAGTTTATCAAATTTGCCAATGGTCATAAAGCTTCTAAGTAGCACAGTATAGATTTGAACTAAAATCTCCTTTATCCTGATAATTTGGATTTACAGTCAGAGAAATTTTCAAACTGTTTACAGAGATTCACTGAAGTCCTAGAAAATGAAAAATATTGCAAAGTGATGGGTTTCAATTTCTAGTCTTTAAAGTGCTATGTATGCAATCCATTAAAGAGACATACACTGTTTACAAACTTCAAAAACCATAGACTAGACTGGGTTCTATCGTAGTGTTAACGATAATAATGAATTTAATCTATCTACTCTGCTGTTATTTACTGATTTTCACCTATATTTCACAAGGCAGATGCTGAGAAAAGAGAAAGGAATGATATAGTACATGATTTCAAAGAGTTTACAGTCAGTTGAAGAAAAAGACAAGCAAGTTAGCTAATTATAACTGTGGCAAAAGGTTGAATTTCTCTATTTGCAAACTCAACTTTCTTATTTATTGGCAAGTAGCTCAAAATCATTTCTGTACCATTATGTAAACTTCAGACAAAAGTGCTAGTTGCTCAGTCATGTCTGACTCTTTGCAACCTCGTGGATGTAGCCTGCCAACCTCCTCTGTCTACGGAATTCTCCAGGCAAGAATACTGGACTGGGTAGACATTCTCTTCTCCAGAGGCTCTTCCCGACCCAGGTCTCCTGCACTGCAAGTGGATTCTTTACCACCTGAGCCACCGGCAAAGCCTCAAATAACTGAAAGCTTCTTTGAGTTGATTTCCTTTGAAAGTCAGGTACTAGCATTGTAGATGTAAAGTTATCTCTACATTTGAGTGAAATGATTATATTCTTTAGGATGTATTTACGAGAGACATTTAGAATTTGAAAATCTTGTTTTTCTTTTTTTTTTAGGCAGGAGAGAAGGGCAATATGTATTATCCCCATGTTGGTAGGGTGTATGTATCTGGTTAGACTCAGTCAGAGCTACTAATGACAATAAACATGAACACATGTCCCTGTAGAAGACATTACAATTCCTTCATATATTTTTTTTCATCCTTTTCACATCCTATAACAGCCTTGTTCCTAGGACAGGCATTAAATGATGGATGCAATGAGAATAATCATTTTTCTCTCCTTTGCCAGTGATGGTCCAAACAGAAAAATGTTGTTCAGTTAATGAACGTGGATACAAAAGAAATTTCCAGATTATGGCAGTCAGTCATTCAGCCACTATGTAAGGAGCCCCCTTTAGGATGAAAGCACAACAATGAGGCACAAGACCACAGAACAGTAGGTGGATGATGACACTGTTGAGGACCTAGAATAAGCTCACCATATTCCTAGTCTTTCTGTTTATGTAAGCAAAAATTTCCCCTTGGTATATGCTGAATATTCTCTTACAGATAATGAACTGACTGTTGTAAAACTTTAAAATTGTTCTCTTCACACACAAAAAGAAATGTTAATTATAGAACATGATATAAGTGTTACAGCTAACTAAGGTGGCAAATATATTGCAATATACAAATGCATCAAATCAACACTTTGTACACCTTAAATTTTCAGTGTTATGCATCAGTTATACCTCAGTAATAAATAATAGTTAATGTTTCTAATGTCTTCACCTGTTTTATGACAATAGAGCTTCAGTGAGAATAAACAAATATAAATATTAGCATCTGAATTTGAATCTTTGAGACAATTCAAATTGCACTTAAGATTACCCCCCCCAGGCAAGAACACTGGAGTGGGTTGCCATGCTCTTCTCCAGAGGCTCTTCCCGACCCAGGTCTCCTGCACTGCAAGTGGATTCTTTACCACCTGAGCCACCGGCAAAGCCTCAAATAACTGAAAGCTTCTTTGAGTTGATTTCCTTTGAAAGTCAGGTACTAGCATTGTAGATGTAAAGTTATCTCTACATTTGAGTGAAATGATTATATTCTTTAGGATGTATTTACGAGAGACATTTAGAATTTGAAAATCTTGTTTTTCTTTTTTTTTTAGGCAGGAGAGAAGGGCAATATGTATTATCCCCATGTTGGTAGGGTGTATGTATCTGGTTAGACTCAGTCAGAGCTACTAATGACAATAAACATGAACACATGTCCCTGTAGAAGACATTACAATTCCTTCATATATTTTTTTTCATCCTTTTCACATCCTATAACAGCCTTGTTCCTAGGACAGGCATTAAATGATGGATGCAATGAGAATAATCATTTTTCTCTCCTTTGCCAGTGATGGTCCAAACAGAAAAATGTTGTTCAGTTAATGAACGTGGATACAAAAGAAATTTCCAGATTATGGCAGTCAGTCATTCAGCCACTATGTAAGGAGCCCCCTTTAGGATGAAAGCACAACAATGAGGCACAAGACCACAGAACAGTAGGTGGATGATGACACTGTTGAGGACCTAGAATAAGCTCACCATATTCCTAGTCTTTCTGTTTATGTAAGCAAAAATTTCCCCTTGGTATATGCTGAATATTCTCTTACAGATAATGAACTGACTGTTGTAAAACTTTAAAATTGTTCTCTTCACACACAAAAAGAAATGTTAATTATAGAACATGATATAAGTGTTACAGCTAACTAAGGTGGCAAATATATTGCAATATACAAATGCATCAAATCAACACTTTGTACACCTTAAATTTTCAGTGTTATGCATCAGTTATACCTCAGTAATAAATAATAGTTAATGTTTCTAATGTCTTCACCTGTTTTATGACAATAGAGCTTCAGTGAGAATAAACAAATATAAATATTAGCATCTGAATTTGAATCTTTGAGACAATTCAATCATTGTGGTGGCTAGCCTTTAAAGGGACTTCTAATGATATTTATGTCCTAATGCTTGTACCATGATGTAGTTTTATCCAACAATAAATGAAGACTGGCTATGACCAATAGTACAAATGACAATATGTGCTTCTAAGGCTAAGCAATTGAAAAGCACTATGGCTTACTTACCTTAGTTTCTTGGCTTTCTTCCTCTCGGATAAAATAGCCCCATGTCATGGAGGTGCTTAAATATCTCTGTGAGTGTTTCACCTAAACAGAAAAAGACAGGAATTAAGACCTACGAACAACCAGTGTCAACTTGCCAGTTACAGAGTAAGCCATTTTGGAAGCAATTTGATCCCAGGCAAGCCTCCAGATGACTGAAATCCAGCACTCTGAATGCTACAACATTATGAAAAACCTGAGTCAGGACCTCCTGCCACACCATTCCTGAATTTCTGACTGGGCTTCCCAGGTGGTCCAGTGGGTAAGGACACTGCCTTGCAGTGCAAGGGGCGCCGGTTCGATCCCTGGCCTGGGAAGATCCCATGTGCTGCAGAGCGGCTGGACCAACGTGTCCAATTACGGAGCCGGAGCTCTGGAGCGCATGCGCCCAGAGCCGGTGCTCTGCGACAACGGATGCCATTGCGATGGGAGGCCCACATGGGCCAAAGAACAAAGATGGATGAAACTAGACAAATGAAAGACCAGTGGAAGTGGCCCGCCCACTCCTCTCCCTCCCCACCCCCGCTAACATAAATAAATAAATGTTTAAAAAAAAAAAAAAGAATTTCTGACCTACAGACATATCAAGCAAAGCAAACAGTCATAGCTAATTTAATTTACTTGATTTTGAGGCACATTGCTACATAGGACTAGCTAATTAATATGATTATCAAGTATTTAATAAGCATGAAGTTTTCAGAAGCAGGGGGATAAAACAATAAATGATATCTCCCTGGTCAACAAAAAACACACAATCTTATTGGAAAGGTAATAATAACAAATGAAGAAAATACATTTCTTTCCATTTAGCTGACACACAAAAATGGCACCATTAAGTAATGTCCAGTGCATGATAGTTTTCTAACAAAGACTAGATTGTGAGAAAAAAAAAAATTAAAAAGACTAGATTGTGTAGTTCAAGAAATAGCTATGATTCCTATAATGCAAAATTGTATGGTTTTATTAGAATTATTAATTTAAATTGTGTTTGAAATAAGATTATATCTTAAGGTCTTTAATTCCTACAGTAAAGTTTGACTAATAAATGGTTTCTAGATCATTCATTTCAGTTAAGTCACTCAGTCATGTCCAACTCTTTGCTACCCCATGAACTGCGTCATGCCAGGCTTTCCTATTCTTCACCATCTCCTGGAGGCTGCTCAAACTCATGTCCATTGACTCAGTGATGCCATCCATCCATCTCATCCTCTCCATCCCCTTCTCCTTTGGCCTTCTATTTTTCCCAACATCAGGCACTTTTCCAATGAGACATCTCTTCACCTCAGGTGGCCAAAGTATTGGAGCTTCAGCTTCAGCATAATTCCTTCCAATGACTATTCAGGGTTGGTTTCTTTAGGATTGACTGGTTTGATCTCCTTCCAGTCCAACAGACTCTCAAGAGCCTTCTCCAACATCACAATTTAAAGGCATCAGTTTTCCATCGCTCAGTCTTCTTCATAGCCCAGCTTGCATATCTATCCATGACTACTAGGAAAATCATAGCTTTCACCACATGGACTTTTGTCAGCATAGTGATGTTTCTGCTTTTGAATACACTATGTCTGTCATAGCTTTTCTTTCAAGAAGCAAGTGTCTTTTAATTTCATGGCTGTAGTCACTGTCCATAGTGATTTTGGAGCCCAATAAAATAAAGTCTGTCACTGTTTCCACTGTTTCCCATTGTGTGATGACATATTTGCCATTAAGTGATGGAACCAAATGCCAGGATCTTCATTTTTTGAATGTTGAGTTTTAGGCCAGCATTTTAACTCTCCTCTTTCACCTTCATTAAGAGGTTCTTTAGTTTCTCTTTGCTTTCTGCCATAAGGATCATGAATAAGCAGTTTACATTTTAAGGTTTATGAATTTTATAAAAAACAAATGAAGAAAATACATTTCTTTCCATTTAGCTGACACACAAAAATGGCACCATTAAGTAATGTCCAGTGCATGATAGTTTTCTAACAAAGACTAGATTGTGAGAAAAAAAAAAATTAAAAAGACTAGATTGTGTAGTTCAAGAAATAGCTATGATTCCTATAATGCAAAATTGTATGGTTTTATTAGAATTATTAATTTAAATTGTGTTTGAAATAAGATTATATCTTAAGGTCTTTAATTCCTACAGTAAAGTTTGACTAATAAATGGTTTCTAGATCATTCATTTCAGTTAAGTCACTCAGTCATGTCCAACTCTTTGCTACCCCATGAACTGCGTCATGCCAGGCTTTCCTATTCTTCACCATCTCCTGGAGGCTGCTCAAACTCATGTCCATTGACTCAGTGATGCCATCCATCCATCTCATCCTCTCCATCCCCTTCTCCTTTGGCCTTCTATTTTTCCCAACATCAGGCACTTTTCCAATGAGACATCTCTTCACCTCAGGTGGCCAAAGTATTGGAGCTTCAGCTTCAGCATAATTCCTTCCAATGACTATTCAGGGTTGGTTTCTTTAGGATTGACTGGTTTGATCTCCTTCCAGTCCAACAGACTCTCAAGAGCCTTCTCCAACATCACAATTTAAAGGCATCAGTTTTCCATCGCTCAGTCTTCTTCATAGCCCAGCTTGCATATCTATCCATGACTACTAGGAAAATCATAGCTTTCACCACATGGACTTTTGTCAGCATAGTGATGTTTCTGCTTTTGAATACACTATGTCTGTCATAGCTTTTCTTTCAAGAAGCAAGTGTCTTTTAATTTCATGGCTGTAGTCACTGTCCATAGTGATTTTGGAGCCCAATAAAATAAAGTCTGTCACTGTTTCCACTGTTTCCCATTGTGTGATGACATATTTGCCATTAAGTGATGGAACCAAATGCCAGGATCTTCATTTTTTGAATGTTGAGTTTTAGGCCAGCATTTTAACTCTCCTCTTTCACCTTCATTAAGAGGTTCTTTAGTTTCTCTTTGCTTTCTGCCATAAGGATCATGAATAAGCAGTTTACATTTTAAGGTTTATGGAAACAATCCTAGAAATGGTTTATGAGGTTCCCAAAAAAAAAAAAAAATTCCAATAGAGCTAACGAAATAATCGATCAATAACCAAAGCTTTATATAATTAATATTTGAAAGAGAAGCTCAAGAATTCTCAGGAACAGTTAAATATCAGGTAATAAATATATGTTTTCCCCTCAAGATGGAAGAATGGAAGAAACAATATGACCATAGAGTTTTGCTAAAGATTTACATGAATGGAGACCTTAAAAAATAGTGTTTCCCTCACCCATGCAGCATAGGAAATGGAAACTGAGGATTGCTTTATTACAAAACAAACCAACCAAAGATAAATATGCTTGCTGAGGTCTATAGGATAGTTACTCTAACATGTGAAAAATAAACACCTATCATGTGGTCATCAATTTGCTGGTGGACCAGGAACAACTAATACCAGTGATTTCATTAAGCTATTAGATTCTTTTGATTAACAATAACAATTGGTGTTACACCACTTGACAATGGAAGCTTTTCATCAGGGCAGCTAGTCAAAATGCTGCAGCACTGTCTCTCTTATCACTGCTTCCATATGAAGCTCCTAAGAATAGAGCTTCCTCTGTCCAATGGTGGAAAATCCCACCTCTGAGATAAGAGATGCTGTGTTCATCATGACAAGGAGTGCAATATTATGAAGGCATTTACAGATATAATAGGATCTACAAGAAAGACTGAAAACAATTTAACAAATGCATCCAGATATTGCTTATGTTTTAAGCTTCTCTTCAAAAACTGGGCATTGCATTCATGGCTGCTAACTTGCACTTGGCATTTCAGCTTTGGAGAATCCCATGTAGCTAGTCTCTCTCTCTTTCTCTCTCTCTCTCTCCAACAACAACAATGATATTTAAAAATCAAATCTCAGCAGAGATTTTATTATAGCCAAACATTTTAAACATAATAATGATAGTTTTGTTTAAAAATGGAAGGTTTCAGGCTTCCCTGGTGATCCAGTGAGGGAAGAGTGTGCCTTGCAGTGCAAGGGGCACCGGTTCAGTCCCTGGCCTGGGAAGATCCCACGTGCTGAGGAGCAGCTGGACTGGTGTGCCCAATTACCAGCCAGCACTCTGGAGCGCATGTGCCCAGAGCCGGTACTCTGCAATAAGAGAGGCCACTGCAACGGGAGGCCACACAGGCTAAAGAATAAAGATAAATGAAAATAAATAAATAAATAAATACAAACCAATTAAAGGGGCCAAAAAAAAAAAAAAAAAAAAGGAAGGGGTTTTTGTTTTTGGTTTTGGTTTTGTTTTTTTTAGTGGAAATAAAAACAACACTTGCTAGGCTCTGGACTCAACTATAAAGAGTTTACTTACATTGACTTGTTTGAACCTCACAAGAACCCTGAGAAGTAGTTTCCTATAATTATTCTTATTTTACAGATAAGGAAACTAATGTATCAGAAAGCTGAATGATTCACCTGAGGTCATGTAGCTAATAAACCTTGCCGTCTGCTGCAGACTCTATGTACTTATTACTCAACTTGCTAGAATGTATGTTCCCCTTGCCCAACTTTTTTTTTTTTCATTTTTAATGCAATAGCAATCAAGGAATCAGAACTCTGAATAGAGCTGGCAGACTTTTCTGTGTTAGATAAAGTGGTTTTTGTCTGTTGTTTTCATCTTTTTAAAACAGCTCCAATATAAGCAATCTACCAGCTAGAGTAAATATATACATTCTTGAAAATGTTTGTGCAAATCCAATACTTTTGTACATAAATGGTATTTTAAATGAACTAAGAGAGCTACTGTTTAAATTACTTTTTGAAGTACATTTTAGAAATTCAAATTCCCATAACTTGGGTTTGGCTGAAGCATGTCACCTTGTAAATGATTTTTTTACCCTTCTTGGATAAAAGGGAAAAAGAGAGTAGCAAAGCAAAATGATAGAAGGGATGCCAAATTTCAAGAAGAAAGTATTCTTAATGTATTATTCAGTCATATGACCTTTCAATAAATAATAATAACTAGAACAAATTTTTCATTGTAGAGAACTTTGTGGTTTACAAAATGCTTTCAAATCCACTTGTGTTCTGAGGCTTAAAATGATCCTGTGATGAAGAAAGTCCAAGTATAATTATAATCACATTATGTATGTACTCAGTAGCTAATACATGTCTGACTCTTTACAATCTCATGAACTGTAGCCCACCAGGCTCCTCTGCTCGTGGAATTTACCAGGCAAGAATACTGGAGTGAGTTGCCATTTCCTACTTCAGGGGATGTTTCAGACCCAGGTATCGAACCCTTATCCCTTGCATCTCCAGCATTGGCAGGTGGATTCTTACTACTGTACCATCAGAGAAGCATAATTGCTTGTGAGTAACTGCTTGGCTCTCAGTTATTGAGAGACGGGGATAGTATTTTTCGTTGTTCATTCCTGTATCCCAGATCTTAACATAATATGTGGAATGTGCAGGCATTCAATAAGTACTTCCTAAATAAATAAATGAATCACTTGGTTAATGAGTTGATGGGTAGATGAGAAATCAAAAGTTTTATCTCTGGCCTAACTGCCCAAGTATGACGTACAGCTTTACTGTAAGGGAAAGAGAATTGTGTGCCCATGAGGAGAAAAATTTGGAATTAACTCAAGCCTAACACCATAAGCAAAACCAATTTTTGAATAGAATACAGACCTAAATACAAAACTCAAAACTTTTAAAGACATTATAGAGAATAACTTCATGACATCAATTCTGTCTGGCAGACTTTTCTGTGTTAGATAAAGTGGTTTTTGTCTGTTGTTTTCATCTTTTTAAAACAGCTCCAATATAAGCAATCTACCAGCTAGAGTAAATATATACATTCTTGAAAATGTTTGTGCAAATCCAATACTTTTGTACATAAATGGTATTTTAAATGAACTAAGAGAGCTACTGTTTAAATTACTTTTTGAAGTACATTTTAGAAATTCAAATTCCCATAACTTGGGTTTGGCTGAAGCATGTCACCTTGTAAATGATTTTTTTACCCTTCTTGGATAAAAGGGAAAAAGAGAGTAGCAAAGCAAAATGATAGAAGGGATGCCAAATTTCAAGAAGAAAGTATTCTTAATGTATTATTCAGTCATATGACCTTTCAATAAATAATAATAACTAGAACAAATTTTTCATTGTAGAGAACTTTGTGGTTTACAAAATGCTTTCAAATCCACTTGTGTTCTGAGGCTTAAAATGATCCTGTGATGAAGAAAGTCCAAGTATAATTATAATCACATTATGTATGTACTCAGTAGCTAATACATGTCTGACTCTTTACAATCTCATGAACTGTAGCCCACCAGGCTCCTCTGCTCGTGGAATTTACCAGGCAAGAATACTGGAGTGAGTTGCCATTTCCTACTTCAGGGGATGTTTCAGACCCAGGTATCGAACCCTTATCCCTTGCATCTCCAGCATTGGCAGGTGGATTCTTACTACTGTACCATCAGAGAAGCATAATTGCTTGTGAGTAACTGCTTGGCTCTCAGTTATTGAGAGACGGGGATAGTATTTTTCGTTGTTCATTCCTGTATCCCAGATCTTAACATAATATGTGGAATGTGCAGGCATTCAATAAGTACTTCCTAAATAAATAAATGAATCACTTGGTTAATGAGTTGATGGGTAGATGAGAAATCAAAAGTTTTATCTCTGGCCTAACTGCCCAAGTATGACGTACAGCTTTACTGTAAGGGAAAGAGAATTGTGTGCCCATGAGGAGAAAAATTTGGAATTAACTCAAGCCTAACACCATAAGCAAAAACCAATTTTTTGAATAGAATACAGACCTAAATACAAAACTCAAAAATGTCTTTTAAAAGACATTATAGGAGAATAACTTCATGACATCAGGTTGGGAAATTTTTAATAGGACGAAGGACTCTATAAAAGAAATTATACTAAATTTGACTACATTTTGTTCATCAAAGTGACTATTAAGTAAATAAAAATATAAAGATGAATAGAGAAAAGATATTTTGATAAATGTAACTGACATAAGACTAGTATCCAGAATATGTAAAGAACTTCTACAAATCAATAAGAAATAATGGCAACCAAACAGAAAAAAATAAATAGGAGAATTGAATAGGTACTTCACAAAAGACTACTTCTCCAAATAGCAGTCATATGAAAAGATGTTCATCCTTAGTAATCATAATATAAATGCAAATTTAAAACACATGGATTATGACTTGAGGTCTATCAGAATAACAAAAATTTTAAAGGCCAAAATTACCAAATCTTTCCAAGGTTTCAGAACAACTAAAACTTTCATGTACAGATGGTGAAAATGTAAATTGACACACTTTGGAAAATAGTGTGACATTATTAACACTGAAAAGATGTGTGCCTAATTCCATTTCCATTTATATGTACCTCTGAATTGCAACACACATAGTAATCAAAAGACATGCACAGGAATGTCCATAATACAGCACTATTCAAGACAATTCAAAGCTAAAAGTACACCAAAGGCTTATTAATGGCAGAATGGAAAACTAAACTGTGGTCTGTGTGGTATGCAGTAACAAAAAAGATGAGACTCTTACTACACACAATATAGAGACAACAGGATCACAATCATGAGTGAAAACAAGTCAGATAAAAAGAACACACAGGCTCAAAGACTACATCACCCTATTTATTCAAAGTTCAGAAATAGATAAAACTAAACTAACCCTCTTAGATATGTACAACTAAAGTGTGGCATATACCACAAAGACTGATATTTTTAAAAAATCAAATCTGTGACTATCTATTAGAACATACTGGGGCAGGAGTTGGAAATATATACGAAGGGCTTCGAGATGATAGTTATATCTATTTATGATCTTGATAGTTTTCCTTAGTGTTTCTCCATTTATTCACTTTTAGCTCAAGCCTAACACCATAAGCAAAACCAATTTTTGAATAGAATACAGACCTAAATACAAAACTCAAAATGTCTTTTAAAAGACATTATAGGAGAATAACTTCATGACATCAGGTTGGGAAATTTTTAATAGGACGAAGGACTCTATAAAAGAAATTATACTAAATTTGACTACATTTTGTTCATCAAAGTGACTATTAAGTAAATAAAAATATAAAGATGAATAGAGAAAAGATATTTTGATAAATGTAACTGACATAAGACTAGTATCCAGAATATGTAAAGAACTTCTACAAATCAATAAGAAATAATGGCAACCAAACAGAAAAAAATAAATAGGAGAATTGAATAGGTACTTCACAAAAGACTACTTCTCCAAATAGCAGTCATATGAAAAGATGTTCATCCTTAGTAATCATAATATAAATGCAAATTTAAAACACATGGATTATGACTTGAGGTCTATCAGAATAACAAAAATTTTAAAGGCCAAAATTACCAAATCTTTCCAAGGTTTCAGAACAACTAAAACTTTCATGTACAGATGGTGAAAATGTAAATTGACACACTTTGGAAAATAGTGTGACATTATTAACACTGAAAAGATGTGTGCCTAATTCCATTTCCATTTATATGTACCTCTGAATTGCAACACACATAGTAATCAAAAGACATGCACAGGAATGTCCATAATACAGCACTATTCAAGACAATTCAAAGCTAAAAGTACACCAAAGGCTTATTAATGGCAGAATGGAAAACTAAACTGTGGTCTGTGTGGTATGCAGTAACAAAAATGATGAGACTCTTACTACACACAATATAGAGACAACAGGATCACAATCATGAGTGAAAACAAGTCAGATAAAAAGAACACACAGGCTCAAAGACTACATCACCCTATTTATTCAAAGTTCAGAAATAGATAAAACTAAACTAACCCTCTTAGATATGTACAACTAAAGTGTGGCATATACCACAAAGACTGATATTTTTAAAAAATCAAATCTGTGACTATCTATTAGAACATACTGGGGCAGGAGTTGGAAATATATACACGAAGGGCTTCCGAGATGATAGTTATATCTATTTTTATGATCTTGATAGTTTTCCTTAGTGTTTCTCCATAATTTATGACACTATCAATTCACTTTTAGGTAATGTTTGCATATTACACTTCATACCAAAAAAGAAATTTGAAGTCATCAAAAAGATACTAAAAGTTTAAGCAATTTTGAAAATTGAAGATAGAGCATCTCTACCTTCCTCTCAATTTTGTCGTTAGCCTAAAATTGCCTTTAAAATTGGTCCAAATTTTTTAAAAAGGAGAAATAATATTTTCTATTTTTTCTTCCAGTTTTATTGATATGACTGACATACAAGCAATATCTAAGATTAAAGTAATAATAATTTAAATTACATACGTCACTAAATGATTACTGTGATAGGTTTAGGGAACATTTATCCTACAGAGGCAACATTAAAGAAATAGAAAAAAGGATGTTTTTCCTTGTGATGAAATCTCTTGGGACTTACTCTCTTCACAACTTTTCATATATAACATACAGCCAATGTTAATTATATTCACACTGTACATTATATCCCTAGTACTTATTTATCCTCCAACTGTACGTTTGTAGCTTTTGACTGCCTTCATCCAGTTCATCCTTCCCCCACTTCTCACCTTTAGCAATAACAAATCTGATCTCTGATGTGTAGAATCTGAAAATGTGAAATCAATGAACAGCATAACCAATCGGAAACAGCATCATAGATACAGAGGACAAACAGGTGGTTGCCAGAGGTCAGAGGACAATGAGAGGAGATAAAAAAGTGAGGAGGGTAAGAGGTACAAACTTGTGGCTATGAAATGTATAGTATGGGGAATATAGTCATTACCTATAAAGTATCTTTGTATGGTGAAAGTCATGGCTAGAATTGTAGCGAACACTTTGACATGTATAGAAATACTGAACCACAATGATGTGTAACAGGAACTAGCATAGTGTTGTAGGTCAATCATACTTCGAAAGCAAACAAACAATCTCATGAAAAAAGAGGTCAGATTTGGGACAAGGATTTTTTTTTTTAATTATGAAGAAAAAGAGATTATGATTATACACTACACTTTGAGGAGTTCTGTTTCAAAAGTGAGTAAACAAATGAGGCTGAAGCTGTGAGGGGAAGTGATCTCAAGAGGATAATCGATGGAAGAAGTTGATTCCATAGAAAGCAAATGCAGAAGAAATAAAGGAGAATTGCTGAAGCAAGGTTGCTGAATCAGCAAAAAGGGATGGAACCTGGGGCACAAGCAGAAGGGTTCAAATAGAAGTATGGCTTCTTTATCTGTGGAAATAAGCCCATTGTACTGAAAACAGATGTTGGAAGATGAATCAATGTGGTGATGGCCTACAGATATTCTTTTGATAGACTCTATTTCTCAAAGGAGTGAGAGGAGTGGTCATTGGCTGAAAGGGAGGATAGAAAAACTGTGTTAGTGATTCAGAAAAGAAAAGAAGTAGTAAAAGAATCCTCTAGAAAAGCAGAAGAGTAAATGATCTAAGGAAGTGTAGCATAAACAGCAGGTAAAGAGTAGTAAGATTCCTCTTTTCATTAATGTAAATGAGTATAAAATGAGAAGAGTCAACACATTATGCCTTTTATCCTACAGAGGCAACATTAAAGAAATAGAAAAAAGGATGTTTTTCCTTGTGATGAAATCTCTTGGGACTTACTCTCTTCACAACTTTTCATATATAACATACAGCCAATGTTAATTATATTCACACTGTACATTATATCCCTAGTACTTATTTATCCTCCAACTGTACGTTTGTAGCTTTTGACTGCCTTCATCCAGTTCATCCTTCCCCCACTTCTCACCTTTAGCAATAACAAATCTGATCTCTGATGTGTAGAATCTGAAAATGTGAAATCAATGAACAGCATAACCAATCGGAAACAGCATCATAGATACAGAGGACAAACAGGTGGTTGCCAGAGGTCAGAGGACAATGAGAGGAGATAAAAAAGTGAGGAGGGTAAGAGGTACAAACTTGTGGCTATGAAATGTATAGTATGGGGAATATAGTCATTACCTATAAAGTATCTTTGTATGGTGAAAGTCATGGCTAGAATTGTAGCGAACACTTTGACATGTATAGAAATACTGAACCACAATGATGTGTAACAGGAACTAGCATAGTGTTGTAGGTCAATCATACTTCGAAAGCAAACAAACAATCTCATGAAAAAAGAGGTCAGATTTGGGACAAGGATTTTTTTTTTTAATTATGAAGAAAAAGAGATTATGATTATACACTACACTTTGAGGAGTTCTGTTTCAAAAGTGAGTAAACAAATGAGGCTGAAGCTGTGAGGGGAAGTGATCTCAAGAGGATAATCGATGGAAGAAGTTGATTCCATAGAAAGCAAATGCAGAAGAAATAAAGGAGAATTGCTGAAGCAAGGTTGCTGAATCAGCAAAAAGGGATGGAACCTGGGGCACAAGCAGAAGGGTTCAAATAGAAGTATGGCTTCTTTATCTGTGGAAATAAGCCCATTGTACTGAAAACAGATGTTGGAAGATGAATCAATGTGGTGATGGCCTACAGATATTCTTTTGATAGACTCTATTTCTCAAAGGAGTGAGAGGAGTGGTCATTGGCTGAAAGGGAGGATAGAAAAACTGTGTTAGTGATTCAGAAAAGAAAAGAAGTAGTAAAAGAATCCTCTAGAAAAGCAGAAGAGTAAATGATCTAAGGAAGTGTAGCATAAACAGCAGGTAAAGAGTAGTAAGATTCCTCTTTTCATTAATGTAAATGAGTATAAAATGAGAAGAGTCAACACATTATGCCTTTTTCTCCAGCACCTATTCAACTGCACAGATGCAGGTTTTGATTTTAGAGCACACACACGTATGCCCTAAAATGCATTCACTGATATGTTTATGTATGCATATGTATGTGTTTATGTCTCATATTATTAGAATGTAGTCTCCAAGGGCCAATTACTTTTTAAATAAGATACTGAATATAGTTCCCTATACAGTAGGACCTTATTGTTGACTCATACTATATATGGTAGTTTGCACCTGCTAATCCCAAACTCCGAATCCTTCCCTCCCCCACTTCCTCCCTCCTTCCTGTGGCAACCACAGGCCTGTTCTCTGTATCTATGAGTCTGTTTCTGTTTTGTAGATAGGTTTATTTGTGCTGTATTTTAGAATCCACATATAAGTGATATCATATTATGCTTCTCTTTTTCTTTCTGATGAATGTAGCTTAGTATGACAATCTCTAGATCCAGCCGTATAGTTGCAAATGGCATTATTTCATTCTTCCTCATGGCTGAGTAATATTTCTTCATGTGTGTGCATATATATATCCCATCTTTTTTTAAATGGATTTCTCTGTCAATCGACATTTAGGTTGTTTCCATGCCTTTGCTACTGTAAATAGTGTGGCTATAATATAGAGAGATACATGTATTTTTTTGAATTATAGTTTTGTTTAGATACATATCCAGGAGTGGAATTGCTGGATCAATATGTCAGCTGCATTTTTAGTTTTTTGAGGAACTTCCACACTGTCTTCCACTGTGACTGGACAAATTTATATTCCTACCAACAGTGTAGGAAGGCTCCCTTTTCTCCACACCCCCTCCAGCATTTATTATTTGTAGACATTTTAATGTTGAATATTCTGACCTGCGTTAGGTGGTACCTCATTGTAGCTTTGATTTGCATTTCTCCAATAATTAGTGATGATGAGCATCTTTTCTTGTGCTTATTGGCCACCTATGTTTTCTTTGAAGAAATGTCTATTTAGGTCTTCTGCTCGTTTTTGGACTGGGCTGTTCTCCTTTTGTAATTGAATTTCATGAGCCAATTACTTTTTTTTATTATTATTATACTTTTTGAGTTTTTTTAGGTTGGAGAGGGAGGGGGGCAGGCAGGTCACTTCTATTGGTCTTTCACTTATCTATTTTCATTCATCTTTGTTCTTTGGCCCATGTGGGCCTCCCATCGCAGTGGCCTCTGTTGTCACAGAGCACCGGCTCTGGGAGCACGCACTCCAGAGCTCCGGCTTGGTAATTGGACACATCGGTCCAGCCGCTCCACGGCATGTGGGATCTTCCCAGGCCAGGGACGGAACCGGCACCCCTTGCACTGCAAGGCAGTGTCCTTGCCCACTGAAACACCAGGGAAGCCCAAGCTAATTACTTTTTAATCTTATCATGTATCCCTAGCATCTAAAATAATGCTATAATGCCAATCATATAGTAGATTTTTAAGAAATATTTGTTGAATAACTGAATGAGAACTATTAGTAAATATTATTAATGTTTTATCTTTAAAGCAAAATTTTTTACTGTTTCTTTCAAACATTGGATTCATTTCACTTAAAAAGTATTTTGAAATTGTATTAGTAAGGACAATGGAGTTAAAAACTAACCAATCTATTACAACAACTTCTGTTTCAATCACAGTATTCTCAATACTGTGCAACCAAACAAAATGCTCAAGTAAATTAGATGATAAGACTGATCTGATTTCAGCTGTCATCCATAAACAATGATTTGAAATTCTTTGTTCAACAATAACTGCCGCATTTGACTTATATGAACAACTTCATAATGAATTAATATTAATTATTTAACTTGCAAAATAAAACTATACCAACAAATGTCTTTTACATTTTAGGATGCTGTGAAATAGTTTACTTCAAATGTTCATGTAGATTTAAAATGCCCAATCTTAGATAACATTAGAAAGACATGTTCATCAAAATATGAGAATGGCATCAAGCTGGGGGGTAGAGGAATAGCAAATTTATTGGCTCATAAAAGCAAAATGGAAAATATTTTGACAGACTAAAGCATTACATTACATCTAGTAAGTTAATATTTAACAGGAAGAAAAGTAGTTACTATTGTGGTCTCTTAATAAACTTCTTCCTAAGTAGAACACAGGGGTGATTTGGCTTAATAGAGAAGGTGAAAATAATTGTTGTAGCTGGCAGTAGGCTCAAGGAATGCTTATGGTGTGATGGAACTACCCCCCCCCCTCCAGAGGGCTAATATGATCTAAGTGGCAGTAATAAACTCTATATCTTGAGCAAATGAGAAGGCAACGTTCTTTGGCCCATGTGGGCCTCCCATCGGGTGGCCTCTATTGTCACAGAGCACCGGCTCTGGGAGCACGCACTCCAGAGCTCCGGCTTGGTAATTGGACACATCGGTCCAGCCGCTCCACGGCATGTGGGATCTTCCCAGGCCAGGGACGGAACCGGCACCCCTTGCACTGCAAGGCAGTGTCCTTGCCCACTGAAACACCAGGGAAGCCCAAGCTAATTACTTTTTAATCTTATCATGTATCCCTAGCATCTAAAATAATGCTATAATGCCAATCATATAGTAGATTTTTAAGAAATATTTGTTGAATAACTGAATGAGAACTATTAGTAAATATTATTAATGTTTTATCTTTAAAGCAAAATTTTTTACTGTTTCTTTCAAACATTGGATTCATTTCACTTAAAAAGTATTTTGAAATTGTATTAGTAAGGACAATGGAGTTAAAAACTAACCAATCTATTACAACAACTTCTGTTTCAATCACAGTATTCTCAATACTGTGCAACCAAACAAAATGCTCAAGTAAATTAGATGATAAGACTGATCTGATTTCAGCTGTCATCCATAAACAATGATTTGAAATTCTTTGTTCAACAATAACTGCCGCATTTGACTTATATGAACAACTTCATAATGAATTAATATTAATTATTTAACTTGCAAAATAAAACTATACCAACAAATGTCTTTTACATTTTAGGATGCTGTGAAATAGTTTACTTCAAATGTTCATGTAGATTTAAAATGCCCAATCTTAGATAACATTAGAAAGACATGTTCATCAAAATATGAGAATGGCATCAAGCTGGGGGGTAGAGGAATAGCAAATTTATTGGCTCATAAAAGCAAAATGGAAAATATTTTGACAGACTAAAGCATTACATTACATCTAGTAAGTTAATATTTAACAGGAAGAAAAGTAGTTACTATTGTGGTCTCTTAATAAACTTCTTCCTAAGTAGAACACAGGGGTGATTTGGCTTAATAGAGAAGGTGAAAATAATTGTTGTAGCTGGCAGTAGGCTCAAGGAATGCTTATGGTGTGATGGAACTACCCCCCCCCCTCCAGAGGGCTAATATGATCTAAGTGGCAGTAATAAACTCTATATCTTGAGCAAATGAGAAGGCAACGTTCTTTTCTGTGTACTACTCATAACACACTTAGTGTTCTTATCCAATTCTAAGTTCCAATTTAAGTCAAATTAGACCATTTTTAGAAGACAGTGTATAAGATGGTGAAGAAAACCTAATGTCTTTAGTGAAAGTATTTTAAAAAGGGATGGGATTATTTACCCTGAAGCAGAGAAAACTCAGGGAACATAACAAGCCTATCCCAAATATTTTAATATCCATTTATGAAAGGGATTATACTCATTATGGCCCCAAGAAACAGAATTTAAACAATGGGCAAAATAGAGGAAAACACAAATTGGTCAAATCACAAAATTTTTGAAATTAGAAAATTGCAATTTGAAATATTTCCAGTAATTTCTGCACTCTGAATAAGAGAATGAGATTTGCCCTTGGAATAGATCTACCTTTAGTTCAGGAACAGTACCTCTGGTAAGCGTCTCTGGCCATGAAAGTGACAAGAATTAGCTGATTATTTCTAAGAAATATCTGATTTGATTGAAATAGGCAAGATTGAACGATTAAATACTCTGCTGACAACTGAAAATTATTTGATCAATGGATTTGTGTGTTCTTATACATCAATTTGCTCACAGGAGGGTTGGAAATGAAGTCTAGAATCTTCATGACACTCTGTGAGCAAGACGAGATTCATCGGATGCTGCCTGCATCTCCATTCAGTCCACACATTTTTATTGAACCTCTACTGTTTATCAAGTACTGTTCTAAATGGCCGGTTTACAACAGGGAACAAAATGTTCTCACAAAAGTTACTTTCCCAACTCTCAAACCTTCCTCATTTCTCACTTTCTCAATAAAGTGGGCTCAGACTTCACAATTGAATATACATCCAACTTCCGTCATATTACATTCCACCCTCATCCTCACACCCTAGTCCTAATATCCTGTTCTCTTTTTTTTCATTTCTTCAAGGAAAAGTAGTTACTATTGTGGTCTCTTAATAAACTTCTTCCTAAGTAGAACACAGGGGTGATTTGGCTTAATAGAGAAGGTGAAAATAATTGTTGTAGCTGGCAGTAGGCTCAAGGAATGCTTATGGTGTGATGGAACTACCCCCCCCCCTCCAGAGGGCTAATATGATCTAAGTGGCAGTAATAAACTCTATATCTTGAGCAAATGAGAAGGCAACGTTCTTTTCTGTGTACTACTCATAACACACTTAGTGTTCTTATCCAATTCTAAGTTCCAATTTAAGTCAAATTAGACCATTTTTAGAAGACAGTGTATAAGATGGTGAAGAAAACCTAATGTCTTTAGTGAAAGTATTTTAAAAAGGGATGGGATTATTTACCCTGAAGCAGAGAAAACTCAGGGAACATAACAAGCCTATCCCAAATATTTTAATATCCATTTATGAAAGGGATTATACTCATTATGGCCCCAAGAAACAGAATTTAAACAATGGGCAAAATAGAGGAAAACACAAATTGGTCAAATCACAAAATTTTTGAAATTAGAAAATTGCAATTTGAAATATTTCCAGTAATTTCTGCACTCTGAATAAGAGAATGAGATTTGCCCTTGGAATAGATCTACCTTTAGTTCAGGAACAGTACCTCTGGTAAGCGTCTCTGGCCATGAAAGTGACAAGAATTAGCTGATTATTTCTAAGAAATATCTGATTTGATTGAAATAGGCAAGATTGAACGATTAAATACTCTGCTGACAACTGAAAATTATTTGATCAATGGATTTGTGTGTTCTTATACATCAATTTGCTCACAGGAGGGTTGGAAATGAAGTCTAGAATCTTCATGACACTCTGTGAGCAAGACGAGATTCATCGGATGCTGCCTGCATCTCCATTCAGTCCACACATTTTTATTGAACCTCTACTGTTTATCAAGTACTGTTCTAAATGGCCGGTTTACAACAGGGAACAAAATGTTCTCACAAAAGTTACTTTCCCAACTCTCAAACCTTCCTCATTTCTCACTTTCTCAATAAAGTGGGCTCAGACTTCACAATTGAATATACATCCAACTTCCGTCATATTACATTCCACCCTCATCCTCACACCCTAGTCCTAATATCCTGTTCTCTTTTTCATTTCTTCTTATTATTTTTCACAGCATTTGCCACTTTCTAATATCTGTTGCAATTCACTTACTTGGAGCTTAGATTCTCCAAATAGATTTTGGACTATTATGTTTACTGCTAAATCTCCAGCACACAGAAAAGTGCTTAGCAAAAGTAGACACACAATAAACACTTGTGAATGAAAGAATAAAAACCCTGGCACTGTTTGCAAAATGCCTAGGTCAATACTAACTCTCCTCTGGTTTTTGCATTTGGGAAAGAAGGAGGTGGCTGATGCTGGCCAATTTGGTAATCAGTCTTAAGTTGACTCTACAGCAACCAATTTATGATTTGCCCTAGTTGGGAAGAAGGTTCTACCTCCTTTCAGGCACAATTACAAAGACAGGAACTAACAATGAAGGCAAAGGGAGACATATTCATGGCCATTGTGGGCAGAAATCAGGCAAATCATTAGAACTTGGATGGGCTTAGGAAATCAGGGGTGGGTGGGGGATGATGAAAATCACCTGACAAGGAATCATTGGCAATATTGCAGTTAATCCCCTGATGTGGCTTATCAAGCCAGCTAAAATCCATCAGAGATGACAGTAAAAGTTCTCAAATTATTTTTGCAATGGATCCTGGCCCTCTCAGAGAGATTTCTATGAGAATGAAAATCTCGTGTGAGAAACCGTAAGTAGAGCATTGACTATTATTAGGACTTTTAATGGTTGGATGGTGTCTATAGACCTAATGAATGTGGTCCAACTGGATAATGGGAAACTGACCCAAATAAACCCAGATAAATTCTTCTAGTCGGCCACACTGCCCAAGAAAACACCCTTAGGCCCTATGTTGAAAATGTTCAAGAATTTAAGAGGTGTTATTTTGATGATAGAATAGAAATGTTCCAGATCAAGATGAACTCCTTAAAAAGACTGACACTATAAATCCTGAATCAGTCACAAGATGTAAACCCCATGGGCCACATCAAAAAGCAATATGGCTATGACTGCTGGGTCAAGAGACATCCAAAATTTAAGTAGGTGACGGTAGTAATGATGACCTCTTCGCCTGATGTAAAGTATTTTGAATGAAAATGTTGAACCTTTGGGTGAGTCCTAAACTGGGCTATGGTGTTTAAAACTAAAAGTAAACACGAAGCTTCTTAACTGGTGCAGAGCCAGTTCCTCTCCATGGTGCCTTATTCCTCTGTCCTCTTCTACTATGATCTTGGTTTCTTTAAGGACAAAGATGATGAAGACTAGGTCAAAGACTCTACTCTTTCCAGAGGAAACTGAAGTCCATAATCACCTTTAAGCAGGCAGTAGAACTTTAGTAAGACGGAGTTACAGGCTTCTATGGTTTTCTTTTTTATTTTTAATATAGCAATGCTCAATTAATCTTCTAATTCACTGGCGTGGCAGAGATGAGGCACCTGGATTCAACTGATGGAGTTTGGGTTGCATTAAGATTGGAGAAAGAAAGTGAAACTGACCTTGTGGATGGAGGCTGTGGGCTGATTTAATGCATTGTTGCCGCTGCTTCTTCATCAAAATATACAAGAGAAAATAATGTTCTACATGCTTATACTTCATCTGTTAATGTCAGAGACTCTCCAGACTGAAAGAACTTCATTAAGAGAAATATTATCAACTTTAGGACTCATAACCTTAGTGATTTATTTAAGCTAAAAGTCTCAATGATTAAATATTTTTCCAAGTAGAATCTCTGGAAAAAGGTCGTAGCCTCATCCAGAAGACCCTCTTTAGTGTTTGAACTCATTATTTCTGAAGACCAACCAGGACATTCCCTTTTTGAAAACCACTTTTAGCTTGCTACTAGTTTCTGGGCAAAAATGAACTCCTGGCACAGGGAATCCTATGACTGCCTCAGACTAGCACCCCCATTTTAGAGTGGGTCTACTTTGACTAGATGATAGAAAGTAGAAGAATCCCAACAAGACTTGCTAGTCAATTTGAAATAGTATACTAAAAAATGCAGCTAATTTGGCCTCTGCAACATCTCAGATCTGCATGAAAAAGTGGTAGTTATCCCTTTGGGGGAACATTATATCCCACAAGAGCTACTGATTCCATGGGCCTTCAAAATGCCCAAATCTCCCCTAAATTCCTGAGTCTGGTTTATGGATGAGTCACCTAACCTGAAGCCCAATAGTGTCCACTGGGTACTACAGTTGTTCAACATCAGCATTACAGAACAGAAAGCAGATGTGATTCTTTGGTTCAGTGGCCAAAACTCAAGGCTATTCTCAGCTTTCACTGTCTCTGATGCTTAGGGCTCTTGAGTCCAAAAACCTATCTAGCTGGTCCACCACTTGGAAAGATCATAGATATGCAAATTAAAGACAGCCCTCTTTGGACCACAGGCTGTAGATACAACTCACAGCATATAATGGAAGCATGAGTCACTCACAAAGACGCTTATGGTAAGGGTCAATCAAACCAAGTGGAATAAAGCTGCTGATCAATTCTACATTTCGTAGATTGAGAAACTTTCTGGATGCCATCATAGTGGGAAATTTAAACATCCACCATTCTGTTTTTGGCGTGGCAGAAAGCACCTGATCTGTTTTCTTTCCTTGTGGATGGAGGCTGTGGGCTGATTTAATGCATTGTTGCCGCTGCTTCTTCATCAAAATATACAAGAGAAAATAATGTTCTACATGCTTATACTTCATCTGTTAATGTCAGAGACTCTCCAGACTGAAAGAACTTCATTAAGAGAAATATTATCAACTTTAGGACTCATAACCTTAGTGATTTATTTAAGCTAAAAGTCTCAATGATTAAATATTTTTCCAAGTAGAATCTCTGGAAAAAGGTCGTAGCCTCATCCAGAAGACCCTCTTTAGTGTTTGAACTCATTATTTCTGAAGACCAACCAGGACATTCCCTTTTTGAAAACCACTTTTAGCTTGCTACTAGTTTCTGGGCAAAAATGAACTCCTGGCACAGGGAATCCTATGACTGCCTCAGACTAGCACCCCCATTTTAGAGTGGGTCTACTTTGACTAGATGATAGAAAGTAGAAGAATCCCAACAAGACTTGCTAGTCAATTTGAAATAGTATACTAAAAAATGCAGCTAATTTGGCCTCTGCAACATCTCAGATCTGCATGAAAAAGTGGTAGTTATCCCTTTGGGGGAACATTATATCCCACAAGAGCTACTGATTCCATGGGCCTTCAAAATGCCCAAATCTCCCCTAAATTCCTGAGTCTGGTTTATGGATGAGTCACCTAACCTGAAGCCCAATAGTGTCCACTGGGTACTACAGTTGTTCAACATCAGCATTACAGAACAGAAAGCAGATGTGATTCTTTGGTTCAGTGGCCAAAACTCAAGGCTATTCTCAGCTTTCACTGTCTCTGATGCTTAGGGCTCTTGAGTCCAAAAACCTATCTAGCTGGTCCACCACTTGGAAAGATCATAGATATGCAAATTAAAGACAGCCCTCTTTGGACCACAGGCTGTAGATACAACTCACAGCATATAATGGAAGCATGAGTCACTCACAAAGACGCTTATGGTAAGGGTCAATCAAACCAAGTGGAATAAAGCTGCTGATCAATTCTACATTTCTTAGATTGCGAGAAACTTTCTGGATGCCATCATAGTACTGGACATGGCAATACATCCACCATTATTCATTAGGCACAATGCTAAGAATTCTCTATACATGAAGCAGAAGATAACACTATACTTCAGACTAGTGAATCCTGCCAAAAGATGACCAGTTTGTGTTAAAGACAGGAAGACCACATTACAAAGGCTGTGCCCACCCCCTGGTTACTATGGATTATGCTACTCTTTTGATCCCTCTCAGGAGTGCTTATGATGCCTCACTACTGTGGACAATTCCTCGGGTTATAAGTCACTGTGTCAGTATAAGCAGGCAGTTCTACTCATGCCATTGCGACCTATAAAACTAATCTGTGTTGGTTTTCAGGTTTCTGGGCCATTTGCAATTTGACTACTCAACAATGGCCAAAAGTCAATGTATTCAATGGATTCTCCATGCCATCCTGACATATCTGTTATTGTTAATTGCTTGAGTGACTCAAACACTGAATCAAACACCTTTTTGACTTCATCTCTTTCACTTCCTCCTAGTCCACACACCTTGTGTCGTCCATTTGTTCACTGCAGTTCTCCACAGAAAAGGATTATCTCCTCTTATCTGCTTCTAGAATAATCGTCAGGAAGAAAGCAGTGGACATTACTTAGAAATTACAGAAAATTCAGAATTTCATCCTGACCATTTCTAGCCATGAAGTTACCTTATTTCCCTTAACATTAACAGCAATCCCAGAATGGCCTAGAAGATCCATTGTCAAGGTGTTTGACTAAAAAGAGGATGAAAGGACGGATGGTGAATTCTGGTTCAGTGGCCAAAACTCAAGGCTATTCTCAGCTTTCACTGTCTCTGATGCTTAGGGCTCTTGAGTCCAAAAACCTATCTAGCTGGTCCACCACTTGGAAAGATCATAGATATGCAAATTAAAGACAGCCCTCTTTGGACCACAGGCTGTAGATACAACTCACAGCATATAATGGAAGCATGAGTCACTCACAAAGACGCTTATGGTAAGGGTCAATCAAACCAAGTGGAATAAAGCTGCTGATCAATTCTACATTTCTTAGATTGCGAGAAACTTTCTGGATGCCATCATAGTACTGGACATGGCAATACATCCACCATTATTCATTAGGCACAATGCTAAGAATTCTCTATACATGAAGCAGAAGATAACACTATACTTCAGACTAGTGAATCCTGCCAAAAGATGACCAGTTTGT
Organism: Tragulus kanchil; assembly: GCA_022376925.1. NCBI lineage: Eukaryota > Metazoa > Chordata > Mammalia > Artiodactyla > Tragulidae > Tragulus > Tragulus kanchil. The sequence goes on along the minus strand of JAIOJX010000025.1, from coordinate 102,638,835 downwards.
GTTAAAGACAGGAAGACCACATTACAAAGGCTGTGCCCACCCCCTGGTTACTATGGATTATGCTACTCTTTTGATCCCTCTCAGGAGTGCTTATGATGCCTCACTACTGTGGACAATTCCTCGGGTTATAAGTCACTGTGTCAGTATAAGCAGGCAGTTCTACTCATGCCATTGCGACCTATAAAACTAATCTGTGTTGGTTTTCAGGTTTCTGGGCCATTTGCAATTTGACTACTCAACAATGGCCAAAAGTCAATGTATTCAATGGATTCTCCATGCCATCCTGACATATCTGTTATTGTTAATTGCTTGAGTGACTCAAACACTGAATCAAACACCTTTTTGACTTCATCTCTTTCACTTCCTCCTAGTCCACACACCTTGTGTCGTCCATTTGTTCACTGCAGTTCTCCACAGAAAAGGATTATCTCCTCTTATCTGCTTCTAGAATAATCGTCAGGAAGAAAGCAGTGGACATTACTTAGAAATTACAGAAAATTCAGAATTTCATCCTGACCATTTCTAGCCATGAAGTTACCTTATTTCCCTTAACATTAACAGCAATCCCAGAATGGCCTAGAAGATCCATTGTCAAGGTGTTTGACTAAAAAGAGGATTAAAGGACTGATGGTGAATTCTGGTTCGGTCTCCTGAATTCTACTGCTGGACTGACATAAAACTATATCATAAGGTTAATAAATATGCAGCTTGATGAGTTTTTCTATGGTGGTCCATATAAGCCAAAAGAGTAGAATACATAGTTTAGTGTATAGTTTATTAAAGTGTCCTTAACATTTTTGTAACAGTGTGTTCCAAACAAAAGGTCTGAGTATGAAGAGAAGCTGACTGGGGGAAAACATTAAGTTACAACCACTGTAATGGGAGACGGTGGAGAGAACACAACACCCCAGTACCCAGTAGCTTAAACCCTGTGAGGAATATGAGAGGGAGGAACACTGCTGGTCTTTTGTCTTTCAGCGACACCTCTAGAACTTAACTCACTAAGAAAATATGCTCTCCCAAAGTACTGCAAGCAGATTCAACAACTGCTGTGCCTGATATCCCCTGTCAGACAGCTCTGAATACAATGCAATCACCATCCTCATTCACCTTACTGAGGAGTTGATCAGAAACAACAGGGATTCCCCAGTTCCTATGTCTCCCATTCATAACTCCCATCAGTAAGTCCCAATGTCTTCCCCACCTCTGTTGCCATAGCTCCTGCACAGGTGCTGGTGCAAACAAATAAAACAGATTAGATGGACTATAGCTTGGGCTGTCGCCCAGGAAAAAGGACTAGACACAGTTATTCAAATTGAACTGGAAAGCTTCAGTCCTGATAGATATCCAAGGGCCATGTTGGAGGCACTATCTGCCTATATCCCCAGCTGCTGTCGGTCTCAATTGGTGAGGGAGATTAAACTTGTAAACAACACTTTCTTTCAGACATGGATGCCCATGTATGCTCCCAGTACTGCTTCTAGTTCCAACAGGAACAGCTCCAAGAAAGATTATCTCCTCTTATCTGCTTCTAGAATAATCGTCAGGAAGAAAGCAGTGGACATTACTTAGAAATTACAGAAAATTCAGAATTTCATCCTGACCATTTCTAGCCATGAAGTTACCTTATTTCCCTTAACATTAACAGCAATCCCAGAATGGCCTAGAAGATCCATTGTCAAGGTGTTTGACTAAAAAGAGGATTAAAGGACTGATGGTGAATTCTGGTTCGGTCTCCTGAATTCTACTGCTGGACTGACATAAAACTATATCATAAGGTTAATAAATATGCAGCTTGATGAGTTTTTCTATGGTGGTCCATATAAGCCAAAAGAGTAGAATACATAGTTTAGTGTATAGTTTATTAAAGTGTCCTTAACATTTTTGTAACAGTGTGTTCCAAACAAAAGGTCTGAGTATGAAGAGAAGCTGACTGGGGGAAAACATTAAGTTACAACCACTGTAATGGGAGACGGTGGAGAGAACACAACACCCCAGTACCCAGTAGCTTAAACCCTGTGAGGAATATGAGAGGGAGGAACACTGCTGGTCTTTTGTCTTTCAGCGACACCTCTAGAACTTAACTCACTAAGAAAATATGCTCTCCCAAAGTACTGCAAGCAGATTCAACAACTGCTGTGCCTGATATCCCCTGTCAGACAGCTCTGAATACAATGCAATCACCATCCTCATTCACCTTACTGAGGAGTTGATCAGAAACAACAGGGATTCCCCAGTTCCTATGTCTCCCATTCATAACTCCCATCAGTAAGTCCCAATGTCTTCCCCACCTCTGTTGCCATAGCTCCTGCACAGGTGCTGGTGCAAACAAATAAAACAGATTAGATGGACTATAGCTTGGGCTGTCGCCCAGGAAAAAGGACTAGACACAGTTATTCAAATTGAACTGGAAAGCTTCAGTCCTGATAGATATCCAAGGGCCATGTTGGAGGCACTATCTGCCTATATCCCCAGCTGCTGTCGGTCTCAATTGGTGAGGGAGATTAAACTTGTAAACAACACTTTCTTTCAGACATGGATGCCCCCATGTATGCTCCCAGTACTGTACTTCTCATATGGAAACCAAGTGTTAATTTGCTTCCCTCCACAAAACATGATCACTCGCGCCATGACAAGCTAAGTCTGTTGGTATGGTAGACAGCAAAGAGGATACTTATTAGTGAAAGCATAAGGGTGGATGTACTAAGAGCAGGCAGTTTCCAGAAACTAGACGGTTTTTATATAGATTGTGTGTATGTGGGCATGTGAAAGTGTATATGTGTGTAAGAAGAACATTCTGTAGTCTTAGTTTAGGGTGAGAGAAATATATAAGGCAGAACAGTTAGAGTGCTCCAAAAATGAGACGCATAAATTTGCTGATTGTGGGTATTCTGTAACTAGAGGCACTCAAGTATGGAATGTATAGTTATTTAGTAAAAGAATTTTAGAAAAAATTCAAATGTTGGCTGCAAGACTGGACTAGAGTCTAGGATACTTTTTTCCCTCAATCCTGATCTAAGGGAAAAAAGTACTCCAGCATAAAAACGTGCACAAATATTTTAAACTATGAAGCTTCAAAATTCCTGATCACATCATCCATATAAACAACCCCTTTGCATAATACCACCCTTCTCAATCACCTGAGACTCTCTGAGTAACAAGGCATTCTCAGAAATCGACCAGCTTCTGTTGTCTGACAGATAAACAAAATGATATTCAGTACAATTAAATGGCTTTCTTGAAATCTCATACAATGTACCAAAATTAGAAACTGAGTATTATGACTCTCAACCAGCCTGTCTTGTCTAGGATGCCTTATCTAATCCAGAATTCAGAAAAATCATTTTGAATGCCTATGCTCTTGATTCTCCCTAAGAGGGTGCCTGCCACCATTTCAGAGGCTAAGGCCAGAAGACAGAGTCAGGTATATGTGCATACTTGGGCTGTCGCCCAGGAAAAAGGACTAGACACAGTTATTCAAATTGAACTGGAAAGCTTCAGTCCTGATAGATATCCAAGGGCCATGTTGGAGGCACTATCTGCCTATATCCCCAGCTGCTGTCGGTCTCAATTGGTGAGGGAGATTAAACTTGTAAACAACACTTTCTTTCAGACATGGATGCCCCCATGTATGCTCCCAGTACTGTACTTCTCATATGGAAACCAAGTGTTAATTTGCTTCCCTCCACAAAACATGATCACTCGCGCCATGACAAGCTAAGTCTGTTGGTATGGTAGACAGCAAAGAGGATACTTATTAGTGAAAGCATAAGGGTGGATGTACTAAGAGCAGGCAGTTTCCAGAAACTAGACGGTTTTTATATAGATTGTGTGTATGTGGGCATGTGAAAGTGTATATGTGTGTAAGAAGAACATTCTGTAGTCTTAGTTTAGGGTGAGAGAAATATATAAGGCAGAACAGTTAGAGTGCTCCAAAAATGAGACGCATAAATTTGCTGATTGTGGGTATTCTGTAACTAGAGGCACTCAAGTATGGAATGTATAGTTATTTAGTAAAAGAATTTTAGAAAAAATTCAAATGTTGGCTGCAAGACTGGACTAGAGTCTAGGATACTTTTTTCCCTCAATCCTGATCTAAGGGAAAAAAGTACTCCAGCATAAAAACGTGCACAAATATTTTAAACTATGAAGCTTCAAAATTCCTGATCACATCATCCATATAAACAACCCCTTTGCATAATACCACCCTTCTCAATCACCTGAGACTCTCTGAGTAACAAGGCATTCTCAGAAATCGACCAGCTTCTGTTGTCTGACAGATAAACAAAATGATATTCAGTACAATTAAATGGCTTTCTTGAAATCTCATACAATGTACCAAAATTAGAAACTGAGTATTATGACTCTCAACCAGCCTGTCTTGTCTAGGATGCCTTATCTAATCCAGAATTCAGAAAAATCATTTTGAATGCCTATGCTCTTGATTCTCCCTAAGAGGGTGCCTGCCACCATTTCAGAGGCTAAGGCCAGAAGACAGAGTCAGGTATATGTGCATACTTGAGTGCTGGGTGGGGCTTCCCTGGTGGTCCAGTGGGTAAGGACACCACCTTGCAGTGCAAGGGGCGCCGGTTCGATCCCTGGCCTGGGGAGATCCCACGTGCCGTGGAGCGGCTGGGCCAATGTGTCCAATTACTGAGCCGGAGCTCTGGGGCGCATGCGCCCAGAGCCGGTGCTCTGCAACAACAGAGGCCACCGTGATGGAAGGCCCACACGGGCCGAAGAACAAAGATGGATGAAAATGGACAAATGAAAGACCAATAGAAGCGGCCCGTCTGCTCTCTTCCCTCCCCACCCCACCCTCCTCAAATAAATAAATAAATAAATCTTTAAAAAAAAAAAAAAACAGAGTGCTGGGTGTTCCCCCCGGGCCTCATCAGAGATGAGGAACATGCTTCATCTCTCATCCCCCCCCCAAGTCCCTTCTTTTGTCACTTGGAAGGATTGTTTTTCCCTCAGAATTATCAGAAAGCCCACAGAATACAGTGAACCACAGGTGGAATAGAGATGGAATAGAGAGTCCCATCATAGACTTTGGGTTCTTAAGTAGAAACGGAGGGAAGCACACTTAGAGAATTTGCTAAAAGCCAAGTTAGTACTCTGATTCTTTCCTGCAAGCAAACAACCTTACTCCACCAGGTCTCATGCTATCTCAGAAAAACACTGACATTTTTATCTTCAGTATATTGTTTGCTGAGCAAAATGCCCAGTTGAGCCACTCAGGGGTTCAGTGCTGATGGAATCCTTATTGTTTTTTTTTTTAAAAATCACATTTCCTGAGCACACTGGGGGAAAACAGGGAGGCCAGAGGCTGAGGCACAGTCTGTGTCTCTCTCTATTCTCTTTGTCTTTAAACAGGTTGCTAAGGTGTGCATGTGTGTGAATTATTATTTTCCTAACACTCAACACCTGATTTAAAGCATATTCCCTTTGAAGGAAAGTACAATTTGGGAATTATTTGAAATCTCTAAGTGGTTAGAAACTGGGTTTAGCCAGATTTCTAGCTGTAAGCAAAAGTCAGCCTTAAGAAGCTTGCTGTACTTGATCTCCTAAGAGGGTGCCTGCCACCATTTCAGAGGCTAAGGCCAGAAGACAGAGTCAGGTATATGTGCATACTTGAGTGCTGGGTGGGGCTTCCCTGGTGGTCCAGTGGGTAAGGACACCACCTTGCAGTGCAAGGGGCGCCGGTTCGATCCCTGGCCTGGGGAGATCCCACGTGCCGTGGAGCGGCTGGGCCAATGTGTCCAATTACTGAGCCGGAGCTCTGGGGCGCATGCGCCCAGAGCCGGTGCTCTGCAACAACAGAGGCCACCGTGATGGAAGGCCCACACGGGCCGAAGAACAAAGATGGATGAAAATGGACAAATGAAAGACCAATAGAAGCGGCCCGTCTGCTCTCTTCCCTCCCCACCCCACCCTCCTCAAATAAATAAATAAATAAATCTTTAAAAAAAAAAAAAAAACAGAGTGCTGGGTGTTCCCCCCGGGCCTCATCAGAGATGAGGAACATGCTTCATCTCTCATCCCCCCACCAAGTCCCTTCTTTTGTCACTTGGAAGGATTGTTTTTCCCTCAGAATTATCAGAAAGCCCACAGAATACAGTGAACCACAGGTGGAATAGAGATGGAATAGAGAGTCCCATCATAGACTTTGGGTTCTTAAGTAGAAACGGAGGGAAGCACACTTAGAGAATTTGCTAAAAGCCAAGTTAGTACTCTGATTCTTTCCTGCAAGCAAACAACCTTACTCCACCAGGTCTCATGCTATCTCAGAAAAACACTGACATTTTTATCTTCAGTATATTGTTTGCTGAGCAAAATGCCCAGTTGAGCCACTCAGGGGTTCAGTGCTGATGGAATCCTTATTGTTTTTTTTTTTAAAAATCACATTTCCTGAGCACACTGGGGGAAAACAGGGAGGCCAGAGGCTGAGGCACAGTCTGTGTCTCTCTATTCTCTTTGTCTTTAAACAGGTTGCTAAGGTGTGCATGTGTGTGAATTATTATTTTCCTAACACTCAACACCTGATTTAAAGCATATTCCCTTTGAAGGAAAGTACAATTTGGGAATTATTTGAAATCTCTAAGTGGTTAGAAACTGGGTTTAGCCAGATTTCTAGCTGTAAGCAAAAGTCAGCCTCTGATAAGAAGCTTGCTGTACTTTATTGATGCAAAGGAGGTAAGTACTCTCTTGGGGGCTTCTCAGTTCAAGAGCATCCTAGCTGTTATTTGCAAACTACAGTGTGTAGTGCTGAATGTTTTCGGAGACACTGGCCCCATATAACTGAGTTCTCATCAGAGGAAGCTTCCAACTACCTGGGCAAAGTTTTAACGACACATTGGTTGTAACATGAGGCAGGAAAGCTTCCCTCCATTACCGATTCATATGCAATATTGAATTATAAAATAAAGCACAGAGCTGAAATAGATAGACTTTCCAACAGAGAGACATGCAGCTGCATTACAAAGTCAATTTCATATATGGGATCCTGCGCCGAATCATTTAGCTATTTAGGAATGCATTTTGCAGCTAACTCATCCTGGCAGGCCCAATGGGATGCAGTTCCTCTTAAAATAAATATGGAGTCATCAAACAGACATCACTGTGACAATTAGCTGCTGGGCTTAAAGGAAATTTTGCTTGATTTTTCAAAGCAGCCAGAACAAAAAGAGAGATTCCATGAGTCACAAGTACAATCTACATATGGGAACGATCTTTGGCAAAAATCAGTCTTGAAAAAATACATTATATTAGTCCACCTTTTCACTTAGCAGTTAGGAAATAACGAGTTCCATGAAACTGAATTTTCCAGATGACTTAAAACTTACAACTTTAATACTTGAAAAGAAAAGGAGACAGTGGGCTAAAGATAGTCCTAAATCCTTTAGATGTTAGTTTCCTTAAATAAAGACTGGGTTATCATTTAATTTTATAAGTTTTTAGTTGACGTGACATCATCATTTGGCAAAGCTCTCACAATAGTTCCAGGGAGAGATGGTGAAAGTCTGGACTGGGCAGGGGCAATGCATAGAAGTAAACAGACCAGAGATATAATTTAGAGGTAGAATTGACAGAACTGAGTGACTAATTGAATGTGGCACTTGGGCCAAGAGTGAAGGCAAATACAATTCTCAGTTTCTGGCACAAGTCACTGATAAGATGGGTGTGCTATGCATGGTGATATGAAGAATGAGGAATAGATTGTAAAGAAAAAATATCAAGTGTACAATAAGCTCAATAAACAAGAACTTAATAGAACTCTGAAATAAAGGGAAAAGACCCCTGAACAAGAGAAATGAGGCCTGCAGAACTCAGAACTGAGTTCCCACAGACTTTGGCTAGTTCACCCAGCTCAGAATGGCTCTGGACTGACCCTCATGTGGAAGGCATGATGTTGCATGGTTTTAGAATGTTGGAAACTGGACATAAGAGAGAAATAGACATCGTAACAGTTAAAACAGTAGGCTAACTAACAGTTAAAGCAGTCGCTTAGAGCCTGAAAGGAAACCTGCTGCACTATAACATGAAACAATAAATGATATTCGTAAAGTCCCCTACCATAGGTGAGGACAAAATGAGGTATTATTTTTAACCTTGAAGGTTCACGGTTCACCATTTATCTTAATATGCAAACAGTTCTGTGTGGCTGGTAAACTATCAGGAATTTCAAAGTGAGCTAGTAGATGCTGTGGGTGCTCATGACACTTGCCCCAAACCACCAGTCAGTCAATGACTAAGTTGCCATTTTGATGAATGTATGTCTAACTCCAAAGACCTTTTTGAGGCTTGTAAAAAGAAGAGATTCCATGAGTCACAGTACAATCTACATATGGGAACGATCTTTGGCAAAAATCAGTCTTGAAAAAATACATTATATTAGTCCACCTTTTCACTTAGCAGTTAGGAAATAACGAGTTCCATGAAACTGAATTTTCCAGATGACTTAAAACTTACAACTTTAATACTTGAAAAGAAAAGGAGACAGTGGGCTAAAGATAGTCCTAAATCCTTTAGATGTTAGTTTCCTTAAATAAAGACTGGGTTATCATTTAATTTTATAAGTTTTTAGTTGACGTGACATCATCATTTGGCAAAGCTCTCACAATAGTTCCAGGGAGAGATGGTGAAAGTCTGGACTGGGCAGGGGCAATGCATAGAAGTAAACAGACCAGAGATATAATTTAGAGGTAGAATTGACAGAACTGAGTGACTAATTGAATGTGGCACTTGGGCCAAGAGTGAAGGCAAATACAATTCTCAGTTTCTGGCACAAGTCACTGATAAGATGGGTGTGCTATGCATGGTGATATGAAGAATGAGGAATAGATTGTAAAGAAAAAATATCAAGTGTACAATAAGCTCAATAAACAAGAACTTAATAGAACTCTGAAAAAATGGGAAAAAGACCCCTGAACAAGAGAAATGAGGCCTGCAGAACTCAGAACTGAGTTCCCACAGACTTTGGCTAGTTCACCCAGCTCAGAATGGCTCTGGACTGACCCTCATGTGGAAGGCATGATGTTGCATGGTTTTAGAATGTTGGAAACTGGACATAAGAGAGAAATAGACATCGTAACAGTTAAAACAGTAGGCTAACTAACAGTTAAAGCAGTCGCTTAGAGCCTGAAAGGAAACCTGCTGCACTATAACATGAAACAATAAATGATATTCGTAAAGTCCCCTACCATAGGTGAGGACAAAATGAGGTATTATTTTTAACCTTGAAGGTTCACGGTTCACCATTTATCTTAATATGCAAACAGTTCTGTGTGGCTGGTAAACTATCAGGAATTTCAAAGTGAGCTAGTAGATGCTGTGGGTGCTCATGACACTTGCCCCAAACCACCAGTCAGTCAATGACTAAGTTGCCATTTTGATGAATGTATGTCTAACTCCAAAGACTGGCTCTCTGAGGCTAATGGATGGAATTTATGGATGATATAGCTATCCACTCTGTCCAAAATGAAAGCTCTCCTAAACAAGTAGAGGTGCGCTTTTAAAATACTTGGCATCCTAAAGTTGGGGGCTCCCCATTGCCTACATTTAAGGACAAGTAACTGCACATGTCCATTAGGTTAGTTTTAGCTTTTTGCAAGTTGGAAAACAGATCAGATTTGTTAATCACTCACCAAAATCCATAGAAGAATTTTAAATGTTTACAGGGACAAACTTTCCATTTCCTGCCATCACTATGTCCTTCATGGTAGAGTATCTTAAGTTTCTGGTTGTTTCATTTACTTAAAATCAGATGTAAGAAACAACCTAAGCCATTGCAACTTTAGGCTTCAATGTAAAACTGTCAGATCATCTTGAAAAAGTTTTCTTTCTGAAAGCAACATTCCTATTCAGAAGATGCTTAAAGTCTATCAGTCTTTCTTCTTCCAAGTAGCCAGTAACAGTTAAATGCCTCAGATGCCCTCAGAGGTCCTGATATTTAGTCAAGGCAAGGAGGAAACAGGGGTGCAGGCCTTCTTCTAGGTGTAATGAGTATCAGAGTTTTCAGAAAGACATTAAAGTCATCATGGGATCCCTGGAGGACTGAAGATACCAAAGCTCCAGTGTAGAGTCTCACACAATGGGAAGTCTGGAACTGGTACTCTTTCCTTCAGTACCAGACCCTTCTAGACTTTGGTCTAGAAGATGATGACTTTTTTGTGCTTTGAATTGGGAATCTGCCCCTTTGACTTTAACCTCCGAAGACCTCCCTTATATGTTTGGGTTGTAGCTGTGGCATTTCTCTTCACTTCTCACACACATCCAGTGCTTCCTGAAAGGAAACCTGCTGCACTATAACATGAAACAATAAATGATATTCGTAAAGTCCCCTACCATAGGTGAGGACAAAATGAGGTATTATTTTTAACCTTGAAGGTTCACGGTTCACCATTTATCTTAATATGCAAACAGTTCTGTGTGGCTGGTAAACTATCAGGAATTTCAAAGTGAGCTAGTAGATGCTGTGGGTGCTCATGACACTTGCCCCAAACCACCAGTCAGTCAATGACTAAGTTGCCATTTTGATGAATGTATGTCTAACTCCAAAGACTGGCTCTCTGAGGCTAATGGATGGAATTTATGGATGATATAGCTATCCACTCTGTCCAAAATGAAAGCTCTCCTAAACAAGTAGAGGTGCGCTTTTAAAATACTTGGCATCCTAAAGTTGGGGGCTCCCCATTGCCTACATTTAAGGACAAGTAACTGCACATGTCCATTAGGTTAGTTTTAGCTTTTTGCAAGTTGGAAAACAGATCAGATTTGTTAATCACTCACCAAAATCCATAGAAGAATTTTAAATGTTTACAGGGACAAACTTTCCATTTCCTGCCATCACTATGTCCTTCATGGTAGAGTATCTTAAGTTTCTGGTTGTTTCATTTACTTAAAATCAGATGTAAGAAACAACCTAAGCCATTGCAACTTTAGGCTTCAATGTAAAACTGTCAGATCATCTTGAAAAAGTTTTCTTTCTGAAAGCAACATTCCTATTCAGAAGATGCTTAAAGTCTATCAGTCTTTCTTCTTCCAAGTAGCCAGTAACAGTTAAATGCCTCAGATGCCCTCAGAGGTCCTGATATTTAGTCAAGGCAAGGAGGAAACAGGGGTGCAGGCCTTCTTCTAGGTGTAATGAGTATCAGAGTTTTCAGAAAGACATTAAAGTCATCATGGGATCCCTGGAGGACTGAAGATACCAAAGCTCCAGTGTAGAGTCTCACACAATGGGAAGTCTGGAACTGGTACTCTTTCCTTCAGTACCAGACCCTTCTAGACTTTGGTCTAGAAGATGATGACTTTTTTGTGCTTTGAATTGGGAATCTGCCCCTTTGACTTTAACCTCCGAAGACCTCCCTTATATGTTTGGGTTGTAGCTGTGGCATTTCTCTTCACTTCTCACACACATCCAGTGCTTCTTCTACTACCTCTCCGATGAAAACTTTGATAATACCTGACATAGCAATAACAACATTCTGAGACACAGGAGCACCAGTGATGGACTGGATCAGCCTTTTCATGGCTATCTTAGGGAAAGCTGACCGGCAATACATTTCATAACAGTGCAGTTGCTCCTCAGAAAAAGAAGAAACCACGGTTTGCTCCTTTTGAATCTCATCTTCATCCACTTTCTGCTTCTTCTCTTTCTTCTGCTTGGTCTCTTTCTTCTGTTTGGTATCAATTTTCAGTTTTTTTGGCTGCAGGAGTAAGTAATGTTGAGTCTTCCCTTTCCAACTGCTGTTAAATACGAGATGTCCTGACTCTCGCCCGCTTCAGTCATGGTCTCTTTCAATTCCCCATCTCTGTCTCCATCAGTTTCCTCTGGATTCCCTCAGTATCAGTAACCCTGCAGCCCCTAGGAGCCACGGCCATCTCAACTGATTCCCCTGTCTCTCCCGTTTTTTTCGTGGGTGACTCACAGGCATTATTCAACACAGTAAGAAGAACAGGGGTGAGGATACCAAGGTGTTGTCAGGCTCAAGAGCTCAGGATGCAGTGCTGCACCGCAGCCCAGGCATTTGTTTCCTCTCCATTAGGCTTTTAAACTGGGAAGGGTTGAAGGTTAAGTAGAAAAGTTTTCTTTCTGAAAGCAACATTCCTATTCAGAAGATGCTTAAAGTCTATCAGTCTTTCTTCTTCCAAGTAGCCAGTAACAGTTAAATGCCTCAGATGCCCTCAGAGGTCCTGATATTTAGTCAAGGCAAGGAGGAAACAGGGGTGCAGGCCTTCTTCTAGGTGTAATGAGTATCAGAGTTTTCAGAAAGACATTAAAGTCATCATGGGATCCCTGGAGGACTGAAGATACCAAAGCTCCAGTGTAGAGTCTCACACAATGGGAAGTCTGGAACTGGTACTCTTTCCTTCAGTACCAGACCCTTCTAGACTTTGGTCTAGAAGATGATGACTTTTTTGTGCTTTGAATTGGGAATCTGCCCCTTTGACTTTAACCTCCGAAGACCTCCCTTATATGTTTGGGTTGTAGCTGTGGCATTTCTCTTCACTTCTCACACACATCCAGTGCTTCTTCTACTACCTCTCCGATGAAAACTTTGATAATACCTGACATAGCAATAACAACATTCTGAGACACAGGAGCACCAGTGATGGACTGGATCAGCCTTTTCATGGCTATCTTAGGGAAAGCTGACCGGCAATACATTTCATAACAGTGCAGTTGCTCCTCAGAAAAAGAAGAAACCACGGTTTGCTCCTTTTGAATCTCATCTTCATCCACTTTCTGCTTCTTCTCTTTCTTCTGCTTGGTCTCTTTCTTCTGTTTGGTATCAATTTTCAGTTTTTTTGGCTGCAGGAGTAAGTAATGTTGAGTCTTCCCTTTCCAACTGCTGTTAAATACGAGATGTCCTGACTCTCGCCCGCTTCAGTCATGGTCTCTTTCAATTCCCCATCTCTGTCTCCATCAGTTTCCTCTGGATTCCCTCAGTATCAGTAACCCTGCAGCCCCTAGGAGCCACGGCCATCTCAACTGATTCCCCTGTCTCTCCCGTTTTTTTCGTGGGTGACTCACAGGCATTATTCAACACAGTAAGAAGAACAGGGGTGAGGATACCAAGGTGTTGTCAGGCTCAAGAGCTCAGGATGCAGTGCTGCACCGCAGCCCAGGCATTTGTTTCCTCTCCATTAGGCTTTTAAATGGGAAGAGAAGGTAAGTAAATTCCTGTCAATGGCAATGTTCCTGTGAGTTTGGAATCCAGGTTCAAATGAAATTGTGGGTAGAAAAGTGCTGCAGATACTGTAAAGTGATATTCAGATGTTAGCATCTCTGTTATGTGTGTCAGTGTGGACACATCAATGACCGTATTCTACCCTAGGCTAAATAAGCTGATACTTGAGTATTATAATTAGATAATCCTGTACTCCCCTGCCCACCCTGATCTGTCTCATTCTTTCCCTCTGTTTCTACCCAGGTTGAAATGTATGTCATTTAATGACTAACAAAATTAGGTATTTTCTTCAGAAGGCCACTATTGAAATGGACACATATGCCAGGATGAAGACTGTGGGAACTCAAATAGCTTCTCTCACTGTTCTGAGTTATCATGTTCACTTAGATGAAACTGTTAACGGACTACCTATTGGCCCCTTTGGGAGGTAGAGACACATGGACAAATCATCTTTGATTGGGAGTGACATGAAAATGTGGCAGAAACAGTTTTGCATTATTAATTTATGTTTTCTCTGTCTTTCCCATGTCCTTTGACCCTATTCAAGCAGGCAACAGGTTCAGACCAAGAAAGGCTTGTGACAAGACTCCTGCCTTTTATAGTCAGGAGTATAAACTCATTAAGAAGAGTAGGGCTTGAGGTAAGAGGGATATCCAATCATTAAAAGAGGTTTTCCTGACTGGGAGAGGGTTGATAGAAAAAAAAAGTCACATGGCTCTACATACTGAGGATACATGCATGCTACCTCCTGTGGTATCAGATGGTGGGCAAAAATTCAGTGGTTGATCACATAGGGTCTCGGAAAGGCCAGGGCCCAAGAGTCACAATCTTACCAAAGTTTCCTTAAATGCACTGTGGGCCCTGAGGCTGGAACCATGTACTTATCAACAGAATCAGTACATAAACACTTTGTAATGACCCCAGAACCTTGGTACAGCCTTGGGAAGAGGCCATTGGAAACTTCAGAATGTGTAGTTCTATTTTCCATAGGAAAAGGCCAAGACTCAAATGATGGAAACTTTGTTAGTCTCAAAAAGGAAAAGCCCAGGCTCAAGAGCTCAGGATGCAGTGCTGCACCGCAGCCCAGGCATTTGTTTCCTCTCCATTAGGCTTTTAAATGGGAAGAGAAGGTAAGTAAATTCCTGTCAATGGCAATGTTCCTGTGAGTTTGGAATCCAGGTTCAAATGAAATTGTGGGTAGAAAAGTGCTGCAGATACTGTAAAGTGATATTCAGATGTTAGCATCTCTGTTATGTGTGTCAGTGTGGACACATCAATGACCGTATTCTACCCTAGGCTAAATAAGCTGATACTTGAGTATTATAATTAGATAATCCTGTACTCCCCTGCCCACCCTGATCTGTCTCATTCTTTCCCTCTGTTTCTACCCAGGTTGAAATGTATGTCATTTAATGACTAACAAAATTAGGTATTTTCTTCAGAAGGCCACTATTGAAATGGACACATATGCCAGGATGAAGACTGTGGGAACTCAAATAGCTTCTCTCACTGTTCTGAGTTATCATGTTCACTTAGATGAAACTGTTAACGGACTACCTATTGGCCCCTTTGGGAGGTAGAGACACATGGACAAATCATCTTTGATTGGGAGTGACATGAAAATGTGGCAGAAACAGTTTTGCATTATTAATTTATGTTTTCTCTGTCTTTCCCATGTCCTTTGACCCTATTCAAGCAGGCAACAGGTTCAGACCAAGAAAGGCTTGTGACAAGACTCCTGCCTTTTATAGTCAGGAGTATAAACTCATTAAGAAGAGTAGGGCTTGAGGTAAGAGGGATATCCAATCATTAAAAGAGGTTTTCCTGACTGGGAGAGGGTTGATAGAAAAAAAAAGTCACATGGCTCTACATACTGAGGATACATGCATGCTACCTCCTGTGGTATCAGATGGTGGGCAAAAATTCAGTGGTTGATCACATAGGGTCTCGGAAAGGCCAGGGCCCAAGAGTCACAATCTTACCAAAGTTTCCTTAAATGCACTGTGGGCCCTGGAGGCTGGAACCATGTACTTATCAACAGAATCAGTACATAAACACTTTGTAATGACCCCAGAACCTTGGTACAGCCTTGGGGAAGAGGCCATTGGAAACTTCAAGAATGTGTAGTTCTATTTTCCATAGGAAAAGGCCAAGACTCAAATGATGGAAACTTTGTTAGTCTAAAGTCAAAGGATACGAAAAATCTTTTGTTTTCCTAACAAGAATGGAGATGGAGACACATGTCCACTCCAGAATTTAAAGCCCTAAAAGTAGACAGAGAAACTTCATGGAGGGTCAAAGTGGAGGCACCAACTCTGGTAATAAAATTCAAGGAAAATCAGGACTTCCTAAAAGCACATAAACCCATAGATGACAAGTCCTAGATAATGAACAAACCTGAGTCCAAAAGGAGCGGAGTGCTGCCACACAGGGAGAAAACATCCCAAATGACAGAGCATCCTATGTCTACTATCCCAGCCTCATATGATTCCTAAATAGCAGCCTTACCTGTGTGATCCAAATTCTTACATGTTTTCACAGAAAATCCTAATTTTACAATCTCCCAAAAGGCCAAGTAGAGCCTAATTTAGTGTGACACTTTCATGTCCAAACTATTTTTACTCCTCAGAGTGAGCTGAGTCTGAACATCAAAATGAAATTTCAAATACATTAGTTTCTTTTTTTTCCTTAAGCCCTGAAACTTGCTAGAATATCCATGGCACTATGAAAGAACTTCTGTCTTCTAGAAAAAAAATACTACAGTTCCCTCTATGGGCAGGAAAACTTCACAGATAAAATAAACTCCAGTCAATAGCCTCCTCTCTGGGCAAGTGAAATCCTGGCTTTTCTCTTCCTGTACCTGGAACCTGAATATATTTTCTTCCCTCTGTCCTTCTGTGGTATAGAGTCTCCAAAGAGAATCCTCATCAATTGCCCTTCTCCCTGTAGGTACAGCCTGTCCCTCCATCAAGAGGGGAAGTCTATTTCAATCATTCTCTTTGAATCTGGGCTGGCCTTATAATTACTGGAATGTGCAACACTGACTTTGTTGAGTTTCAGTCCTCACTTTGAAGAGGTCTGTCAGCTTTCCCTTCTGTACTCTCGAGGAAAGCCAAACTCCATGCCATAAAGAAGGTAGCAAGCTTATTAAATGGTAACACACAATGTGGAGAGAGAGAGAGAAGGAAGGTATGGGACAAAACAGAAAGAGAGAGACGAGGGAGAGGCAACAGACTTATAAATGAATTAACAATAGACCTTCCAGCCTAGTCTAGATGGAATGGAATATAGTCCAATGACTAACATAAGTGATATTTCAGAAGAACTGTCCAGCTGAATTTTGTCTGAATTCCTGACCATGAGAAGCAATAAGTCTCTTTTATTTTATGCCATTCACTTTAGAAGTTATTTATTATGCAAATATAGAAAATCAAAACACAAGTCTAGACTTCATGATTTCAACCATTCTTCTACCACCACTTCAGTTCCCATGAAAGTTCCCTAATTCAGTATAAATTAAAAGGATTTATCTCCTATACAATACCTACCAGGCCATTCTGGAGAAAACATATGTTCTCTGTCCTCAGCTGGGCTTTAACACCCCTTAATAATTCTTCCATATGTCCCTGGGCCACTCTTCCATTCCCCAGAGCAGCCATTAACATGTGTTCACTATGGCTCATCTCTTCAAACCCTATTCTCACCTCAAACATAGGAAGAACTCACTTTCTACTACAAATAATAAACACAAGTGGGAATTTCCAAATTCTCATCAATTTCCCTAATGAAAAGGAGACTCCCTGTTTCATGGTTCTGAGAATTAAGTATCTGGTTGATTTGTGTGAGAGAAAGGATCAGACATGCTCACTCCAACCTCTTTTCTCCTTGAAATACATCTTTAGTGACTGCACAATGGCACCTGCTTACTGTTCTTGGACCCATAGTAAGGCTCCCATTCTGTGTGGGGAAGCTTGAAAATGTGAAGTTCTACATGCCTGTCTAATTCCTAATTCATGACTAGAGTATTAGTAAGTCTCTGGACCTATACCTCATAGTGGCATTCTCCAGTCCATCCATCATTTATAAAGCTTCCACATCGAGTTTCATCTCCCTGACTCATTGTGCAGTTCATTAGTTCTGAACTCAGAAAACATGGTATGTGGTGTGGAGAATATACACTGATTTCTTAAAACCCAGTGTTCCCCATATGTTTATTTATAAATATCACTCCCCTATCCTCTCAACTCCGAAGAACAAGCCATCTTTCCCCCTGCCCCTTTTGTGGGCTACTGCTTCCACCTTTGCTCTGTATCCTAACTCCTATTACTCCCCTCACAGAATGGGCCCCTTACCGCAGAGCCAAGAGCAGTTTATTGTCTCTCTTTCCTTTTCAAACTCCTCATCAACCCTGAATCCATCTACTCAACAAGTCTCTCTGATACAAGTAATAATCTTCTCTTCACTTCACATCCAACTTGAATTTCTCCTTTATTTCTATGCTACCCTTCATTTCTGGTTTCTTGAAGACTCATCTAATCTTCTATCCATTATATACCTTAGGGTTTTCAGTATACTGCAGTTTGGCTTTCATTCCCAAAGAACCTCTGAAAAATTTTCTTAGTAAGTTGGGCAAATATTTGGTCTCCACTTCGTATTCTCCATGGTCTCTCTATAGCATCAAATCTTGGAGGTCAGCCTTTTCTTGCTTGACTTCCAAGACACCACCACAACTCCTTATCTTCCCAAATCTATGATAATTTGTCCAATATCCCATTCAGAGAGTATTTTCTCTACTTGACTATTAAATATATTAATAACTTTCCCAAGTATGCCAGCCTTGGTTCTCATCACAGATTCTGGTGGGAGCATGATACTAATCATCATGGTTTAAATGTCATTAACTATTACTATTCAAATTTCTATGACTACCTCTCTAGACTTGTATCCTATGTCCTACCCACTTAACTCACTTATTTTTAATTAACTGATAACTCTCTTGAGAGTTGCCTAACAGCACAAACTCAAGATTTCATTAAAAACATTTCCCCAAACTGGTTCATCTCTTAATTTTCCATTTATACCTAATATCATCACAATTTAATAGGTCACTCATACAAAAAATGTCAGAATTCTCTTAGACTCAATCTTGTTCCTTGAACCTCATCAGCTATCAGTTACCAATTTTTAAATCTTTCTCAGATGACCCCTCAGCTCTCTGATTCTGTTACCTTAATTGAAATCTCCACCAGTAACCTGCAAAATGATTTCTTAGACTCCAGAGGTACCCTTCTCCCAACCATCATACATTTCACTATATTTAAAAGCTTAAACCTATTCTTAAAACCAGTGTTCCCCATATTTTTAAATCACTCCTATCCTCTCAACTCGAAGAACAAGCCATCTTTCCCCCTGCCCCTTTTGTGGGCTACTGCTTCCACCTTTGCTCTGTATCCTAACTCCTATTACTCCCCTCACAGAATGGGGCCCTTACCGCAGAGCCAAGAGCAGTTTATTGTCTCTCTTTCCTTTTCAAACTCCTCATCAACCCTGAATCCATCTACTCAACAAGTCTCTCTGATACAAGTAATAATCTTCTCTTCACTTCACATCCAACTTGAATTTCTCCTTTATTTCTATGCTACCCTTCATTTCTGGTTTCTTGAAGACTCATCTAATCTTCTATCCATTATATACCTTAGGGTTTTCAGTATACTGCAGTTTGGCTTTCATTCCCAAAGAACCTCTGAAAAATTTTCTTAGTAAGTTGGGCAAATATTTGGTCTCCACTTCGTATTCTCCATGGTCTCTCTATAGCATCAAATCTTGGAGGTCAGCCTTTTCTTGCTTGACTTCCAAGACACCACCACAACTCCTTATCTTCCCAAATCTATGATAATTTGTCCAATATCCCATTCAGAGAGTATTTTCTCTACTTGACTATTAAATATATTAATAACTTTCCCAAGTATGCCAGCCTTGGTTCTCATCACAGATTCTGGTGGGAGCATGATACTAATCATCATGGTTTAAATGTCATTAACTATTACTATTCAAATTTCTATGACTACCTCTCTAGACTTGTATCCTATGTCCTACCCACTTAACTCACTTATTTTTAATTAACTGATAACTCTCTTGAGAGTTGCCTAACAGCACAAACTCAAGATTTCATTAAAAACATTTCCCCAAACTGGTTCATCTCTTAATTTTCCATTTATACCTAATATCATCACAATTTAATAGGTCACTCATACAAAAAATGTCAGAATTCTCTTAGACTCAATCTTGTTCCTTGAACCTCATCAGCTATCAGTTACCAATTTTTAAATCTTTCTCAGATGACCCCTCAGCTCTCTGATTCTGTTACCTTAATTGAAATCTCCACCAGTAACCTGCAAAATGATTTCTTAGACTCCAGAGGTACCCTTCTCCCAACCATCATACATTTCACTATATTTAAAAGCTTAAACCTCATCATCCTTTCCCTGCGCAGTCCTTCAGTGAATATCTCTTGTCTTTTTAAAATTTGTTTATTTTTTGGATTACTGGGTCTTCATTGCTGCACAGGCTTTTCTCTAGTTGTGGTAAGAAGGACTACTCTTTAATTGCAATGCAAGGACTTCTCATTGTAATGGCTTCTCTTATTGCAGAGCACAGGCTCAAAAGATGTGGGTTCGGTAGCTGCAGGTCTTGGGTTCTAGAGCACAGGTTCAGTAGTTGTAGTGCACAAGTTTAGTTGCTCTACAGCACTGGGGATCTTCCAAGACCAGGGATCAAATCTGTGTCTCCTGCATTGGGAGGAAGATTCTTTACACTGGGGAAGTCCAATACTTGTTGTCTTTAGGACAAATCTAATCTCTTTAGCTTTGCAAGTGAGACTCATCAACATCTAGCTCCTCTACTGCTCCACCTATAAAACATCATTTCTTTTTTTTTTTTTAATTTTTTTATTTTAATTTTTTTTGGGGGGGGGGTTGGGGAGGGGGGGGTTGGGTGGGCCACTTCTGTTGGTCTTTCATTTATCTATTTTTCATCCATCTTTGCTCTATGGCCCGTGTGGGCCTCCCATCACAGTGGCCTCTGTTGTCGCAGAGCACCGGCTCTGGGCGCATGCGCTCCAGAGCTCCGGCTCAGTAATTGGCCACATCGGTTCAGCCGCTCCGTGGCATGTGGGATCTTCCCAGGCCAGGGATCAAACTGGCGCCCCTTGCACTGCAAGGTGGTGTCCTTACCCACTGGACCACCAGGGAAGCCACTAAAACATCACTTCTGACCTGTACCTTATATGTTCCCTAACACATAAGCATATTTTTGACATTTTCTTCTCACAAATATGTGCACAAAGCATCTTGTTCCTTTACACATCAACGTTTTTTCATACATTGTTCCTTCTACTTGGAATGCCTTCCCTATCAAGAACCATGATATTCCTGTCTGCCTGATGAACTTCTCATCAAGCCTCGATCTGCACTGATGTTACCTTAATTGAAATCTCCACCAGTAACCTGCAAAATGATTTCTTAGACTCCAGAGGTACCCTTCTCCCAACCATCATACATTTCACTATATTTAAAAGCTTAAACCTCATCATCCTTTCCTCGCAGTCCTTCAGTGAATATCTCTTGTCTTTTTAAAATTTGTTTATTTTTTGGATTACTGGGTCTTCATTGCTGCACAGGCTTTTCTCTAGTTGTGGTAAGAAGGACTACTCTTTAATTGCAATGCAAGGACTTCTCATTGTAATGGCTTCTCTTATTGCAGAGCACAGGCTCAAAAGATGTGGGTTCGGTAGCTGCAGGTCTTGGGTTCTAGAGCACAGGTTCAGTAGTTGTAGTGCACAAGTTTAGTTGCTCTACAGCACTGGGGATCTTCCAAGACCAGGGATCAAATCTGTGTCTCCTGCATTGGGAGGAAGATTCTTTACACTGGGGAAGTCCAATACTTGTTGTCTTTAGGACAAATCTAATCTCTTTAGCTTTGCAAGTGAGACTCATCAACATCTAGCTCCTCTACTGCTCCACCTATAAAACATCATTTCTTTTTTTTTTTTTAATTTTTTTATTTTAATTTTTTTTGGGGGGTGGGGGGTGGAGGTGGCGGATGGGTGGGCCACTTCTGTTGGTCTTTCATTTATCTATTTTTCATCCATCTTTGCTCTATGGCCCGTGTGGGCCTCCCATCACAGTGGCCTCTGTTGTCGCAGAGCACCGGCTCTGGGCGCATGCGCTCCAGAGCTCCGGCTCAGTAATTGGCCACATCGGTTCAGCCGCTCCGTGGCATGTGGGATCTTCCCAGGCCAGGGATCAAACTGGCGCCCCTTGCACTGCAAGGTGGTGTCCTTACCCACTGGACCACCAGGGAAGCCACTAAAACATCACTTCTGACCTGTACCTTATATGTTCCCTAACACATAAGCATATTTTTGACATTTTCTTCTCACAAATATGTGCACAAAGCATCTTGTTCCTTTACACATCAACGTTTTTTCATACATTGTTCCTTCTACTTGGAATGCCTTCCCTATCAAGAACCATGATATTCCTGTCTGCCTGATGAACTTCTCATCAAGCTCTCAGATTCTGCACTGATGTTACTAATTCTCTAATCACTTCCTCAATTTTTTCTTTACCCACATGTTAACAGAGAAGGAAAATTTCTATTTATACTTTAAAAATAACCACAGACCTCCATCATAAGACTTACCAATGGTGTTCAGTGGGTGTGTGCTAAGTCACTTCAGTTGTGTCCAATTCCTTGCAATCCCATGATCTATAGTCTGTCAGGTTCCTCTGTCCATGGGATTCAACAGGCAAGAATTCTAGAATGGGCTGCCATCCCCTCTTCCAGGGGATCTTCCAGACCCTGGGATCAAACCTGTGTCTCTAATGTCTCCTATTTTGGCAGGCAGGTTCTTTACCACTACTGCCACCTGGGAAGCCCACCACAATGGTGTTATGTTTCACTGCCTTCCCTGTCTCCTACTTTGAAAATAAGTTACTTCCATTTCTTAACAAATATATTTATTAGGTACCTGCTTTTCTCAGACTAAATCATTGAACAAGCAAAGATCCCTTTCTTTTTTTTTTTTTTTTTTATAAGGTCATATTGTCAATTACTATGGCTAGGACTTCAATATATTTTTTTTAATTTTGGCTTCTTTTATTGGTTTTTTATTTATTTTTATTTTTATCCATCTTTTTATTCTTTGGCCTGTGTGGGCCTCCCATTGCAGTAGCCTCCCTCGTTGCAAAACAGCAACTCTTGGCACATGCGCTCCAGAGTGCTGGCTGATAATTGGACACATCGGTCCAGCCACTCCATGGCATGTGGGATCTTCCCAGGCCAGGGATCGAACTGGTGCCCTGTGCACTGCAAGGAAGTGGACCACCCTCTGGACCACCAGGGAATCCCCAAAGGTCCCTTTCTAATGGAGCTTACATTCTACTGTAAGAAGACACAGTAAATAATAAATATATAAACTGTGCAATATGTTTAAAAGAGCAAAGTAAATGAAATCAAGAATGCCAAAGTTAGCTAATGCAACATTGAAACAACTATACTTGTTCCTTTACACATCAACGTTTTCATACATTGTTCCTTCTACTTGGAATGCCTTCCCTATCAAGAACCATGATATTCCTGTCTGCCTGATGAACTTCTCATCAAGCTCTCAGATTCTGCACTGATGTTACTAATTCTCTAATCACTTCCTCAATTTTTCTTTACCCACATGTTAACAGAGAAGGAAAATTTCTATTTATACTTTAAAATAACCACAGACCTCCATCATAAGACTTACCAATGGTGTTCAGTGGGTGTGTGCTAAGTCACTTCAGTTGTGTCCAATTCCTTGCAATCCCATGATCTATAGTCTGTCAGGTTCCTCTGTCCATGGGATTCAACAGGCAAGAATTCTAGAATGGGCTGCCATCCCCTCTTCCAGGGGATCTTCCAGACCCTGGGATCAAACCTGTGTCTCTAATGTCTCCTATTTTGGCAGGCAGGTTCTTTACCACTACTGCCACCTGGGAAGCCCACCACAATGGTGTTATGTTTCACTGCCTTCCCTGTCTCCTACTTTGAAAATAAGTTACTTCCATTTCTTAACAAATATATTTATTAGGTACCTGCTTTTCTCAGACTAAATCATTGAACAAGCAAAGATCCCTTTCTTTTTTTTTTTTTTTTTATAAGGTCATATTGTCAATTACTATGGCTAGGACTTCAATATATTTTTTTTAATTTTGGCTTCTTTTATTGGTTTTTTATTTATTTTTATTTTTATCCATCTTTTTATTCTTTGGCCTGTGTGGGCCTCCCATTGCAGTAGCCTCCCTCGTTGCAAAACAGCAACTCTTGGCACATGCGCTCCAGAGTGCTGGCTGATAATTGGACACATCGGTCCAGCCACTCCATGGCATGTGGGATCTTCCCAGGCCAGGGATCGAACTGGTGCCCTGTGCACTGCAAGGAAGTGGACCACCCTCTGGACCACCAGGGAATCCCCAAAGGTCCCTTTCTAATGGAGCTTACATTCTACTGTAAGAAGACACAGTAAATAATAAATATATAAACTGTGCAATATGTTTAAAAGAGCAAAGTAAATGAAATCAAGAATGCCAAAGTTAGCTAATGCAACATTGTAAATCAACTATACTTCAATAAAAATCAATTAAAGAAAAGAATGTCAGGGTTGATGGAGAGAAGAAGAGGTTATTTCAGTTTTAAAAAATGCTGTCAGTAGTCACTGAGAAGGTGAAATTTAAGCAAAATCTTTTTTCCCTAGAAGATTCTTGAAAGGCCCTTGGACAGCAAGGAGATCAAACCAGTCAATCCTAAAGGAAATCAACCCTGAAGGTTGATTCACTGGAGGAACTGATGCTGAAGCTGAAGTTCCAATACTCTGGCCACCTTATGCAAAGAGTCAAGTCATTGGAAAAGATCCTGATGCTGGGAAAGATTGAAAGCAAGAGAAGAAGAGGGTGACAGAGGATGAGATGGTTGGATAGCATCACCAACTCAATGGAAGCAAACTCCAGGATACAGTGAAGGACAGGAATGCAGGTATGCTATAGTCCATGGGATTGCGAAGAGTCAGACATGACTGAGTGACTGAACAGCAACAAGCAAACTCTTGAAGAAGGTGAGAGTCAGTCTTTCAAATATTGAGAAAAGAGCCAACAAAAGAGCACTAAGTTGGGAGTGGGGTTGTCTTGTCTAGGAAAAAGAAGGAAGAGATAAACTGAAAGTAAACAGAGGACTGAGTCTTGTAGGACCGGTAGCCTCTACGTGGGCTTTAGCTTGGACTTGGATAAAATGAGAAGCCAAGGCAGAGTCTTTTGCAAAGGAGGGGTATGACCTGACTTATGTCCTAAAAGATCTCTTTGACTGCAGACTTTAGGAGCAAGGGTAGAATAAGGGAACCCAGTTAGTAGACTATTGCAGCAATCCAGGTAGGAGGAATGAAAAAATGCATGAAGAAAGGAAGAGGAGGAGGGGCAGGAGACTTGGCATGGGCAGAAAAGTGTATAAAGAGGCAAAATAATAAAATGGAAACTGAAAGAGGAAGCAAATAAAGCTTCCCTGTGCAAACTCTGAACCACTGACTAATCCATCAGTATGATATTCTTTAGACCACTCGGCCATCCTGACCCCCCCATCAGTATGATATTCTATCAGTTTCAGAGTCAGGAGTGTGTTGTTTACTGGCCTGTTTCTAATCTAAGGGTATTTCTTGTTGGCTGAGCTATCCACCTGTAGTGGTGTCTGCTTATGGAACAACAAAATCAGCCTCTGGGAGAACAGCCTAAAAAAAATTACGATAAAGTTCTGTGGAAATCAGGCACTTGGCCTAAATATAGTGTCCTACTTCTCTCTTCAATTTCTCTTTGCCTTGTTTTCTTGTGAATCTGTGTTTGGAGGAAAATTCTGTCTTCACTTCAAGAAAATGTTTGTGTTCTCTTAGCTTAGCAGGCTGCTGAGGAATGGAGTGATTCAACAGTGACTCAAGGTATGACAGGAGAAACTGGAAAACAAGATGGCACAAATCTCATTTGGGAAGCAAATTGGTCTCCTGCCTTGAGAAAACTATTTTAATTGAAGCAATATATTTAAATCATTGGGAAAAAACTTGTTTTAAAATTGTAAGCTGTACTATTTTAATAGCATACTATTTTCTACTTACACTTTCATATAAGACTTCAACTTGATTTTTTGTTACAGAAGAATAACTCTCCATGTTTCTAGAAGTCTTTGTCTGTTTCCTATTTTCTCCCTAGTGGGTATTTCATCACAATGCTGTTTTGCTCTGACAGACCTTGCTAGAATATTTAATAATTGCCCTTCCTGTGATGGAAGTTATTATATTGATCACTTTGAGAGATAATATTTACTTTTTTGGCCTGCATCTATTTGTTCTGTGCATTTCTAATGCAGTCAGAACAATTACCAGAGCTATTTCTTGAAAGTTGAGCAATCCCAGTCCTTGGTTCCTATCTATAGGTTTTCCTTCACTTTTACAAATAATGATTTATGCAAAGTCACCAAGACAGCTGGTAGAATAAGGGAACCCAGTTAGTAGACTATTGCAGCAATCCAGGTAGGAGGAATGAAAAAATGCATGAAGAAAGGAAGAGGAGGAGGGGCAGGAGACTTGGCATGGGCAGAAAAGTGTATAAAGAGGCAAAATAATAAAATGGAAACTGAAAGAGGAAGCAAATAAAGCTTCCCTGTGCAAACTCTGAACCACTGACTAATCCATCAGTATGATATTCTTTAGACCACTCGGCCATCCTGACCCCCCCATCAGTATGATATTCTATCAGTTTCAGAGTCAGGAGTGTGTTGTTTACTGGCCTGTTTCTAATCTAAGGGTATTTCTTGTTGGCTGAGCTATCCACCTGTAGTGGTGTCTGCTTATGGAACAACAAAATCAGCCTCTGGGAGAACAGCCTAAAAAAAATTACGATAAAGTTCTGTGGAAATCAGGCACTTGGCCTAAATATAGTGTCCTACTTCTCTCTTCAATTTCTCTTTGCCTTGTTTTCTTGTGAATCTGTGTTTGGAGGAAAATTCTGTCTTCACTTCAAGAAAATGTTTGTGTTCTCTTAGCTTAGCAGGCTGCTGAGGAATGGAGTGATTCAACAGTGACTCAAGGTATGACAGGAGAAACTGGAAAACAAGATGGCACAAATCTCATTTGGGAAGCAAATTGGTCTCCTGCCTTGAGAAAACTATTTTAATTGAAGCAATATATTTAAATCATTGGAAATAACTTGTTTTAAAATTGTAAGCTGTACTATTTTAATAGCATACTATTTTCTACTTACACTTTCATATAAGACTTCAACTTGATTTTTTGTTACAGAAGAATAACTCTCCATGTTTCTAGAAGTCTTTGTCTGTTTCCTATTTTCTCCCTAGTGGGTATTTCATCACAATGCTGTTTTGCTCTGACAGACCTTGCTAGAATATTTAATAATTGCCCTTCCTGTGATGGAAGTTATTATATTGATCACTTTGAGAGATAATATTTACTTTTTTGGCCTGCATCTATTTGTTCTGTGCATTTCTAATGCAGTCAGAACAATTACCAGAGCTATTTCTTGAAAGTTGAGCAATCCCAGTCCTTGGTTCCTATCTATAGGTTTTCCTTCACTTTTACAAATAATGATTTATGCAAAGTCACCAAGACAGCTATTGCTTCAATGCAAGGTTTATTATCTCCAGGATGAACAGATAAGTCATTAAGCGCTCGTGGAAGGATTAATGTAGAGAAAGATTACCACATTGTGACTTTCTGGTTACATGGTTCAATACAATGATAGTTTAAGGAAGTAGAAGCCAATTTTAGCACTGCCATTGTAGAGCTGTGTATATTATCAACAGGCAGTTATAAATGCTGTAACTAGTAGGAATTTCCCCACCATAAAATTTCATTCCATCATATACCCACTAAGTGAGTCACATGGATGCAGAAATTCTAAAATGAAGATTCCCCTATTTTATTTTCTGCTATATTTCTTATATAGGAGCCAAGGATAGAGAGTAATAAGAGATTTCACAAAAGCCTTGTGCAATTAGCCTCATTTCTTTACAGCCACATTTTATCTGTGTGTTTCTTAGGGGGCAGAGTGTGTATGTGTGTGAGTTTGTGATTGTGTCGGTTGTCCTAGAATAGCTAAAACCTAGTTAGCTATATTCCTAATGGGCATTACAGTGGGTAAGGCATATAGATGGGTGATAAGTAAATGAATGAATGAATTTATCAACATAAATGTGTATTCCTAACCAGTCTCCTTGTCTCTCTTTCCTTTCCCTCGACTATATTCTAAACAGTGATGCAACTTAATCATTCTCTTACCAAAAAGTATTTAAAATTCCCCATTTTCCTCAGAACAAACCCAACCCCTATCATGCTAAGAGCAATATTAAAGATCATCTGTGGTCTAGTGCAACCTCTTTCTTCAGCCTGACTTCCTACTTCTTCACTCCAAAAGCTCTCCAACTCAGTCGAACTAGCCCAGCACCTCTCTATCACGCCAGATGGATCTCCACCTTCCTAACTTTACTCACTCCACAATGCACTCCACTTGAACTAGCCCAGCACCTCTCTATCACGCCAGATGGATCTCCACCTTCCTAACTTTACTCACTCCACAATGCACTCCACTTGAACTAGCCCAGCACCTCTCTATCACGCCAGATGGATCTCCACCTTCCTAACTTTACTCACTCCACAATGCACTCCACTTCACCTTAATTTGTTCAGCCTCCCTATATTCTTAATGGCATACAATACAAATAATAACAACAACGGAAACCACAAGAATAACAACAAAAATAGGAATAGTGATAGCGTGGTGGTAGTACTGGTAGTAGCAATAGTAGAACTGATGTGTGTACAGTTGGTACAGATAAGTAAAGAACACAGGTTTAAGGCCAGATAAGTGGTTTTAATCAAATTTCTCATAATTCCAAATAGTGTGACTTAGCAAGTCATTTGATTGTTCTGGACTTTGTAATCATATCTTTAAAATGAGGATAATAATACACGACATCATGGGGTTGCTGTCAAGATGAAAAGAGTATGAAGAGAGTAGTCATTCGGTCATGTTCGATTCTTTGAGACTCATGGACTGTAGTCACATGGATGCAGAAATTCTAAAATGAAGATTCCCCTATTTTATTTTCTGCTATATTTCTTATATAGGAGCCAAGGATAGAGAGTAATAAGAGATTTCACAAAAGCCTTGTGCAATTAGCCTCATTTCTTTACAGCCACATTTTATCTGTGTGTTTCTTAGGGGGCAGAGTGTGTATGTGTGTGAGTTTGTGATTGTGTCGGTTGTCCTAGAATAGCTAAAACCTAGTTAGCTATATTCCTAATGGGCATTACAGTGGGTAAGGCATATAGATGGGTGATAAGTAAATAAATGAATGAATTTATCAACATAAATGTGTATTCCTAACCAGTCTCCTTGTCTCTCTTTCCTTTCCCTCGACTATATTCTAAACAGTGATGCAACTTAATCATTCTCTTACCAAAAAGTATTTAAAATTCCCCATTTTCCTCAGAACAAACCCAACCCCTATCATGCTAAGAGCAATATTAAAGATCATCTGTGGTCTAGTGCAACCTCTTTCTTCAGCCTGACTTCCTACTTCTTCACTCCAAAAGCTCTCCAACTCAGTCGAACTAGCCCAGCACCTCTCTATCACGCCAGATGGATCTCCACCTTCCTAACTTTACTCACTCCACAATGCACTCCACTTGAACTAGCCCAGCACCTCTCTATCACGCCAGATGGATCTCCACCTTCCTAACTTTACTCACTCCACAATGCACTCCACTTGAACTAGCCCAGCACCTCTCTATCACGCCAGATGGATCTCCACCTTCCTAACTTTACTCACTCCACAATGCACTCCACTTCACCTTAATTTGTTCAGCATACCTATATCCTTAATGGCATACAATACAAATAATAACAACAACGGAAACCACAAGAATAACAACAAAAATAGGAATAGTGATAGCGTGGTGGTAGTACTGGTAGTAGCAATAGTAGAACTGATGTGTGTACAGTTGGTACAGATAAGTAAAGAACACAGGTTTAAGGCCAGATAAGTGGTTTTAATCAAATTTCTCATAATTCCAAATAGTGTGACTTAGCAAGTCATTTGATTGTTCTGGACTTTGTAATCATATCTTTAAAATGAGGATAATAATACACGACATCATGGGGTTGCTGTCAAGATGAAAAGAGTATGAAGAGAGTAGTCATTCGGTCATGTTCGATTCTTTGAGACTCATGGACTGTAGCCCACCAGGCTCCTCTATCCATGGCGATTCTCCAGACAAGAATACTGGAGTGGGTTGACATACCCTCATCCTCCTGGTGATCTTCCCAACCCAGGAATTGAACCACAGTCTCCTCCAATGAAGGCAGAGTCTTTACCAGGTGAGCAAGGAGACGCATGTATATAGTGTTCAGATCATAGTAAATGCACAACAAAATCGTCTCTGATTGCAGAGTATTTACCACATATGCTGAGTGGTTTCTTTTATGTCTTAATTTTGTCAACAACCCCTGAGGTAGAAGTAATCATTTTTCTCCTCAGGTTACGAATGGGCAAATTTAGGTTCAGGGTCACTTTTGAAAGTAACTGAATCAAGTTACTTAACCCAGATTTACACAGCACGAAAGTGGCTGGACTGTAATTCAAATCAAGGCAACCAAACTTCAGAGCCTGGCTTGTAACCACTCTGACTTTACTTCCTCCAAGAGCCCCTAAAATCTTGCCTCCCCTATTGAGATTTCCTTGACCACTAAAGGCTTCAATATTCTACAGGCTTTACTGTTTGGACACCTTTTTGATAGTCATTATTTCGGTTTTCATAAGGTACTAAGCATCTAACAAAACTCATTTGATTTGATATTTGTAATTTTATATTTCAAATCTCCTCTGTTAGGCTG
Source organism: Tragulus kanchil (assembly GCA_022376925.1). Lineage (NCBI taxonomy): Eukaryota > Metazoa > Chordata > Mammalia > Artiodactyla > Tragulidae > Tragulus > Tragulus kanchil. The sequence goes on along the minus strand of JAIOJX010000025.1, from coordinate 102,608,663 downwards.
GTATGAAAATCATATTTGTGGTATTTGGGCAGCAGGCCTTGACTACTGTGTCTTTTTCCTATGTCCAGCGTACCATACAAATCACTCCTTAAACATAAGTGTTTGTCAGAAGCACTGTCATGGCATGTTTGGGGGATAATGGTAATGACATTGATAGTAGCTAAGTGTATGATAAGCATGTACAATAAATTTAGTTTGAATATATATTTATACGAAGCAAGGCAAGCAATCTAGTGGGTTTTGGAAGGATCAAATGAAAACTATTTTGTCATATGAAAAAAAAATAGCCATTATCATTGCGCTATGAGAAAAAGGGATCCTGCAGGGGCATTGTGCGATGGCCTGGAAGGGTGGGATGGCAGGGATATACATATGACTAATCTGTGATCATACATATCTGCAAATAACAAAACTCTGTAAAAGTAAAAAGTAAACTAAAAATTAAAAAAAAAAAAAAAAACTATTTTGTTAGATGGCTCTACCACCACACTAAAAGCTGGAATTCTTGTTTCAGACCCTTGCATTGTCACAGTGCATTGTGTGATCTTGGGGGATGTCACTCCCTAATATGTTTCTCATTTGAATGATTTGTAAAAAATATGTTCATAAAATATTTGGCTGATCAACCTCACAGAGATATTCAAGGTGCAGATAAAATACATGAAAGACTTCCCTAAATGTATACCCAAGGAACCCCTGACATGGATGAGTGTTTTATCTGAAATGAGAGCTTCTTCATCCCAAATTGTGAATATCACTGTAGCATGTATTTCCTCATAAAATGCATTCAATTACAACTATAATTTTTTAAGTTGTTCCTTTAAAACCTTAATTAAAATTACTGGGCGTGTAAGAATAAAAGGAAAACAACAGAGCTACCTTGAGCTGTGATTTATGGGTAGTCCATCAGGTTCACTTGCGAACTATTCCTCACCAGTTGAACCGTGCTCTAAGTACCAGCATCATCCACATCCCTGGATAACATGCAGAATCTCAGGCTCCTCTCTGGACCTAGTGAGTCAGGATATGAATTTTCATACAATCCTTTGGTGATATAATGTGCAGAGTAAATCTAAGTCACTGACATAAATCTAAGTCACTGTACACATTTGCCTTCAGTCACAGCTGATATGAACTCACATCAGAAAACAAAATGAGCTATCACTACATTCAGATATTACTACATTTAGAGATATCCAAGATCACAGCCAACATGTCAAAGTCACAAATCTTAAGTCCCAGGATTCGCAAAAGTTGTAGATAATGAACTATACACCTACACACAATCACTACTGATAATGAGCTAGTTAAGCAAGTCTACAAAGTGATGTTGCTTAAAAAAATTAAAAAAAAAAAAAAAAAAAACAAAACAGGGACTAGCCTTAGATTCAAAGATTAAAAGTTCTTTAATCTTCTCCTGGGAATAACACCTAGAGGCATTTGAAAGAGAAGGAGCAATTAGCCAGTGAATGCAGGAAGTATAGGTGGCCATGATTCTCTTTGAAAATAAGAGGCTTTTACCCAAATGAATGTCATGGTGTGTCTTAGTGAGTCACTGACCTACCATATCCAAAGGGGTGCAGCTTCTATACACATTTTGGGGGGTCTATAGTCCACACCTGTGCAATTTGGCTGAGTTACTGAAATAAATTTTAATTTACCAAATAATTCACAAAATTTTGAGGCACAATAATTGTCAGCAATCCTTTACTGTTGTTGTTCAGTTACTAAGTTGTGTCCAACTCTTTGTGACCCCATGGACTGCAGCACACCAGGCCCTCTGTACTACACTATCTATCAGAATTTGCTCAAATTCCTGTTCATTGAGTCAGTGGTGCTATCTAACCAATTCATCCTCTGCAATCCCATTCTCCTTTTGTCTTTAGGCTTATCCAGCATCAGGGTCTTTTCCAGTGAGTTACCTCTTCACATCAGGTGGCCATCATATTCCCAGTGGTTCAGCAGTAAAGAATCTTCCTGCCAAGGCAGAAGACATGGGTGCTATCCCAGTGTGGGGAAGGAAATGACAAACTACTCCAGTATTCTTGCCTGGGAAATCCCATGGACAGAGAAGCCTGAAAGGCTACAGTTTGTGGAGTTACAAAAGAGTCAGACATGACTCAGTGACTGAACAACAATCTCCTAATCCCCATACAGAATGAAGCATAGAAGTTCTATGCCTTTTTACCAAAGCAAAAATTATATTAGTTCAATATTGTCCTGAGAAAAGAGCACAGATCAAAAAACAATTTTAGGGGCTTCCCTGGTGGTCCAGTGGGTAAGGACACCGCCTTGCAGTGCAAGGGACACCCGGTTCGATCCCTGGCTTGGGAAGATCCCACGTGCCGTGGAGCGGCTGGACCTATGTGTCCAACTACCGAGCCGGAGCTCTGGAGCGCATGCGCCCAGAGACGGTGCTCTGCAGTGAGAGGCCACTGCGATGGGAGGCCCACACAGGCCAAACAACAAAGATAAACAAATGAAAAACCAATAGAAATGCCCTACCCCCTTCAAAAAAATAAACCACAATTTTAAATGTTTTGCTTTAGTCTCCATTCTCCAAGTGTAATTTTTTTTTTTTTTGGTTTCATTTCCTTGTTGCACACAGGCTTTCTCGAATTGTGGCAAGCGGGTGCTACTCTTCATCATAGTGTGGACTTCTCATTGTAGTGGCTTCTATTTTTACAGATCACAGGCTCTAAACAAGTGGGCTTCAGCAGTTTCAACATGCAGGCTCAGTAGCTGTGTGTGTCTCCAGGGCAAGCAGGCTTTAGTAGTTTTGGAACTTGGGCTCAGTGGTTGTGGCTCATGGGCTTAGTTGCTCAGAGGCATGGGGACTCTTCCTGGACCAGGTATTGAGCTCATATTCCCTGCACTGGTAGACGGATTCTTATCCACTGCATCACCAGGGAAGTCCTTTAATTATTTTCAAGGGAATTTTTATATAGGGTCCCAATGGGTGTTTAAGTCTGGTCAAATCTACAGAAGCAGCCAAATGGAGTACAGAGGTGATTTTCTGTATAATTTGGAATAATTTTCTTTCACTGGAATTGCAATTGTGACAAGAATGAGAGTGAGAGTTCCATTAGATCATGGAATCTGTCTGTCTTGTTCACCCACATATCCCAAGCTTCCTGAGAGCAAGGATTTTGTTTTGTTCTACTATGCCTCAAGCTCCCAAAAATAGATACACAGGAGATGATCAATAAATGTTCTCTGAAAAAAATGAACTTCAAATTTCTTGAAATCTCTAATTTTATAATGGAAAAAAGTAGTATTTGATGATATATCATAAACACTTCACAAGATTTTCATAGGTGAGGAATAAAGGCAACTAATTGATTTTTCCATGTACTGACCATTTACAATTGTCTTTTTATTTTATTAGACTTTCTAATTAGTAGACCAAATCAATTCCATCTATCAAGAATTTAATACCATGAGAAATGACATGAAATAATTGAAAGAATAATGATAATGAATTTAGTCAGACCTTGGTGTGAGTTCTAACTCTGACACTTACCAAAACCTTAGGCAAGTTAAAAAATAGGGGTGATAATATTTTCTTTATAAGAATGTAGAACTTCAATGTGACAATATTACTGAAAGTACTTAACCTGGCATTTAAATATATCAGTTACTATTATCACTAATATTTAAGCTATTCATATAAGTTAATTTGTATGCTGCAGATCAATGAGTATATGTTCTTGGCCATAGAATATGGTGCAAATTAGAAAGGATTCGATGTGGAGAAAAAAGGCAGTGAAAATGATTCAAGATGCGCGAGGAAAAAGGATTTTACTGAAAGCAGTAAGTTACCTTTCTACCTGAATCAACTCATCCAGTTTTACAAAGAAATTCTAAGGTCATTAGACCTCATATATCCTAATCATCCTGAAAGACTTGCTTTGATATTTTCTCCTTGGTCACCTTGAATAATTTTCACTGCATTTTCTGCTGAACTTTGTTTGTGGCATTTTGACACAGATACAGATATGAAGGAAAAATCAATCTCAGGAGAAGGTCTTTATGATACTAACTTTTCTACAAAATTCTACAAAATGAAAGCTATTTGCACTTGAAATAAAGATCATAGTAATGCCTGAAGCTTAACCTTTCTGGCTGCACAATATTATCATAACCTGGGGGAAATTGCAGACTGTCTATAACCATCAGACTTTCAACAAAATGTGAGTTCATTCACTCATTCATTCATTCATCCATTTATCCAGCAAACATACATTATGCATTTGCTACTTCTGTAGCTCTATGCTGAGTGCTTGATGGAGAGATTATTGAGATTTCATCCTATCTCAAAAAAAAAAAAAACCCTGACGAGATAACTACCCTGTTCTAAAACACAGTTATACTTCTTACACTAGAGGTAAGCATGGTGTGTGTGTGTGCACACAGTCAGTCATTTCTGACTCTTTGAGACTTCATGGACTGTAACCCATCAGGCTCCTTTTTTCATGAAATTTTCCAGGCAAGAATCCTGGAGTGAGTTGCCATTTCCTACTCCAAGGGATCTTCCTGATCCAGGGATTGAAACCAGGCCTGTTGCTTCTAATACATTGGCAGACAAATCCTTTACCACTGCTGCCACCTTGGAAACTCCAAAGGTAAGCATAGGTACCTGTGAAAACACAGAGAAGTCCCCTAAATCAGAATGAATCACATATCCCAACTGGGAATATAGGGTTTTGAGTGGGCTAACCCACACTTAAGAAAATTCCTGACACCTCAGGACATTCATAAGGAAGAGTGATTTAAGAGGACTTTGGTTTGTAAGCAACACAATTTTGGATAGTGACTTAAGAAGGTAACAAAAGGGGCTTCCCTGGTGGCCCAGTGGGTAAGGACACCGCCTTGCACTGCAAGGGGCGTCGATTCGATCCCTGGCCTGGGAAAATCCCACGTGCCGCGGAGCAGCTGGACCTATATGTCCAATTACCAAGCCGGAGCTCTGGAGCGCATGCGCCCAGAGCTGGTGCTCTGGGACAACAGAGGCCACCGCGATGGGAGGCCCACATGGGCCGAAGAACAAAGATGAATGAAAATGGACAAATGAAAGACCAATAGAAGTGGCCCGCCTGCGCCCCCCCCTCCCCACCCCACCCTCACCAAAATAAATAAATAAATAAATCTTAAAAAAAAAAAAAAAAAGATACATTTGGGGAAAACCTTGTACTTTCCTTTAAAAAAAGAAAAAAAAAAAAAAAAGAAGGTAACAAAAGGGGCAAAAAGGAAGTGACTCCATCAGGGAAGTTGCGACAAGCTAGAGTCCCATGTTGTGCACCCCCATCTACCATGGCCATGCTTTTAGGCATCCATCATAGAAGGAAATTTCGAGTAGTTACCCACCAATCTCACTTCATTTACAGATTAATAAAGCTCTAAATAATGACTCTGATTAAGATCACAGTCATTTGGTGGTAGAAAAAAAGATTAGAAATCTTTGAGTCTCTTGAGTCTCTGATAAATATCTTCCTTCCAGGCTTTTGGAATCCATGGCCCCACCTTCCCAGTTCACCAGACCTTTTGAAGAGAAGCATGACTTTTCATCACTTTGGACTCACACTGAACACATGAATTTCCTCTAACCTGCCATCACAAGTCTGATTAGCTTAGGAGTTCATATATTTTGCAATTATACCAAGAATAGGGCATTATGATAGATGGACTAATGTAGAGATTCCTTCACCAAATTATAAACATAAACTCCTTAAGGAGAATACAGATTCTCTCTTAGTTGTTTTGTTGTAGTTGTTCAGTCTTTTATTTTAATTATCTCCAGCATGTACCCTAATTCAGTAAGTGTTTATTGGAAAAACTCAATGAATGCTTCCAACAACATTTGGTTACTGATTCTCTCAGTCACTTGGATTCAGTCCATGATATACAGCAGCTTCAGAATTTTTAGAAAAACCCCTTCCCCAATATTTCACACAACTTGGTTTGAACTCCCTCTACTGGTGAATCCAGTAAAAATCCCAGAGACTACTGTTCTAGTTTACAACAGGAAGAAAAGAGAATGCCACCATGCAGAAAAAAAAGTCTAAAATGGACAGCATTTCCTGAGGGAGCATTAAACTTCATCTTTAAGAGATCATTGCTTTGTGCAAGGAAACACTATAAAAAAGAGTGAACCTTATCATCAGTTTCACCATATTTGAGTCTGGGAGTAAAAACCAAGAGATTGAGAAAACTCCTGGGCTGAGATAGGAGGATGACTAATGAACTAGAAGATATCTGGGGTGTGTGATCCTTAATTGTACATTTCATTGCTTTTACTATTTTCTATTACAACTTTATAGCTGGCTAACCGTGTTTTCCAAGAGCCAATACTTGGCAGGAAGAATTTGTTGAAGAAAATAAAAAGAAACCTCTCAACTTCTTTAGAAACTTTTTTTTTCTTTGATTTTCACCTTTATCCCCTAAAGCAGCAATTCTTCCAAAAACAAGCACACTACATTTATTTTAGAAATGCATAGGGAACTTTTTAATATCTCACACTCCTTTTTCTCTCACCTTCTTAAGCATCTGTCTTCCTTATATTTCAATATAAGGCAATATCATGAGTCCTCAGATTGATATCTAATTACTACAAGTGAAATAATTGGAAGTAATGGAAATTTATTTCTCACTCTCAGAGTGTTTAGGAAATTCAAGCATTTTCCATGTGACAAAGAGTTATTGGCTTTGAGCTGTGTAGAATTTGGTGGGTCTTCCTTACACTGAAAAAGTACTCAGATCTTAGATGAGGTCAGTTGAAGCACAAAACCTCATATAGACTAAATTCACTCCTACAAACTTAATTGAAAAAAAGGAAGGTCATAAAAATGTTGGTACAGATTCTCTCTTAGTTGTTTTGTTGTAGTTGTTCAGTCTTTTATTTTAATTATCTCCAGCATGTACCCTAATTCAGTAAGTGTTTATTGGAAAAACTCAATGAATGCTTCCAACAACATTTGGTTACTGATTCTCTCAGTCACTTGGATTCAGTCCATGATATACAGCAGCTTCAGAATTTTTAGAAAAACCCCTTCCCCAATATTTCACACAACTTGGTTTGAACTCCCTCTACTGGTGAATCCAGTAAAAATCCCAGAGACTACTGTTCTAGTTTACAACAGGAAGAAAAAGAGAATGCTACCATGCAGAAAAAAAAGTCTAAAATGGACAGCATTTCCTGAGGGAGCATTAAACTTCATCTTTAAGAGATCATTGCTTTGTGCAAGGAAACACTATAAAAAAGAGTGAACCTTATCATCAGTTTCACCATATTTGAGTCTGGGAGTAAAAACCAAGAGATTGAGAAAACTCCTGGGCTGAGATAGGAGGATGACTAATGAACTAGAAGATATCTGGGGTGTGTGATCCTTAATTGTACATTTCATTGCTTTTACTATTTTCTATTACAACTTTATAGCTGGCTAACCGTGTTTTCCAAGAGCCAATACTTGGCAGGAAGAATTTGTTGAAGAAAATAAAAGAAACCTCTCAACTTCTTTAGAAATTTTTTTTTCTTTGATTTTCACCTTTATCCCCTAAAGCAGCAATTCTTCCAAAAACAAGCACACTACATTTATTTTAGAAATGCATAGGGAACTTTTTAATATCTCACACTCCTTTTTCTCTCACCTTCTTAAGCATCTGTCTTCCTTATATTTCAATATAAGGCAATATCATGAGTCCTCAGATTGATATCTAATTACTACAAGTGAAATAATTGGAAGTAATGGAAATTTATTTCTCACTCTCAGAGTGTTTAGGAAATTCAAGCATTTTCCATGTGACAAAGAGTTATTGGCTTTGAGCTGTGTAGAATTTGGTGGGTCTTCCTTACACTGAAAAAGTACTCAGATCTTAGATGAGGTCAGTTGAAGCACAAAACCTCATATAGACTAAATTCACTCCTACAAACTTAATTGAAAAAAAGGAAGGTCATAAACATTTGTTTTGTGTTCAATATGCATGAAAGATTTTCATAAATGTATCTCATATTCATGTCAGTTTATTGTCATAGAAGCCCTGTGATATTTCCTCTGGTTTAACAAAAGAGACAATAGGCTTAGAGAGTCTAGGTAACTTGCCTAAGGTCACAAAGAATAATAATAAGAAAGTCAGAATAATAATTCAGGTCTGTTAACATGGAAACAGAGAATGAAATGCTTATTACCAGGGGCTGGAGTGGGATAAGAGAGAAAAGAAAGGTATTGCTCAAAGTCTCTAGGAGTTATTTCTTCATCTTATACAATGAATACCTAGAGAGCTACTGTATAGCAAGTGCATACAATTAACAAATATGATATTGTATACTTAAGAATTGCTAAGAATATAAATCTTGTGCTCTTATCACAAAAAATATAAATAATAATTTACAGGAAGGCAGAAAAAAACTTTAGGAGATATGAATAGGTCTACAGCATAAATCATGATTATGATTTCATGAGTACATACTTACCTCCAAAGGGATCAAATTATATATTAAGTATGTACAGCTTTTTGTATCTCGATCATACCTCAATAAGGTGTTTTTAGTGTATGATAATTATACTATTCTCACAAAATATTTTTTGTTTTGCACAAGCTATTTTTCCTTAAAAATTATTTCTGTAAACAAATCAAAAAGTCTTTAATTTCTTAAAGTGACTAATAAACCCAATAGCATGACACATCAAATGAATGTGTTATCAATGACCTCTCATAAATCTCAAGTTAGAAATAATAGGTACTGTAGAAATAACGTCTGTTCATTCTATCTTGCTCAATGGAAAATTTCTGGCAGGCACTTAAAATTTGCTTTTCTTTCTGTAGGTAATCTGCAACCTAAAGTATTTTATCTCCCCTCCAAAAAAGAGGAATTCAAGTTTTCTGGACACTAATACCTCCTGATAGTGGTAAAGGAAGAGCTAAGATGAAGTTTTGGGATCCTCTCTTTTGCAGACTTTTTAGTGACAGGAAAGATTGAGGACCAGAAGATCATAAAACTTGTTTGGGCTCGATCTAAAGGAGACCCACCTGAGAGTCTCTGGAGCGTCAATGACCCTTTGCTACACTTATCTGATATTTCAGCTGAAGTACTCTGAAGATCTGAATCATCTCAGAAAGTGATCCAATTCTGTTTCGGTAAGCACCAGCTGTGTCCACATATGGTGACCGAATTGAACTAAGACTTTAAATAGAGTCAAGTTGGTGAGCAGAACTGTCCAAATGATCCATTGCACCAGTAAACACAGCAGTGAGATGCATCCTAGCCCAAGTGGTCAACACTGTCCTTTAGTTCTATTCTTACTTGAGGAGCTAGTATATCATTATACTATTTTAGAACATACATTTAAAAATACACATTCTGGTCACTGAGGAAATTTTTCCTTCTGAGATTTTATTTGAAAAGTGTGCTGAACCTTCCCAGAACCTTTGAATAAGTAACCACAATAAAAGTGTTTCTCACATATATAAATAAAAGTGTTATGTTCTCTGGCACTGCTGTCTCATGTGAAACTCAAAACCACCCATTAGATGAAGAAAATTGAGATTCAGAGCAGTTAAATGACTCACCCTGCAAAGTCCAGTTGTTTGAGTCTAAGTCTAGGACTCTCTCCACTGAGCCTGTAGCCAATATAATCAACTTCGACAATAAAAGGTAAATTTTGTACAGCTTTTATCAATATTTTTTTAGTGTATGATAATTATACTATTCTCACAAAATATTTTTTGTTTTGCACAAGCTATTTTTCCTTAAAAATTATTTCTGTAAACAAATCAAAAAGTCTTTAATTTCTTAAAGTGACTAATAAACCCAATAGCATGACACATCAAATGAATGTGTTATCAATGACCTCTCATAAATCTCAAGTTAGAAATAATAGGTACTGTAGAAATAACGTCTGTTCATTCTATCTTGCTCAATGGAAAATTTCTGGCAGGCACTTAAAATTTGCTTTTCTTTCTGTAGGTAATCTGCAACCTAAAGTATTTTATCTCCCCTCCAAAAAAGAGGAATTCAAGTTTTCTGGACACTAATACCTCCTGATAGTGGTAAAGGAAGAGCTAAGATGAAGTTTTGGGATCCTCTCTTTTGCAGACTTTTTAGTGACAGGAAAGATTGAGGACCAGAAGATCATAAAACTTGTTTGGGCTCGATCTAAAGGAGACCCACCTGAGAGTCTCTGGAGCGTCAATGACCCTTTGCTACACTTATCTGATATTTCAGCTGAAGTACTCTGAAGATCTGAATCATCTCAGAAAGTGATCCAATTCTGTTTCGGTAAGCACCAGCTGTGTCCACATATGGTGACCGAATTGAACTAAGACTTTAAATAGAGTCAAGTTGGTGAGCAGAACTGTCCAAATGATCCATTGCACCAGTAAACACAGCAGTGAGATGCATCCTAGCCCAAGTGGTCAACACTGTCCTTTAGTTCTATTCTTACTTGAGGAGCTAGTATATCATTATACTATTTTAGAACATACATTTAAAAATACACATTCTGGTCACTGAGGAAATTTTTCCTTCTGAGATTTTATTTGAAAAGTGTGCTGAACCTTCCCAGAACCTTTGAATAAGTAACCACAATAAAAGTGTTTCTCACATATATAAATAAAAGTGTTATGTTCTCTGGCACTGCTGTCTCATGTGAAACTCAAAACCACCCATTAGATGAAGAAAATTGAGATTCAGAGCAGTTAAATGACTCACCCTGCAAAGTCCAGTTGTTTGAGTCTAAGTCTAGGACTCTCTCCACTGAGCCTGTAGCCAACTAGAAAATTGCAACTGGACACTTAAGACCCTCATACACCTTCCTATATCTTGTGTCCAGACAGGACCTCTTTACTCTACCCACTTCTTCATCAATTGACAAGCCCAAAGAAGGAAAATAAGAGGGGAGAGGGTTGGCATTAGGAAGGAAACCTTCCCCCTTTCTTCTTATCCTTTGAGGACCAAGTTCTTAGGGCAAAAGATTTCATCTGTAGGACTCTAAAGCACAAAACATGCTACCACTTACAAAGGAAAAAAGAAATAACCAAAGACACAAACTCTTGTCTAAAGAGAGTGAGGTGCAACGGCCTGGGGGGGTGGGATGGGGGGAAATACATATGACTAATCTGGGATCATACATTATCTGTAAACAACAAAACTCTGTGAAAGTAAAAAGCAAAATAAAAATTAAAAAAATAAATAAATAAAGAGGGTGAGGCTGCTGTGGTCTCATGCCCTGTCCCCTCTCACCATGGGCTCCCTGAACAGGCAGCATCAGCCATTTGGGAAACACTCACCTTCACCACCTTCTTTTGGTCAACAAATACCTACGGCTTCCTTAGATCTCAGCTCCATAGTGATTTCTATAGAAAAATCTTTCCTGGTCCTCCATGGTTGATCAGACCTCACTTCTCTAAGCTCTCCTGACACCAAATGCATGTCTTCCTGACCTGTCATGATTACAAGTTTACATTTCTACTAATTTTACATTTCTACTGGTGTGATTTATAAATGTCAGCCTTCTCTCCTGGATGACAGTATCCATCCGAGTGGAGACCATGTGTGGTTCATCACTGTGTCTCTGGTGCCTATTATAATACCTGGTATACAGCAGATGTCTGTACATAATGCTTATATGTTCAATGAATGAATGAGTGAGCCAAGAAGATATGAAAGAAGAAAAGGATATGCATCCTAGGATCAGATGTAGAGATAGTTGAGGAATTTTCAATTATACAGTATGTTTAAGCTTACCTGATTGAATGTAATGAGTTATTTTCATTTTAGTTATAATTTTATTACCATTTTGATAATATTTTATGGGTCTTTTTTGGGTTTAGGGGGTGTGTAGAAAGGAGATTAAGGAAGTTGTGAGATAAGTCAAGAAAGAAAAAGGGAAATTACTTAATGTAATCGTTCTGGTTTTCTGCCCTAATAAATCAATAGTTAGGTTGTCAATACTATGAAGCATTATTCAAGCATTGCATTTCTTACCATTTACCCAGAATAAAAAATCCAAATAAATAATTTACTCTTCAAATCCTTTAAATGGCATAAGACTTTGAATTCTGAAAGAATTTCCACAACCCAATTCACTTTCATCACCAGGCCTTATAGTCAGTTTTTAAACATTTCATTCTCAATGCTACTGTATTACAGTTCACAACAGAAATGTTTAATTCCCCCAAACACCTGTTTTTGCTCAAACAAAACAAAAACCATCAATACAGTTCAAGTTCAGTAAATCCTATCTACAATCCCCATTATTTTCATTGGGAAATAATAACAATTCCTGGACCTGAGAATTGAATACTCCATTCCATTTCTGTGAAGATTTTCATCAGCAAAACCCAGAGCACTCAAGTATACAATGATAAGATTAGAGTCTGCTAAAACGATTGCATTGTTGGAGCTTTCAGATAGCGCTCATTTGACAATCTCTGTGCTTTAAACCTAATGAAGTTGTGGCCAGGATATATGCAAATTAAACTCTGTGGAGAAAGACTCTATTGTCCACATCATCAGAAACGCTCACGTGGAAATGTATCAGGTCTGTGGCTTGGGGTAGCTAATTATTTCTGGAAAAGGGAGGGGTGGTAGTCAGGGAAGGATGTGCAGGTGGAGAATCAGGGAACCTGGAAAAATAGACTCAACAGAAATAAAACAGGGCACTTGACTGCTGAGATGGAGAGACAGAAAATCCAAAGTCGCCCCAGCTTATCTCCCAGCTGTAAAAATCAGCCCAGAATCAGATGAAAAACATCATTAATTTCAATGTAATTAAATATCATTAATAAGAAAAGGATATGCATCCTAGGATCAGATGTAGAGATAGTTGAGGAATTTTCAATTATACAGTATGTTTAAGCTTACCTGATTGAATGTAATGAGTTATTTTCATTTTAGTTATAATTTTATTACCATTTTGATAATATTTTATGGGTCTTTTTTGGGTTTAGGGGGTGTGTAGAAAGGAGATTAAGGAAGTTGTGAGATAAGTCAAGAAAGAAAAAGGGAAATTACTTAATGTAATCGTTCTGGTTTTCTGCCCTAATAAATCAATAGTTAGGTTGTCAATACTATGAAGCATTATTCAAGCATTGCATTTCTTACCATTTACCCAGAATAAAAAATCCAAATAAATAATTTACTCTTCAAATCCTTTAAATGGCATAAGACTTTGAATTCTGAAAGAATTTCCACAACCCAATTCACTTTCATCACCAGGCCTTATAGTCAGTTTTTAAACATTTCATTCTCAATGCTACTGTATTACAGTTCACAACAGAAATGTTTAATTCCCCCAAACACCTGTTTTTGCTCAAACAAAACAAAAACCATCAATACAGTTCAAGTTCAGTAAATCCTATCTACAATCCCCATTATTTTCATTGGGAAATAATAACAATTCCTGGACCTGAGAATTGAATACTCCATTCCATTTCTGTGAAGATTTTCATCAGCAAAACCCAGAGCACTCAAGTATACAATGATAAGATTAGAGTCTGCTAAAACGATTGCATTGTTGGAGCTTTCAGATAGCGCTCATTTGACAATCTCTGTGCTTTAAACCTAATGAAGTTGTGGCCAGGATATATGCAAATTAAACTCTGTGGAGAAAGACTCTATTGTCCACATCATCAGAAACGCTCACGTGGAAATGTATCAGGTCTGTGGCTTGGGGTAGCTAATTATTTCTGGAAAAGGGAGGGGTGGTAGTCAGGGAAGGATGTGCAGGTGGAGAATCAGGGAACCTGGAAAAATAGACTCAACAGAAATAAAACAGGGCACTTGACTGCTGAGATGGAGAGACAGAAAATCCAAAGTCGCCCCAGCTTATCTCCCAGCTGTAAAAATCAGCCCAGAATCAGATGAAAAACATCATTAATTTCAATGTAATTAAATATCATTAATAAGATGCTCTGGAGTGTGTGCTGCTTGGAGATAACGAAAGCCCTGGGCATGACCTATAGGGAGGCTATATCTCAGGATCACACGGGCTCTAGGTTACCATGCAGAGATTGGGAAGTAAGAGTTGTACAGTTAGTTAACTTTGTTTATTGACTTCACAGCTCTTTCAATACCACCACCTCCAATAAAAGAGATCAGAGAAGATGGTGTGTGGCAGCCATAAAATTTATCTTTGTTGAATCAATAGAAAGAATTGCATTTCCTAAAGCCAACCCAGGCAACCAGTTCACCTTAACAAAAGTTCCTATGGATAAGTACATGGTAGGAATGTTTTTATAAGTGGAAGAGCAGCTTCCGGGGGTGTTGGGGGGGGGCGCAGGTTCAGTTCTACACTTTACTTATAAAACATGCATAATCAAAACACTTCTGGGTTGTCCTGACTTGGTGAGATGCCCTGGCTTGATAACACATGCCTATGAGAGAAACTGATGGCTGTGAAGTTGCCCCTCTGATTCCAATCATGTGAGACTCACTATGACTCCCTTGGGCCAGAGAATGATGCATAAGACACAAACCCAGTCTAGGAGAGCAAGAAGAGTCACACTCCATGTGGAATTTTAGTTTTTTCCTAATTCTCTCCCTCCCTTCATTCCTCTCTCTCTATCTCTCTCACTAAAGAAGGGAATTAAGGAAAATGAGATGAACATCTCATACTGCTACACTATACTCTTTCCACTTAGTTTTTTTGTTCTCCCCATTACAGAATGAAGTTTTGTGGCCAGGATAGATGCAAATTAAACTCTGTGGAGAAAGACTCTATTGTCCACATCATCAGAAACGCTCACGTGGAAATGTATCAGGTCTGTGGCTTGGGGTAGCTAATTATTTCTGGAAAAGGGAGGGGTGGTAGTCAGGGAAGGATGTGCAGGTGGAGAATCAGGGAACCTGGAAAAATAGACTCAACAGAAATAAAACAGGGCACTTGACTGCTGAGATGGAGAGACAGAAAATCCAAAGTCGCCCCAGCTTATCTCCCAGCTGTAAAAATCAGCCCAGAATCAGATGAAAAACATCATTAATTTCAATGTAATTAAATATCATTAATAAGATGCTCTGGAGTGTGTGCTGCTTGGAGATAACGAAAGCCCCTGGGCATGACCTATAGGGAGGCTATATCTCAGGATCACACGGGCTCTAGGTTACCATGCAGAGATTGGGAAGTAAGAGTTGTACAGTTAGTTAACTTTGTTTATTGACTTCACAGCTCTTTCAATACCACCACCTCCAATAAAAGAGATCAGAGAAGATGGTGTGTGGCAGCCATAAAATTTATCTTTGTTGAATCAATAGAAAGAATTGCATTTCCTAAAGCCAACCCAGGCAACCAGTTCACCTTAACAAAAGTTCCTATGGATAAGTACATGGTAGGAATGTTTTTATAAGTGGAAGAGCAGCTTCCGGGGGTTGTTGGGGAGGGGGGGGGCGCAGGTTCAGTTCTACACTTTACTTATAAAACATGCATAATCAAAACACTTCTGGGTTGTCCTGACTTGGTGAGATGCCCTGGCTTGATAACACATGCCTATGAGAGAAACTGATGGCTGTGAAGTTGCCCCTCTGATTCCAATCATGTGAGACTCACTATGACTCCCTTGGGCCAGAGAATGATGCATAAGACACAAACCCAGTCTAGGAGAGCAAGAAGAGTCACACTCCATGTGGAATTTTAGTTTTTTCCTAATTCTCTCCCTCCCTTCATTCCTCTCTCTCTATCTCTCTCACTAAAGAAGGGAATTAAGGAAAATGAGATGAACATCTCATACTGCTACACTATACTCTTTCCACTAGTTGGAAGATCATTTCTCTCATCTGTGTTCTCCCACTCCATTCCCCATACAGCCAACTTATATCCAACACACTCTTGGAGACTCCGAGCAAGCCAATTCCCCTGACTCTCCAAGTCTAATTTACTTGGCCCTCTTCTGGGTTCTTGGATTCCTGTGTGCCTCTCTATGCAATCACTTATCATGTCTAGAGTAATAATTGGTTTATATCGCTCCAGCTGCACGAGACTAGGAGTTCAGCAGTCTGTGTCATATGTCTCTTTGTATCATTAACACTGAAAACAGTGCATGGCATCAGGGATTTATTCAGCAAATAAGGAAGGGAGGAAGAAGAGAAGGAAGAAGAATGAGTTATCTGTGTGACTCAAGCAATTTTTCACCCCAAGGGGCATCAATTTCCTCATCTGGAAAGTGATAGGTGGCTACTTCCAACTTTGGAAATTAGTATTCTATGATTTTAGACTTGGAACGACCTCAGGGAAACCCACTATCAGGCCAAAAAGAAGCAATAAAAGGAAATACTTTAGATAAGAAATAGGCTTTAAAAATAATCCAATCAGCAGAATGCATCTCAAAATATGTGCACATCTCTGAGCCACTATCTTGAACAGTTGGGAAGTAGCATGTTCAGCAGTGAAAAAATCTCTAGGGACTTGGCCAATATGAACTCACAGATGTTCCTGTTGGAGTCAGCTGATGAGTTTCCTTCAAAGCCACAGTTAACCAGAGTCCTCAGTTCACCTCCAGAGCACAGCCTACTCAGTACCTGCACCTTTGGGTTATTAAAAAAAAAAAAAAAAAAAGTGGGAGGAAGAGAGAGGGAAAGAGGGAGGAAGGAGGGGAAAAAAGTATCATCTAACAGAGAGTGCAAATTTTATCTATTAATACGTGTTCCAAGAGTTGATAACGTTTCTGTTTCTAAAGAAGAGTCTTCATTTGAAGTAAGAATGCCAATGCAATTGATTTATTCATTAGTTTATGGCTTCTCTTCACTTATCATCCTTCCTTCCATGTGGGAAAAGCCTTACCACTATCCCCAAGCAGTGGGTGTAGAGACCGGAAAAGTCATGGGTTTTCTTAGCAAGGGATTTTTTTTTTTTTTGGCCACTTCTATTGGTCTTTCATTTATTTCCATCTTTGTTCTTTGGCCTGTATGGGCCTCCCATCACAGTGACCTCTCTCACTGCAGAGCACCGGCTCTGGGCACATGTGCTCCAGAGCTCCCACTCGGGTAGTTGGACACATGGGTCCAGCCGCTCCGCCACACATGGGATCTTCCAAGGCCAGGGATCGAACCAGTGCCCCTTGCACTGTAGGCAGTGTCCTTACCCACTGGAACACCAGAGAAGCCCTCAAGGGATCTTTAATTGTGCTTAGGGAGGTTAAAAAGATGTGGAGAAAAAATAATTTTTTGAATGTCAACTCTGCAGCAAAAGCTTTATATGCAATATCTCATTAATTTTAAGGTTTACAAGATTCTTCCCAGGTACTATCAGCATTTTACACAGAGGAGTAAAAGGAAGCAGAGGGATTTCAAACATGCTGATTAGGTCATCTAATACATAACTGTCAAAACTAGAATTTGAGTCTCTGCCTTGCACTGTGAAAAACCATCAAAATTCTTCCTGACCTAAAACCCACCTGCTGAATTAGGGCTTTCCTGCTTATTCCAGAACTTCCTCCTGGGTTCCAAGGGTTTTAAGTGAATGGAGTGATACACTCAAATCTCAGAGAAGTCCAGTGGGGCCTGGAGAAGCATGAGTCCCTGGGCCCACAAGTGGTTTCATCTGTTTAACCAACTGTTCCCAACATGAAAAGCACATATGTACCATGACATGAAAACGAATAGGAAACCCAGCTCTAGCCTTGTCTTCTGTTACCTTAGGCACACAATGCTCCAGTAACACAAAGTCATCTAGCAAAGTTACCTTGTAAATATCTGTTTATACCACACCTACATGCATTTACTTACTGATATATCCACTCTACTGGATGCCTTTCCCTTTTTCCCTGCCTGGCAAATCCCTGCCTACTTCAAAAGCTGCTGAAATTTGTCTTCAAAAAGAGAAAGTTGCATGTTCTTTTTTTTCTCAACCACTTAGTACCCCAGTTAGGGCACTCATCACATTGTGTTGTGATTTACTGGTTTATATACCTGTCTTATCCATTACAGCACATTTGAAAACTTCAAGGAGATATTCAGTAAAGATATGATGAATGAATAAATGCATGGAGTGTGGAGGGCAGAAACTGTATTTTAATCATTTTAGTGTTACCATGAACCTGCTGAGGAGTAAACTATGGCCTTTGGACCAAATCTGGTCTGTGGCTTGTTTTTTCTTGTGTTACTTTTTTTTTTTAAATTAAGAATTTATTTTTTAGAGCAGTAGGCTCACAGCAAAACTGAGGGGAAGGTACAGATATTTTCTATATAACCCTGCACCCATTCATGCACCCCCTCCCCCATTATCAACATCCTCCACCAGAGGGGGTGTATTTGTTATAGCTGATGAATCTACTTGGAAACATTATAATCACCCAAAGTGGCCTGTATTTTATGGCCAGCAGGCTAAGAATGGTATTCACATTTTTTAAGGCACTCAAGAAAAATATTAACTGGCTCCTTATGGAAACATTTGCAAACTTCAACAGCTAAATCAAACAATCAAGGTTAATTGCTTGATTTCATAAATATTCTATGTATAAATAGTTTATCTTCTTAACTCCTTGTCCTTCACTCGACCCTTTCTTCAGTCATACCACTTTTTCCTATTATCCCTCTAGTCAGTATTTCTTAATCTGTTATTGAACTATAACACACATAAAAGAAGTAAATATCATAACTCCAGAGCTCAAAGAAGTATCACCAAGAGGGCACACCTTGTAGTTACCATGCTGGTCAAAAATAGAAGATGGTCAACAAATTATAAGCCTCTATACTCCTTCTTAATTTTACATTTCCCAAATGCACAAGTTGACAAACGAATAGGAAACCCAGCTCTAGCCTTGTCTTCTGTTACCTTAGGCACACAATGCTCCAGTACCCAAAGTCATCTAGCAAAGTTACCTTGTAAATATCTGTTTATACCACACCTACATGCATTTACTTACTGATATATCCACTCTACTGGATCCCTTTTCCCTTTTTCCCTGCCTGGCAAATCCCTGCCTACTTCAAAAGCTGCTGAAATTTGTCTTCAAAAAGAGAAAGTTGCATGTTCTTTTTTTTCTCAACCACTTAGTACCCCAGTTAGGGCACTCATCACATTGTGTTGTGATTTACTGGTTTATATACCTGTCTTATCCATTACAGCACATTTGAAAACTTCAAGGAGATATTCAGTAAAGATATGATGAATGAATAAATGCATGGAGTGTGGAGGGCAGAAACTGTATTTTAATCATTTTAGTGTTACCATGAACCTGCTGAGGAGTAAACTATGGCCTTTGGACCAAATCTGGTCTGTGGCTTGTTTTTTCTTGTGTTACTTTTTTTTTTTAAATTAAGAATTTATTTTTTAGAGCAGTAGGCTCACAGCAAAACTGAGGGGAAGGTACAGATATTTTCTATATAACCCTGCACCCATTCATGCACCCCCTCCCCCATTATCAACATCCTCCACCAGAGGGGGTGTATTTGTTATAGCTGATGAATCTACTTGGAAACATTATAATCACCCAAAGTGGCCTGTATTTTATGGCCAGCAGGCTAAGAATGGTATTCACATTTTTTAAGGCACTCAAGAAAAATATTAACTGGCTCCTTATGGAAACATTTGCAAACTTCAACAGCTAAATCAAACAATCAAGGTTAATTGCTTGATTTCATAAATATTCTATGTATAAATAGTTTATCTTCTTAACTCCTTGTCCTTCACTCGACCCTTTCTTCAGTCATACCACTTTTTCCTATTATCCCTCTAGTCAGTATTTCTTAATCTGTTATTGAACTATAACACACATAAAAAAGAAGTAAATATCATAACTCCAGAGCTCAAAGAAGTATCACCAAGAGGGCACACCCTTGTAGTTACCATGCTGGTCAAAAAATAGAAGATGGTCAACAAATTATAAGCCTCTATACTCCTTCTTAATCATTATTCTCTTCCTTAAAAGTAGTCATACCCATTACTTTTGGCCTTATAGAGTGACTTTTGCCATTTGGGTATTTCATCTTTATAGAAATGGAGTAATTCAGCATGTAACTATTTATCTCATACCCCAGTTTTCTGTTCAATACTAGATTTGTGATACTTGATTTTAGGTAACATTTTTATTTGCTTTATAATACTCGATTGTTTGTGCATTCTGTTTCCCTTTTTAATTTATTTCACTGTTGATAGACATCAGGATACTTTTCTGACTTTGGGGATTAAAGTGAATCATTCTGCATTAAATGTTCTTACACATGCATTTTAAAGGCATCTCTGATCATTTTTCTCACTCAACTGAGTTCTCACACAATTGCTATTTCACCACCTCTCTCTGATAATCTCCTCTGCAGTTATAGATCCTAGAATCATCTCAGGGAGACAAAACAGGGTGAAGTTAAGAGCTCTGTTTGGAGCTAGACCAGCTATGTGCAAATTCTATGTGATCTTGAATAAAACTCTTACAACATCTTGATTTTCATATCTATAACGTCAGACAATTAGACTGGAGTTCACATTTATAAACTACACATAGCAGTGCTCTGTACATAGTAAGTGACATATTACGTGTGTGCATGTGCATATATATGTATATATGTATATGTATATATATATACATATATATGTATATATCCTTGAAAACTAAATAGCTATGTGGAAACAATTCTGCATTTGGAAAGATGCCTTTAGCTTTAACAGTTTACATGATACAGGTTAACAACTTTCTTCTATTTGAGAACTATTTATTTATTTATTTTTAAATTTTGACCTCTTTTATTGGCTTTTTATTTATTTATTTTCATCTATCGTTATTCTTTGGCCTGTGTGGGCCTCCCATTATAGTTGCCTCTCTTGTTGCACAGCACTGACTCTGGGTGGGTGCACTCTAGAGTGCTGGCTCGTAATTGGACACACAGGTCCAGTCGCTCCATGACACGTGGGATCTTCCCGGGCCAGGGCTCGAACTGGTGCCCACTGCACTGCAAGACGGACTCTCTACCCATTGGACCACCAGGGAAGCCTGAGAGCTTTTATTTAAAAAAAAAAAAAAAAAACATCTAATGGTTTGGGCATTGGAATTGAAAATTAAACACACACAGACAGAAATTACCATATCCTCTAGTTTTTCTGTATGGATAAGTTCTTTATGTATTCTACCTAAATATACAGTTGAGAAGCCTGGCAATTGATAGGTACTCAAAACAAACTTATTGAATAAATGAAATAGCTACCATGCTCCCTCAAAAATGGAGCAAAAATTTCTGATCATTGTTGTCTTGAAATTAAAATCAATTAACAAAATAGCCAGTATTTTCATTTAACCATAGTTTGTTACACTACCTGAGAAATCCAAGTTAAAAGCCAAGTATGTCGTTATTAAATCATCTTCTCAGTACTGTGGTAAACTCTTTGAAAGAACACAGGAGTACAATATACCATATTTTCCCTCAGATGTTTGCCAATTCTGGTATTCATTCAGTCATCTTACATTTATTGATTGTCTATTGCATTCTATTCACTGGAAGGCTGTACTCATATATGTTAAATAACTAAGTAATATGGAATGAGAACTACTCAGATACCAAACAGGGCTTTCTTTGTTCCCAAAGCAAAACAGAATGCTTTTTTGGAATCATTTTTAGAAGTGTACAAGCTATAACAACACCCCCAAACCTCACTTTAATCAGATGTTTGTATTACATAGATGAAATTAATTTTCAAATAAAGTAATATGCATGCTTATAAAATAAAATTTTTACTTCCATCAACTTGTTTTCCCAAGTCAATTGAAAAAACTCCCATTTCCCTTGGGTCTGATGCAAGGCCGGCCTACTGATATGGGATACTACAGAAAACACTGAGTGGAAAGCTGGAAACACGTATAAGCAATGAAAGCTTGCAAATGTTTAACAACCATGTCTCTGAAGAGAGGGCCTCTCTATCATTTGCTCACTTCCACGGGTAACTATTACCAGAATGGTTGCTTTCAAGTTCTCAAGGATATGCCTACTGAACACAGAGTTGGAGAGTTGTACCATCAGCTATCATAGGCCAATGTAAGCTGGTTCCAGCATACCACTGAGGGCAGAGTAAGGGAGCTTCAAGTTTCCTTTGAAGAATAACCCATCCTCCATGGTCTGACAATGAAGGTGTCCCACCCTGCCTTGAGGAGTAACCGTAAAAACTGAGACAGGTCAAAGCTACCCACTCCAGTATTCTTGGAAAGAATTCCATTGACAAAGAAGCCTGGCAGGAAAACTTCAGTTCATGGGGTCCCAACGAATTGTACAGGACTAAGAGACTAGGACCTTCACTTTTCCAAGAATCTAAGTCTTGAGTGGAACAATCCCTAACTTGTTTCTCTTCAATCCCAGCCCCCACCCAGTGCCCAAGCTGTAGTCCACCTAGTTTATGTAACTTGAACTTTCCTGGTATCTCCACGGTTCTATGAACTGGAAGGATTTATGAAATTCCTCTCATACATGTGTTTCCCCTTAGTCTGCCTAGAGTCAATCTCTGCTTCAGGGGAGGAGTAAAGCAAAAGGTGTTATATTTATTACTTTGGGACAATGGGTATTTAAATAGTTGCTCCACAACCCTCTTCTTCATTCTGAGTCTTAAAAGGAAGGAGATGGCATGGAAGGAGTCAAATGCAATTTAGTGACAAAATCACAAGGTGACACAACTTCTTTCCCACCTTTTCTCATTATGCCAACTAATTACATATAATATTAATAGAGAGTGACTTGGGTGGTGGAGGAGTACTATACTAAATTAAAAGCTAAGATGCCACAACAAGGGGATGGAAAGCAACGTGGGGGCTTAAAGGATAAAGAGCTTTATTCTTCTGTTTCACAGTAGTAGTTCAATTGTGGACGATCTGGGTAGGGCGAGCTTCTCTGCTCCACTTGGTCACTCAAACACTCTGACTCCTACCTCTGGCTGCTCCATCTTTCCTTAGGCAGCTTATTACCTGTAAGATTGAAGTTGGGTTTCTACCAAATCTGGCTTCTAGCCATTGGGAAGCAGGTGGAGAACAGAGAGTTGGTGTGTTTACATTCCAAGGACAAGAACTTTGCCACATGAAAAAAATATAAGTAACAGATCATCCATATTCTCAGATGCAACTTAGTTAACAATGAAAAAGGGAAAGGAAATACTGACTGAAAAGCTAGCTATCTCCCTGACAAGTGCCTTTTAGAACCATTTGCTGCTATGGTAATTTTTTTAAGAACACAGGAGTATGTCATAAATGTGAACTGTGTTCCAAAAGATTACAGTAGAGACAGTTCAACATTCTATATATTAATAAGTTGGCATAGGTCAGCAGTTCTAAACCACAGTGATATAATACGCTGTAACATCTTAAGTATTTGTGAAATCTATAATAAGGAATTTGTTAGTAATAATCTTCAAAATATTAAAAGTAGAAAATGGGCTTCCCTGGTGGTCCAGTGGGTAAGGACACCATCTTGCAGTGCAAGGGGTGCTGGTTGGATCCCTGGCCTGGGAAGATCCCACGTGCCACGGAGCGGCTGGACGGATGTGTCCAATTACCCAGCTGGAGCTCTGGAGCGCATGCACCCAGAGCCGGTGCTCTGCGACAACAGAGGACACTGCGATGGGAGGCCCACACAGGCCAAAGAACAAACATGGATGAAAACAGATAAATGAAAGAAGTGGCCCACACACTCCCTCCCCAACCTGCACCCCCTCCACAAAAAAGGAGAAAATGATTTATTATTATTATTTTTAATTTTGGCCTCTTTTATTGTTTTTATTTACTTATTTATTTTCATTCATCGTCATTCCTCAGCCCATGTGGGCCTACCATCGCAGCGGACTCTCTTGCTACAGAGCACCCGCTCCGGGTACATGTGCTCCACAGTCCTGGCCCACAATTGGACACATGGGTCCAGTTGCTCCATGGCACATGGGATTTTCCCATGCCAGGGATCGAACTGGTGCCCTTGCACTACAAGGAAAACTCTCTATCCACTGGACCACCAGGAAAGCCCAGGAAATGATTTAGGCTGCTCCATCTTTCCTTAGGCAGCTTATTACCTGTAAGATTGAAGTTGGGTTTCTACCAAATCTGGCTTCTAGCCATTGGGAAGCAGGTGGAGAACAGAGAGTTGGTGTGTTTACATTCCAAGGACAAGAACTTTGCCACATGAAAAAAATATAAGTAACAGATCATCCATATTCTCAGATGCAACTTAGTTAACAATGAAAAAGGGAAAGGAAATACTGACTGAAAAGCTAGCTATCTCCCTGACAAGTGCCTTTTAGAACCATTTGCTGCTATGGTAATTTTTTTAAGAACACAGGAGTATGTCATAAATGTGAACTGTGTTCCAAAAGATTACAGTAGAGACAGTTCAACATTCTATATATTAATAAGTTGGCATAGGTCAGCAGTTCTAAACCACAGTGATATAATACGCTGTAACATCTTAAGTATTTGTGAAATCTATAATAAGGAATTTGTTAGTAATAATCTTCAAAATATTAAAAGTAGAAAATGGGCTTCCCTGGTGGTCCAGTGGGTAAGGACACCATCTTGCAGTGCAAGGGGTGCTGGTTGGATCCCTGGCCTGGGAAGATCCCACGTGCCACGGAGCGGCTGGACGGATGTGTCCAATTACCCAGCTGGAGCTCTGGAGCGCATGCACCCAGAGCCGGTGCTCTGCGACAACAGAGGACACTGCGATGGGAGGCCCACACAGGCCAAAGAACAAACATGGATGAAAACAGATAAATGAAAGAAGTGGCCCACACACTCCCTCCCCAACCTGCACCCCCTCCACAAAAAAGGAGAAAATGATTTATTATTATTATTTTTAATTTTGGCCTCTTTTATTGTTTTTATTTACTTATTTATTTTCATTCATCGTCATTCCTCAGCCCATGTGGGCCTACCATCGCAGCGGACTCTCTTGCTACAGAGCACCCGCTCCGGGTACATGTGCTCCACAGTCCTGGCCCACAATTGGACACATGGGTCCAGTTGCTCCATGGCACATGGGATTTTCCCATGCCAGGGATCGAACTGGTGCCCCTTGCACTACAAGGAAAACTCTCTATCCACTGGACCACCAGGAAAGCCCAGGAAATGATTTATTTTTGAATAGTTAAAGCCAACTCAAGGTTATTGCTACAGCAATATTTCTTAAACTCTCTTTATGCAGTACGTATTATCAGAATTTCCTATATGATTATTGACAATATTATTATTGTTGTGTATCTGTATTTTTATGCATTGTGAGACATATATTACTGTTATTTACTTAAAATATTTTTTCTTTAAATGAGCTCATTTTTTGATGTAAATAAATATATTTATGAAGGGAAGTTTATGTCACTACTATAAACACAAAACCAGTATCACTTATCAAAACAGAAAAGAAAAATTAAAATATATAGATATTGTTACTTACTAGAGACTGTTCCTACCTGAGAAGTCTGAGTCAGAACTGACTTTTGGTCTGACTTTTGGTCTGACAGGGGGATAGTAAAAGCTGAGATATTTAAAGAAACACTGGCAACAAATTGAGTAGTTCCCTTTGATGTAATCTAAGAATTGAAAGAGACTTCAAATAGGATTAAGTGACTATGTGCATCATTGTTATTTGATTCCTATCTATGCACTACCTAAAACCACTCTTCACGGAAACTGGCCTATAGGAAAATGCCACTTCTCATTTGCACATGGATATGCTTCATAAGTAAGTGAGAGAGAGAGAGAGGTGAAGTTATAGTTAGCACATGGAAATTCTAATAATCCTGCCAGTGCCATGGACTGTAAACATCATCATCTATCTGTGTCTAGAAGGGACAATGGATCCCAGTCTCAAATCCAGCTATTGTCTCAGAGCTGTGAATTAGGGGGAAAAAATGTCACAAAAGATTAGCCATCCATACCTGTGGGCCTCAAATCTGAACCATCTTTCTCTCCCCAGGTGCTATTTGGATGAAG
Source organism: Tragulus kanchil (assembly GCA_022376925.1). Taxonomy (NCBI): domain Eukaryota; kingdom Metazoa; phylum Chordata; class Mammalia; order Artiodactyla; family Tragulidae; genus Tragulus; species Tragulus kanchil. The sequence goes on along the minus strand of JAIOJX010000025.1, from coordinate 102,582,788 downwards.
TTTGACTTCCTGACTTTAGAGGGCTATTTTCTACTAGCAGATCTCCTTGACAAGCTCTCCAGAGTGTTTGTGTCAGATGCGGCTTCAAATGTTTTAATCAACTGCACTCCTCCCATGAAAAGAAGATGATTTGAATATCTGGTCGGCAAGCCTAACCTATAATTATGCTGAGTATCTGACTGCCTTTGATATTCCTAAACTTATGCTGTATTCTAGGAAAACATTTTCCTTTTAGAAACAGACAGTCATCAAGCATGAAAATAGTTGTGGCAGCCAGTCTGCCTCTTCATGTGGCATTCCAACCATTGCTAGTTATCAGGGCTGTAAAAGCAGAAGACTTTAACACTCCAAAAAACTGAAACAATGGACCTTTGTAGCCACTAGACTAGACAATGCAAGAGAAATGTGGCAGGATACACCACCCCAAAGTATGTCATTTTGACATAAGGATTATTCTGAGTTGAATGCAATGGAGAAGAAGCAGATACCAGCAGAGCTCTCTGCTTTCCCTCTATTTGCCTAAAAGTAGGACATAGTTTGCAAAAGTGTCCCTTCTCCTGTATCAGGAAGGACTGAAGTAAGTCACTAGAGAAAATTCTAGGACCTTATCAGCCAAAAATCCATCAGAGGAATCTACAAATAAACTTTCCTAAAAGTAAACCTTGTCTACCCTGAGTTTCCCCATAGATTTGCCTTCCTTCAATGTGTCACCCCTAGAAGTTCTAAGTCCTTTTTCTTGTCACTGCTCTACGAAATTATTATTCTTTGCTAAAATGCTGCGTAAGTTTAAGATCAAATGACCCTCCTTTGAATTACTCATCACTGAGTGGTCCCATGCATGTGTGACATATGTGTTGATAAATTTCTGTTTGTTTTTCTCCTATTAATCTGTCTTCTGACAATCTATCTTACCAGACCCCAGCCAATGAACCTTAGATGGGATAAAGAGAAAATAATTTTTGTCCTCTCCTACACATGGGTACAAAGATTAGATATATAATTTCTTAGCCACAGAGATTAAGGTTTAACTTAAGCATCTGTTTATCATAGTGTAGATTTTAAAAGGATTCACAACCTAAAAGTTGATAGTTATGTTTTATTTGGAAGAAATTTTTAGGAATTCAAGCCTGGGAGACAGCAACTCAGCTAACCCTGAGAGAACTACTCTGAGGAGAAAGAAGGAGGGGAGGGAGCCAGTTTATATAGAAGTTTTGAAACAAAAAGTGGGTAATTTGAAAGTCAAATGATTATTGTTGTTCAAAGAAACCAGATATCCCAAGTTAAAGAATTTAGTGCTTCTCTATGTCTGAAAAGATGCAAGAGTATAGGCTCACTGAAAGCATTCTTTTGATATGCACCTCAGCTATCTGCGGCCAGTATCCTGGGTTTTCACACCCTGAATTTCCTTGGGGCTCACCACAAGGAGTGGTTGCAGTCTAATGGCTGCTACATGGCAGGTATTCTCTCCTTTCTGAGTTCCCTCAGGGCTCACCAGTTCACCATCCATGGTGGCTGCAATTACTGATGGCTGTGACATCCCTGTTTACTAGTATGGCAGGAAATATCCCATCTCTCCATAGAGAGCCAGAAATTTAAACATGGCAGTGAGATACATTCAGAAATAACTGAGGAAATCAAGCTGGGGTTGAGAATAAAGAGACATGTTCTAGTCATGTGCTCTATACATTACAAAGATTAGTTCCTTTGTTTCTCCCAACTCTTTGAAGACTTGTAGAAGAATATGAATATATCATAGTCCAATCTTTTTCCCCAGTGATAAGCCAATCAGATACTTAGTGTCAGCAAACTGCAGCTACAGGAACTATCTCAATTTCAAAAATCCAGCATTTGTTCCTTAGTCCCAACCTGGGAGTGATGAAGTATATTGAGGGAGTTACGTCAAGTTTGTATGGGGTTATAACACACTCCACTGAACCTCCAAGATTCTGATGTCCTCAAGTATTCCCTTTCCCCTCCACTGAGAATCACTGTCTTAGTAAATTATTCCTGTTAAGGATATTTCTAAATATTCTTCAGGCAAATTCCACAGTAAGTCGAGAACAGTTCAATAGCTTGGACTTAAAGGGTTGCTGAAGATCTTATATTTTTGAGATCTGAATTACATGTCTAAGCCTGCTCCTCACAACTAGAAAGAGAAGAGAAGCCTTTTTCAGAGCATATTCTGCTCTCTGTCTTTCTGTGAGTGGAGCCCAATTCTCAAAATTTTATGTGTCTATCCATTTCATCTAAAGTAATTTTCTTGGTGTCCCAAAGACTTATATTAGGAGGATGTCTCCACCTTGAGATATCTGTGATCCTGTAATATAATCAGAATAGAAGCCATCATTAATACCTGTCAAGTAACTGAGCCCAAATATTTCAAAACTTAAAAGAATCCTATTATAGCCTTCCTAGTACTTCTCACATGAGAAGAAATGACCTTATCTGGGGGAATTATTTTCAGCTGCAATTTTTAGCCACTATAAACCAGGGTCAAAACTCAGAGTGGTTGAATAAAGACCCTTAATTTACATTTGGAAAAATATATTTAAATCTCTTCACCCATGTGTATGTATTTACTGTGTATAACTGAATTGCCTGCTAACAGAAGGCTTAAAGAATGCTAGCAGTGGGGAAGAGTTGTAAATGGGAAAATGTTGCATTAGTCTGGTTCTTTAATTACAATCTGTTTGCACTGTGGGTTGCTTATCAGTGTATTTTTGTTTCTGTATATACAGGTTGATCTCAAATATTTGCACATAAACTTGTGACTCAGCATGGCAAAGATGGCTTCCTTATTCCTCCTAAAGGGAGTTTCATGATTTGATTCATTTTCCAAAAGTCACAGAGATGTGACATTTCACGGGTAGAGAGGAGGCTATACCATTCAATTATTTATTCGATTATTTCTCATACAATATGCTTGACAAATCATCATTCAACCCCCATCCGAGTGCCTTGAGTACCCCATCTCTGCATCGGCAGCAGATGACTCATACACTAGCTCTGCATCTTACACTTCGTCTTCCTCTGAAGGAGGCACCTTTGCTTTTCCTTGGGGAATTGTTCTTCCTTGTTTAATGCTGTCTTAATGGTACCATCAGTTGAGGTGTCCTCCTCTTAATTAGTCAAGGAGTGCTCATGTGATCCATATGTATTTCCTAGGAATTGAAATTCTGAGTGTAAGAGGGCATGAGAGAAAAATAGTTGGAAATCAATTTATCCTAACGGCAGTATCTTAAAAGGCCTGACATCCTGAAAAAATAAATTCTTCAACTTAAATTTCAGATCACTGACCACCCAGTAGTTTCCCATTATTTTGATTTTTGCCTAAAAGTAGAGTCCATTTGCACTATTTTTAATCAAAAAAATTATTTGTTACCTATTGTTCTATCTGCATGCATATCTACAGAGAAATGTAGATAGGCATGTGCGTGCATGCTCAGTCACATCAGTCATGTTTGATTATCTGTGACCCCATGGACTGTATCCCACAAGATTCCTCTGTCCATGGGATTCTCCAGGAAAGACCCCTGGAGTGAGTTGCCATGTCCTTCTCCAGGGGATCTTCCTAACCCAGGGATCAGATCTGAGTCTCCTGTGTCTCCTTCATTGCAGGCAGATTCTTTACCACTGAGTCACAGGGGAAGCTCATAAACAGGCATACTCCCTCTTTAATATTATAGCATGCCCTATGAATGACTAGTTAGCATGTTCTTCAAGTATTTTTATTTCTTTATATGACTTTTTAAGAGACCAGCTCACCTCAACTTCCTCAACTTCTGCTGTACGTCATAAGTTTATCTACTCCCTCTATCTTCTTTTCTCCCCACTGTAAGATATTCCTGAAATTTTCTGAAATACAAGATGATAAATGCTTTCCAAATTTTATTCCAGCACTTTTACAATGGTCTGTAAAGGTTGTACAAAAGTCACAGAGATGTGACATTTCACGGGTAGAGAGGAGGCTATACCATTCAATTATTTATTCGATTATTTCTCATACAATATGCTTGACAAATCATCATTCAACCCCCATCCGAGTGCCTTGAGTACCCCATCTCTGCATCGGCAGCAGATGACTCATACACTAGCTCTGCATCTTACACTTCGTCTTCCTCTGAAGGAGGCACCTTTGCTTTTCCTTGGGGAATTGTTCTTCCTTGTTTAATGCTGTCTTAATGGTACCATCAGTTGAGGTGTCCTCCTCTTAATTAGTCAAGGAGTGCTCATGTGATCCATATGTATTTCCTAGGAATTGAAATTCTGAGTGTAAGAGGGCATGAGAGAAAAATAGTTGGAAATCAATTTATCCTAACGGCAGTATCTTAAAAGGCCTGACATCCTGAAAAAATAAATTCTTCAACTTAAATTTCAGATCACTGACCACCCAGTAGTTTCCCATTATTTTGATTTTTGCCTAAAAGTAGAGTCCATTTGCACTATTTTTAATCAAAAAAATTATTTGTTACCTATTGTTCTATCTGCATGCATATCTACAGAGAAATGTAGATAGGCATGTGCGTGCATGCTCAGTCACATCAGTCATGTTTGATTATCTGTGACCCCATGGACTGTATCCCACAAGATTCCTCTGTCCATGGGATTCTCCAGGAAAGACCCCTGGAGTGAGTTGCCATGTCCTTCTCCAGGGGATCTTCCTAACCCAGGGATCAGATCTGAGTCTCCTGTGTCTCCTTCATTGCAGGCAGATTCTTTACCACTGAGTCACAGGGGAAGCTCATAAACAGGCATACTCCCTCTTTAATATTATAGCATGCCCTATGAATGACTAGTTAGCATGTTCTTCAAGTATTTTTATTTCTTTATATGACTTTTTAAGAGACCAGCTCACCTCAACTTCCTCAACTTCTGCTGTACGTCATAAGTTTATCTACTCCCTCAATCTTCTTTTTCTCCCCCACTGTAAGATATTCCTGAAATTTTTCTGAAATACAAGATGATAAATGCTTTCCAAATTTTATTCCAGCACTTTTACAATGGTCTGTAAAGGTTGTACAAGAAGATTTGTAAAACTATAAATATAATAACCGATGAGTTGACATATGGTGAGTGGAAGCTTGAATCCCCCACATCGCAAAATCTCAATATTCTAAACATCCTTTTTTTCACTCTTGATGACTGAGGTATCTCAAGTTTCATTAATTTGCTCACACTTTGACTCTCATTGTATATGATGTAATGTTTCTGGTCTTCATCATCCTTGGGGCTTCAGTCATTGACATTGTTTTCTAAGATCCAAGAAAATGTTTCCATTTCTGACATAAATTCACCTATATGTTGGCTACCTAAATTCCTTTGGAAATACATGGGCACATTTTGCCAAATGGCTGGGAAGGTGGAAGAAAACTCATAACTTTTTTTGCAAGACATAATTGCTTTATCCCTTTACATATAACTTTCCCATTCTTGCTCTTGAAACAAGATAAAGAGTAGCTTCTGGCTTCCCTAGAGTCTCTCTTCCCAGTCAATTTGCAGACTCTTTCCATAGTACTTCTTATGAAGAGATGAGCACCTCATCCCCTATAGGAAGAAGCCCACTACCAGTCAACTTGCTAACTTGGCATGACCTGATTCCAACTGGGTCTCAACAGGACTTCAAGTACTTCTACCTTTCTACTTGATTTTTATCAAACATGCTAAAGCAATCTGTTCCTCTCAGCTCCATAAATATGTACTGAGCCCCTCCTAAGGGTCAGGATCTCTATGCAAAAAGTCCAATTAGGTATTGATCCTGCACTCCAGGGCAGATGGACACATAAACAACATGACAATGAAAAACGACGAAAGTGATAATACAGCCAAGCCTGCACAAGATGGCAGTGATTAAAACTGGTGAGCGTGGGGTTCGGAAAAGTGCCACAGAAGACAAGAGGTGACCTTGAGCTGGCTTTGGACAGATGAATAGGAATACACCAGGCAGATGAGGGGCATGCCATGCACTTAAAAGTGAATGTGTCACCCCAGGTGTGTGGGAAAAGGGGAATGATCGCTTTCTTCTATCCTCTGTAATTGCAGCCTATGATCATATTAGTCTTTTTGGCAGCCACAACACACAGCTGGTTCACAGAGGGCTAAAGCCACTATCTTTCTTGCATTGTTTTGTCACATTACCCCTCATCTTTCATGCTAGTGAGTCATTACTCTTAATCAAGGAAACAAAAGCAAGGCCTGTGCTTCCTGTCTGTCCCTCCTTGAACACTGCTCCTTAATTCTGGAAAACACTGCTTCCTCTCTTCCATATTCAGTGTGAGAACCCCTCCAGCCCCACCAGTTTCTCAGTCCTCCCTCCCTCATACAACTCCTTCAGAGATGACTTGCTCCAAGCCTTGCAGGAGGCAGAAATCATCTTTTGACAAGTTTTACAGAGTCAGATGCAGTTTCTATCCAGCTGTTGTCCAGTGATCTCTGAAACCAATCAAGGGAAAAGAAACCAAAAACATGTTTGCAACAATCAAATTAATGCCAGGCTCTGATGGCATCGCCGATTTCTATGCCCATATGGACTGTCTGCCAAGAATGTTTTTAATGTAATTATTGCTCATCCATAGACCCATAATAATTGATATTTGCAATTCGATAATGCTTCTGAACAATTTTTTATTTGTTTCCAATCTCTCTGCTTCCCTCCTCACTCTATCTGCCCAACAACCCTCTGTGTCAGCACATTCATGGCTCTTAATGACCCTCTCAGCAGCTACTGATCAAAGTCAAATTTTAATTATGAGTCTAATTTTGGAAGTTTGCTTCCTTTTAATCTGAACTTTTAGAAGGGAGTGAAATCTGTGCTTGCAACAACTCATAGGAAACACAAAAGGCTGTAGGATTATTTAATCAGAAGCGGCAAACTAGTTTTGAGTCTCACACTTTCTACTAGTTTATCTCTAATAGGTGATTGCACTTAGAGACTGTGGAAATACATTACTAATGAATGCAATATGACCTGGTAGGTGGGGAGATCAGATTTCATTTAATGATGCAATATGACCTGGTAGGTGGGGAGATCAGAAATAAGAAGCAGTTGTATGACCAGAGAACTTTACTCTCATCATTTGAGAATTGCTACTTTTTATCTAATACTCTTTTCTTCCCATAGTTTGATCGCTTTCTTCTATCCTCTGTAATTGCAGCCTATGATCATATTAGTCTTTTGGCAGCCAAAAAGCTGGTTCACAGAGGGCTAAAGCCACTATCTTTCTTGCATTGTTTTGTCACATTACCCTCATCTTTCATGCTAGTGAGTCATTACTCTTAATCAAGGAAACAAAAGCAAGGCCTGTGCTTCCTGTCTGTCCCTCCTTGAACACTGCTCCTTAATTCTGGAAAACACTGCTTCCTCTCTTCCATATTCAGTGTGAGAACCCCTCCAGCCCCACCAGTTTCTCAGTCCTCCCTCCCTCATACAACTCCTTCAGAGATGACTTGCTCCAAGCCTTGCAGGAGGCAGAAATCATCTTTTGACAAGTTTTACAGAGTCAGATGCAGTTTCTATCCAGCTGTTGTCCAGTGATCTCTGAAACCAATCAAGGGAAAAGAAACCAAAAACATGTTTGCAACAATCAAATTAATGCCAGGCTCTGATGGCATCGCCGATTTCTATGCCCATATGGACTGTCTGCCAAGAATGTTTTTAATGTAATTATTGCTCATCCATAGACCCATAATAATTGATATTTGCAATTCGATAATGCTTCTGAACAATTTTTTATTTGTTTCCAATCTCTCTGCTTCCCTCCTCACTCTATCTGCCCAACAACCCTCTGTGTCAGCACATTCATGGCTCTTAATGACCCTCTCAGCAGCTACTGATCAAAGTCAAATTTTAATTATGAGTCTAATTTTGGAAGTTTGCTTCCTTTTAATCTGAACTTTTAGAAGGGAGTGAAATCTGTGCTTGCAACAACTCATAGGAAACACAAAAGGCTGTAGGATTATTTAATCAGAAGCGGCAAACTAGTTTTGAGTCTCACACTTTCTACTAGTTTATCTCTAATAGGTGATTGCACTTAGAGACTGTGGAAATACATTACTAATGAATGCAATATGACCTGGTAGGTGGGGAGATCAGAAATAAGAAGCAGTTGTATGACCAGAGAACTTTACTCTCATCATTTGAGAATTGCTACTTTTTATCTAATACTCTTTTCTTCCCATAGTTTGATCTGCACCCACCTCAAGCTTTCTCTGCATCTCAGCACTGTTATCATTACCCCTTCAAGAATATCTTACTTCAGCCACTGGACAGTCTAGCCATTCTTACAAGATCACCTCAAAAACTCAATCTTTGGGGATTTCCCTGGTGGCCCTGTGGTTAAGAATTCATTTTCCAATGAATTCATTTTCCAATGCAGGGGACACAGGTTCAATCCCTGGTTGGGGAACCAAGACTCCACATGCCACAGGGCAATTAAATCTGTGTGCTATAACTACTGGACCCAAGCACCTCAACTGAAGAGAAGCTCATGTCACAAGGAATATCCTGCATGCCACAACCAAGATCCAAAACAGCCCCCCCTGCAAAAAAAAATAAAAGAAAATAACTCCATCTTCTGTGCAGTTCATTTTAAAACCTCCTAATAAAAAAGACCTCCCTCTGGAAATTCCCTAGTACCTATTACATCATCAAAATCAAATAAGAATCCCAATGATAACTAGAATTTATTGAATACACACTCTATTGGTGCATAGGAAGCATTATCTTTATCTTTCCAACAATTGTACTGTGTATTGTTTTTATCCCCATTTTATAGATGAGGACACTGAGTCTCAGACACATTAAAATATGTTCAAAGTGAAGTAACCATTTAGTGGCAGAGAATTTGAATCCCAGCTCTATCATAGCAAACCACAAGGATTTATATTCCTTCTACATGTACAAAAATAATCTCCACTATAATGCAAACTTGTGCAAGAAAAGAAATTTATATCTCCTATTTCTTTGAATTTTGTAATGTTCACCCAGTTGTCATTTAATAAATATTTGGGGGTTAGCTGGCTCTCTCTTAGAACAAATGCAAATATATTTAGAAACTTGCTCATGAGTGAGAATAAGTGACTTTTTTAAAATTATCTTTCTGCTTCCCAACATCTTTAGCACTTTCTACTAGTTTATCTCTAATAGGTGATTGCACTTAGAGACTGTGGAAATACATTACTAATGAATGCAATATGACCTGGTAGGTGGGAGATCAGAAATAAGAAGCAGTTGTATGACCAGAGAACTTTACTCTCATCATTTGAGAATTGCTACTTTTTATCTAATACTCTTTTCTTCCCATAGTTTGATCTGCACCCACCTCAAGCTTTCTCTGCATCTCAGCACTGTTATCATTACCCCTTCAAGAATATCTTACTTCAGCCACTGGACAGTCTAGCCATTCTTACAAGATCACCTCAAAAACTCAATCTTTGGGGATTTCCCTGGTGGCCCTGTGGTTAAGAATTCATTTTCCAATGAATTCATTTTCCAATGCAGGGGACACAGGTTCAATCCCTGGTTGGGGAACCAAGACTCCACATGCCACAGGGCAATTAAATCTGTGTGCTATAACTACTGGACCCAAGCACCTCAACTGAAGAGAAGCTCATGTCACAAGGAATATCCTGCATGCCACAACCAAGATCCAAAACAGCCCCCCCTGCAAAAAAAAATAAAAGAAAATAACTCCATCTTCTGTGCAGTTCATTTTAAAACCTCCTAATAAAAAAGACCTCCCTCTGGAAATTCCCTAGTACCTATTACATCATCAAAATCAAATAAGAATCCCAATGATAACTAGAATTTATTGAATACACACTCTATTGGTGCATAGGAAGCATTATCTTTATCTTTCCAACAATTGTACTGTGTATTGTTTTTATCCCCATTTTATAGATGAGGACACTGAGTCTCAGACACATTAAAATATGTTCAAAGTGAAGTAACCATTTAGTGGCAGAGAATTTGAATCCCAGCTCTATCATAGCAAACCACAAGGATTTATATTCCTTCTACATGTACAAAAATAATCTCCACTATAATGCAAACTTGTGCAAGAAAAGAAATTTATATCTCCTATTTCTTTGAATTTTGTAATGTTCACCCAGTTGTCATTTAATAAATATTTGGGGGTTAGCTGGCTCTCTCTTAGAACAAATGCAAATATATTTAGAAACTTGCTCATGAGTGAGAATAAGTGACTTTTTTAAAATTATCTTTCTGCTTCCCAACATCTTTAGAAATTTGGCACTTCAAAAAGACTACTAAGGTGATGCCCACACAGCACCACAGCAGATTTTTAATGAGAAGATAAAAGCACAGACTTACACATCAATAGCATCATTATTAGACAATCATTATTAAGGACTAATATGTGGGAAATGCCATGCTAGGAGTTGAAAAGGGCGTGAAGATGAGCATAATTGTCCTCGCCATCAAAGTAGCTAACTACCTAAGAAAGAAAAAGAAAGAAAAGAAAAATGGTATTTGCTTTTGTGAATCCAGATTCCCTTCTGAAAATGTTAAATAATGATAAAAGCAGAATTTTTGTTCTAGAGCTTATTTAGATGAGAGAGAGAGAGACAGTGTGTGTGGATTTGGAGCAGAAACCAGAGGGAGAACTCAACTGTTATGAATAACAAAAGGAGAATTCTGGATAAACTCTGGACTGCTATGCGAATGCGAGAGAGAGAAAATGTCAGTAGCAATGTTTTAGGAAGGAAAAATGAGAGCTGTGATTTGCAAATTCTTTGCTGCCTGGCAGATAGTGTATGCCAGTTGGATTTAATGTTGTATGTATGTGTGTGTGTGCTCAGTCGCTCAGTCATGCCCAACTTCTTGCTGCCCCATGGAAGGTTGTCCTCGGCCTCTTCTGTCCATGGAATTTTCCAAGCAAGAATATTGGAGTGGGTTGCAATTTCCTACTTCTGGGGATCTTCCCTCCCCAGGGATCCAACCCAGGTCTCTTGCATCTCCCGCATTGGCAGGTAGATTCTTAACCACTAGCACCACCTGGGAAGCTCAGGGTTTAATACTGATCACCCATAATTTTATATAAGTGAACTTTTCTAGGAAATAAAAGCATGCTTAGTTTTGCATTGGTGTCAAACCAATACAGTTCAGGGGCACTATGAGGCTGGAGAGACCTGACAGATTTACCAAAGCTAAGAGTAAAGATCATCATTCAAGATAATCACAAGATCTATGCCCCATCCCTCCCACTCCTTTGTATGGAGGTGTGTGGTTACTCTCTTCTCCCTTGCTTTGGCTTCCTGTTCTTTTATCACAGGGCCAGTGCCTGACCCTGGACCCCATTGTTTTGGTGGAATTCCCTCTTAGCTTCCTAGGCTCTGTTGAAAGGGATGGAAACGTGTTTTCCAAATACTGGTATCTAATGTGAACCTCGGAATGTGACCTTATTTGGAAACAGGGTTTTTGTAGCTGAAATCAAGAAATGATAAAGTCATACTGGATTCTGGTGGGCCATAACCTGTGACTTACATCCTTGTAAGAAGAAAGAAATTTGAGCACAGACATTCAAGGAGAGCTCTGTTTAATAATGGAGGCAAAGATTGAAGTGATGTGTCTACAAGCCAAGAAATGCTAACATTGCCAGAAACCCTCAGAAGGTGGAAAAAGGCATAGAATAGAGTCTCCCTCAGCATTTCTAGGAGGAATAAAGCCCACCAGCACCCTGATTTTGGACATCTGACTTCAGAACCATGAGAGAATAAATCACAGTTGTTGTAAGCGACTCACGTGGAGCAGCTGAGGAGACAACAAAGACTCTAACTTCCTGACTGAGAATTAGCATTCCCTCATATTCTCCCTCTGTTGCAGCTCCAGAGCCCAGTTCTAGCCAGATCTACCCTGAGAAATAAAGGGATTCAGTGGAGATCCCTATAGGACATATTTAGTATCTTGACAAGGAAAACCACAGACGTATTTTTTTCTATCACAACCCTTTCTGATTCTCTCCATAATGATAATTCAAGACTCTTCAGAGTTTTAGGGCTCCTGAGTGATAAAATCACTACAGGAAGTCAACAGCTCAGTCGTGTTAACAGGCAGTAAGTACAAAGTGACAAACTGCATTTACACTTGAAAACACAGATGATAGGACTGCCACTGTCCATGAACTCACATGGGCTCAATCAATGCCCTTCAGCCAGACAATAAGTGCACACAGCCTAAAGTCAGGATGTTGTTCTGCCATGTGATCTCTTTAAATGTCCTAGTCCAAGAATTGCTACATGAGATGAAAACAAGATAAGCTGCTCTGAAAGAGACTCCATTCAACCCCTTGACAAATATTTTTCAGTGCATATTATGAGTGACAGTATTGAAGACTTAATTCTTTTCTTAGAAAAAAAAAGACATGGAACTCAAGATATGGTTAAGAAAGAAGAGCTACAAATACTCATTTGTAATACGTGGAGGCAAATTCCAGGGCATGAGCTCTTGAAATTCTTAGTCTTCACGGAAGTTTCACATATTCAGGAATGAGCTGAAGATGGTTTTTATATAAATCTGGATTGTTAGGTTTGGTTGTTTCATGGGTATGTCTAGTTAACTGGCCAACATCGGCATCTCAGCACAGGTTCACTAGCTTCTGTTCATCTTGTGCACATAGTTACTCCAGTGAGTGATAAAACCTTTGTTTCTTTGAAAGAAATGATCCTCCAGTAAGAGATAAAGCTTTAGAGTGAATTGAAAGGCCATATTACTAGCCTCATGCTTCTAAAGACTCCAAAATAGCTACAGACATGGAATTTCAGAGAAACCAAGTCACCTATTGAAATATTGTCATTGTATAAACTGGAGATTTTAGAAGAGGCCATGATGGACCACAGATAAATACCAAAAGTCCACTTTAGTGAAAATGAGAGAGAAAAGGAGAGAGAGAAAAAAGGAGAAAGAGAGAGAGACTCTTTAATGACAAGTAATGAAGTTCTACTGCTCATTTGTTTGGGGGTGAGAAGTCTGTAAAAATGTTGGAAGAGAAACTCCATTCTCATGTCCTTGTAACCTCATGAGAAAAACTCAATTAGAGTGACAATGCTGGCCTCTGTTCCCTGTAGAGGATTGGTAAAAATAGGCAAATACACTTGGTAAGGATGGCTTAGTCCTTCCAACTCTCTGTTTTTCAAAACTGTCTTTCTTTAAGATGCACTTCTATAAGAAACCCGACCTTAGTGAGACAGAGCAGGACAAGGATGGCTGCCCTTGCCTTTCACTCTGTGGGGAACTGTAATTTAGCAAAGGTACGTTTTAGGAATTTATTTGAGGACAGACACCCAAGCTGCTCCTCTAAACACCTTTATCAGCCATAAAGATGATTCTATGTTCACAATTTTTCTAACTCCTGCATTTATCACTCCAATGTTGTTCTGCCATGTGATCTCTTTAAATGTCCTAGTCCAAGAATTGCTACATGAGATGAAAACAAGATAAGCTGCTCTGAAAGAGACTCCATTCAACCCCTTGACAAATATTTTTCAGTGCATATTATGAGTGACAGTATTGAAGACTTAATTCTTTTCTTAGAAAAAAAAAGACATGGAACTCAAGATATGGTTAAGAAAGAAGAGCTACAAATACTCATTTGTAATACGTGGAGGCAAATTCCAGGGCATGAGCTCTTGAAATTCTTAGTCTTCACGGAAGTTTCACATATTCAGGAATGAGCTGAAGATGGTTTTTATATAAATCTGGATTGTTAGGTTTGGTTGTTTCATGGGTATGTCTAGTTAACTGGCCAACATCGGCATCTCAGCACAGGTTCACTAGCTTCTGTTCATCTTGTGCACATAGTTACTCCAGTGAGTGATAAAACCTTTGTTTCTTTGAAAGAAATGATCCTCCAGTAAGAGATAAAGCTTTAGAGTGAATTGAAAGGCCATATTACTAGCCTCATGCTTCTAAAGACTCCAAAATAGCTACAGACATGGAATTTCAGAGAAACCAAGTCACCTATTGAAATATTGTCATTGTATAAACTGGAGATTTTAGAAGAGGCCATGATGGACCACAGATAAATACCAAAAGTCCACTTTAGTGAAAATGAGAGAGAAAAGGAGAGAGAGAAAAAAGGAGAAAGAGAGAGACTCTTTAATGACAAGTAATGAAGTTCTACTGCTCATTTGTTTGGGGGTGAGAAGTCTGTAAAAATGTTGGAAGAGAAACTCCATTCTCATGTCCTTGTAACCTCATGAGAAAAACTCAATTAGAGTGACAATGCTGGCCTCTGTTCCCTGTAGAGGATTGGTAAAAATAGGCAAATACACTTGGTAAGGATGGCTTAGTCCTTCCAACTCTCTGTTTTTCAAAACTGTCTTTCTTTAAGATGCACTTCTATAAGAAACCCGACCTTAGTGAGACAGAGCAGGACAAGGATGGCTGCCCTTGCCTTTCACTCTGTGGGGAACTGTAATTTAGCAAAGGTACGTTTTAGGAATTTATTTGAGGGACAGACACCCAAGCTGCTCCTCTAAACACCTTTATCAGCCATAAAGATGATTCTATGTTCACAATTTTTCTAACTCCTGCATTTCCTCATCATTTGGCTCCAAACTCAGGAAAGCAAATATTGTGTAATTTATCAATGCCTCAGACATTCACTCCTTACTGACTCATTTCTGCACTGTCCACTGGGATTCCTCCATGCCTCCATTTATCTCTTTAACTCTGCAGCCCTCCCTGCCAGGTTTCCATTATGAAACACTTTTAAGCTCTTTTTAAACATGGGAAACTGTATCCAACCACATGGGCTCTCCTCTTCCACTGATCACTGCAGCTCCTCGTGAATGTGACTCTGGCACTTTCCATTCTGCCTTGAGTTGTCCTTTTTTTCTAAGAACCAATCATATCTGCCCTGCTAAACTCTACCAACACACCACCATGTTGTCAGCTCCAACCTCATTCCCTCTGCCACATAACTGAGCTTCAAGTACAAGGATGTGAAGAACTCAGATCAGCTCCGCACTTCCTAGGGAAGCTTTGTTGAAAGGAAGTACATATTGGAATGTAAATCTCATTTCATTAGGACTCTATTCTGATGGACTTCCCTGGTGGTTCAGATGGTAAACAATCTGCCTGCAAAGCAGGAGACCTGGGTCTGATTCCTGGGTGGAGAAGAGCTCCCAGAGGAGGGCATTGCTAACCACTCTAGTATTCTTGCCTGAGAATCTCACAAACAGAGGAGCCTAGTGGGTTACAGTCCATGTGGTTGCAAGGAGTCAGACGTGATACCCCTATGTCCTGCTTCCCCAATTTCAAAATATAAATATCATCACAGATCCAATCAACTATTCATATATCCTTTTGCCCATACCAGCAGTGAGTCTGGGGGTCTCCTCTGGAGGCTCTCTCCCACCCTCTTCAGTTTAAAGGGAGGCACTCATCTGAAAGGTTGTGTAGGTTCTGCTTCCAAATGGCAGAGAGAGAAATACATAACCTTGCCAGTCATATGGCAACATCTAGGCATCAGACAATTCCCATGACTCACCCAATCTCTTTCCTTATGGAAAAGATGGTCCCTTTGAGGACCTTGGGGTTCTTTTCTACCAATCAGTTAGGACCATCTCAATCCATTAGCAATTCTAGTCTCATTCTGTTCTTTTAGGAGATACCTTGACCCCTATGGAAACTTGCTGCTCCACACTTGTCTGATCAAATCTGCATTTGGAGGGGGTAGCCTTGATCAGGACTCAAAATTGTCAATGTGTTCACACTCATCTCACAGTTGCAAAACTAACTCTTCTGAAAATACAATGATGCTATAACTCAATGGCTGGGTTCATCTAGCAAAGCAATTCATAGCCCTTATAGTTACAATCTAACGTTAAGTAAAATAAATTTAATATCACCGGGAATATCAGCAAAATTACTTATGCCCAGATAATACACATATGTATCTGCTTGCTTGCCAATGCAGAGTTTAGAATTTTTTTAATACAAATTTCTTTAGGAAGGACATATACACTCCTATTCTCCATGGAATCCACTTGAATGCGGAAGCTCAGTTTTCTACCTGGTCTTTGTAGGCATCTGAGTTTGTGCACTCTGCTTTATGAGTCCATGTGGTTAGTTACATCCCTGGAGATGTGGAAATGAATACACACACACACACACACACACATATACAACAGGAGCAGAGAGAAAGCAACATGAGCATAGAGAAAACATCATCTTCTCAATACTTGTATGTTTCACCTGTTCATCTTGATGCTTCTTTTAGCCTCTTGTCCTCTTAACAGACATAGGCAAAGGGGTAGAAATTGAAGCTTAGTTGCACAGGAAGAGACAATGGCCCTATCATTACCCATAAGGCTGAGCCTTTTCCCAATCATGCATATTATTGTGATGGTCAGATTGTCTGTTGGATAGTTAAAAAAAATCTATGCCAATGAGATGTATTGAAATAAGTCAGTCACTGTCCTATGAGAGGGCACAATGGCCATCTGCAAGGAATGGAGGACCTAAGGAAGGGTAGATAGGAACCTGGCTCTCCCACCAGCACCTTCTTCTTTAGTAGAGGAAATTCTGTTTTAATGTTTTTACATATTAGTAATCCCACTAGGAGAAAATGAAGCAGATGAGAAAACCACTGGGATAAGTTAAAATAATTTTTCTAAAAGTACTCTCTTTAGAGAGCCCTACACTTCATTTATTTTGCTTAAGTGAAGTTGAAAAGCAGTGATCCTCAGCCTTAGATCTGCATTAAAATCATCTGGGGAGACTTTTTAAAATACTGATGTCTGGGTTCAAGCTCCAGAGATTCTGATTCTCTTACTTGTCTGGGGTGTGACTTCAGTACCACGGTATTTTCAAAACTCCCAGAAGATTCCGATGTGCAGCCAGGATGAAGATCTCCTGCAGGAGAGACTTTCCTGGCTGTCTAGTGGTTAAGACTCCATGCTTCCACTACAGGAGGCATGGGCTCAATCCCTGGTCAGGGAACCTTAGATCCCACAGGCTGAGTGGCCAAAATGCACACTAAAAATAAATATAAATATTGGACCAAGATATTTTTTAAAAAGATAGGGAGACAGAGTGGACTCCTGGCTCATCTCTAACATAAGTTTATTACACAAATTCACAGATCCATTTTATCCACTAATATATTCATGTATGTGTGCATGTGTGCTAAGTCACTTTAGTCTGACTCTTTGCAACTCAGCAGACTGCATCCAGGCTCCTCTGTCCCAGAGGTTCTCCAGGAAAGAATACTGGAGTGGGTTGCCATGTCTTCTTCCAGGGGATCTTCCTGATCCAGGGATCGAACCCACATCTCCTATGTTCCCTGCATTGGCCGGTGATTTCTTTACCACTAGCACTACCTGAGAAGCCTCATATTTATGTATAGGTATATCATTATTCAGTTATACCTTTTTGTCCTCAGAATAGCTCCAGGTGTCTTAAAGATATGCATGTAGTACAGCAAGGCGCTTTGGGGAAAGAAAAAGGAAGCAAGCGTAAAATTTTCCCTAACAGTTGTCAGAGACAACTCCATACTCCGTAAAACTTCTTAGCAGTCAGTATAAGAGGGACATACAACCTCCTGCACAATCTACATCTCGTGTAAGCCACCAGTGGCTCAGAGAGCCACCAGCAATAGAGTTTTGTTCTGGAAATTTCCAAAGAGATCACTGTTTGATATGACAAACAAAGTCCATAAAGCCACACTCTCCGTGCCTATAAAATGAGGACTGGTACAGAGATGGTTAGTATCTGCCCCACAACTAGTGCCACCTTGTCCCTTAGCAAAAGCAGTGATCCTCAGCCTTAGATCTGCATTAAAATCATCTGGGAGACTTTTAAAATACTGATGTCTGGGTTCAAGCTCCAGAGATTCTGATTCTCTTACTTGTCTGGGGTGTGACTTCAGTACCACGGTATTTTCAAAACTCCCAGAAGATTCCGATGTGCAGCCAGGATGAAGATCTCCTGCAGGAGAGACTTTCCTGGCTGTCTAGTGGTTAAGACTCCATGCTTCCACTACAGGAGGCATGGGCTCAATCCCTGGTCAGGGAACCTTAGATCCCACAGGCTGAGTGGCCAAAATGCACACTAAAAATAAATATAAATATTGGACCAAGATATTTTTTAAAAAGATAGGGAGACAGAGTGGACTCCTGGCTCATCTCTAACATAAGTTTATTACACAAATTCACAGATCCATTTTATCCACTAATATATTCATGTATGTGTGCATGTGTGCTAAGTCACTTTAGTCTGACTCTTTGCAACTCAGCAGACTGCATCCAGGCTCCTCTGTCCCAGAGGTTCTCCAGGAAAGAATACTGGAGTGGGTTGCCATGTCTTCTTCCAGGGGATCTTCCTGATCCAGGGATCGAACCCACATCTCCTATGTTCCCTGCATTGGCCGGTGATTTCTTTACCACTAGCACTACCTGAGAAGCCTCATATTTATGTATAGGTATATCATTATTCAGTTATACCTTTTTGTCCTCAGAATAGCTCCAGGTGTCTTAAAGATATGCATGTAGTACAGCAAGGCGCTTTGGGGAAAGAAAAAGGAAGCAAGCGTAAAATTTTCCCTAACAGTTGTCAGAGACAACTCCATACTCCGTAAAACTTCTTAGCAGTCAGTATAAGAGGGACATACAACCTCCTGCACAATCTACATCTCGTGTAAGCCACCAGTGGCTCAGAGAGCCACCAGCAATAGAGTTTTGTTCTGGAAATTTCCAAAGAGATCACTGTTTGATATGACAAACAAAGTCCATAAAGCCACACTCTCCGTGCCTATAAAATGAGGACTGGTACAGAGATGGTTAGTATCTGCCCCACAACTAGTGCCACCTTGTCCCTTAGCAAAAGAACCATGGTTTTTGGACGCAATGATGAGCCCTGGTATGGAGGACAAGAGGGAGGAAGAGGCCAAGAACAAGAACAGGAATAAGATGAAAAGGAGAAAAAGCCAGAGGAAGAAATGAAGAATGAGAGGAAGAATGAGAATGAGGAGCCCTCTCATTGGCTTGCAGATGGTGGTGCCCAATGGTATGGAAGTAGAAGTTCTTGAAGACAAAGTTTTTGAGGACATTCTCTAGGCAGGAAAAGGACTCTTATTCTTTACCTTTCCATTTATAACAAGGGCATGATAGCTGAACAGCAGCAACCACCTCTGAACCACAGAGTAAAGCACAAAGGACTGCAAAAACCTTGGTCCTGAACTAGGAGTTTGTAAACTATAGCCAGTGACAGCTGGACTCCTAATGACACCGAGCCTTTGTTGTTGGCATCATTATAGTCAGGTCTCACCAACTTGTAGCCAAACTCAATGCTTAACTAATATAGGGGTAATGATACCTTAAAGTCTTTTGAAAGGCTGAAGGTGGGAGGAGAAGTGGATGACAGAGAATGAGATGGTTGGATGGCATCACCGACCCAAGCTCTGGGAGATGGTGAAGGACAGAGAAGCCTGGTGTGTTGCAATCCACGGGGTCACAATGAGTGGACATGACTTAGTGACTGAACAAACAACAAGTCTTGTGAGGCTTGAACATGAGCAGAGGTTCTGCAATTCCTTTGTTCCAACTATACTATTCATCCATTTCATCAGAATTTATGAACTTCCTTATTTGGACCAGGCACCATTCTTAGTGTGGAGAATATGACCCTACTGTTATGGAGATTACCCTCTCTAAGCATGACTTCTGTTTGCCCTAATATTCCTGTTTTTATCTCTATTTATGTTTCTGTTAACTTTCTGTCTTTTGAAAAATCTGGGTTCCACCACTTTTCCATGGCACAGTTTTAGCATTAGATCTATTGATCAAATAGGATTTGCATGTATGTGTGTGAGTTGCTATGTATCAATAAGTAATGAATATCTCTATGCCACAATCTGTTTTCCAGAATCAAGATTTTTATTAGGAGAGATAAGACTTCAATGAATTAAAAAACAAAGCCATAAGAGCTAATAGACAATAACATCTGTAGCTAACATCTACAGAAAATAAGGCTAACTAACATCCAACCAATCTTACTTATTATGTGCCAGACATTTTCAAGCATGTCACTTTGAGTATCTTATTTATTCCTAATACAAATCTCTTGGGATAGTGATTAATATTATCTTCAGTTGTACTGTAAGTAAAGCACCCCCAAATCATAGAACTGAAGTGGCAGTTCCAGGATTCAAATACACTTAGTTCAATACTTGAGCTCATGGATTCCTAAAGAGGTTCAAGTCACCAGAGATGACCAGAAGAGGTCATGACAGCCATAAGTGGAAAGTTTACTCAAACACTGTTCATTAAACTCCTTCTGAAATGCCAACATTGGTTGAGATACAAACAACTCCATCAAAAACAAACCAACAAAAATAGAAAGGTAGAAAGGAAAACTGTCCCTCAGAGTGGTCATCAGTTACACTGTGAAGGTATCAGTAATCACAGTGGCTAGAGGCAAAGGTTTTACAAGGGCAACAAGGAAGACACTTTCAGTATTGTTTTCATTATTTCAAATACTTGCAGACAAAAAATTAGACCACATTCCTCCGAAGTCTCCCTAGTCACTGAGAAATCTCACCTTCAGCAACCATCCCCCTGCTCTTCCCAAATCACTTGTGGAACAGTTCATCTTCTGTCCTTTTTCTTTCCCTCCCTGCAGACCTGAATGGTGGCTGACTTTTTTTTTTTTTTTGAAATCTCCTAACATTTCCTTTCTTCCCTTTTTTAAAAATAGGTGTCAAAATGGAAGTCAGTGAGGGTTTGCCCAAACTTGGTGAGATATAAGAGGCAGAGACCAGCATGACAAACCAGAACAGTATTTCAAGGATGGCTCTACCAGGCGGGAATCATTTGTAGACAATGTGGTCTCTAGTGAGAGAAGGGGCCACAAATTCATCCTTAATAGAAACCCTTAGATACAGATTGTGATCATGTGTTTAATCCAGAAGGCTCTTCACTTTCACAAACCCCAGTGAGTCAAGTAGAAGTAGGGTTAATTTCTCTTTAAGAGCACAGAATATTCTCAGCTTCATATCTTCACTCTTTAGAAAAGAAAACAAAATGAAGCTATTATATCTGGTTTTGTAAGTAGTCAATCTATTGGGTAAATATGTTGTATGCTTTACAAGTAGCACCCCCACCATTTACGAGGCATTTACCTCTGGCGTGTTCCTGCCACTGTGCTTTGTGTTTCGTGAGCAGCATTTCTCTTTCAATCTCTCCACAACCTTAAGAGGTGGGGTCTTTTGTACATCCCATTTGTTTGTTAATTTTTTTTGTCATTTTCATCATGTCTCTATTATTTATATATTTATTCTCATCCATTTTGTCATTCTTTGGCATGTGTGGGCCTCCCATTGCAGTGGCCTCTCTTGCAGCAGAACACAGACTCCAGGCACATGTGCTCCAGAGTGCTCGTTTCCAATTGGACACACCAGTCCAGCCGCTCCAAAAATAGAAAGGTAGAAAGGAAAACTGTCCCTCAGAGTGGTCATCAGTTACACTGTGAAGGTATCAGTAATCACAGTGGCTAGAGGCAAAGGTTTTACAAGGGCAACAAGGAAGACACTTTCAGTATTGTTTTCATTATTTCAAATACTTGCAGACAAAAAATTAGACCACATTCCTCCGAAGTCTCCCTAGTCACTGAGAAATCTCACCTTCAGCAACCATCCCCCTGCTCTTCCCAAATCACTTGTGGAACAGTTCATCTTCTGTCCTTTTTCTTTCCCTCCCTGCAGACCTGAATGGTGGCTGACTTTTTTTTTTTTTTTGAAATCTCCTAACATTTCCTTTCTTCCCTTTTTAAAAAATAGGTGTCAAAATGGAAGTCAGTGAGGGTTTGCCCAAACTTGGTGAGATATAAGAGGCAGAGACCAGCATGACAAACCAGAACAGTATTTCAAGGATGGCTCTACCAGGCGGGAATCATTTGTAGACAATGTGGTCTCTAGTGAGAGAAGGGGCCACAAATTCATCCTTAATAGAAACCCTTAGATACAGATTGTGATCATGTGTTTAATCCAGAAGGCTCTTCACTTTCACAAACCCCAGTGAGTCAAGTAGAAGTAGGGTTAATTTCTCTTTAAGAGCACAGAATATTCTCAGCTTCATATCTTCACTCTTTAGAAAAGAAAACAAAATGAAGCTATTATATCTGGTTTTGTAAGTAGTCAATCTATTGGGTAAATATGTTGTATGCTTTACAAGTAGCACCCCCACCATTTACGAGGCATTTACCTCTGGCGTGTTCCTGCCACTGTGCTTTGTGTTTCGTGAGCAGCATTTTCTCTTTCAATCTCTCCACAACCTTAAGAGGTGGGGTCTTTTGTACATCCCATTTGTTTGTTAATTTTTTTTTGTCATTTTTCATCATGTCTCTATTATTTATATATTTATTCTCATCCATTTTGTCATTCTTTGGCATGTGTGGGCCTCCCATTGCAGTGGCCTCTCTTGCAGCAGAACACAGACTCCAGGCACATGTGCTCCAGAGTGCTCGTTTCCAATTGGACACACCAGTCCAGCCGCTCCACGGCACATGCGATCTTCCTGGGCCAGGGATCGAACTGGTGCCCCTTGCACTGCAAGGCGCACTCTTTACCCACGGGACCACCAGGGAAGCCCCTCTACATCCCATTTTACAGGTAAAAATGAGGCTTATGAACTATGGAAAATGGTTTAGTGGTTCTCTAAAATGTTAAACATACAATCTCTGTATGATCCAGTAATTTCACTCATAGGCATATACCTGAATGACTTAAAAGTGGGTACTCAAAAATATATATATATATACCTGCACAATGTTTATAATGGCATTATTCACAATAGCCAAAAGGTGGAACAACCCAAATGTTCCTCAGTGGATGAATGGATAGGTAAAGTATGGTGTAGGCACATAACAATGTCATTTTTTTGTCAACCACAGAAAAGGAATAAAGGGCTGATACAAATGAACAATAAGAATGAACATCAACAAAAAAAAATCAAAAAAAAAGAATTAACATCAGAAGCATTTTGCCAAATGAAAGAAACCAGTTAAAAACACTACTTGTACTATACCAGTTATATGAAATACCTATCATAAGTAAATCCATAAAGACAGAAAGTACAGTTGTGGTTGCCTGGGGCTGGGAGAGGGGGAAACAGAAGGTATCTGCTTCCTGGATACAGGATTTCATTTGTGGATGATCACAATGTTTTGAAACGAGGTAGAGCTGACAATTATACATGTACTGTGAATGCACTAAAATGTCACTGAATTATATATGTTTAAATGGTTAATTTTATGTTGCCTGAATTTCAGCTCCACTTTAAAAATAATAAACGTTTTTAAAAGAGACCTAAGAATCTATGGTGACCGTCAAGGTGCTCCGCTCAGTTCTTGGTGTGGGAGCACTTGCAGAAAGGGAGGGCATTGGCCGAAAGCCTCCAACTGCCTCAGAATTTATGCCCCAACGCCATGCTCTCTGTGGGTTGTTCCCCCACCCCCGCTCCATGGCGGAGCACAGTGCGGGTACTGGAGCGGCACCAGTGTCGCCCAAAGAGGGAGCACTCACGGGTGAGCTCTGCTGGCAACTGAGCTGCAAGCTATGATTCCTTCCACTTGCTTCTACTTTCCTCTTGTCTTTAACACTTCAGATGTGCACTTTGCCCTTCCACCTACTCCTGCTCTTCATCACTTATCCATCGCAGACATTTTCCCACAACAAATCTTTGACACATTTAATCCCCATCTTTGTATTTGCTTCTAGGAGAACCCACACTGACCCAGCAAATAAACTGTCCATACTTACACAGATAGCTGATAGCAAAGCCAAGAGGCTGTATCTAAATATAGTATTAATCTTCATCAACTGAACAAAAATGCAAAACAAGATGTAGCTGATGATGAGAGCTAACTCAGTAGGATTTTCATGTATTCCTGGTGGAGTGGTTCTGATTCTCTAATTAAGTCACTGTGATTTTCAGCAAACCAGTTGCCTTTCTGCATCTGTAGTTCTTTTTTAATATAAGAATGAAAAGGTCGCCCACTTACAACTTATAAACCATTTCTCCCTTAGGTGTCCATGGCTGAGCTCATTAATCCATTCCCATGCCTTTTCTCACACTGAGGCTCCAAGAAGCTATTCTAATTGATTAGAGCTGGATAGATACGGGGCTTCCCAGGTGGTGCCAGTGCTAAAGAATCCACCTGTCATGCAGGAGACGTAAAAGATGTGGATTTGATCTCTGTATTGGAAAGATCCCTGGAGGAGGGCATAGCAACCCACTCTTGCCTGGAGAATCCCATCAAGACAGAGGAGCCTGGTGGGCTGCACTCCATGGGGTCAAAAAGAGTCAGACATGACTGAGCATGCATGCACAGCATATATACATATATATATATATATATATATATATATATATGTGTGTGTGTGTGTGTGTGTGTGTATATGTATATATATATACACATGTGTATATATACACACACACATATATATATATATATATACATATGTATATATATACACACACACACATATATACATACATACACACACACACACACACACACACACACACCTTGGCACTACCCAGAGAAGTGAGTTGCCCAAGCAAAACCTCCACTCTCTACCATATCCAGCCTAAAGCAGGACATCCAGATGAACTGATTTTACCCTGCTTCCATATGCATGTCAGTCCCCACCAGATGCCCCATCCTCAATCATGCTTCACCATCCAATTATCGTGCATATCTTCTAATCTGACCCCATCTCCCACTCCTCCCCATGAGCCTTCTAGAATTCATGGTCCATTTTCCTTCCACTTCTCTTACATATTTAAACTGAAGTCCTGATGAAAACCCTGGCTCCCATGTAGCACTCTTGAGGGCATGTTCCTTTCTTTCCCATATCTCTTACACCACTGAATCTCAGGAAAGGGTGCTGTCTTTGCATCTCTTAGCCATTTCTAGATCACCATCTCTTCCTCTGACTGAAATTCCCAGCTTTGAACTTAACTCAATCAGACAATACGACAATTGCCACCCTCCTTCTTCATCACTAGCCCTTGGTCACTCCTCATTTCTTAACAATCTTAGAACCGGGCTCATTATTATTCTGCAATGTTCACCCTGTAAGGATTCTTGATGACTCCCATATCCATTTTGTCTTTAATATAAGAATGAAAAGGCCCCATTAATTCCATTCCCATGCCTTTTCTCACCACTGAGGCTCCAAGAAGCTATTCTAATTGATTAGAGCTGGATAGATACGGGGCTTCCCAGGTGGTGCCAGTGCTAAAGAATCCACCTGTCATGCAGGAGACGTAAAAGATGTGGATTTGATCTCTGTATTGGAAAGATCCCTGGAGGAGGGCATAGCAACCCACTCTTGCCTGGAGAATCCCATCAAGACAGAGGAGCCTGGTGGGCTGCACTCCATGGGGTCAAAAAGAGTCAGACATGACTGAGCATGCATGCACAGCATATATACATATATATATATATATATATATATATATATGTGTGTGTGTGTGTGTGTGTGTGTATATGTATATATATATACACATGTGTATATATACACACACACATATATATATATATATATACATATGTATATATATACACACACACACATATATACATACATACACACACACACACACACACACACACCTTGGCACTACCCAGAGAAGTGAGTTGCCCAAGCAAAACCTCCACTCTCTACCATATCCAGCCTAAAGCAGGACATCCAGATGAACTGATTTTACCCTGCTTCCATATGCATGTCAGTCCCCACCAGATGCCCCATCCTCAATCATGCTTCACCATCCAATTATCGTGCATATCTTCTAATCTGACCCCATCTCCCACTCCTCCCCATGAGCCTTCTAGAATTCATGGTCCATTTTCCTTCCACTTCTCTTACATATTTAAACTGAAGTCCTGATGAAAACCCTGGCTCCCATGTAGCACTCTTGAGGGCATGTTCCTTTCTTTCCCATATCTCTTACACCACTGAATCTCAGGAAAGGGTGCTGTCTTTGCATCTCTTAGCCATTTCTAGATCACCATCTCTTCCTCTGACTGAAATTCCCAGCTTTGAACTTAACTCAATCAGACAATACGACAATTGCCACCCTCCTTCTTCATCACTAGCCCTTGGTCACTCCTCATTTCTTAACAATCTTAGAACCGGGCTCATTATTATTCTGCAATGTTCACCCTGTAAGGATTCTTGATGACTCCCATATCCATTTTGTCTTTTTTACTCTAACATCTTTCTTAGATGTTTCTTGACCTCCCCACTTCATGCTGTTGTCCAGTCAACTTCAGTCATCTGAAGGCTATTTCCTGAACTTTGTCATCACCATCATTCCATTTAAAATACGCTCTTTTCATAACACACATCCTCTGTTCAGCTTACTCACTCTCATGGCATAACTCAAGCAATGAAGAAACCCCACAGAAACTGGTAGAACACCGACCACAGCACTCCTCTGCATTTGTCCACATTTCCCCACCATCTTCAACTTACAGTCCATGATTCTTTACACACAGACTCAAGTTCCTTCCCCTTTCTTCCTCCAGCATGATTCCCTGGTCAAGCCCCAATCCTGATAACTGTGATTCCCCTTTCTCTCTGCCTACACCAGGGTAACTGAACTGGCTGGAGAAAAACATGCACAAATTCTCACTCATGACACTTACAATCATTACCATGACTCTCATGAGGGTCCTCAGAGCTGCCTGACAGTTCCAAATTCAATTTTCTCTCTCATGACTCTAGGTGACAATTTTATACCTTCCATTTAAAATTTCAAAACCTCCTGCCTCATCCTTATTCCCCACAAAGATTTCAAGTGCACTGAAGAAAGGGAAGCCATCAGGAGGGAACATCCGAGCCCCTGGTCTCCCAGTTACCCCCCTTCACTCCTTTTCTCTTACCCCCATGTTGTCCCACCCCAGACCAGATTATTTATGTCACCATTTCTTTATTGCTTTGCCATCCATTTTCCCCTGTAGAATCAAATTCCCACGATAGGAGAGATTTGTCTTTGTTCATTGCAATATCCTGAGCACCAGAGCAATGTCTGGCATCTAGTAGTGCTCAATAAATATTTGCTAATTGTGCAGTCATTATGTTGAACAGGCACAATTCATGTGTTCAATCACCAGGTAACCTGACTGATTAAACCCACTCTTATGGTTTCTAGTCCTGCCAGGAACCTCTACAGGGTTCATAATTTTTTTGGGTGACCTTTCAGTTTCAGGTTTTTGTGACTTTAAGTAACTGAACACCGTCTCAGTAATACGACAATTGCCACCCTCCTTCTTCATCACTAGCCCTTGGTCACTCCTCATTTCTTAACAATCTTAGAACCGGGCTCATTATTATTCTGCAATGTTCACCCTGTAAGGATTCTTGATGACTCCCATATCCATTTTGTCTTTTTTACTCTAACATCTTTCTTAGATGTTTCTTGACCTCCCCACTTCATGCTGTTGTCCAGTCAACTTCAGTCATCTGAAGGCTATTTCCTGAACTTTGTCATCACCATCATTCCATTTAAAATACGCTCTTTTCATAACACACATCCTCTGTTCAGCTTACTCACTCTCATGGCATAACTCAAGCAATGAAGAAACCCCACAGAAACTGGTAGAACACCGACCACAGCACTCCTCTGCATTTGTCCACATTTCCCCACCATCTTCAACTTACAGTCCATGATTCTTTACACACAGACTCAAGTTCCTTCCCCTTTCTTCCTCCAGCATGATTCCCTGGTCAAGCCCCAATCCTGATAACTGTGATTCCCCTTTCTCTCTGCCTACACCAGGGTAACTGAACTGGCTGGAGAAAAACATGCACAAATTCTCACTCATGACACTTACAATCATTACCATGACTCTCATGAGGGTCCTCAGAGCTGCCTGACAGTTCCAAATTCAATTTTCTCTCTCATGACTCTAGGTGACAATTTTATACCTTCCATTTAAAATTTCAAAACCTCCTGCCTCATCCTTATTCCCCACAAAGATTTCAAGTGCACTGAAGAAAGGGAAGCCATCAGGAGGGAACATCCGAGCCCCTGGTCTCCCAGTTACCCCCCTTCACTCCTTTTCTCTTACCCCCATGTTGTCCCACCCCAGACCAGATTATTTATGTCACCATTTCTTTATTGCTTTGCCATCCATTTTCCCCTGTAGAATCCAATTCCCACGATAGGAGAGATTTGTCTTTGTTCATTGCAATATCCTGAGCACCAGAGCAATGTCTGGCATCTAGTAGTGCTCAATAAATATTTGCTAATTGTGCAGTCATTATGTTGAACAGGCACAATTCATGTGTTCAATCACCAGGTAACCTGACTGATTAAACCCACTCTTATGGTTTCTAGTCCTGCCAGGAACCTCTACAGGGTTCATAATTTTTTTGGGTGACCTTTCAGTTTCAGGTTTTTGTGACTTTAAGTAACTGAACACCGTCTCAGTTCAGTAATTAAAATGTGTAATTCCAATATATATTCAATTAAAATGAAAGTTTCCCCCTTCCTCTGGCTCAGACTCATCCTTTTCCTAGTCACTTTCTCTCTTGTTTTTCCTTTTCTCTAATTTTTGATACAGGGTTTCTGATGACTTCCCTTCAACTCCAACACTGAGGAACATAAGAGAAGAAAGTAAATGGAGGACATCTCTTTTTAGCTGGCAGTGTCATGTTGACATGTCACTGACTCTTTCTGAAGTTGTCAGATGTTGACAGCTGACTCTCTTATGAAGTTTTAGCATGCTTCCACCACTGAAGTTCTCACTTGCCTCACCTGTAGTTCCATAGAACAAGGTGAATATGTTTCTATTGACTGTCTCTTACTCCTTTCCCCAGATCCTAGGAATCCAGCAGCATTTCCAGTTTCTCTGTGCTTAGATCTGCTCACCTCTTTTGGACAAGACTTAAGAGTACTCCTTGTAGATGTCTCTTCTGCACAGGCACCTGGATTCATTAAAATATGCATTCTTCCTTTACCTTTATAAACTCATAAGTGCCTGCTGCCTAATGCAACAAAATTCCCTTTGTTTTACCAGACTGATCATTCAGCCAGCCAGCCCATTCTTGCTGGAACTTAACAGCAAACCTGAGTCTCCAAATAACCATGTCATAGTAGCTAACAATTTGGTACTTAATATATGCCAGCAGCATTTGAAGTACTTTAAGTATATCAATTTATTCAGTCCTATACAGCCATTAGAGGTAGATATTATAGTCATTTCTACCTTACAGATGAGGAACTGAGTCATCTTCTCTGTGGCAAGTCCTGTATGACAGATTCTAGCTTTACACTTTGGCGCATGATTCCTAGTAGGTTTAGCCTTAGCCCAAATGACTGAACTCATTAACTAATAATTCTAGAGTAGGTAATTTCTAATATTTTTTCTCATACCTTTTAAATACCATTTAAAATTGTTTAAACAATATCATTCTTCCATCCACCCATGGGGAGGAACAGGAATGGCCTGAATTTGTGTTGATGATGGCAGTAGAAGATTGGAAAAGGATTTTCCTGGTCTAAATCCCTAGACATCCCTCAATGCAATTTTATCTATGACTTTGAAGTTCAGCAGAAGACTAGCATAGCATAGATAGTATTACTATGGAACCACGTAGTTATAACTCTTCTCTGGTCCTATCAACAGATGTTTAATCGACCATTCACACTTGCACCAAACTGCATGAAGCAAATGAAAGCATAATGCCAGACAGAGACTAGATCTGAAGGCCTGCTTTTTTTAATGTATATACTTAAAACCAAACTCCCTACTGTTATGCATCTCTGGCCCCCATAGAATCCCAACATTCCTGTACTGAAAAGATTTCAGAAGAGAGGAAACCAAAACTAACTCCATAACTAGTTAGAGATTTTCTGATACAGGAAAAAGAGGCAAGAAACATGAATTTCATGACAATACTTTGGTACTTGCTGCTGGAGCATCTCCTGCCTGAAAGAGAAGACACTCAGGAACTTAACTAGGCATTCAGGAGGATACTTAAATTGGCTTCCTGAACAGTGACCTGTGATGATCACAGACTTTGGGTACCATTAATGTCCAGCTTAAAGAGCACCATCATGATGTAGGAATAATGAAAACAAAGAGATATTAAAAGTTAAAAAGCTCCTATGCCTCGTGTCTTGGATTTTTGAAGGCTCTTCAGTGCACCTGGAAAGCAGAGACCTGTGTCTGCCAGGATGCAGTTGTAACTGGTGAAGCATCTGTGAACTCATAAATAAGAGCCAAGGAGAACCCATAAAAGTAAGTATGCAACAGTTAGGTGGATGTGGGAAGAAAAGGAGACCATGCTCTCTTCTCTCTCCCCACTGCCATTGTCTTGACTTCATTTCACTGCTGCTGGATCCTAAGTCTCCTCTCTCCTTTCAGCCTTCCCTGTTCTTATCCAAACTCAACTTTGCAGCCAGAATCATATTTCTAAAATGCAAATCTGATCATGTCAATTCTCTGTTTAAAATCTGTTGCTCCCCACTGCCTACAGGCTAAAGTCCAAACTCATTAAAATGGAAGTCAGTGCCTTGAAAAGCTGGCACAGACCCACCTTCTGGCCTCATTTCTCAGTGTAACATTTCCAAAACCATCATGCCTTCTTCTCAGCGAGCCTTTGCACATGCTGCCCTCCTATCTAGAATTCCTGCAGTTACAACAGATCAGTTGCAAGTAACAGAAAACTTAGCTCAAACAGGCTTCAGTAATGAAGTGTATGTATTGGCTCGTGGATTGGAAAGTCAAGAAGTCGACAGGATTCAAAGCTGGGTAAGCCAGTGGTTCATTGTCATTGTCAAGAGTTTGCCACTCGCCATCCCTTTTCTCTGCTCTTCTGCAGTAACTGTTTCACTGCCAGTAAGATTAATCATGGAGTAACAGGATGCATATCAGCAGCAATCAGGTCTACATGACATGGAGCATACACACCTTGCAGAAAGGATCCCCAGAAAACAATGTGAATGTTGAAAAGAGAAACAGAAATAAACGAAATGCATCTTTCAAGTTCCAGCTCATCAGCTGTGGGAGAATCCCCTATGCCCCAGGCTAAGCTAACAGTTTCTTTTTCTTGAAACCCTGCCTGAAAGAGAAGACACTCAGGAACTTAACTAGGCATTCAGGAGGATACTTAAATTGGCTTCCTGAACAGTGACCTGTGATGATCACAGACTTTGGGTACCATTAATGTCCAGCTTAAAGAGCACCATCATGATGTAGGAATAATGAAAACAAAGAGATATTAAAAGTTAAAAAGCTCCTATGCCTCGTGTCTTGGATTTTTGAAGGCTCTTCAGTGCACCTGGAAAGCAGAGACCTGTGTCTGCCAGGATGCAGTTGTAACTGGTGAAGCATCTGTGAACTCATAAATAAGAGCCAAGGAGAACCCATAAAAGTAAGTATGCAACAGTTAGGTGGATGTGGGAAGAAAAGGAGACCATGCTCTCTTCTCTCTCTCCCCACTGCCATTGTCTTGACTTCATTTCACTGCTGCTGGATCCTAAGTCTCCTCTCTCCTTTCAGCCTTCCCTGTTCTTATCCAAACTCAACTTTGCAGCCAGAATCATATTTCTAAAATGCAAATCTGATCATGTCAATTCTCTGTTTAAAATCTGTTGCTCCCCACTGCCTACAGGCTAAAGTCCAAACTCATTAAAATGGAAGTCAGTGCCTTGAAAAGCTGGCACAGACCCACCTTCTGGCCTCATTTCTCAGTGTAACATTTCCAAAACCATCATGCCTTCTTCTCAGCGAGCCTTTGCACATGCTGCCCTCCTATCTAGAATTCCCTGCAGTTACAACAGATCAGTTGCAAGTAACAGAAAACTTAGCTCAAACAGGCTTCAGTAATGAAGTGTATGTATTGGCTCGTGGATTGGAAAGTCAAGAAGTCGACAGGATTCAAAGCTGGGTAAGCCAGTGGTTCATTGTCATTGTCAAGAGTTTGCCACTCGCCATCCCTTTTCTCTGCTCTTCTGCAGTAACTGTTTCACTGCCAGTAAGATTAATCATGGAGTAACAGGATGCATATCAGCAGCAATCAGGTCTACATGACATGGAGCATACACACCTTGCAGAAAGGATCCCCAGAAAACAATGTGAATGTTGAAAAGAGAAACAGAAATAAACGAAATGCATCTTTCAAGTTCCAGCTCATCAGCTGTGGGAGAATCCCCTATGCCCCAGGCTAAGCTAACAGTTTCTTTCTTAATGTTCATCTGACACACTATACATGGCTCTTTCCTATTTATTAGTGCTCCTACAGCTCACAAAAGTTTTCATGTTGGCCTATTAGGTGCAAAAGACTTGATATATGTTAACATATTTAACACTAATGCTAAAACTTTGAAATAGATATTGATATCCATATTTTATTTATCAGAAAATTATTCTGAGGTGTTAAATAACTCTCACCAAACTCTCTAACTTCTGAGTTCATATTCTTTACTCTATACTATTTAAATGAAAGCACATTACAAAATATTCACTACATAGAAGTCACTGGAAAGGTATGTTGAATGAATCATAACACTTACCACATTGCCTTATATTTGTGAATCTCTCTTCACACTAACCATAAAACCCTTATAAAAAGACATTGTATCTTATTCCAGTTACGAGCTCTATAGTGTCATGATTAAAACTGTTGGCTTTAAAGACTAATCTCCTGTGTTAATATCTGAGTTCTTTCATTTCCTTTGAGACTTCAGGCAATTTTCTTAACCTCCTTTTGCCTCATTTGTAAAATGGGAATAATAATAGCACCTATATTATGCAGTTCTTATAAGAATTGAATAAGGTACAGAAAACCCAAACGACTATGTTTGAAATATTGAAAAACCTCAGTAAGTATTATCTAAAAAGCAATGCTATTTATCTACTGTCCTCTTAAGATGATGACTAATACAAAGCAAAATAGTCAATGAAATATGATCAAAGTCATGAGTAAGATCTTTACCCTGAAGAAAACATTTAACCTTTCCTCATAGTTTCCTCTCTGTCTTCCAGCTTTAAAGTTACAGATCTGTTTTGTTGATCTGCAGAGAAACTGGCCCTGCTTAGCACAGAACAATGCCTTTTTGATGTCTCGGACAACACAACATGGGGAGAAGAATCATGCTATAGTGAGATGGAAACTACACATTGCCCAGAAATCAGGAGATTCAGTTCCTAGAGTTGCTTTTCTTTAACTGTGTGAAAGATTGAGGTGAAATCAGAACTTGAGGATTATTTGAATGTGGGGAATGAAAAAGAAGGTATCAAGAATCATTCTCCATTATTCTGATCTGGTTTGTTCTTTATATAAATGAGTGTGTTTCTGTTATATTTATTCTAGTTTTTTATACTCCACATATAAATAATAATATACAGTGTTTTTCTTTCTTACTTCACTAAGCAGAATAACCATATATGCATATATATGTATATATATACATATATATATGTGTGTGTGTGTGTGTGTGTGTGTGTGTGTGTGTGTGTATCATGTCTCCTTTATCCATGCACCTGTTGATGAACACTTACGCTGTTTCTGTATCTTGGCTATTGTAAATAATGTATGAACATTGAGGTCCATGTATCTCTTTCAGTTAGTGTTTCTGTTTTATGGAAACCTTATTTTAAATGGCAGCAGGAGGCCAGAAATGGGAGCTACCATGCTCTACCTCAACTGAAGATCCAACAGGAAGAAATAAATACCTTGTCCTGCAACAAAAAGAAGGTTCTACTTCACTACTCAGCAGAAGGAAAAACTTCTTGCCTGGCAACAGCCTAACCAATGAGAGACTGTCTCAACTCTTGAAGGAAAGAACAAGTTGTAATAAAATATGTTATGGCTCTATCTGTTTACATTTCAAAACCAAGTAAACTATAATGGAGCCAATGAGAATTGGTTCCAAGACATGCCATTTATACTTAAACCCAGAGATACTCAAATCCCACAGTCTGTCCTCCTCTCTCTCCATATCTTTTGATTCTACATCCCAGGGCTCAGCCAACCTGAAAGAGATTTTAAGTATAGCACTGTACAATGTGCTGTTGGTTAAAATCCATGAATGTATTAATAGAACAGATGACAGGGAAGACCAATTTTATAATACAGCTGACCTTTGAAAAACATGGGTTTGAACTGTGTGAGCACACTTACAAGTAGATTGTTTTTCAAAAGATATACTCCTATGGCTACAGTTGGCTGGATCCCTAGTTGTGAAATCCCTGGATAGGAAGCACAGACTATGTATTTTAAGCCTCCAAGGATTTTGGTAACCAAAGCAGGTATGGAACCGTTCCTAGAGTTGCTTTTCTTTAACTGTGTGAAAGATTGAGGTGAAATCAGAACTTGAGGATTATTTGAATGTGGGGAATGAAAAAGAAGGTATCAAGAATCATTCTCCATTATTCTGATCTGGTTTGTTCTTTATATAAATGAGTGTGTTTCTGTTATATTTATTCTAGTTTTTTATACTCCACATATAAATAATAATATACAGTGTTTTTCTTTCTTACTTCACTAAGCAGAATAACCATATATGCATATATATGTATATATATACATATATATATGTGTGTGTGTGTGTGTGTGTGTGTGTGTGTGTGTGTGTGTGTATCATGTCTCCTTTATCCATGCACCTGTTGATGAACACTTACGCTGTTTCTGTATCTTGGCTATTGTAAATAATGTATGAACATTGAGGTCCATGTATCTCTTTCAGTTAGTGTTTCTGTTTTATGGAAACCTTATTTTAAATGGCAGCAGGAGGCCAGAAATGGGAGCTACCATGCTCTACCTCAACTGAAGATCCAACAGGAAGAAATAAATACCTTGTCCTGCAACAAAAAGAAGGTTCTACTTCACTACTCAGCAGAAGGAAAAACTTCTTGCCTGGCAACAGCCTAACCAATGAGAGACTGTCTCAACTCTTGAAGGAAAGAACAAGTTGTAATAAAATATGTTATGGCTCTATCTGTTTACATTTCAAAACCAAGTAAACTATAATGGAGCCAATGAGAATTGGTTCCAAGACATGCCATTTATACTTAAACCCAGAGATACTCAAATCCCACAGTCTGTCCTCCTCTCTCTCCATATCTTTTGATTCTACATCCCAGGGCTCAGCCAACCTGAAAGAGATTTTAAGTATAGCACTGTACAATGTGCTGTTGGTTAAAATCCATGAATGTATTAATAGAACAGATGACAGGGAAGACCAATTTTATAATACAGCTGACCTTTGAAAAACATGGGTTTGAACTGTGTGAGCACACTTACAAGTAGATTGTTTTTCAAAAGATATACTCCTATGGCTACAGTTGGCTGGATCCCTAGTTGTGAAATCCCTGGATAGGAAGCACAGACTATGTATTTTAAGCCTCCAAGGATTTTGGTAACCAAAGCAGGTATGGAACCAATACCTAGACAATACAGAGGGATGACTGTATAATATATTGTAAAGATACATATATGTGTGGAAGAACTAGAGAGAAAATAAAGAGAATTGTTAACAAAATCCAGGATAGGACTTCCCTGGTGGTCCAGTGGGTAAGGACACCGCCTTGCAGGGCAAGGGGCGCTGGTTTGATCCCTGGCCTGGGAAGATCCCACGTGCCACAGATCGGCTGGACCGATGTGTCCAATTACCCAGCCGAAGCTCTGGAGAGCATGCGCCCTGAGCCGGTGCTCAATGACAACAGAGGCCACTGCAATGGGAGGCCCACACGTGCCAAAGAACAGACGGATGAAAACAGATACATGAAAGACCAACATAAGTGGCCCACCCGCCCCTCTCCCTCCCTATCCCACCCCACCCTCCCGCACCCCCAAAAAAAAAAATTCAGGATAGAGGTTTCTTAGGAGACGGGGGACATGCCATCAGCATCTTTAAAGATGTTAGTGATTCCTAAACCTTAAACTCGCTTGTGCATACAAGAACATCACTTCATTATTATCTTTTAAACAATATATATAAGTCCTCTAAATTCTTCTGTTGCATAAAATAGAATATATGTATGCTATATTTCACAATTTAAAAATTACAAGATTTATAAGAGTCTCTTGTCTTGGTCTAGGTGTTGGTGGCATGGTCCAAGTTTGTGGGGAGCACAATACACAGTCAGATTGATAATATATCTTTGAGGCAAAAAGGACAGGACTTTGTGACTGCATTGGGTGCCTTTATACTTAAACCCAGAGATACTCAAATCCCACAGTCTGTCCTCCTCTCTCTCCATATCTTTTGATTCTACATCCCAGGGCTCAGCCAACCTGAAAGAGATTTTAAGTATAGCACTGTACAATGTGCTGTTGGTTAAAATCCATGAATGTATTAATAGAACAGATGACAGGGAAGACCAATTTTATAATACAGCTGACCTTTGAAAAACATGGGTTTGAACTGTGTGAGCACACTTACAAGTAGATTGTTTTTCAAAAGATATACTCCTATGGCTACAGTTGGCTGGATCCCTAGTTGTGAAATCCCTGGATAGGAAGCACAGACTATGTATTTTAAGCCTCCAAGGATTTTGGTAACCAAAGCAGGTATGGAACCAATACCTAGACAATACAGAGGGATGACTGTATAATATATTGTAAAGATACATATATGTGTGGAAGAACTAGAGAGAAAATAAAGAGAATTGTTAACAAAATCCAGGATAGGACTTCCCTGGTGGTCCAGTGGGTAAGGACACCGCCTTGCAGGGCAAGGGGCGCTGGTTTGATCCCTGGCCTGGGAAGATCCCACGTGCCACAGATCGGCTGGACCGATGTGTCCAATTACCCAGCCGAAGCTCTGGAGAGCATGCGCCCTGAGCCGGTGCTCAATGACAACAGAGGCCACTGCAATGGGAGGCCCACACGTGCCAAAGAACAGACGGATGAAAACAGATACATGAAAGACCAACATAAGTGGCCCACCCGCCCCTCTCCCTCCCTATCCCACCCCACCCTCCCGCACCCCCAAAAAAAAAAATTCAGGATAGAGGTTTCTTAGGAGACGGGGCACATGCCATCAGCATCTTTAAAGATGTTAGTGATTCCTAAACCTTAAACTCGCTTGTGCATACAAGAACATCACTTCATTATTATCTTTTAAACAATATATATAAGTCCTCTAAATTCTTCTGTTGCATAAAATAGAATATATGTATGCTATATTTCACAATTTAAAAATTACAAGATTTATAAGAGTCTCTTGTCTTGGTCTAGGTGTTGGTGGCATGGTCCAAGTTTGTGGGGAGCACAATACACAGTCAGATTGATAATATATCTTTGAGGCAAAAAGGACAGGACTTTGTGACTGCATGTGGGTGTCGGGGGTGAGTGTCAAGGATGTCTCCTGAGGATCTGGCATGAAGACTAAGGTGACACAGCATAAGGCATTATTTCGTAAAATGAGATGACTTGAGTGAAGTAAGACAGAACTTGGTCCTGAGTAAGTTCGTGGTGCCTGTGAGATACCTGAGGAGATGGCTTTAGGAAACTGAGTGGGCAGGTCTTCTTCAGTAGACAGACAGAGACTAGAGTACTCAATTGAGAGTCATTAATATGAAGATGACATTTCATGCTGTGGGAGTGTCTGGGCTCCTAGGGCACTGAGCACAGAGGAAGGCTGCCTTATGTGTGGCAAATGCCTTGGTCTCAGAGTCAAATATATCCTCTGCCAAAATGACTTGTGAGAATTACTAAATACTCTCTGGCTTAATAGCTTCATTACATGAAGACAAATACAACTGAGACACAAGGCACAGTCCTAGCACATAGTTGGTGCTTAATAAAAGGTAGGCCTTAACTAATATTATTATATCATCAAGATCACAGAAAATGTTGAACCAATGAGTGGGAAGAAAGACTCGATGGTGGTGGTGGCTTAGTCGCTTAGTTGTGTCCAACTCTTTGTGATCCCATGAATTATACCCCTATCAGGCTCCTCTGTCCATGAGATTTCCCAGGCAAGGATCCTGGAGCGGATTGCCATTTCATTCTCCAAGGGACCATCCCAACCCAGGGATCGAACCTGCCTCTCTTACATTGACAAGTAGATTCTTTACCACTGAGCTACCTGGAAAATCTAGAAGATCTGATAAAGGGTTATTTTTCAATTCTGCCCTTTTCATTCTTGCTGAGGAGAAATATCCATGCTTTCACCAAAACTGTATTTTTTATTCCCAGCCTAAGGCAAGTGGAAAGCAGTGGAGAGAAACCAAGGAAGAAGGAAGGAGGGAGGGAACACTGATTTACCAGATTATACTGCATTTTAACACAACATAAATCTCACAGAATTTGTTTCCTGCCTATTAGCATCACATCCTGCTCTGTCTCTGAGTAGGCTGCCCAAGTCCCTAAATGTATCTGAACCATGCATAAACTTCATGTTCTCTTCCTCTTTTCTTTACTTTTCATTGAGCTCATCCACCCACATCATTTTCTCTTGATGAAAGTCACCATGCTCATCTAGAAAAAAAACATTAAGCTCTCAGTTTTGTCTGTCACTGGGAAACATTTTCAGAAATTTGGTATGAAGATTGCTGAAGAAAAACAAATTGTTCTCTCCTATCTGCCAGAATGATTGTTGCTATTCCAAATTTAATGAAAGATTGCCATCAGGTGTCTAAATGCTTTAGTGACCCAAAGGTCAGAGGATGGCTTTATCTGTTGTTGCAAAACCTAATGCAAATTACAGACTCCCAAAGCCAAGGGAGGGAGAGTAAACAACAGATACCAAGGGGAAACTCCTTCTCCTTTGTCTTGTCCATATTTTCATGCAAATTTTCAAATATATCCTCTGCCAAAATGACTTGTGAGAATTACTAAATACTCTCTGGCTTAATAGCTTCATTACATGAAGACAAATACAACTGAGACACAAGGCACAGTCCTAGCACATAGTTGGTGCTTAATAAAAGGTAGGCCTTAACTAATATTATTATATCATCAAGATCACAGAAAATGTTGAACCAATGAGTGGGAAGAAAGACTCGATGGTGGTGGTGGCTTAGTCGCTTAGTTGTGTCCAACTCTTTGTGATCCCATGAATTATACCCCTATCAGGCTCCTCTGTCCATGAGATTTCCCAGGCAAGGATCCTGGAGCGGATTGCCATTTCATTCTCCAAGGGACCATCCCAACCCAGGGATCGAACCTGCCTCTCTTACATTGACAAGTAGATTCTTTACCACTGAGCTACCTGGAAAATCTAGAAGATCTGATAAAGGGTTATTTTTCAATTCTGCCCTTTTCATTCTTGCTGAGGAGAAATATCCATGCTTTCACCAAAACTGTATTTTTTATTCCCAGCCTAAGGCAAGTGGAAAGCAGTGGAGAGAAACCAAGGAAGAAGGAAGGAGGGAGGGAACACTGATTTACCAGATTATACTGCATTTTAACACAACATAAATCTCACAGAATTTGTTTCCTGCCTATTAGCATCACATCCTGCTCTGTCTCTGAGTAGGCTGCCCAAGTCCCTAAATGTATCTGAACCATGCATAAACTTCATGTTCTCTTCCTCTTTTCTTTACTTTTCATTGAGCTCATCCACCCACATCATTTTCTCTTGATGAAAGTCACCATGCTCATCTAGAAAAAAAACATTAAGCTCTCAGTTTTGTCTGTCACTGGGAAACATTTTCAGAAATTTGGTATGAAGATTGCTGAAGAAAAACAAATTGTTCTCTCCTATCTGCCAGAATGATTGTTGCTATTCCAAATTTAATGAAAGATTGCCATCAGGTGTCTAAATGCTTTAGTGACCCAAAGGTCAGAGGATGGCTTTATCTGTTGTTGCAAAACCTAATGCAAATTACAGACTCCCAAAGCCAAGGGAGGGAGAGTAAACAACAGATACCAAGGGGAAACTCCTTCTCCTTTGTCTTGTCCATATTTTCATGCAAATTTTCAAAACATTAATAATATAAGACAGTTTCTATGAAAAATGTGAAATTAAAAGCTTACCTTTTTTAAAGCTCACTGCAATGTGTCACAGTTCTGAAATCTAAATATTTTCTAAATTTGTCATTATTAGGAATGATCTCTTTAGTTGTAGATATAAATTAACTAAAAACATCATTCCTTCTGAGTGAAATGATATAAAATATTGAACTGATTTTAACTCTCAAGAAACTGCAATGGCCTACTTCAGTTTCAAACATGGTAATTCATTCATTTAAGCAACCATTATTTAATAAGCAACTAAACTCAGTTCTACGGACTGTTCTAGCCTCCAGGGAGAAGCAATAGAACCCAACAGACAGGTTCTCTATACTCTTAAAGAGTTTGCATTATAATTGGGAGGGGGGAGGAAGTTGAAGTAGGAAAGACTGACAGTAAGTATAAACAAACAATCAGTTCAATTACAGAGCATCAGGAGTGCTTTGAGACAAAAAAAAACAGAATGGGGACTGAAAGTCCCCAGGGGATGGAGTGTTCAGGAAAAGGGGCAACCCCTCTAAATAATGCCAGAAGGATGGGAATGAGCCATTCAGGTAATGATACCCATGAGGAAATACTCAGCCAGGCAGTGAGATTTGTAAATGCAAAGGCTCTGGCTGGGAGGGCAGAAGTCATTCAGTGGATGGGGTTTGTAAAGGAAAGACATGAATCTAAGAGTGCATCTCCAAAGCCTTATGGGCAGTGAGAAGGTCCTATTCAAAAACCAAGGGCTTCCCCTGGTGGTCCAGTGGGTAAGGACACCGCCTTGCAGTGCAAGGGGCGTTCGATCCTGGCCCCTGGGAAGATCCACGTGTCACTGGGAAACATTTTCAGAAAGTATGAAGATTGCTGAAGAAAAACAAATTGTTCTCTCCTATCTGCCAGAATGATTGTTGCTATTCCAAATTTAATGAAAGATTGCCATCAGGTGTCTAAATGCTTTAGTGACCCAAAGGTCAGAGGATGGCTTTATCTGTTGTTGCAAAACCTAATGCAAATTACAGACTCCCAAAGCCAAGGGAGGGAGAGTAAACAACAGATACCAAGGGGAAACTCCTTCTCCTTTGTCTTGTCCATATTTTCATGCAAATTTT
This sequence comes from Tragulus kanchil, assembly GCA_022376925.1. NCBI lineage: Eukaryota > Metazoa > Chordata > Mammalia > Artiodactyla > Tragulidae > Tragulus > Tragulus kanchil. The sequence goes on along the minus strand of JAIOJX010000025.1, from coordinate 102,541,756 downwards.
CAAAACATTAATAATATAAGACAGTTTCTATGAAAAATGTGAAATTAAAAGCTTACCTTTTTTAAAGCTCACTGCAATGTGTCACAGTTCTGAAATCTAAATATTTTCTAAATTTGTCATTATTAGGAATGATCTCTTTAGTTGTAGATATAAATTAACTAAAAACATCATTCCTTCTGAGTGAAATGATATAAAATATTGAACTGATTTTAACTCTCAAGAAACTGCAATGGCCTACTTCAGTTTCAAACATGGTAATTCATTCATTTAAGCAACCATTATTTAATAAGCAACTAAACTCAGTTCTACGGACTGTTCTAGCCTCCAGGGAGAAGCAATAGAACCCAACAGACAGGTTCTCTATACTCTTAAAGAGTTTGCATTATAATTGGGAGGGGGGAGGAAGTTGAAGTAGGAAAGACTGACAGTAAGTATAAACAAACAATCAGTTCAATTACAGAGCATCAGGAGTGCTTTGAGACAAAAATAAACAGAATGGGGACTGAAAGTCCCCAGGGGATGGAGTGTTCAGGAAAAGGGGCAACCCCTCTAAATAATGCCAGAAGGATGGGAATGAGCCATTCAGGTAATGATACCCATGAGGAAATACTCAGCCAGGCAGTGAGATTTGTAAATGCAAAGGCTCTGGCTGGGAGGGCAGAAGTCATTCAGTGGATGGGGTTTGTAAAGGAAAGACATGAATCTAAGAGTGCATCTCCAAAGCCTTATGGGCAGTGAGAAGGTCCTATTCAAAAACCAAGGGCTTCCCCTGGTGGTCCAGTGGGTAAGGACACCGCCTTGCAGTGCAAGGGGCGCCGGTTCGATCCCTGGCTTGGGAAGATCCCACGTGCTGCAGAGCAGCTGAACCGATGTGTCCAATTACCAAGCCGGAGCTCTGGTGCGCGTGTGCCCAGAGCCGGCGCTCTGCGACGACAGGGGCCACCGCGACGGGAGGCCCACAGGAGCCAAAGAACAAAGACGGATGAAAATAGAGAAATGAAAGACCAATAGAAGTGGGCCACCCATCCCGCTCCCTCCCCACCCCACCCCCCAAAAGATAAATAAATAAAATTTTTAAAAAAACCAAAAAACAAAAAAGCCAATCCAGTGTCTTTGGACCCAGGATTCTAACTACTGACCTAAACCAATAAAATAGCCTGTTATTTTCACCAGCAAAATGAGTTTACTCAGCAACAGCAAAGAATTGCAATTGAGGATATGCAATCTATGGCAAACCACAGGCAAGTCTGGAGAAAAAAAGGAGAGGACCATGCTTTACAGAGGAGAAAGGGGAGTTGAGAAAGGTCATTATAAACAGTTCACTGGAGGAAACTGGGAGTGTGCAGTGACTTTTCAATGACTGAGTTGTGACAGTCCCTCCTTGGCCAGGGTGTTGCCAAGCAAGGAAAACTCTTCCTTCCTTCTGCTGAGTTGTAACGTTCTTTCTGTTAGAGATGCAAGATATATCTCTTCCTGTTGGGTTTGTAATTGAGGTGGTATGGTAGGCTCCCTATTATGGCCTCCTGCTTCCAATTTAAATACGGTTTCTGTGAAACAAAAGCACTAATTGGAAAAAATACATATATCCCAAGTATCCTAATGTCCATTGCAGCATTATTTATAATAGCCAAGATACAGAAACAACCCCTAACTGTCCATCAACAGATGTATATATGCAATGGAATATATGTATATTCATGTATATATGCAATGGAACACTACTCAGTCATTAAAATGAACGAAATTTTGCTATTTGTAATAACACGGATAGAGAGTATTATTCTTAGTGAAATAAGTCAAAGACAAATATCATATATTATCACTTATATACAGAATCTGAAAAATAAAAGAACGAATATAACAAAATCAAAACTTACTCATAGGTATAGAGAGCCAACTAGTGGCTACCAGTGAGAAGAGAAAAGGGGGAGATAAGGGATTAAGAGGTACAGAATACCATGTATAGAATAAATGAGCTGCAAGGATATATTGTACAATCCATGGAATATAGCCAATATTTTATAATAATTTTAAATGGAGTATAATCTAAAACTATTGAATCACTATGTTGTATATCTGAAACTAATATATTATAAATTTTCTTAACATGGAGTTTCTAATTTCATTTACCACCCATCCCGCTCCCTCCACACCCCACCCCCCAAAAGATAAATAAATAAAATTTTTAAAAAAACCAAAAAACAAAAAAGCCAATCCAGTGTCTTTGGACCCAGGATTCTAACTACTGACCTAAACCAATAAAATAGCCTGTTATTTTCACCAGCAAAATGAGTTTACTCAGCAACAGCAAAGAATTGCAATTGAGGATATGCAATCTATGGCAAACCACAGGCAAGTCTGGAGAAAAAAAGGAGAGGACCATGCTTTACAGAGGAGAAAGGGGAGTTGAGAAAGGTCATTATAAACAGTTCACTGGAGGAAACTGGGAGTGTGCAGTGACTTTTCAATGACTGAGTTGTGACAGTCCCTCCTTGGCCAGGGTGTTGCCAAGCAAGGAAAACTCTTCCTTCCTTCTGCTGAGTTGTAACGTTCTTTCTGTTAGAGATGCAAGATATATCTCTTCCTGTTGGGTTTGTAATTGAGGTGGTATGGTAGGCTCCCTATTATGGCCTCCTGCTTCCAATTTAAATACGGTTTCTGTGAAACAAAAGCACTAATTGGAAAAAATACATATATCCCAAGTATCCTAATGTCCATTGCAGCATTATTTATAATAGCCAAGATACAGAAACAACCCCTAACTGTCCATCAACAGATGTATATATGCAATGGAATATATGTATATTCATGTATATATGCAATGGAACACTACTCAGTCATTAAAATGAACGAAATTTTGCTATTTGTAATAACACGGATAGAGAGTATTATTCTTAGTGAAATAAGTCAAAGACAAATATCATATATTATCACTTATATACAGAATCTGAAAAATAAAAGAACGAATATAACAAAATCAAAACTTACTCATAGGTATAGAGAGCCAACTAGTGGCTACCAGTGAGAAGAGAAAAGGGGGAGATAAGGGATTAAGAGGTACAGAATACCATGTATAGAATAAATGAGCTGCAAGGATATATTGTACAATCCATGGAATATAGCCAATATTTTATAATAATTTTAAATGGAGTATAATCTAAAACTATTGAATCACTATGTTGTATATCTGAAACTAATATATTATAAATCTTCTGTACTTCAATTTTTTACATTGCAAATAAATACATAAGATTTCTGTTTCTTAATTTTCATATTACCCACGTGTGAGCAATCTGAAGAGTAAGCTACTACAAATCTGGTGAGTTTTGATTTCTCCTTTTTTGTTGGCTCTGTCCGATGACTGATTGGGTTTAACTAAGCTATGTTTTACAAATTCCACCCAAAGTTCCTGGCCTAATTTAGGCCTTCACCGTTTTTCACCTGACCCATTGAAGAAGCCCTGAGCTCTGGAGTCCTGCTGTTACCCTCTTCTCCTGCAGCCTGAAGTTTTTCTACTCTGTTGCAAAGTTAGCTTGATAAGGTATCTCTGACCAGGTTACTCAGCCTTAGACAACCTCAGAAGCTCCCAGCTGTTCAGACAGCTGGACACACAATGGAAACTCTCTCACAGCCTAACCCCAATTTGCATTTCCTGTTCCACCTCTTGTATTAGTTTCCTGGAGTAACAAAGAACCCTAACAAAGAACCATACATGGGGTGGCTCTAACAACAAATTTTATTGTCCCACAGTTCTGTTGACAGAGTGGTTCCTTTTGACGGCAGTGGGAGAAGGATCTGTTACAACCTGCTTCCTTGGCTTAGAGCTGGCTGTCTTCTCCCTATGTTTCTTTACATCACTTTTTCTCTATGTGTGTCTGTGTCCAAGTCTCTTCTTAGAAGGACACCAGTCACACTGCCCTATGGCCCAACCTAACGAACTTGTTTTAACGTGGTTACTTCTGTAAAGACTAGCTCCAAGTAAAGTCACTTTCTAAGGAGCTGGGGGTTACAACTTCTGCATACAAATCTGGGGGAAGACACAATTCAACCTGTAACACCTCCCATCTCCCATGCAATATTTTTTCATCCCATGCTTTGATCCCATTTAACATTCAGGTCCCCAAATAATCCTATATTCTTTGACACCTCCAGGGGTCTTTTTTTTTTTTTTTTTTTTAAATGGCTCATTGTGTTTGACATTTTTTTTTTTAAGATTTATTTATTTATTTATTTATTTTGGGTGGGGGTCGGGTTGGGGAGGGAGGGGAGCGGGTGGACCACTTCTATTTTTCATTTCTCTATTTTCATCCGTCTTTGTTCTTTGGCTCCTGCGGGCCTCCCATCGCGGTGGCGTCTGTTGTCCCAGAGCACCGGCTCTGGGCGCATGCGCTCCAGAGCTCCGGCTTGGTAGTTGGACACATCAGTCCAGCCGCTCCGCGGCACGTGGGATCTTCCCAAGCCAGGGATTGAACCGGCGCCCCTTGCACTGCAAGGCGGTGTCCTTACCCACTGGACCACCAGGGGAAGCCCTCCAGGGGTCTCTTGACTCTTTTCTCTACATATTATGTCTTATTCAATGTGGTGAAATTTTGCTTACCAAGAAAAAACAATCTCAAAAGTTACGACCGCTATAAAGTCCCTTATCTTCCCCCAATACAAACATTTCTACAATTGGGAGAAATGGCCTCTCCCCCTTGTGTTTTTGTGCCAGTTGGTGTACAGCCAGACATGACTTGTGATGCACTGTATTAATTAGTCTGGGGTATATCCATCTCCACAGGTAGATGGTATAGTGAGCTGCTCCATGCCCTACATGTAATAAATCATCAATAAATGCTTAATGGACCACACTGCATGGCATTGCTTTTACTCTTACTCCCTTGGTTTTCTTTTTAGAAACATTTTTGTTGGAAACTTTTGACAGTGACAAATGGCATTATCAAAATAATGATGGAGACAGTGTGATGGATCATGCAGTCAGACTCTACAGTTTCTCTTATATATGAGGCATTGACCAGCTGTGTGATTGAAAGAAAATAAAAGTATCATCCATTGGATGAGTGGTTGGACTTGATGATCTTTAAGCTCTCTTCTACCTCTTACATATTATGATAGAATTTTCAGTTGGATTTGAATAGCTGTTTAATTACTAACCCATCCCAAACCTCCCATAAACAATACTTCATTGCCTAGCATTCAAATATTCAGTGATTAATAATCCAAAGCATTAATCAATGAATAAAGATGCCCCGTGGTCAAATGAGTTTGATTAAAGCTATATTCTAAATCTCCATCTTGAAAATGACAGTGACGTCAACATATTAAAGACTCTGAAAAATCCAGTAGCAAAGAAGACTTTGTAAATATTTTTCAACTTTTTTCCCATGGATTTAATTATATAACATTATATATAAATATATATAAGCAATAAAAATTTATAAAATGTTTATTTGCATATAAACATAAACATGTATCTACATGTAGTATAAAATGCTGTATGTAAATGTTTTGTATGTAAGTACAGGCATAAATGAAGATAGATAGTAATATTGCAAATAGGCATTTCATCTCAAGAAATTTGTGTTCTGTGAAACCAACTTTAGGAAAAGTGAACACATTCACTGACTTTAATAACAAAAAAGATTGTTTTATTAGAAGTGGCCATTTATATTTCTTTTTAATACTGTATGCTTGTAGTTTTCTGTGCTCTACACACACATGGATTCAAGGGAGTAACACAAAACTCATTTCTCCAGTAATTCCTTCCTAAGGATATAGCAGCAAGAGTCCTGAACTTCTGAAGACAAGATAAAACTGGTGATTATAATTTCAAGATAAAATTGTTAGCACTTTAGGTAACAGATTCTCATAATATTTGCTCAGCAGACATGATTTTGGAAGAGCTTTACATTAGATCTTTGACTCATGAGGATTTTGCAAATGATGATTGTGATAATCAATTTTATGTGTCAATTTGGCTGGCTCTAGCCCCAGGTTATTCAATCAGATACTAATCTAGGTGATGCTCTGAAAGTATTTTGTAGATGAGGTAGAAATCCATAATCACTTGACTTTAAGTTAGAGACTTGGTCTTAAATAATCTGGGTGGACCTGACTTAGTCCATTGAAAGGTTTCAACTGCAGCTGAGGCCTCCCTGATGAAGTACAAGTTCTACGTGTGTCACCAGCTTCCACTTGAGCCCACGGATTCCAGCAGGCCCTTCCTGATGGCCCATCTTATGGAACTGAGCTTGCCTAGACAGTTCCCACAACTGCATAAGCCAGTTATTTGCAATAAATCTTTTAATCTGTATCTCCTACTGGTTCTGCTTCTCTGACTAAGCACTGATCGATATCAAGGTAACGTGTCTTCTGTGGCTACCACCCTACACTTCACCTTTTTTGATCAGGAGACTTTGAAGGGCAGGGAGCAAGTTTCCTTCATCTCAATGACCCCAGTACCCATGGGACGTGGCAGACTAGAGCTCAGTAAATGTACACTGAAAGAAATAATTAATCAACATAGGCCAAACCCATCACAAAGACACATTTAAATAGGCTTTTCTGTGCCTCTGTGTGGAAAACCACTAGTATTGCATATAAACATAAACATGTATCTACATGTAGTATAAAATGCTGTATGTAAATGTTTTGTATGTAAGTACAGGCATAAATGAAGATAGATAGTAATATTGCAAATAGGCATTTCATCTCAAGAAATTTGTGTTCTGTGAAACCAACTTTAGGAAAAGTGAACACATTCACTGACTTTAATAACAAAAAAGATTGTTTTATTAGAAGTGGCCATTTATATTTCTTTTTAATACTGTATGCTTGTAGTTTTCTGTGCTCTACACACACATGGATTCAAGGGAGTAACACAAAACTCATTTCTCCAGTAATTCCTTCCTAAGGATATAGCAGCAAGAGTCCTGAACTTCTGAAGACAAGATAAAACTGGTGATTATAATTTCAAGATAAAATTGTTAGCACTTTAGGTAACAGATTCTCATAATATTTGCTCAGCAGACATGATTTTGGAAGAGCTTTACATTAGATCTTTGACTCATGAGGATTTTGCAAATGATGATTGTGATAATCAATTTTATGTGTCAATTTGGCTGGCTCTAGCCCCAGGTTATTCAATCAGATACTAATCTAGGTGATGCTCTGAAAGTATTTTGTAGATGAGGTAGAAATCCATAATCACTTGACTTTAAGTTAGAGACTTGGTCTTAAATAATCTGGGTGGACCTGACTTAGTCCATTGAAAGGTTTCAACTGCAGCTGAGGCCTCCCTGATGAAGTACAAGTTCTACGTGTGTCACCAGCTTCCACTTGAGCCCACGGATTCCAGCAGGCCCTTCCTGATGGCCCATCTTATGGAACTGAGCTTGCCTAGACAGTTCCCACAACTGCATAAGCCAGTTATTTGCAATAAATCTTTTAATCTGTATCTCCTACTGGTTCTGCTTCTCTGACTAAGCACTGATCGATATCAAGGTAACGTGTCTTCTGTGGCTACCACCCTACACTTCACCTTTTTTGATCAGGAGACTTTGAAGGGCAGGGAGCAAGTTTCCTTCATCTCAATGACCCCAGTACCCATGGGACGTGGCAGACTAGAGCTCAGTAAATGTACACTGAAAGAAATAATTAATCAACATAGGCCAAACCCATCACAAAGACACATTTAAATAGGCTTTTCTGTGCCTCTGTGTGGTTTTATAATAACCCACTAAGGTCATATTTTTATGGTTTTGCTGATAAAGGAAAATAATTCTATTTTTCTCTATCCTTCTGTGGAATGAAAGGAAAATATAGAAGCACTATAAACACAAGCCTCAGCTAATTATTAGGGAAATTACATGGAGCAAGAACAACAAACAAAACAGTTTCAAGGATAATAACACTGTGACACTTTATATAACTATATACTTTTGTAACAGAAAGGTTTTTTTCCAACAGTATGATAAAAATCCATAATTCTGTAAATAAGACTAATTTCTTATCACAGTCTAAAATGCAGGTGTATCACAAGGCAAAAGCCTGGAGTTTCACTGGGGTTGGTTGGTAATAAAAAAGAAAACTAGCATAATATTCATTGAATGTGCATGTGATAGATGCTGTCCTGGACTGGTTTGCATTCCCAACAAAAATATCCTCCCTTGACAAGAGGTCAAGTGATTATGATAAAGTGAAATGGGCTTATGAATGTGCAGAGGACGTATGTGTGAAGGTGTGGAAGATAAATAAATGCTACTTATTCAAGAGAAGAGAAATGAGGAAAATAATTCACAGTAGAATTTTACTATATGCCAGCCTTGGAAATATTGAGAGAAATGAAGCAAATTATGCATTTAACCCATATAATATTTATAATCCCATGAGACAGGTTTTGTTTGTGATATTTCACAGATGAGGCTCAGAGAAGTTGAATAATTAGGTCAATAACCAGTTAGTTAAGTAAAACTTGAATTCAGGGCTCTGAGGCTGGCCCATCTTATGGAACTGAGCTTCTAGACAGTTCCCACAACTGCATAAGCCAGTTATTTGCAATAAATCTTTTAATCTGTATCTCCTACTGGTTCTGCTTCTCTGACTAAGCACTGATCGATATCAAGGTAACGTGTCTTCTGTGGCTACCACCCTACACTTCACCTTTTTTGATCAGGAGACTTTGAAGGGCAGGGAGCAAGTTTCCTTCATCTCAATGACCCCAGTACCCATGGGACGTGGCAGACTAGAGCTCAGTAAATGTACACTGAAAGAAATAATTAATCAACATAGGCCAAACCCATCACAAAGACACATTTAAATAGGCTTTTCTGTGCCTCTGTGTGGTTTTATAATAACCCACTAAGGTCATATTTTTATGGTTTTGCTGATAAAGGAAAATAATTCTATTTTTCTCTATCCTTCTGTGGAATGAAAGGAAAATATAGAAGCACTATAAACACAAGCCTCAGCTAATTATTAGGGAAATTACATGGAGCAAGAACAACAAACAAAACAGTTTCAAGGATAATAACACTGTGACACTTTATATAACTATATACTTTTGTAACAGAAAGGTTTTTTTCCAACAGTATGATAAAAATCCATAATTCTGTAAATAAGACTAATTTCTTATCACAGTCTAAAATGCAGGTGTATCACAAGGCAAAAGCCTGGAGTTTCACTGGGGTTGGTTGGTAATAAAAAAGAAAACTAGCATAATATTCATTGAATGTGCATGTGATAGATGCTGTCCTGGACTGGTTTGCATTCCCAACAAAAATATCCTCCCTTGACAAGAGGTCAAGTGATTATGATAAAGTGAAATGGGCTTATGAATGTGCAGAGGACGTATGTGTGAAGGTGTGGAAGATAAATAAATGCTACTTATTCAAGAGAAGAGAAATGAGGAAAATAATTCACAGTAGAATTTTACTATATGCCAGCCTTGGAAATATTGAGAGAGAATGAAGCAAATTATGCATTTAACCCATATAATATTTATAATCCCATGAGACAGGTTTTGTTTGTGATATTTCACAGATGAGGCTCAGAGAAGTTGAATAATTAGGTCAATAACCAGTTAGTTAAGTAAAACTTGAATTCAGGGCTCTGAGGCTGATATTTTTCACTACATAAATATTTTCCTTGCATTTTATCACATTTTATACCTGATAAACTTTTTAATATATGTTTGGGTTGCATTGTCATGCGTGCTCAGCCACTTCAGTTGTGTTTGACTCTTCGTGATCTCCTAAACCATAGCCCACCAGGGTCCTCTGTCCATGGGATTCTCCGGGCAAGAATACTGGAGTGGATGCCCTCCTTAAGGGCATATTCTGAACCCAGGGATCGGACCTGCATCTCCTGCATCTCCTCCATTGAAAGGAGATTCTTTTTACCACTGAGCCACTAGGGAAGCTGGGTTAGAGGTCATAAATAATCATACCTATTTCTCATGCCCATTTCCTAAGAAAGGAGGAGAAAAATAAGACAGATGGAGAACAAGTATTCCTTTTATTATAGGTAAAAGTGGAAGAGAGAAACCAGCTTAAGTAGGCATCCGTGTTAGGGCTTCCCAATACTGACCCCCAAATCTGGACCTTTGGAAGACCACCTGAGGGAGGATGTAGACATGCAGATCAGATACTGTTACTCAGAATTTTTGAGTAACAGTGTTTCAAAAAGCCTTCTTCCTTATCCACAGGAGATTCAGAACTCCAGACCACCCTTTAGAAATCAGGCTTAGCCCCTGACTCACACATGTGCTAGCCAAATGGAAGAGCAAAGCAGAAAGAATCACACTGTTGATAAGTAGATCCAAAGGGAGAAACCAGAAATGAATTCAGCTCTGCATCTTCGCCCTCTGTTCAATCTCAGCAGTCAGAGAATCACACTTCTCCATAGGAGAGAAGTGAGTAAATGAAAGAGAAAATTCAGAAGTATACCTTTTAAAATGTTCCCTCTGGCAAGTGTGGTAAAACCCCCCTCCACCAGCACTCCGCCTTGCTAGTTACAGAAATGTAAGGAGTGAGAATGGAAGCACTTTCTAATATCTTTCAACCATGTCAATCAGAATGTAGCTACTTTCTGGATACAGATAAGGGAGGAGTGGAAGAGTAGCATTTTATTTGGGACAATCTTACTTCCACTTTTATGAGCTGGTTCCCCTTATCACAGCTTCTTTGGAAGAGCAGGAGGACAGCTAAGCATTTCCTTAGAGAAAGCTCTGAAATTATTTTCAAAAACTGATTAAACACCAAGACCAAGTCCCACCCATGGCTGCAAATTCATTTCTTGATCTATTTACCATACAAAATTTTGCCTAGTAAATTATTCTACATGGCTTCCCAGAGCCATACAAAGTGTATCAGTTTCCTAAGGCTGCCAAAACAAGTTACCATAGATTTGGTGACAATAGAAATTTCTCTTCTCAAAATTCTAAAGGCTAGGAGTCTGAAATCAGTCAGAGCCATGCTCTGGCTGAAACCCATGCAGCGAACCCTTCTTTGCTTCTTCTAGCTTCTGGTGTTTGCTAGCAAACTTTTAAGTCCCTTGACCTAAAGATGCTCAACTCCAATCATTCTCTCCATAATTACATAGCCTCCTTCTCTATTTGTGTGTTTGTGTCTTCACACAGTGATTTCTTTCCTGTAGTCTTTTTCTTCTTGTTATATGGACACCAGTCAGATTAAGTGCCTACCTTACTGCATTATACGCCCTCACCAGTCATATCTGTAGCAACCATATTTCCAAATAAGTTTGTGTTCTGAGTACTGAGAGTTATAACTTTAACACATATTTTGGAGGTACACAATTCAGCCCATGATACAAAGTCATCACATGGATACATAAAAGTACTAAGACTATACATCATCATCAACCTACCCAAGAGCTCCAGATTTGAATAAATATTTACATCCCCAGAGAAAAATGTAAGGCTTCTAGATTACATGTTCCTGCCTTTAAAACTAGTGTCTCAGGATAGCACAGTGTAAAAATCCTGAAATTAAGGTTCTAAATTGATTTCATTCTGCTTCCTTCTGTCAGAACACCTGCCTGTGATATGTGCTTCCGGGAGTCCTCCAGCACTAGCTGAAACGGAGGTGATTCCTCCGCTGAACTGTTCAAGACAAAGAATGGTTCTGTAGTTTCTTTTGTATTTTTCTCTCTCAAAAGTCTGAAGAGTTGTTAGGACACATGGATAATCACAATACCCCCAAGTCCACACAATTTAGAGAACAAGACAACCCCTGGTACCAAAAGAAAGGATAGTTCTCCTAGCTCAGTGTGGGTACCATCCTAGTAAAGGAGCAAGTCTCCTGGAAAGTGAAGACATCCAAGTGAAGTGAGTGGTAATATGGTTACTTTTATGTCTGATGCTTTCCAGAAGGTCCACTACGAATAGCTATATAAATGGAGGCCTTCATACCATTATCTAAACGTCCGAAAGTTACTGATCAAGTTAACAAACTATGAAATACAATATGTTCAATTTTCTACCTAGACAAAAATATGACCTGGAAGTCAAACTAAAATTTAGAATCCTGCAACATTTTGATATTCTTATTCTAACAATCATTTTAAGAGCATTAGACCCCAGGGCATCACCTTTACCCTGTACTCTGTGATCACAGAGCTCATCTCAGCAGCTCTCTCTACTTTCTTTACTTTTCGATTCTACCTCAGTTTCTCTACTGTTCCCAGAGTCACATACTTTGACTGAGTTCTGGGTCCAGGCTCACCTAAAATACCTGTAGTCTTTTCTTCTTGTTATATGGACACCAGTCAGATTAAGTGCCTACCTTACTGCATTATACGCCTCACCAGTCATATCTGTAGCAACCATATTTCCAAATAAGTTTGTGTTCTGAGTACTGAGAGTTATAACTTTAACACATATTTTGAGGTACACAATTCAGCCCATGATACAAAGTCATCACATGGATACATAAAAGTACTAAGACTATACATCATCATCAACCTACCCAAGAGCTCCAGATTTGAATAAATATTTACATCCCCAGAGAAAAATGTAAGGCTTCTAGATTACATGTTCCTGCCTTTAAAACTAGTGTCTCAGGATAGCACAGTGTAAAAATCCTGAAATTAAGGTTCTAAATTGATTTCATTCTGCTTCCTTCTGTCAGAACACCTGCCTGTGATATGTGCTTCCGGGAGTCCTCCAGCACTAGCTGAAACGGAGGTGATTCCTCCGCTGAACTGTTCAAGACAAAGAATGGTTCTGTAGTTTCTTTTGTATTTTTCTCTCTCAAAAGTCTGAAGAGTTGTTAGGACACATGGATAATCACAATACCCCCAAGTCCACACAATTTAGAGAACAAGACAACCCCTGGTACCAAAAGAAAGGATAGTTCTCCTAGCTCAGTGTGGGTACCATCCTAGTAAAGGAGCAAGTCTCCTGGAAAGTGAAGACATCCAAGTGAAGTGAGTGGTAATATGGTTACTTTTATGTCTGATGCTTTCCAGAAGGTCCACTACGAATAGCTATATAAATGGAGGCCTTCATACCATTATCTAAACGTCCGAAAGTTACTGATCAAGTTAACAAACTATGAAATACAATATGTTCAATTTTCTACCTAGACAAAAATATGACCTGGAAGTCAAACTAAAATTTAGAATCCTGCAACATTTTGATATTCTTATTCTAACAATCATTTTAAGAGCATTAGACCCCAGGGCATCACCTTTACCCTGTACTCTGTGATCACAGAGCTCATCTCAGCAGCTCTCTCTACTTTCTTTACTTTTTGATTCTACCTCAGTTTCTCTACTGTTCCCAGAGTCACATACTTTGACTGAGTTCTGGGTCCAGGCTCACCTAAAATACCTTCACTTGGGTTTATGTACTCACTCAGGTCTTTGCATTCTTTCCATGTTTACCGGCCTCCTGTGAGAAAACATTTCAGATAAAATTCATTCTTGGTAAACGTGTGGCCTTTGGATTTGTCATAATCTCATGCAAATGTTTCCCCTCCTTTGTCCATAGAAACGTTTCCCATGGATCAAGAACACCACTAAGCTCAATCTCTTTATCAATAAAGCACACTGTCCTTTCAGGATTGAAGCCAATGTCCAGACATCTAGAATAAAAACCATTGTCAGAAATTCCATAACAGACAAGTCTAGAACCAAACTGCGACAATGTGATGGGAGGATGGGGATAATTAATGACTCTAGGACTCTGTGAACAGTCCATGTGCAACCAAGATGTTGGTCCTCTAAAAATCCTACCATCAACCCTGAGAAAGAGAGAGAAGAGAAACAGAATTGGGGCAGCTAATTTATTATCCTTTCTACCTAGCAAAAACAACCTAAAGGTTCAAATCTAAAATAGTTTTTTTGTGTGTTCCAGTGGAACTTAGTCGGCCTTTGTATTTTCAAGCCCTGCTCTGAAGTTCTAGGTCAGAATTCCATAAAAGCAACAACAATAAAAATATTGTGACAAATGCTGATAGATAAAAAGTCAGCATGCTGTATATTGTTCATTTGCAGGCTCTATAAGAAGAAATATATATAGCCTTTTCCTTATAATCTAATCACTGCCTGAGTTAAGGCTGAAAGGTCAAAGTCTGTTTTAAAAGTCAGTTTATTCAATCCCCAAGTGACTAGGCTCAGCACATCCCTGGTGAGTTTTAACAAAAACAAAGATAAACAATTTTAAAACATTGTTCATTGTTCTCTCTGGTCCTTACTGTCACACACACACACACACACACACACACAAAAGAGGGATGGTTTCAATTCCTTCCAAAGATATTAAGAGAGGTTGAATAGTCAACGTTGTCCACTTACAAGATGACATTGGCTCTTGTGGTTTTACAGGTTAAAAAACCGTTAAAAAACCATGTGCCTTTGCATCACAAACTGAACCACACTGATTATATTGAGGATGAGCAAAGATCTACAGTGGTATTTTTAGCTATATAATAACAAATTAAGGCTTTTTCTTCCCTCAAGAATTATCCTGTGGGAAGGAGAATAGTTCTAAATGGTCGACCTTTTCGGTTCTGAGAATCTATGACTCTACAGTTATGAACTTCTTTGAAGCAAGACAATAAAAATTAGATTATATTAGCAAATTCCTTATGAGTAAGAGAAATCATTCAACTGGAAGAGTGGGCATGACACCATAAGCTAATCTTACATGTTTAGGATCAATGTAAATTAAAAACCATTGTCAGAAATTCCATAACAGACAAGTCTAGAACCAAACTGCGACAATGTGATGGGAGGATGGGGATAATTAATGACTCTAGGACTCTGTGAACAGTCCATGTGCAACCAAGATGTTGGTCCTCTAAAAATCCTACCATCAACCCTGAGAAAGAGAGAGAAGAGAAACAGAATTGGGGCAGCTAATTTATTATCCTTTCTACCTAGCAAAAACAACCTAAAGGTTCAAATCTAAAATAGTTTTTTTGTGTGTTCCAGTGGAACTTAGTCGGCCTTTGTATTTTCAAGCCCTGCTCTGAAGTTCTAGGTCAGAATTCCATAAAAGCAACAACAATAAAAATATTGTGACAAATGCTGATAGATAAAAAGTCAGCATGCTGTATATTGTTCATTTGCAGGCTCTATAAGAAGAAATATATATAGCCTTTTCCTTATAATCTAATCACTGCCTGAGTTAAGGCTGAAAGGTCAAAGTCTGTTTTAAAAGTCAGTTTATTCAATCCCCAAGTGACTAGGCTCAGCACATCCCTGGTGAGTTTTAACAAAAACAAAGATAAACAATTTTAAAACATTGTTCATTGTTCTCTCTGGTCCTTACTGTCACACACACACACACACACACACACACAAAAGAGGGATGGTTTCAATTCCTTCCAAAGATATTAAGAGAGGTTGAATAGTCAACGTTGTCCACTTACAAGATGACATTGGCTCTTGTGGTTTTACAGGTTAAAAAACCGTTAAAAAACCATGTGCCTTTGCATCACAAACTGAACCACACTGATTATATTGAGGATGAGCAAAGATCTACAGTGGTATTTTTAGCTATATAATAACAAATTAAGGCTTTTTCTTCCCTCAAGAATTATCCTGTGGGAAGGAGAATAGTTCTAAATGGTCGACCTTTTCGGTTCTGAGAATCTATGACTCTACAGTTATGAACTTCTTTGAAGCAAGACAATAAAAATTAGATTATATTAGCAAATTCCTTATGAGTAAGAGAAATCATTCAACTGGAAGAGTGGGCATGATCATGGAGAAGGAACATTTGGAATAGAACAGGTTGAATTGAAGTTTATACCCTTTGACTCATGTAACTATTTCTCTATAATTCAACTTATTTTGTTCAAAAGCCTCAATTATGACATTTTGGGCAGCAATAGATTCAGTCTGATTATCTCCAGGTCCATCCATGTTGCTGCAAATGGCATTATTCCATTCTTTTTAATGACTGTGTAATATTCCACTGTATAAATAGACTACATCTTCTTTAATCATTCATCTGTTCATGGACATTTAAGTTGCTCCCATATCTTGGCTGTTGTAAATCGTACTGCAATGAACATTAGGATGCAAGTATATTTTCAAATCATGGTTTTCTCTGGGTATATGCCTAGGAATGGGACTGCTGGGTCACATGGTAGCTCCATTTTAGTTTGTGAAGGAACCACCATCCTGTTCTCCATGGTGGCTGTATCAATTTGCATTCCCACCAGTAGTGTAGGAAGATTCCCTTTTCTCCACACCCTCTTCAGCATTTATTGTTTGTGGGTGGGAGGAAGGAACAGTTAAAAACTACTGTTTGACTTTAGTTTAGGTTCAGATTATACTCTGAAGAACCATGATTATAGAGTTTATTCAGCAGAAAAGGAGGAACTATTAAAATGTTTAGGTACATGATCAATGTAAATGAACGAAGCCGTGGACATAATGATCTGAAACAGTCCTCAGTAGGAACTCAGAATAGATTGACTTTGGGGTAAGAAAAATCATAATTTACAGATACAACGTTGTCCACTTACAAGATGACATTGGCTCTTGTGGTTTTACAGGTTAAAAAACCGTTAAAAAACCATGTGCCTTTGCATCACAAACTGAACCACACTGATTATATTGAGGATGAGCAAAGATCTACAGTGGTATTTTTAGCTATATAATAACAAATTAAGGCTTTTTCTTCCCTCAAGAATTATCCTGTGGGAAGGAGAATAGTTCTAAATGGTCGACCTTTTCGGTTCTGAGAATCTATGACTCTACAGTTATGAACTTCTTTGAAGCAAGACAATAAAAATTAGATTATATTAGCAAATTCCTTATGAGTAAGAGAAATCATTCAACTGGAAGAGTGGGCATGATCATGGAGAAGGAACATTTGGAATAGAACAGGTTGAATTGAAGTTTATACCCTTTGACTCATGTAACTATTTCTCTATAATTCAACTTATTTTGTTCAAAAGCCTCAATTATGACATTTTGGGCAGCAATAGATTCAGTCTGATTATCTCCAGGTCCATCCATGTTGCTGCAAATGGCATTATTCCATTCTTTTAATGACTGTGTAATATTCCACTGTATAAATAGACTACATCTTCTTTAATCATTCATCTGTTCATGGACATTTAAGTTGCTCCCATATCTTGGCTGTTGTAAATCGTACTGCAATGAACATTAGGATGCAAGTATATTTTCAAATCATGGTTTTCTCTGGGTATATGCCTAGGAATGGGACTGCTGGGTCACATGGTAGCTCCATTTTAGTTTGTGAAGGAACCACCATCCTGTTCTCCATGGTGGCTGTATCAATTTGCATTCCCACCAGTAGTGTAGGAAGTTTCCCTTTTCTCCACACCCTCTTCAGCATTTATTGTTTGTGGGTGGGAGGAAGGAACAGTTAAAAACTACTGTTTGACTTTAGTTTAGGTTCAGATTATACTCTGAAGAACCATGATTATAGAGTTTATTCAGCAGAAAAGGAGGAACTATTAAAATGTTTAGGTACATGATCAATGTAAATGAACGAAGCCGGGGGACACTTAATGATCTGAAACAGTCCTCAGTAGGAACTCAGAATAGATTGACTTTGGGGTAAGAAAAAATCATAATTTACAGATACAATATATGGACAAAGGAGTACTGCATCCTAGAAGATATAGGTTTCCCAAAACCTGAATTAATAACTTTTACCCAAAAGACCATAGAACTCTCTCTAGTAAAAACTGTTCTTTATACCATCAGGCATACACATAGTCTTGAGAATTATGAGACCCATCAAGACCTTTTTTAAGAATATTAAATATAGGTCATTCACAAATACCCCTGATTGATCACATCGAATGCATTCAAGTTATGCTCCAGTGACTTACGCTCTGCTCGCCTGGAGTAACTTCTGAGTGGCAGCAGCTGAGATGTGCTTTAAAAATAGATTTTCTTTAATTGGATTCAAAATCAATTAAAATCCCATTAGGAACTTAATTGTAGTGATACAAATCATAAAAGGGTATCTTTTAAAACAAATTAAAATATGGGGGGTTCTGGTATAGTTAAGGATTGATACACACAGACATCATCGTGCTTCTCAGACCCACCTGCCCAGATGCACACAGATGTTTCCATTACAGAAGAAGGAACAGTTGGAAGAGCATCTCAGATGCAGATGTGGGCACCCGATAGATTACCACTGGTTCGCTTTTGAAAAAGCCAACCGCTTCATAGATACTCCATCGTGGTTTCGGACACATTCTCCATCTTTTCTATCAGCTAATTAACCAGTAAACATACTAAGAAACACCCTCCTTCTACTTACTTTATACATTCAAGATCCAACTCAATTCTTGTCCTTCAACAAAAGTAAGTCACTTTCCCCAGCTGCTACCTTAGTTTACTCATCATGGTAGCTCCATTTTAGTTTGTGAAGGAACCACCATCCTGTTCTCCATGGTGGCTGTATCAATTTGCATTCCCACCAGTAGTGTAGGAAGATTCCCTTTTCTCCACACCCTCTTCAGCATTTATTGTTTGTGGGTGGGAGGAAGGAACAGTTAAAAACTACTGTTTGACTTTAGTTTAGGTTCAGATTATACTCTGAAGAACCATGATTATAGAGTTTATTCAGCAGAAAAGGAGGAACTATTAAAATGTTTAGGTACATGATCAATGTAAATGAACGAAGCCGGGGGGGGGGGGGGCCACTTAATGATCTGAAACAGTCCTCAGTAGGAACTCAGAATAGATTGACTTTGGGGTAAGAAAAAATCATAATTTACAGATACAATATATGGACAAAGGAGTACTGCATCCTAGAAGATATAGGTTTCCCAAAACCTGAATTAATAACTTTTACCCAAAAGACCATAGAACTCTCTCTAGTAAAAACTGTTCTTTATACCATCAGGCATACACATAGTCTTGAGAATTATGAGACCCATCAAGACCTTTTTTAAGAATATTAAATATAGGTCATTCACAAATACCCCTGATTGATCACATCGAATGCATTCAAGTTATGCTCCAGTGACTTACGCTCTGCTCGCCTGGAGTAACTTCTGAGTGGCAGCAGCTGAGATGTGCTTTAAAAATAGATTTTCTTTAATTGGATTCAAAATCAATTAAAATCCCATTAGGAACTTAATTGTAGTGATACAAATCATAAAAGGGTATCTTTTAAAACAAATTAAAATATGGGGGGTTCTGGTATAGTTAAGGATTGATACACACAGACATCATCGTGCTTCTCAGACCCACCTGCCCAGATGCACACAGATGTTTCCATTACAGAAGAAGGAACAGTTGGAAGAGCATCTCAGATGCAGATGTGGGCACCCGATAGATTACCACTGGTTCGCTTTTGAAAAAGCCAACCGCTTCATAGATACTCCATCGTGGTTTCGGACACATTCTCCATCTTTTCTATCAGCTAATTAACCAGTAAAAACATACTAAGAAACACCCTCCTTCTACTTACTTTTACTCATCATTCAAGATCCAACTCAATTCTTGTCCTTCAACAAAAGTAAGTCACTTTCCCCAGCTGCAGTTACCAGTTGGCCCTTTAGAACAAGGCTGACACAGTTCTTTGGCCTTTCTCACTTCAAAATTCTCTTTAGTATAGACTTTTTTCTTGTTCTCAAAGGGTGATCCTCACACCAGCAGCATCAACATCACCTGGGAGCTTCTCAGAAATGCATGGTCTCAAGCCCCACTTACACCTTCCAAATCAGAATCCACAGTGTGACCAGATGCTCAGGTGGTTGGTCTAGACTTTCATGCTCGAGAAGCAGTCCACTTTGTCTTGTTCTTGGGGACTACCTTGGAAAGAACCAATTCTCAACGTACAATTTTAAATAAATTATTTTTAAATTCTGATGTATTGGCAAAATTACATTTAAAAAATTGAGCCCATTTTTTCCTATATTAAAGGGCATCCTGTGCTTCTGAGTGGTAATAATTAAATGAGACAATTACATGTAATGTGCTTATACAAGGCAATTACATTTAAAGCACTTAAAAGTGCCTATCATTGAGCTTATTAAATGCTACTTAATAACATCATTATCTGGACTGTTATGCCAACTGGTTTCTTTACCCATATAGGCATGATCTCCCTATTTTGGTCAATGCATTCCAATATAACTTGGTTG
The DNA here is from genome assembly GCA_022376925.1 of Tragulus kanchil. NCBI lineage: Eukaryota > Metazoa > Chordata > Mammalia > Artiodactyla > Tragulidae > Tragulus > Tragulus kanchil. Next base: position 102,521,642 of record JAIOJX010000025.1, on the reverse strand, counting down.
AATTTTGCTGCCATTTTAAAGTAGGGAAGTGACACAATATTGCAGAATGATTATTTTAAAAACCAGGGGGAAAGGCAGTAGAAACATGAACTTCTTCTCTTGTAGCAGATGACTATGAGTCTTAATGTGAGGAATAAAATTATTATGGCCATCATAGAGAACATCTAAGTAGCCAAGTGTATCTGAGAAAATTCAGAGCACATAGAAGATGTATGTTCTACTCAGAATAGTGCTACAAAAATGATTTTTGTGGAGGAATGGGAGAACTCCTCCTTCAACCAAAGCAAATTCCAATTTTCAGTCATTCCCTTGTTAATCCTGCTCTTAAAGATCAATTTAAAAGAAAATATTTAGGAAAAAGCTTTGTGTTAGAAAAAGTAGACATTTCCAATTTCTGAAATGATCCTGGAAGTAAGCACCTGTATAACAATGAAGTACATAGTTTAATTGTGGTTTTATCAGATCAAGGGTGGGGGTGCCTGATAAGATTCCCTTCAGCAGCCTATTGACTCTTTCAACCTTGGCTCTTGAAACCTTTCTGAACACAGGAGCTGATACTGCAGGTTTTATATTTATAATGATTAATTAATTCTGCACTAAGCAATGTTCTTGACTGCAAGAACAAAATCCACTTTAGAAAGCCTAAATGACAGCTTGCCTAAAATAATTAACACCCATACTGATAGACTTGAAATATTCTTACTCTACCCAGGCAGATTTCAACAATGCAATTACGATTATTTCTAATTGTTTTAGAATTATAATAAAAATAAAGAGTTTGATAAAGCAATAATGTTAGTCACTCAATTGTGTCCAACCCTTTGAGACCCCATGAACTGTAGCCCACCAGGCTCCCCTGTTAGAGGGATTCTCCAGGCAAGAATAGTGGAATGGGTCGCCACGCCCTCCTCCAGATAAAGCAATGGTGTCAATGAAACAAATCAAGAAAGGGACAGGAAATGAAGAAACAACACTGAAGTGTAGACACACTTAAAATTACCATGTACAATTCAGGTACAAACTGGTAAATATTGATTGGGCGAACTACAAACCCAAAGATAGCACTGGTTATGGTCTAGGTTTGGAGAGAAAGCTCGGAGAACACCATTATAACTCTTTGGAACTAGCTAACTCTCTGGAACCTCTGTGAAGTATTATGTAACTGTGGCTTCTGAATGTCAGTGATTTAGCATTTTCTTGAAACTCCTTGATCCTGAATGTCAACCTTAGTTATTGCCTAGTTCATTGCAGGACTTAAAAATCTTCAAATTTAAGAGTTCTTACATCTGGTTCAAGTGACTTCAGTAAATAAAAGAGGGAGAAGCATGCAATATTGTCTCTGGCTTTTCTTATGAATCTCTGAGTAGAGTTCTAAAAAATTACCCTACAAGTGGAAGCTTTCAACCAAAGCAAACTGGGGGCAGTGCCTGTCAGATTACGTCTCTATAAAGTGACAGGTGTGCTGATCAAACACTCTGTTGGCATCCTCACACTTTCCACTCCCCCATCTTCCTGTTTCATTTTCCTTAAATATCTGGTAAATGAATTCTAAATATTTCCTCCTGTTCCTCATAAAATCCTCACTACCTTTTTAAACTTTGCTTTGATAAAGGTAAAAGCAGTCGAGTTTCTATTTTGAGTGAAAAAATTAGTCTTATTTCTTAAGAGCAAAATAAGTGAGACCCATTTTTTTCTTTATAGATTTAGCCAATGTAGTCCAAAGTTTCACTGACAGAATTGATTCATAAAATCTTTGATCACATTTTCCTTTTTGTTAGTTATACTGTGGCAATCTTGCTGTGGCTAGCAACTCCAATGCCTTCCTTAGCTTGGAGAATTATCCAAATTGACAGAACTGTTGTCTAAATTTCCTGGATTCAGTGTGGTAGTTGCTAGCACCTTGTGGATTTCAGTCACTATTTGAAATGTGACTAGCTTCCGTTGGGGGTTTCCCTGATACTTCAGTCTGTAAAGAGACCATGTGCCATGCAGGAGACCTGAGTTCAGTCCCTGAGCTAGGGAAAATCTCCTGGAGAAGAAAATGGCAGCCCACTCCAGTATTCTTGCCTGGAGAATCCCATGAACAGTGGAGTCTCGCGGGCTACCATCTTTGGGGTTGCAAAGAGTCAGACATGACTTAGCGATTAAACCACCACTACCAGCCCCCATTGAGATGTGTTGTAAGTATAAAATACATAAAGCATATCAAAGACCAAGCACAAATAGCCAAACTATAAACACATTAATCATCTCCCCTATATGGTTAAGTAAAAATATTTCAGATATATAAAGTTCAACAAAATATGCGAAATTAACTTCACCTCTGTTTTTTAAAAGACATCAACATTTTAAAAAATAATTTTTTATCTACTTATTTTTCACACACTAGGTCTTCATTGCTGTGTGCAGGCTAGCTGTGGCAAGTGGGAGCTACTCTACAGTTGTGGTGCACGAGGTGCTCACTGCACTGGCTTCTCTCATTGCAGAGTACGGGCTCTAGGAATCGCGGGTAGTTCTGGTACACAGCACAGTTTCCCTGAGGCATGTGGAAGCTTCCCTGTATTGGCAGGTGTATTCTTAACCACCAGACCACCAGGGAAGTCCTCACTTCTTTCTTTATAACTCACTTTCTTTCTTTATAACTTGTTTTAAAGTGACTACTAGGCAATATCAAAGCACACCTTTGTCTTATTTTGAGGTTCGCCTTCCATTTTGATTGGATGATAGTGGTGTGCAGAGGACTATACACTCAAAAACATTTTACAAAATCTCCATCTGTGTGTTCATAGTACAGAAAGAGAGTACAGAATCTGGGAATCAAGGGTTTAGATCCTCTTTCTGGGTTTTCTATCAATAAAAACCAGAATGCTCACCTCTCAGAGTTATTCTAAACCATAAATAAATAAGCTCTTAAAGGGCCAAAGGTGATGCCTGGCAACACTGTGTTAAAAAAAAAAAAAAAAAAAAAAAAAAAAAAAACGCTTGGATTTGTCTCACTAGAAAGAACCACACCGTGGGATGTGGGCCTCTTTCCAGTATCATGGTTGAGGGCCAGGTAACTGCCCAGCATCCATTTTTTCCACCCATAAAGGAAAGTGATGACACAGCACGGCCAGGTCGTGGAGGTGAGAGCACAAAGCTCAACAAATAGAGATCATTATTAATAGTCTCCATAAACACAATTACATTCCTTTTTCTTTTTACCAGTTGCTGCTTAGCTGGTGCCAGGGCTTGTTTTACAGAATTACAAATACATTTGACAACTGAGTCCTCACCACCATGACCACAATGATGGTAAAAGCTAAGGCATGGAGAGACTTGATCAGGCACTGAGTAAAAGAGTTTCATCTGTGTCACCTTACAGTCTCACTAGTAAGGGATACAGAGACACTAAGCAATATTAGACACATTTTACATTTGAGAAAATTGAGACTCAGAGAGGCTATGCAACCTCCCAAAGTCACACAATTCGTAGAAGACAGAGCTGAAAGTCAGATACGTTGGTTTTAAGCAACACGTTTCTCAATCACGACAGCACTGGGTCAGATAGCATCCTCACTCCCTTCATGGCTTTGTTCCTTCCTGCCTCCTTTCCTGTCTTTTCCTTCCTCCTCCCCATCCTATTCTTCCTCTCTTTATGTCTCCTTTGCTTACATTCTCTCTTCTCTCTAACCACTTTTGAGGTGCCTATTCATATGTGCATAAATTTCTTTTCTCCCAACGGTCTCTAGTTCAGTACATCAAATAACTGTTTAACTTTTGCTAAGCATCTCTATCAAAACCTTCTCTGCCTACAATGTTGTTCGTACTTTCAGTTATACATTAAGATCTGGCATGTTACTGTTTCTCTAACATATTAGCAGGGGATTCGTGCTGCAATGGCAGTGCCTCTTGGATCGCAGTCAATGGCTGTCAGACGTCCAGGCAAAACAGTCACAAAGCCCGACTGCTGGGTTCCAAACTGAAGACAGTACATGTGATCTTACAGTACAGATCATGGAATCCAATAGTAAGCAGCATATTGGTCAGCATCTAGCTTCTCCATTTTACACCATCATTATCATCATCATCATCATTTCTACATTTTACAAATAAAATAATTCTACCCCAGAAAGAGTTTGACTTGACTTTCACTTTCATATAGCTACTTAGCCATGAAGTTCTACAGCGAATCCTGTGTTCTTTATATTATACTAGTCTATACTCCAAGCTTAACTATCTTTAATAAATAGCTAAAATCCTATTGTTAAACACAAAGTTCCATTTGAGAAAAGGAAACTCAGGGAAAGCAAAGCAATATTAAAATTTTTGTGGCTGAGTCCTGTTATTACTTTTTTACCTACACTGCTATATTACTATAATATCTATATTACCATCTAATCATCTGTATTACTATTTATCTATATCTCCTGACCATATTTTAAACTGTACCCTTGTCCCACAGCCAAGCCCTCCTTGGCTCCAAACTTCAGTGCAGAAAAGACCAACCTGCCTTTTACCCAAGACTTGACCTTTCAGCATCCAAGGAAAAATTGGTCACTTGGTTTCAGAGCTGTAAATCCACCTGCCTAGTGTTATACAAATCAAAACAACAGAGTTATTGAGTTTGGCTAATTTCTCAATCACACCTGCCTCCTTTCACATATCTAAGCCCTTGGTTCATGTTAGATATTATCACTGTACTAAGGACTGGAAGTTTACCATTTAAAAACTACTCTAGGAAAACATGTAAATCTGAGTGAAATCCTCTAAGCCTTCCTGGTCAAACTTTACTAATCATTTCAGTGTATATCTTTAATAAAGCTTTGCAAACTTAGGAGCATACTTCCTGTTTATCTCCTCTCAGTTAACAGTGAGCCACTGTGCAACACTGGGGAAGGAGTGGTTTCTTTTTTGTCCTTGGATTTTATTGGAGTATAACTTCTTTGCCATACTGTGTGAGTTTCTGCTGTACAATAGAGTAAATCAGCTATATGTACACATATATCCCCTCCCCTTTCACCCTTCACCCCATTTTAAAATGCCTTCCCCAGTAGAGGTATCTCAATCTGAAAGAATACTTACAAACTCATCTTGTGGCAGCTTCCTTCCACCGTGTTTCATACAAATCCCTCACCGTCTCCATTTCTTGTCACCTTCCAAAATTAATTATTGTGATTATATCTTCTAAGGAAGGTGGCAGAAATGATCGTTTATTGTTCTACATCTTTAATTCACCGATGAAAATGAACTACAAATTTATTAACCTTGACCAGATTGTAATAAATTTGATGGAAATAATGTTAATTTGTAGCAACCACAATACACGCTGACATCTCTCTAATCTCTGAGGCTGGTTACCAGGGCTTCTGATCCATAGCTCTCATAGAGGAATCTAATTCCCGTCTCATGGGGTCCTTAGTTCTTAGGAGAGTTAGATACATTTTCCAATCATGCTTTCAGATGAGTGAACAGAAAGAAATCATGAACCAACTCCCAAAAGAGCTCTGGGTGCCATATAAAATCAGATAAGTGGAAGCCATCCTGCCCCCTAGAAGCTTAAATAGGTATCCATTCTGTGGATACATAGAGGCTTCATGTGTGCATTTCTGTTTCTATGTGGTGGACATAGTGCTCAGTCATATAACTTGCAAATACTGAGTTTCAACAGCACCAATTACTGTGGTCTCTATTCATGTAGCAAATCCTGTAGAAAGGCATTAAGCAGTTTCCTAAGAGAGTACATTTTTAAAACTTGTGTTGACTACCATTTTGCTTCAAGAATGAGCCATAAATTGAACTTGAATTATAACTCAGTGCCTGTCTACAGCCTCTTCCTCTCACATCAATCAAACTTTGGGGCAAAGATGCAAATTTCTGAGAGCTGTGGGATGAATGTCCCAGCGAATAAATACTATACAATACACTGGATGTATCCTTCCTATAACATAGAGAGAACTGTTTAATTGAAAGGAAATAGATCTCTAGTCCTCCTGTAACCCCAGACGTAACAGATGAAGTGTGAATGTGTTCCCTTTGTGAGTAGCCATTCTTGGATGCCTGATGACCTGACCTGCATATGATTTCACTTTTCTTCCTCTCAAGTCTCTCCTCATTGTTTCTGGAGGTCTCCCAGCAGTGTAACATTCCCTCTGAAATATGTTCGTGCTTTGTTCCAGCCCATGAGTTAAATCCCTCACCTTTTCTCCCATTTCTTGTCACCTTCCAAAATTAATTATTGTGATTATATCTTCTAAGGAAGGTGGCAGAAATGATCGTTTATTGTTCTACATCTTTAATTCACCGATGAAAATGAACTACAAATTTATTAACCTTGACCAGATTGTAATAAATTTGATGGAAATAATGTTAATTTGTAGCAACCACAATACACGCTGACATCTCTCTAATCTCTGAGGCTGGTTACCAGGGCTTCTGATCCATAGCTCTCATAGAGGAATCTAATTCCCGTCTCATGGGGTCCTTAGTTCTTAGGAGAGTTAGATACATTTTCCAATCATGCTTTCAGATGAGTGAACAGAAAGAAATCATGAACCAACTCCCAAAAGAGCTCTGGGTGCCATATAAAATCAGATAAGTGGAAGCCATCCTGCCCCCTAGAAGCTTAAATAGGTATCCATTCTGTGGATACATAGAGGCTTCATGTGTGCATTTCTGTTTCTATGTGGTGGACATAGTGCTCAGTCATATAACTTGCAAATACTGAGTTTCAACAGCACCAATTACTGTGGTCTCTATTCATGTAGCAAATCCTGTAGAAAGGCATTAAGCAGTTTCCTAAGAGAGTACATTTTTAAAACTTGTGTTGACTACCATTTTGCTTCAAGAATGAGCCATAAATTGAACTTGAATTATAACTCAGTGCCTGTCTACAGCCTCTTCCTCTCACATCAATCAAACTTTGGGGCAAAGATGCAAATTTCTGAGAGCTGTGGGATGAATGTCCCAGCGAATAAATACTATACAATACACTGGATGTATCCTTCCTATAACATAGAGAGAACTGTTTAATTGAAAGGAAATAGATCTCTAGTCCTCCTGTAACCCCAGACGTAACAGATGAAGTGTGAATGTGTTCCCTTTGTGAGTAGCCATTCTTGGATGCCTGATGACCTGACCTGCATATGATTTCACTTTTCTTCCTCTCAAGTCTCTCCTCATTGTTTCTGGAGGTCTCCCAGCAGTGTAACATTCCCTCTGAAATATGTTCGTGCTTTGTTCCAGCCCATGAGTTAAAGCCCTATTCTTCTAGAAGTTTCTCCCATTTTCACTTCCTCCAGGGTCCTCAGGGGAATGAAAGACGTCCACCTGGGGGATCTGAGTCAGAATTCCATCCTCCCCACATAGTGGGCCAAGGGGCTGAAAGGTCCCCAAATAGCATTGCACTCTCTCAGGCCTCACAAAGGAAGCGGCATCAAGTCACGTTTCACACAGAAACGAAGAGGAGAATCACCTACCCAGGTCCACGTGAGTACTGCTGGGAGCCCTGACCTCCAAGGTCATCTCACACGTCAACAAAAATAGTCCACAGAAAGTCGAACCTACCTAGCACTAAGGATTTACCCCTGTGGTCCTTCTCTCCCTCCCTAGCTCCCCTCATGCAAAATCAGATTATGAAAGACAGATGTCTAGCTCCTGCACCAAATAAATCCAGGTATGGGCTTCCCAAGAAACAGAATAACAACTCACCCTTTCTGAGCACCCATGTAAGCCAGGAATTGTTCCCACCACCTGATGGGTTCAAATCCTGACTCTGGCTGTGCGACTTGAGGCAAATTTCTAAACTCCTTTTATGCCTCAGATTCCTCAGCTCTATAATAAGGATCATAATAATCATAACCAATAGTACCTATGATATAGGCTGTCCTGAGACCAAAAGGATTTCTACATAAAGGACTTGGACTAACACGGGAGACATAATAAGCACAGTATTGTTTCTGCTAATAATTCTCACAGTAACTCTCCCAGGACTGACATGGTCAATTTGCAGATGAGGAAACCAAGGCCCAGAAAAGGAATATTGTTTCTCACATCAATCAAACTTTGGGGCAAAGATGCAAATTTCTGAGAGCTGTGGGATGAATGTCCCAGCGAATAAATACTATACAATACACTGGATGTATCCTTCCTATAACATAGAGAGAACTGTTTAATTGAAAGGAAATAGATCTCTAGTCCTCCTGTAACCCCAGACGTAACAGATGAAGTGTGAATGTGTTCCCTTTGTGAGTAGCCATTCTTGGATGCCTGATGACCTGACCTGCATATGATTTCACTTTTCTTCCTCTCAAGTCTCTCCTCATTGTTTCTGGAGGTCTCCCAGCAGTGTAACATTCCCTCTGAAATATGTTCGTGCTTTGTTCCAGCCCATGAGTTAAAGCCCTATTCTTCTAGAAGTTTCTCCCATTTTCACTTCCTCCAGGGTCCTCAGGGGAATGAAAGACGTCCACCTGGGGGATCTGAGTCAGAATTCCATCCTCCCCACATAGTGGGCCAAGGGGCTGAAAGGTCCCCAAATAGCATTGCACTCTCTCAGGCCTCACAAAGGAAGCGGCATCAAGTCACGTTTCACACAGAAACGAAGAGGAGAATCACCTACCCAGGTCCACGTGAGTACTGCTGGGAGCCCTGACCTCCAAGGTCATCTCACACGTCAACAAAAATAGTCCACAGAAAGTCGAACCTACCTAGCACTAAGGATTTACCCCTGTGGTCCTTCTCTCCCTCCCTAGCTCCCCTCATGCAAAATCAGATTATGAAAGACAGATGTCTAGCTCCTGCACCAAATAAATCCAGGTATGGGCTTCCCAAGAAACAGAATAACAACTCACCCTTTCTGAGCACCCATGTAAGCCAGGAATTGTTCCCACCACCTGATGGGTTCAAATCCTGACTCTGGCTGTGCGACTTGAGGCAAATTTCTAAACTCCTTTTATGCCTCAGATTCCTCAGCTCTATAATAAGGATCATAATAATCATAACCAATAGTACCTATGATATAGGCTGTCCTGAGACCAAAAGGATTTCTACATAAAGGACTTGGACTAACACGGGAGACATAATAAGCACAGTATTGTTTCTCGTTGCTAATAATTCTCACAGTAACTCTCCCAGGACTGACATGGTCAATTTGCAGATGAGGAAACCAAGGCCCAGAAAAGGAATATCACTTGTTCAGGATAACCTAACAGATAGGTGGCAGACTTTGGATTCAGAGGCAGAGGTCCCAAACCACAGCTCAAGCTCTTAACGCCTGCCTTCTGCTCTTGTGTGCAACAAAATTCCAGTCTGCAGACAATCCTAGCAAGAGTCTTGTCAGATTTCCATTTGAGGCTTTTACTTGATTATCTCATTTTTTGCAGAGTGGGGGCAACAAGGAATAGTAAGCAAAGAGCCTCCAAGCACCAAATTCACTAGCAGTGCCCTCTAGAAAGCCATTTTCTCCTCTTAAGTGCAGTCAGTATTAAGTCCTTAATACCGTGCCGCCTCCCCATTTCTCTCAGATGTTTGTCTTGTGTTGTCCTGTTTTGCTTTCCTCCAGCTGCAGCAGTGCCTTTTCGACTCACTTCTCCACTGCAACTGGGCATCTGCCCTGAACTTTCTCCTTTGTATTTTATTCTATCAAATATATTACCCATAACCAGTTTGGAAGCAAACTGTGGGCAGTGCAGCCCTCCCCCTAGTGGTGATACAAGGAATATCCTAGATTTGCCTGTATTACAAAGGAGTAATATTTTGTTAGAACCTACCTAGTTCTTCGGAAGATAGTACAAAAAAAAAAAAAAAAGCAGCAGGAGACTGCAGCACGTTAAATGAGGATGAAACAGGTTTCTGAGGCGCCCTAAAAACTTACGTACTTCAGTCATCTGAAGGCTAAGTGGAATTAATAAAGTGGCGAGAGTACTGTGCATATACTGTCGTGTCTGATACTTTGCAACCCCATGGACTGTAGCCCACCAGGCTCCTTTGCCCAGGCAAGAATTTTCCAGGCAAGAATACTGGAGTGGGGTGCCAGTTCCTACTCCAGGGATCAAACCTGCATCTCTTGAGTCTCTTGCATTGGCAGGCAGATTCTGTACCATTAGCACCAACTGGGAAGTCTACAGGGAGGGTATGAAAACTGAGATTCACTGGAGAGACCTTGGTGGTGCAAAGTGTGTGTGGGCATGCTTAGTTATGTCCGACTCTGTGACTCTGTGGACTGTAGCCCACCAGCCTCCTCTATCCATGGGATTTTCCTAGCAACAATACTGAAAGGCTTTGCCATTTCCTTCTCCAGGGGATCTTTCTGACCCAGGGATCTAACCTGAATCTCCTGTGTCTCCTGCACTGGCAGGCAGATACTTTACCACTGTGCCACTTGAGAAGAGGTGCATTGGAAGCCCCTGATGCAAAAGGAATAAGCCATGCGGGGAAGGTGGGAGAACTTAAAGAGAAACCAGCGAGGCTAAAATTCACAGGAGAGAGAGTATTTGAAGGACCAGCACACGCAAGCTCTTCTAGGCAACGTTTAGGATTGGGGGAGGTGTCTAAAAGCAATGCACAGCACTTAACTGTCTTTAGTCAAGGAAATGGCATGATCAGACTAGACTTTTTAGCCTGTCCCTTAAATCACATCTATGCCATGCTGGAGCTGAAGTCTTTCCCAATGCAGGGATTTTGATTTCCCCTTTATCTTCATTTCATATTCCTGGACATGGGTGAGACTAAACCAACAGCAGTAGAAACCTGCTCTCTTAACAAGACTGTAGGAGGGATGCTCTCACCGGGAAGTAAGGGATATTTGTAAGTCAGCATTTCCTCCTGAGGGGGATGTCAGCTCCATCTGGAAATGGCTAAAGTATTGTTGGAATAACAAGTGTAATAATTTGTCAGCCATCATCCCCTCTGTGAAGGGAAAAGCTATAAATGCTTCTCTATGGTTACAATACACTTGCTTATCAGTTTACTCATCCAAATGACTTGGGAGTTCCAGAGAATCCTGGAATTTAATGCTGCCAAGATTCTACCAGTTCCGTCCTCGAGGCATTTTTCAAAGAAATCCTCTGGCTGTGATCTGCCTCTTCCTTCTCTGCTCTCCTATAGTAACTGCCATCACTACTGGAATTGAACAGTCAAACCTTAGTTAACATAGTCCAGAGAGAAACTGTGAGCACTCCTCCCTGCCCCAGCCTCCTCACCACGTGGATATAAACGCGTAGATGGGGGCATGCCCCTACAAGCCAAGGAACACCAAGGACGGTCAGCAAACCACCAGAAGCCAAAGGAGAGGCATGAAACCAACTCTCACTTGCAGCCCTCAGAAAGACCCATCCCTTCTGACCTTGACCTAGGATTTCAAGTCTCCTGACTGTGAGACAATATGCTTCTGCTGTTTAAGGCACCTGGTGCGTAGTACCTTGTTAAATCAGCCCTGGAAAAACGGATACAGCTTTTGGTCTTAGTCTCTCCTATCTGAAGAAACATCACCCTTTTTTGCAAAAAAACCAATGTTACAAATTTGAATCATCCTTGAATTGTCCATTTTCTTCAGTAACACCCCCCCCCCGCCCCCCACTACCACAGTCAAACTATCAATAAACGGGCTGTTGATGAGTAACATTGGCCCTCTCAATGGAGGGCCATTTTCACTGCTACCTGCTAATTTAAACTTGCATCACTTCTTTGCCTGGACTGTTGCAAATGTTGTGTTATTTTCCTGATTTTCTGTTTGTTAGTTGTTAGTTGCTTGGTCATGCTGGACCCTTTGCGACCCCATGGACTGTAGCCCACCTGTCTCCTCTGTCCATGCGATTCTCCAGGCAGCAATACTAGAGTGGGTTGCCATGTCCACCTCCAGAAGAATCTTCCCAACCAAGGTACTGAATCCAGGTCTCTTGTATTGCAGGCAGATTTTTTACCATCTGAGACATCGAGGAAGGTAAAACTTTCTAGTTACTACTGTTGCATTTAAAGTAAAATCCAAACTCCACCTAGTGACCTTCTAGGATTCACATGACCTTACCTTGCTCATCTTTCTGGCCTCTTCTCTCACCCACCTTTTTCTTACGTTTCAGCACACTCACCTTTTTCTGTTGCTACAATTCACCAACCATATTCCCACCTCAGGGCCTTTGCATTAGCTGTTAATTCCTATATGGAATATTCTTCATTCAGATATTTACATGCCTGACTTCTTCTTCTCATTCAGACCTTAGCGTTAATGTTGAGCTTTTCAATGAAGCACTCCCTGACTAGTCAATCTGAAAGAATTCCTCAGTCCCTCTCAATCACATCTTCATTTTATTTTCTACTTAGCACTTCCTATTACTTGGGTAACTTATTTTTGATTAATTGAGAGTATTGACTGAACCCCTACTCTGTGTTGAGAATTCTTCCACGTATTATGGAATACAGTGGTGGAATGACAAAGTCTTTGTTCTCAAGTTTACCTTCCAATGAGGAAAGACAGATTACCCCTACCTGATGGTCTTCTGGTTTATTACTTTCTTCATCATCTGCCCAGTCTACTGCTCCTCCCACCAAGAATGACTGTGAGACAATATGCTTCTGCTGTTTAAGGCACCTGGTGCGTAGTACCTTGTTAAATCAGCCCTGGAAAAACGGATACAGCTTTTGGTCTTAGTCTCTCCTATCTGAAGAAACATCACCCTTTTTTGCAAAAAAACCAATGTTACAAATTTGAATCATCCTTGAATTGTCCATTTTCTTCAGTAACACCCCCCCCCCCACTACCACAGTCAAACTATCAATAAACGGGCTGTTGATGAGTAACATTGGCCCTCTCAATGGAGGGCCATTTTCACTGCTACCTGCTAATTTAAACTTGCATCACTTCTTTGCCTGGACTGTTGCAAATGTTGTGTTATTTTCCTGATTTTCTGTTTGTTAGTTGTTAGTTGCTTGGTCATGCTGGACCCTTTGCGACCCCATGGACTGTAGCCCACCTGTCTCCTCTGTCCATGCGATTCTCCAGGCAGCAATACTAGAGTGGGTTGCCATGTCCACCTCCAGAAGAATCTTCCCAACCAAGGTACTGAATCCAGGTCTCTTGTATTGCAGGCAGATTTTTTACCATCTGAGACATCGAGGAAGGTAAAACTTTCTAGTTACTACTGTTGCATTTAAAGTAAAATCCAAACTCCACCTAGTGACCTTCTAGGATTCACATGACCTTACCTTGCTCATCTTTCTGGCCTCTTCTCTCACCCACCTTTTTCTTACGTTTCAGCACACTCACCTTTTCTGTTGCTACAATTCACCAACCATATTCCCACCTCAGGGCCTTTGCATTAGCTGTTAATTCCTATATGGAATATTCTTCATTCAGATATTTACATGCCTGACTTCTTCTTCTCATTCAGACCTTAGCGTTAATGTTGAGCTTTTCAATGAAGCACTCCCTGACTAGTCAATCTGAAAGAATTCCTCAGTCCCTCTCAATCACATCTTCATTTTATTTTCTACTTAGCACTTCCTATTACTTGGGTAACTTATTTTTGATTAATTGAGAGTATTGACTGAACCCCTACTCTGTGTTGAGAATTCTTCCACGTATTATGGAATACAGTGGTGGAATGACAAAGTCTTTGTTCTCAAGTTTACCTTCCAATGAGGAAAGACAGATTACCCCTACCTGATGGTCTTCTGGTTTATTACTTTCTTCATCATCTGCCCAGTCTACTGCTCCTCCCACCAGAATGTACACTGTAAGACTTCAGGCACTCTTTTACATTGTTCATCTCTGTATCTCTAAGGCCTTGAAACAGATCCTGGAATGTTTTTATTTGGATAAAAGTATTGAACAAATAAAAGAAAAAAACAGTATATGTAAGTCTTCTATATAGTCGCGACTGACTAGCAAAAATATCTGGGGGAAGTTAGCAAATCTCTCGAAGACCTCAGTCTGTTTCGTGGTAAAATACGTGTCATGACATCTACCTTGTTAAGGACTTATACTGCCCAAATCCCAGGTTCAGAATTTCTAATCCAAAGAAACTTTAAAAATTTTTATGGTCTTGTTTTCCATAAATAAAAACAGGATTTTCAAATAGGAAAAATATAGAAAGGGTCAACTATGAAGATCACATAGAAAGCAAGTGACTCATGCTGGAAGAGTGAAAACCGACAGGCAGGAATTCCTGTCAGAACATATCTATAACTAAACCTATAAAACCAGTGGGGGTACACTTAGCTCTCAGGCTTTTCCTCTACATCCTCCAAGCCCATATGGAAGCAGGAATCACTTACAGTTTGAGGAAAATAAACTTTAAAAATGACTGTGTAAAGTAGGTAATAAACAAGAAACTAGTAAACCTGAGATATGGTATGGGATGAAATGGAAACACAGAAATATAGAACTGGAAGGGGATTTAAAACCCACCCTTACCTGAAATCTTTCTTTAAAGAGAAGTCTAATAAAAGGTAAAATCATTGTTACAATGTTTATTCATTAAAATTTGTGTCTTTTAGTCTCTTAATGCCTATTTATCTTTTGTTTACACACAATTCTAACAAGAATAGCAATTTAATTTTTCAAACTTCTCCAGATTAGGCTCAGTTATATCACAAAACAAGCACTAGTTTGACAGAAACTTAAATAATAAAAAAAATTAGATAAAACCTGAAAAACAATAAGAGCACCCTGAGGCTATTTAATAAAGAGGAAGGAAGTCCTGCATAATGCAGTAGCATGGTGTATTCCTATTTTATAGAAGTACATAAGTATCCTGATTAAACTGAATCTTTCCAAAGATGCAAAAAATTATACTTTACGTTTTCTCTTTCTAAACATGAAAGTATGCCATAACTTCATAGATTTTTATTGTTATTTGGCATTAAAAATTATATATGATGTCACATTTCAGTCATCCATTGAATTTCAAGTATAAATCCCCCTAACTTTGTGACAGCAGGTAAATAAAATACTAAATAAATGCATAGAGAAGGATCTCAGACACCTCATGAATCACTGAGGGACACTGGGTTGTGTGAAGCAGGCTTTCATCTTTGATTCTGACATCCAGAAAGAGGGATGCGTCTATGTGCCCATGTCCCCTGGGACTACCAGACGGACGGTTCAGCAGGTGAGCACGTAAGCACTTGAGAAAGAAGGTTCCAATGGCGGTGCTAGGACATCTCTTTTCCTGTGCATTGATGACTCTTTTACAACATCACCCTGTACGTTCTGTATAGACAGGGCCCCTCCATCAGTTTGCCCTGTGTTGTCAATTGTCCCACTTGCAAGTCATTTAACCATGAGATATTTCCCTACCTAACATTTTTCTCCCCAGTGGTTCTTCGAGGACCTCACGTGGAGTGAAAATGTTCTATGCTGGATATTCTCTACTTGGTCCTACAAGGATCTCTCTCTCCCCACTCTGCTCTGGGCCCCAAAAGGCTGACTTCTAAGGCAGACCTGACAGAACCCCTGGTTCTCTGACTTCTGAGTAGCTTACCTGTGAGAGACAGTGGGAAGGGAGAAGACTGCATTTTATTCCCCTAGTTTCCTTTCTGCTCGACAGCTCATTAGATGTGGCTCCCTTCTATCCTTGCTTCCTTTCTCACTCTGCCTCTCTCTCTTTGTCCTACTCTCTTCCTCTCTCTCTCTTTCTTTTTATCAACTTCACTTGCCTGTCATAAACCCCTTTGACTTGTACTGTTCAATGCATTTTAAAAAAAAAAACATATACACCTGTGTAACCAGTATGGCAGTCAAGAAAGAACGCATTCCATCACCACAAAATGTTATGTGACAGAAGAGTCTGGCAGGCTACAATCCAAAGGGTCACACAGAGTTGGATATGACCAAATTGACTTAGCATACATGCATGTGCTTGCAGTGAGCCCCTGCCTTCCCAACCCCAGGCAATCACAGATTTGACTTCAATCAGTAAAGATTAGTTTTACCTTGATTAGAATTTAATACAAATGGAATCACAGGGTATAAACTCTTTTGTTCAATATACTTATTTGGAGGTCCACCTCTGTTGTTGCAGCTATCAGTAGTTCACCAGAGATTATCACACTGTGACCTTCCATGGCAGGCCTACCACAACAGAGACAGACAGTGCTACTTTCTTACGGAATCTCCTACAACTGACATTTTCCCCAGTTTCACTATCCTTGTTGGTGTCCTTTACGTCTTTTTCCACTTTTGTTAAGAGCCCCCTCGTAACACTGTCATCATGATCCCTTATGCTCTTTCTCTCCTGATGGGCCTTTAACTGACCCACCATCACTTAGAAAACACAATAGGAAAAGAGTATATACAATGTTCATTATGGCACTGCTTATGAAAGCCAAGACATGAAAACAACCTAGATGTCCATTAGCAGATAAATAGATAAAGAGGATGTGGTATATTTACACAATGGAGTATCAGTCGGCTAAGAAAAAGAATGAAATAATGACACTGCAGCAACATGGATAAATGCAACGCTGAAGTCAGTCAGAGAAAGACAAATGACAGATTATCACTTCTATGTGGAATCTGAAAAGGAATGATACAAATGAACTTATTTACAAAAGAGAGGGAACCTCACTGACATAGAAAACAAACCTAAGTAACCAAAGAAGAAATGTGGGAAGAGGGAATGGCTTAGACATTTGGGATTAGCAGGTACACACTACAATATATAAAATAGATGAACAATAGGACTTACTGTATAGCACAGGGAACTGAATTGTATTCAATATTTTATAATAGCCCATAAAGAAAAATAATCTGAAAAAAGAATATAGATATGTATAACTGAACATACTGTAAGTCTACTATACTTTAATTTTTAAGTGGAAAAAAAAGTATCTAACCTTTTGCTGTTGAAAGTGGTGGACATTTCAGTACAGTCGCATTTCTATATACAATGAAAAATCAGAGAAATCAAGGATGCAATCCCATTCACCATTGCAACCAAAAGAATAAAATATCTAGGAATAAATCTACCTAAAGAGACAAAATAACTCCACAAAGAAAATTACAAGACCCTAATGAAATAAATCAAATACAACATAAACAGATGGAGAGATATTCCATGTTCCTGGGTTGGAAGAATCAATTTCATGAAAATGACCGTGCTACTAAATATTACCTACAGATTCAATGCGATCCCTATCAAATTACCAAGGGCATTCTTCACAGAACTAGACCAGAAAAATAGCACAGTTCATATGGTAACACAAAAGACCATGGATAGCCAAAGTAATCTCAAGAAAGAAGAATGGAGCTGGAAGGATTAACCTCCTTAACTTCAGACTATAGTACAAAGCAACAGTCATCAAGATAGTATGGTACTGGCACAAAAACAGAAATAAAGACCAATGCAACAAGATAGAGAACCCAGAGATAAACCCACACACATATGGGTACCTTATTTCTGACAAAAGAGAAATCATTTTATCATCCTTCATTGTGTTCTTCTCTGGCCAAGAAATTAAATGTCAGCTGTTTTTTGACTACAGAGAAAAGGAATGTGGAGATGTCCAGTTCTTTGCCTGTAGCAGGTTGTGAAATAGTAGGTAGAAATGAGTGAGAGCCGAAGAGTCTGACACTCTTGAATTTTTAAGCCTCATTGCTTATTTAACTATTTTAAAATAGGCTGGTAGATAAAAATAGTCTAAAGGAAATAGATATCAAATTTAAGTGTAAGGAAAAAATAAAAACCATTCATAAATCCACTTTCCTGAGATAAACATAGCCTAAGTCTTCTCCCCATCCCCAGGAGGGCTATTTTAAAGAACAGTTTTATGCAACTGTTTTAAAGAAAGAGAGATAGTTTGGTTTTCTGCCTTTTTACACCAAACTATATATTGCAGTAGTTCCATTACCATTAAATATTATTCACAGAGATTTTTTGTTTAATGGCCATATAAGTCTTACACTGTATAGTACATGTGTTCAACTACTCCCCTATTGTTTCTGATCCCTGGCTTCTAACTTCATTTTGAGCTATATTTTTCAGAAAGCAAACCAAGTTTCAAGCACTCTTTGGCTATCATAATGGTGTTCTTTGACATTTAGGTGGCTTCAATTCTAAACAGAATTTAAAATAAAAGGATTTAAGAATTGAGAGAATGGTGCTTGACAGCTAATGGAGGCATTTTGGGAATACTCACTGGGTCTAACGCGAAAAATAGAGGGGTTCTCAGTCTCCACCTCCAGGTATTGTCGAAGGCCTGCCCTGGTGAGTCTCAATTAAGGCAGGAACATTCAGGTAACTTCACAGGAAGACCATGATTCCTGCAATAACAAATGTCAAATGCTGCCAGTTTAGCAGTTCTGAGTGACTGCCTTGCTATTTCTGAGGGTTTTAAGGGTAGCATTTGTCAATGGTAGTCTCACAGACTTTTCAAAGTAATTAACTTTTTATCCAAAAATAAATTTAATTGTTTAACCACTGGTGTATTATGCACCATGGGAGGGATGTACCACTTTCTTTGGAAATAAATCTGCTTCCTTCAGCCTCTCAACTTATTTCTCCAGGAACCATGCTATTGTCTAGTAAAATGGCCCACCCTTCCCATTATCTTCTAAGTAGCAGTTAGGCTGGGGAGAAAACAGTTATATTGATATATGAAGTTTGAGGCAGATGCCAAGCTAATTGATCTGAGTAGGTTAAATGGGAGAAAATACTTCCTAGAATCAATAGAGGTGCTAATTCAGCTAATTGTTGGATAGTGTTTCTTTTTTAAGTGAGCGATTTTCCCAATTACTGTTTATCACGTTGATTTTCTTTTTTACCCTCAGTTTATCAGTTTTAACTTTACTAAACCTCCTATGATAATGGTTTTCAATGTGTCTCATTCCCAAAGTTTTTATCTGCCCCCTGATGACAGGTAATTTTCCTGAATATGTTGCTCTTAAGATGCAAAAACCAGGATCAGCCTTTTACCAACATGACTCCAGCAGGGAAAAGTTTCTTCCAATGGCATCTAAAACATAAACAAGGATCTCTATCTCACTAGAGTGGATGGATCAAGAAGTAAAATTGGAGCACATTACCCAAGTTTACAAGGGTAACCAATAGACAAACTGGAGTTTTAATATGTTACTAATTTAAAATTGGGCTTCCCTGGTGGCTCAGATGATAAAGAACTCACCTGCAATGCTAGAGATCTGGGTTCGATCCCTGGATTGGGTAACCCACTCCAGTATTCTTGCCTGGAGAATTCCATGGACAAAGGAGCCTGTAAGGGAAGAGAAAGGTAGAGGGAGTGAATAATGAACTAATGCCTTACCTTTCCAATGATGTTGGGAAGGGGGCCTCAAGAGATATTGCTCCAGATTGATAATTCAGGACATCGATCAACAATGGTATAAGAGTAGACATGGGAAAAGAGGGAAGGGGGTAAGGAGGAAACGAGGGAAGGGGCAATGAGAGAAGACTGTCATTCTTTCACTTAATCCTTCTATGTAACAACTTGAAATTGCACTGTGCTAATTGCACTTCAGTTGTGTCCTATTCTTTGTGAACCTATGAACCATAGCCCACCAGGTTCCTTTCTTCCTGTGACTCTCCAGGCAAGAATACTGTAGTGGGTAGACATGCACTCGTCCAAGGGATCTTTCCAACACAGGGATCAAACCTGCATCTCCTGTGACTTCTGCATTGCAGGCAGACTCTTTACCACTGACACACATAAGAGTTTGGAAAAAGTAATGAGCGGATAAGTAGGAAAAAAGAATCTAGAATCCAAAAATATCAGGACTAAAAGAGACCCAAGAGAAGGGGCTTTTCCCACTCACCTCCTTTACAAATGACAGACTAAGAGACAGATGGTTGAATAACAGAGACTATCACAAACATTGAAATGCAAAAAGAACAAAGCAGATCACATTCTATTGATATGCATGATATTTTCTTGAAATAATACTTGGGAAATTCTTCTTGCAAACTCCCACCCCCAAACCTGCTCACTAATGCCTGAAATTTTTTTAAGATGGGACTTAGTCTTTTATTCCAAAATGAAGGCTACCCTAGGGAGAAATTTACACATTAACTCAGGGTTCTGCCTGAGTGATTCTGACCTAAATTGGAATCAAGGTTTAAATGTTTAATATTAGAAGAGTATAAAACTCTGAATGCAGAGACAGAGAAACCCCGTCAATATGAGCTCCAAAAGGTATGACCAGAAGCCTTAGATACAAGTATTTTACATCATAACTATTTCTTGCTGTATTTGCTGCTCTCTGGTGGGTTTTTTTCAGATGATAAAGAACTCACCTGCAATGCTAGAGATCTGGTTCGATCCCTGGATTGGGTAACCCACTCCAGTATTCTTGCCTGGAGAATTCCATGGACAAAGGAGCCTGTAAGGGAAGAGAAAGGTAGAGGGAGTGAATAATGAACTAATGCCTTACCTTTCCAATGATGTTGGGAAGGGGGCCTCAAGAGATATTGCTCCAGATTGATAATTCAGGACATCGATCAACAATGGTATAAGAGTAGACATGGGAAAAGAGGGAAGGGGGTAAGGAGGAAACGAGGGAAGGGGCAATGAGAGAAGACTGTCATTCTTTCACTTAATCCTTCTATGTAACAACTTGAAATTGCACTGTGCTAATTGCACTTCAGTTGTGTCCTATTCTTTGTGAACCTATGAACCATAGCCCACCAGGTTCCTTTCTTCCTGTGACTCTCCAGGCAAGAATACTGTAGTGGGTAGACATGCACTCGTCCAAGGGATCTTTCCAACACAGGGATCAAACCTGCATCTCCTGTGACTTCTGCATTGCAGGCAGACTCTTTACCACTGACACACATAAGAGTTTGGAAAAAGTAATGAGCGGATAAGTAGGAAAAAAGAATCTAGAATCCAAAAATATCAGGACTAAAAGAGACCCAAGAGAAGGGGCTTTTCCCACTCACCTCCTTTACAAATGACAGACTAAGAGACAGATGGTTGAATAACAGAGACTATCACAAACATTGAAATGCAAAAAGAACAAAGCAGATCACATTCTATTGATATGCATGATATTTTCTTGAAATAATACTTGGGAAATTCTTCTTGCAAACTCCCACCCCCAAACCTGCTCACTAATGCCTGAAATTTTTTTAAGATGGGACTTAGTCTTTTATTCCAAAATGAAGGCTACCCTAGGGAGAAATTTACACATTAACTCAGGGTTCTGCCTGAGTGATTCTGACCTAAATTGGAATCAAGGTTTAAATGTTTAATATTAGAAGAGTATAAAACTCTGAATGCAGAGACAGAGAAACCCCCGTCAATATGAGCTCCAAAAGGTATGACCAGAAGCCTTAGATACAAGTATTTTACATCATAACTATTTCTTGCTGTATTTGCTGCTCTCTGCTCTCTTTCTTCAGCCCCCTTGTTTCTTTATGTGCAATGGTCCATAATGTTGGAGTTGTTTAATGGATAAAATCACCATCAGAATTAGAATTTCAAATAGTTATCATCAGGTTTTGGCTTATCAGGGTGGTGATGATACACTTGAACCAACATATCAGCTGGTGACTAACCTGGAACAGAAAAAAAATTTCAAACTCTTTCTTGGGGAAATTGAAGTTCACTGATCAAAAGAATTCACACGAGCATCAAGGTACCAACAAGTGTTTCCCTGGAAGTAATGTGCTATCTTCATCATCAACAACCACACTTTGCTTGGGTTTCCATGTGACTTAGAACGTATTTCACTTCTTGGCAACCAGTCTGTCCATCTATAAAACTGAGATACTGAGTATGACCCTGACCACCTTGTAAACAAACATAAATGTGGAAAAATAATTGAGGTTAAAATGCATAAGAAAGTCACAAGAAAGCACTAAGCAAATATAAAACTAATCAGAAATGATTTCAATGTCATTAGCTATTTGAAATCAGACTCCCCAAAGACCACTGCATGGAGCATTACGCATTGTAGATATGCAAATATGTTTTATGTACACCTCACAGAGAAAACAAGGCAAAAATAGACAATAATGTAAATGCTAATGTAACTGATTCCATAAGGTGGCATATGATAGTGAGGGGTAAGAATAGTCATTGCTATAATTTGAGGATATGGTGTCCTCCAGAAGGATTCTGGAGTGAAATTATGGAGAAAAAACTTGAGTTGAGCTTTGAAGGACTGATCAGGTTTAGCTAGCTATTAAAGAAAAGATAACCAAAGATAGGGGGGCAATATAGGGCACAAACTAATTCAGTTCTTATAATACATTCAGATATGAGGGTCTGGTAGCCCTTTACATGCACTCTTTAGTATTTTCAAAAACGTTCTGAAGGAAAAACTTTGAAGGAACTCATTTAGTACATTAGTAACTAGTGATTCTGACCTAAATTGGAATCAAGGTTTAAATGTTTAATATTAGAAGAGTATAAAACTCTGAATGCAGAGACAGAGAAACCCCCGTCAATATGAGCTCCAAAAGGTATGACCAGAAGCCTTAGATACAAGTATTTTACATCATAACTATTTCTTGCTGTATTTGCTGCTCTCTGCTCTCTTTCTTCAGCCCCCTTGTTTCTTTATGTGCAATGGTCCATAATGTTGGAGTTGTTTAATGGATAAAATCACCATCAGAATTAGAATTTCAAATAGTTATCATCAGGTTTTGGCTTATCAGGGTGGTGATGATACACTTGAACCAACATATCAGCTGGTGACTAACCTGGAACAGAAAAAAAATTTCAAACTCTTTCTTGGGGAAATTGAAGTTCACTGATCAAAAGAATTCACACGAGCATCAAGGTACCAACAAGTGTTTCCCTGGAAGTAATGTGCTATCTTCATCATCAACAACCACACTTTGCTTGGGTTTCCATGTGACTTAGAACGTATTTCACTTCTTGGCAACCAGTCTGTCCATCTATAAAACTGAGATACTGAGTATGACCCTGACCACCTTGTAAACAAACATAAATGTGGAAAAATAATTGAGGTTAAAATGCATAAGAAAGTCACAAGAAAGCACTAAGCAAATATAAAACTAATCAGAAATGATTTCAATGTCATTAGCTATTTGAAATCAGACTCCCCAAAGACCACTGCATGGAGCATTACGCATTGTAGATATGCAAATATGTTTTATGTACACCTCACAGAGAAAACAAGGCAAAAATAGACAATAATGTAAATGCTAATGTAACTGATTCCATAAGGTGGCATATGATAGTGAGGGGTAAGAATAGTCATTGCTATAATTTGAGGATATGGTGTCCTCCAGAAGGATTCTGGAGTGAAATTATGGAGAAAAAACTTGAGTTGAGCTTTGAAGGACTGATCAGGTTTAGCTAGCTATTAAAGAAAAGATAACCAAAGATAGGGGGGCAATATAGGGCACAAACTAATTCAGTTCTTATAATACATTCAGATATGAGGGTCTGGTAGCCCTTTACATGCACTCTTTAGTATTTTCAAAAACGTTCTGAAGGATAAATGTTAACATTAGTATAAGCTTCCAGTCATTTCTATTTCTTGGATAAACCATGATTCAAAAAGATTGTGTTGCCTGAGATTGCACAGCTAATCATAAGGAGGCCAGTATGACTGACACCAAGCTCTGAACCCTTAACTGTACGCTAAGGTAGATGTGAACACAGTTTGAAAACTGAAGACCATAATTCACTTGACAGTAAGATGTTCTTGAGCCCTTGGAGTGTGTTTAGCCCTGACATCTAAGAAGAGATGCTCTTTTGTACTCCGAACTCTGTGAAAATGCAAATAGAACCAAACCTCAGTTTTTGCAGACTCCATATTTGTAGAGTTGCTCATTTGCTAAAGTTTGTTAGACAAAATCACTACTTTCAGACATGTACAGTAGTGGTCATTTGCAGACATGGGCAGAGAAACAAGAAGTTTCAAGCTACCAGGCATGTATGCTCCCAGCTGAGGCCCAACAAGGCAATGCTTTGCTTTCTGCTTTAACTCTCATCCTATAAATGAATGTCCTTTTCAGAATCTATTTAGTGCCATCCTTTTCACATTTTTTGTGCTTTTTGTTGGTGATTTCACCACTGAACACGGCCCCTGAGTGTAGTACTAACGTCCTGTATACTGTCCCCAAACACAAAAAAGCTATGATGTGGAAAAGAACAAGTTAGACCGACTTCAGTCATGCATGAACTATGGTGCTGCTGGTCTTGAGTTCAATGTTAATGAATCAACAATAGGTATTAAATAAGGGTCTTTAGAGAGACACACATAAAACAAGGCTATGTACTGAACAGATGAGAAAAATGACACCCAGGACTCACAAGGACCTAACTCTGTTTTTCCCCTGGGAGTAATGGTTCAATATCCTCTAACTCAATGTTCACAGCAACTTTAAGGAACATAACTACCACAAATAACAGGAATCAAATCTATTTCCTAAACACAAATAGACAGGAAACAATCTGCTAACTTCTCAGATAACCAAAGATAGGGGGGCAATATAGGGCACAAACTAATTCAGTTCTTATAATACATTCAGATATGAGGGTCTGGTAGCCCTTTACATGCACTCTTTAGTATTTTCAAAAACGTTCTGAAGGATAAATGTTAACATTAGTATAAGCTTCCAGTCATTTCTATTTCTTGGATAAACCATGATTCAAAAAGATTGTGTTGCCTGAGATTGCACAGCTAATCATAAGGAGGCCAGTATGACTGACACCAAGCTCTGAACCCTTAACTGTACGCTAAGGTAGATGTGAACACAGTTTGAAAACTGAAGACCATAATTCACTTGACAGTAAGATGTTCTTGAGCCCTTGGAGTGTGTTTAGCCCTGACATCTAAGAAGAGATGCTCTTTTGTACTCCGAACTCTGTGAAAATGCAAATAGAACCAAACCTCAGTTTTGCAGACTCCATATTTGTAGAGTTGCTCATTTGCTAAAGTTTGTTAGACAAAATCACTACTTTCAGACATGTACAGTAGTGGTCATTTGCAGACATGGGCAGAGAAACAAGAAGTTTCAAGCTACCAGGCATGTATGCTCCCAGCTGAGGCCCAACAAGGCAATGCTTTGCTTTCTGCTTTAACTCTCATCCTATAAATGAATGTCCTTTTCAGAATCTATTTAGTGCCATCCTTTTCACATTTTTTGTGCTTTTTGTTGGTGATTTCACCACTGAACACGGCCCCTGAGTGTAGTACTAACGTCCTGTATACTGTCCCCAAACACAAAAAAGCTATGATGTGGAAAAGAACAAGTTAGACCGACTTCAGTCATGCATGAACTATGGTGCTGCTGGTCTTGAGTTCAATGTTAATGAATCAACAATAGGTATTAAATAAGGGGTCTTTAGAGAGAGACACACATAAAACAAGGCTATGTACTGAACAGATGAGAAAAATGACACCCAGGACTCACAAGGACCTAACTCTGTTTTTCCCCTGGGAGTAATGGTTCAATATCCTCTAACTCAATGTTCACAGCAACTTTAAGGAACATAACTACCACAAATAACAGGAATCAAATCTATTTCCTTGAAAACACAGTCTATGTACCATAGTGTCACTCATTGGTTACAGATCACAAATTCATTTATTGGATCTGCTAACTTCTCTTGGGAATGGAAGTGAAGTTGAAGGCAGGGATAGAGGTGTATAACGGGAAGAATTGACAGTATTTTCAACTAGACAGACAAGCACAGGTGGGTTAGCTCAATAGTGAGGAAGATGGCATTAGTTGGAGCAGCTGAAGAGAACTGGGTATTTGAGGTTCCGAGTATGAGAGACAATAAAAAGAACAGAGGAAGGGACCACTGAGCTCAAACTTATGCTGTTCACTATTCTGTCTTCATAAGAAGGACCCTGAACATATCTGTGTGGTAAGTGGCTATTACAATCAATAGACATTGTTCACTGTGACTGCCTTCTTGCTGAATCCTAGTTAACTCTCTTGTTAGGGCTCAGGAGCTCCCAGTCTCCTCTTCAGCATCTTCAGCTGTGATGTGCCCATCCTGGTCTCTGCTTCTCAACCATGCCATGGAGCCAGTGCCTATCAAGTCTGAGGAATGTCCAGGCCTGGAGATTGCCTGAAGTTGCCTATCTTCAAGGTTCAAAGCTTTTTTAACGGTCTAAGTTTTATCACAGAAATTCAGACTCAGGTGAGTTTTGTGTTCCACTGTATAATGGACCTGTGCCTATGTGTGCAACAAAAAATAACATAAAATTAACATTTCAAGCATAATTGTTAATCTATGTGAATTCACCACTGAACACGGCCCCTGAGTGTAGTACTAACGTCCTGTATACTGTCCCCAAACACAAAAAAGCTATGATGTGGAAAAGAACAAGTTAGACCGACTTCAGTCATGCATGAACTATGGTGCTGCTGGTCTTGAGTTCAATGTTAATGAATCAACAATAGGTATTAAATAAGGGGTCTTTAGAGAGAGACACACATAAAACAAGGCTATGTACTGAACAGATGAGAAAAATGACACCCAGGACTCACAAGGACCTAACTCTGTTTTTCCCCTGGGAGTAATGGTTCAATATCCTCTAACTCAATGTTCACAGCAACTTTAAGGAACATAACTACCACAAATAACAGGAATCAAATCTATTTCCTTGAAAACACAGTCTATGTACCATAGTGTCACTCATTGGTTACAGATCACAAATTCATTTATTGGATCTGCTAACTTCTCTTGGGAATGGAAGTGAAGTTGAAGGCAGGGATAGAGGTGTATAACGGGAAGAATTGACAGTATTTTCAACTAGACAGACAAGCACAGGTGGGTTAGCTCAATAGTGAGGAAGATGGCATTAGTTGGAGCAGCTGAAGAGAACTGGGTATTTGAGGTTCCGAGTATGAGAGACAATAAAAAGAACAGAGGAAGGGACCACTGAGCTCAAACTTATGCTGTTCACTATTCTGTCTTCATAAGAAGGACCCTGAACATATCTGTGTGGTAAGTGGCTATTACAATCAATAGACATTGTTCACTGTGACTGCCTTCTTGCTGAATCCTAGTTAACTCTCTTGTTAGGGCTCAGGAGCTCCCCAGTCTCCTCTTCAGCATCTTCAGCTGTGATGTGCCCATCCTGGTCTCTGCTTCTCAACCATGCCATGGAGCCAGTGCCTATCAAGTCTGAGGAATGTCCAGGCCTGGAGATTGCCTGAAGTTGCCTATCTTCAAGGTTCAAAGCTTTTTTAACGGTCTAAGTTTTATCACAGAAATTCAGACTCAGGTGAGTTTTGTGTTCCACTGTATAATGGACCTGTGCCTATGTGTGCAACAAAAAATAACATAAAATTAACATTTCAAGCATAATTGTTAATCTATGTGAAATACTGATCATGAGCCCAGCACCGATCTATGCCCTTTACTTGCATTATCTTTTGTAACACTAACAGCATGAAACAGAATGATTATATTGCCACCACCCCCCTTTTACAGGTGGAGAAACTAACTTGGAAATGATATTTTGCTCAAGTGGATTCAACCAGTCAGTGCCAGAAGCAAGAGTGAAATCCAAAACTCAGCTGGATGCTTCAAGGCCCATCTGGAGTTCTTCCCCCTGTATACATCTCTCCATGTTCCCCAAAATAAGCTCAGTGTCCTCTGAAGTCATGGCATCTACCATCCATCCCCTTCTGTAATCATATCTTCATTAGGGTATTAGGTATATTGTCATTCACATCTCTTCCAAAGTGCCTACCCCAGGGCTTCTAGAAATTCCAATCCCAAGACCTCAAGTTTG
The DNA here is from genome assembly GCA_022376925.1 of Tragulus kanchil. Taxonomy (NCBI): domain Eukaryota; kingdom Metazoa; phylum Chordata; class Mammalia; order Artiodactyla; family Tragulidae; genus Tragulus; species Tragulus kanchil. The sequence goes on along the minus strand of JAIOJX010000025.1, from coordinate 102,493,978 downwards.
AGAAGGACAGATCTACATGACTAGACATGCTAGAGGAAATCTAAACATTGTCTAAGTTAAGCAATGATTTTTTTTTTTCCCATTAGTCATGTATGAATATGAGAGTTGGAACATTAAGAAGACTGAATGCAGAAGAATTGATGCTTCTGAATTGTGGTGCTGGAGAAGACCTTTGAGAGTTCCTTAGGTGGCACAGAGATCAAATCAGTCAATTCTAAAGGAGATCAGCCCTAAATATTCATTGGAAGGACTGATGCTGAAGCTGAATCTCCAATATTTTGGCCACCTGATATGAAGAGCAGACTCATTGGAAAAGATTCTGATGGTGGGAAAGACTGAGGGCAGGAGAAGGGGTAAGTAGAGGATGAAATGCTTAGACAACATCACTGACTCAAAAAACACTAATCTGGGCAAACTCAGGGAGGTAGATAGTGAAGGAAAGGGAAGACTGGTGTGCTGCAATCCACAGGGTCACAAACAGTCAGACACAACTGAACAACTGAACAAGCACAACAAGCAAGTCTTCAGTCTGTGTTACAGCCTCCAGTGGGGGAAAGGAGATAAAAGAGGGCAAAAAAAAGTGATGGTGAGAGAAACAAAATAGTAAAATATTTTTAAAAATAACAATAATAAACTTAGTAGATGGGAAGGAAGATGCATTAGAAAGAAAAATAATAATACAGGTAGTGGGTTAGCCTGGGTGTGTTACAGAGAAAACAAGAATGAGAAAAGTGTCTATTACCATACATAACCCATGGGTTACTCGTCGCACGTGGGCTGACCCAGGCTCAAGGCTAGTCATTAGAAAACAGAGCTCTGACCCTGTGTCCTCTTTTACAAGGTGGAGAAACTAACTTGGAAATGATATTTTGCTCAAGTGGATTCAACCAGTCAGTGCCAGAAGCAAGAGTGAAATCCAAAACTCAGCTGGATGCTTCAAGGCCCATCTGGAGTTCTTCCCCCTGTATACATCTCTCCATGTTCCCCAAAATAAGCTCAGTGTCCTCTGAAGTCATGGCATCTACCATCCATCCCCTTCTGTAATCATATCTTCATTAGGGTATTAGGTATATTGTCATTCACATCTCTTCCAAAGTGCCTACCCCAGGGCTTCTAGAAATTCCAATCCCAAGACCTCAAGTTTGAGAAGGACAGATCTACATGACTAGACATGCTAGAGGAAATCTAAACATTGTCTAAGTTAAGCAATGATTTTTTTTTTTCCCATTAGTCATGTATGAATATGAGAGTTGGAACATTAAGAAGACTGAATGCAGAAGAATTGATGCTTCTGAATTGTGGTGCTGGAGAAGACCTTTGAGAGTTCCTTAGGTGGCACAGAGATCAAATCAGTCAATTCTAAAGGAGATCAGCCCTAAATATTCATTGGAAGGACTGATGCTGAAGCTGAATCTCCAATATTTTGGCCACCTGATATGAAGAGCAGACTCATTGGAAAAGATTCTGATGGTGGGAAAGACTGAGGGCAGGAGAAGGGGTAAGTAGAGGATGAAATGCTTAGACAACATCACTGACTCAAAAAACACTAATCTGGGCAAACTCAGGGAGGTAGATAGTGAAGGAAAGGGAAGACTGGTGTGCTGCAATCCACAGGGTCACAAACAGTCAGACACAACTGAACAACTGAACAAGCACAACAAGCAAGTCTTCAGTCTGTGTTACAGCCTCCAGTGGGGGAAAGGAGATAAAAGAGGGCAAAAAAAAGTGATGGTGAGAGAAACAAAATAGTAAAATATTTTTAAAAATAACAATAATAAACTTAGTAGATGGGAAGGAAGATGCATTAGAAAGAAAAATAATAATACAGGTAGTGGGTTAGCCTGGGTGTGTTACAGAGAAAACAAGAATGAGAAAAGTGTCTATTACCATACATAACCCATGGGTTACTCGTCGCACGTGGGCTGACCCAGGCTCAAGGCTAGTCATTAGAAAACAGAGCTCTGACCCTGTGTTCACTACTAATTAGTTACAAAATCTTGAGCCACTCAACCAATTTTCAATCAACACACTTCACTTAATCCCAGCTGCTTCTACTCTATTATCTCTCCTGACCACTGCATCAGATGACTGGAAGAACCAAGTGAAATCATATTGTGTGAATATATGTGGGGGAAAATGCATTTAGCATAATATTCCAATGCACTTCTAGAAAATACTGTAGAAGGCTTCATGCTGAGTGTTAAGATCCGGAGATGAACAAGACCTGACCTCCACCTTCAGAGAACTCACAGGCCAGGAGTGGAGACAACATGGATTAACAAATGTATTACAAAATAGTATGACACGCGTAGGGCTTCTCTGATGCCACTAGTGATAAAGAATCTGCCTGTCAATGCAGGAGACACCAATTCAATTCCTGCATGGGGAAGATACCCTGGAGGAGTAAATGGCTACCCACTCCAGTATTCTTGCTCTGAAAGCTCCAGGAACAGAGGAGCCTGGCAGGCTACAGTCCATGGGGCCACAGAGCTGGACATGACTGAACGACTGAGCACACAGATGAAAAGTGTAATAAGAAAACATACCCCAAGTGCAGGAAATGGTTAAACTCTTAACAGGAAAACAGAGGGAAGACATTATCATAGAAGTAAACACAGGTATCAGTATTTGTTTTATTAAAAAAAAAAAAAAGGAGATGAAAGGAAAGACAGTAAGTAAATAAACATGTCCAGTCTAGCTTTAAACCCATCTGGTTCACTATCAGGATAACAATGTATTTGTTAATGTCCGACTTCTTTTCTCTGCAATTTTAATCAAGCCCTAAAAGACACTTGTGAGATTAAATCACCACCCACAAGACCTTGATTTATCCAGGGAAAATGGACTATTTCAGCCTCCGTTCCCTGAGCAGAACAGACAAGCCAATTCTGCTTTAAAAAATCAACAGGTAGAGGCATAACAAAGGTCATATATTATAAGGCTGCAGATGGAAATTCAGGCCCAGCAGTTACATCGACACAGTTATTACTGTTATTACAGCTAAACCTCCTCATTCTGCTGACATTATTAACCAAGACAAACGTGGCCCTGCAGCTTTATTTCACGGGGCAGATCACCTATTAAACCAAGAACAATATCACTGTCTTTTGCAGCACTTCCAAAATTGCTTCCTGCCTCTAAGAGGAAATTCCTGGGCTTTTTTCCCCTCACCCTCAAAATAGGCACCATCGATCTCGTCTGTGCTGTATGGCACAACTGGTTCACATACCCTGTATATCCCCATGGTATTCAGTCAGGCAAAAGACATGCAATTGTTGTGATCATTTGTGAAACCACCAACATGCTCTCCAGTAATATTATTTAGATGCTTACGGAGCGAATCCACCCCTTAACAAGCTCAAAAACATATCAGGGTAGTTTTTGTTCCTCTAGCCAAAAATGCACACTTCAATATCCATGAGTGAAACTCACCCCAGAATTTGAGAGTGCTGCCTTCATTGAGCGGAAAAAATCAAGTTCCAGACAATACAAACGACTTGACCAAAGCTACCCAGCTATATGCAGCTGAACAGGGATTAAAACTGAGGTCATATAAAATGTTTTCTTTACCTATTTAATCTAGAAAAATCAGCTTCTCTTTGAAACGGGACCTTTTTTTTTGTTTTTTCTTATGTGCTCAATCATGTCTGACTCTTTGCAGCTTTATGGATGGTACCCAGGGAATTTTCCAAGCAAGAATACTGGAGTTTGTTGCCATTTCCTCCTGCAGGTGATCTTCCCAATCCAGGGATTGAACCTGAGTCTCCTGCATTGCAAACAGATTCTTTGCCATGCGCCACCTAGGAAACTCATTTTTTTTTTTTTTAATTTTGAAACAGGATCACAATTCCTTATTTGCTATGTGGATAATAACTCAAATTTAAACCGCCTTTATTTGACTGATATGTTGGGCTGAGGTTTACAGGGAAATTTCTCTCATTTGATAATACTTTTTTCACCTCACGTAATGTACTCAGTAAATCTTTCCCACTCTTGATATCCTGTGCCTTGGATTTGTTTCAGTCTGAGTGTGGTCCCTTCTGGTCAAAGGGGGAACCAATCCTCTCTAAGCATTGATGAACCTGGAACTGACAGTATTGATTGTTTTTGATGTAGCCCCAGGTGCCCTATGTAATTGTAAATAAAAATCCAGACAGAAATAATTACAGTAAGCGTCCTTGGTTCTCTTGGGAATGATACCCTTGAGAGGCAGAGTCCACGAGAAGTTTAGGACAATGTGATCCTTTAGAAAGAGGAAATACCTTCTAGGTTTTGTGAAGCTTCAAATGATCAAAGCTTTCCCAGGAGGTTTGCCATATGGCTTGGGTGTTTGCATGTCTTTTTTTTTAATTTCCTTCTCTAATAAAACACACCAACATGTTGCTGTTGAACAACAACAAAATAGCAGGACTTGATGTTCCAATGGCATGAAGGTCGGAAGCCTGACCTGTGAGAACCTTTGTGAGCTGCCTCTCCCTCGGCCTCCACTCTCCCAGCCAAGTTGGCCCCAGGCAGACAATGATGAGCGGAACAGAGGCTGTCGCCTCACTGGTTCCTCTGGTCTGTGGGCAGCCGGACTGATCCGAGGCCAGACCTGGCTCCCCAGCTCTCTGCCTCTTGGCGACCAGCCACCTGGAGTCTGTTCAAATGAACAAGCTGCCTTTTCTTCCTGCATATTGGTTTCTCCTCCATTTGAAAACAAAACTCTTCCCCATCTGCTTGCTTCTGGGATCACCATAATTGCATGGAGGATAATTGGCGGCAACTCAATCTGAGGAAAACCCTGTTGATTCGAAGCACAGTCTCAATAAACGTTTGTGTTTCATCGTTTTGCTAAATGGAGCCTGTGTCCCAGCCAGTTGAGCTAACGCAGAAGGAGAAATTAATGGGAGGCATATGAAGAGGAGGGGAAGCACTGAACAATACTCTATCTTGACCTCTTTGTTTCTAAGAATTCTCCACTGTCAGGGGGGCCATTGATTTGTCTGAAATGTGTTTCCCCCAATCCATAAAGCACAAAGTAAATGACATTAGGATGGAACGTTAAAAACAATGGCACTGCCAAGAATAGGGTTATTTTCCTGATTCCACATACTAAGCTGCGGCCCTGGATATAAGCACTGAGCTGGTCAACTTCCATAAAAAAAGAAAAAATCATTGCCTTAACGCCTAACATTTGCTCTCTGAAGTCGTCCTTGACACCATGAAAGAAGCCTCTCAAGTTTGTGCATAATCCAAGCAGGGAGTAAAACAGAATAAACTAGTCATTCACACACCTGGATTTGAGTCTTGATACTCACAAGCTGTATGACCTTGAGCACGTCCTTTAATCTCAGCCTCAGGGTCTCATCTGTAACATAGGGATGAAGAATTATTTCTAATTCATTGGGTTGCTGTGAATGAGATCATTCATGTAAGGACTACATCAGTATCTGATGCATAGTAAGCTCTGTCATACTTGGCTATTATTGCTTATTACACTCGATTCATTCAACAAACCAGTACTGAGTATTTACTATCTATCAGGCACTTTTGTGTTCCAGAAATACAGCATAGAAAAAGACAGGCAATGCTTAGCAATCATGAATCTTAGAGACTTGGAGATAAGCAATAAAGCAAGGAAATAAATGAGTAAATAAGATTGCTGGAAAGGGCAGCCGGACTGATCCGAGGCCAGACCTGGCTCCCCAGCTCTCTGCCTCTTGGCGACCAGCCACCTGGAGTCTGTTCAAATGAACAAGCTGCCTTTTCTTCCTGCATATTGGTTTCTCCTCCATTTGAAAACAAAACTCTTCCCCATCTGCTTGCTTCTGGGATCACCATAATTGCATGGAGGATAATTGGCGGCAACTCAATCTGAGGAAAACCCTGTTGATTCGAAGCACAGTCTCAATAAACGTTTGTGTTTCATCGTTTTGCTAAATGGAGCCTGTGTCCCAGCCAGTTGAGCTAACGCAGAAGGAGAAATTAATGGGAGGCATATGAAGAGGAGGGGAAGCACTGAACAATACTCTATCTTGACCTCTTTGTTTCTAAGAATTCTCCACTGTCAGGGGGGCCATTGATTTGTCTGAAATGTGTTTCCCCCAATCCATAAAGCACAAAGTAAATGACATTAGGATGGAACGTTAAAAACAATGGCACTGCCAAGAATAGGGTTATTTTCCTGATTCCACATACTAAGCTGCGGCCCTGGATATAAGCACTGAGCTGGTCAACTTCCATAAAAAAAGAAAAAATCATTGCCTTAACGCCTAACATTTGCTCTCTGAAGTCGTCCTTGACACCATGAAAGAAGCCTCTCAAGTTTGTGCATAATCCAAGCAGGGAGTAAAACAGAATAAACTAGTCATTCACACACCTGGATTTGAGTCTTGATACTCACAAGCTGTATGACCTTGAGCACGTCCTTTAATCTCAGCCTCAGGGTCTCATCTGTAACATAGGGATGAAGAATTATTTCTAATTCATTGGGTTGCTGTGAATGAGATCATTCATGTAAGGACTACATCAGTATCTGATGCATAGTAAGCTCTGTCATACTTGGCTATTATTGCTTATTACACTCGATTCATTCAACAAACCAGTACTGAGTATTTACTATCTATCAGGCACTTTTGTGTTCCAGAAATACAGCATAGAAAAAGACAGGCAATGCTTAGCAATCATGAATCTTAGAGACTTGGAGATAAGCAATAAAGCAAGGAAATAAATTAGTAAATAAGATTGCTGGAAATAGTTCATAAGATGAAAATAAAACAACCTAAATGTCATATGAATGGATAAAGAAGAGGATATATATATATTATATATATATATATATATATATATATATATATAGAGAGAGAGAGAGAGAGAGAGAGAGAGAGAGTCACTTTAGTTGTGTCTGACTCTTTGAAACCCTATGAACTGTAGCCCCACCAGGCTTCTCTGTCCATGGGATTCTCCAGGCAACAATACTGGAGTGGGTTGCTATGCCCTCCTCCAGGGGATCTTCCTGACCCAGAGATTGAACCTGTATCTCTTATGTTTCCTGCAACAACCGGTGAGTTCTTTACCACTAGTGTCACCTGGGAAGCCCTATATGTATATATACAATGCATGGTATATATAAATACATATATATAACAGAATATTACTCAGTTATAAAAAAAGAAAATAATGCTATTTGCAGAAACTTTGATGGATCTAGAAATTATTCATCCAAGTAAGTGAAGTAAACTAGACACAGAAAGACAAATATCATATGATATCACTTACATGTGGAATCTACAAAAGAAATTAAACAAATGAGCTTACATACAAAACAGAAATAGACACATAGGCATAGAAAAGAAACTTATGGTTACCAAAGGGGAAAATAGAGAGGGATAAATTAGGGGTTTGGGATGAACATATACACATTACTCTATATAAAATAGATAACAAACAAGGACCTACTGTGTAGTATAGGGAAATATGCTCAATCATTTGTAATAACCTATAAAGAAAAAAATCTGAAAAAAAATATATATAATTGAATCACTATGTTGTATACATGAAACTAACACAATGTTGTAAATCAACTATACTTCAATAAAAGGAAAAGAAAACAAAGTAGAGAATACTAAGATAAAGACTACTAACTTCAATAGAATATTTAGGAAAGCCTCCTAAAGAGGAAATACCTGAATCGCAATAGAATAAATTCAGTAAGGACTAATATATTAGCTATAATATAGCTTTTTGTTTTCCGATTCATTCAACAAACCAGTACTGAGTATTTACTATCTATCAGGCACTTTTGTGTTCCAGAAATACAGCATAGAAAAAGACAGGCAATGCTTAGCAATCATGAATCTTAGAGACTTGGAGATAAGCAATAAAGCAAGGAAATAAATTAGTAAATAAGATTGCTGGAAATAGTTCATAAGATGAAAATAAAACAACCTAAATGTCATATGAATGGATAAAGAAGAGGATATATATATATTATATATATATATATATATATATATATATATATAGAGAGAGAGAGAGAGAGAGAGAGAGAGAGAGAGAGTCACTTTAGTTGTGTCTGACTCTTTGAAACCCTATGAACTGTAGCCCCACCAGGCTTCTCTGTCCATGGGATTCTCCAGGCAACAATACTGGAGTGGGTTGCTGTGCCCTCCTCCAGGTGATCTTCCTGATCCAGGGATGGAACCCGCATCTCTTATGTTTCCTGCAACAACCGGTGAGTTCTTTACCACTAGTGTCACCTGGGAAGCCCTATATGTATATATACAATGCATGGTATATATAAATACATATATATAACAGAATATTACTCAGTTATAAAAAAAGAAAATAATGCTATTTGCAGAAACTTTGATGGATCTAGAAATTATTCATCCAAGTAAGTGAAGTAAACTAGACACAGAAAGACAAATATCATATGATATCACTTACATGTGGAATCTACAAAAGAAATTAAACAAATGAGCTTACATACAAAACAGAAATAGACACATAGGCATAGAAAAGAAACTTATGGTTACCAAAGGGGAAAATAGAGAGGGATAAATTAGGGGTTTGGGATGAACATATACACATTACTCTATATAAAATAGATAACAAACAAGGACCTACTGTGTAGTATAGGGAAATATGCTCAATCATTTGTAATAACCTATAAAGAAAAAAATCTGAAAAAAAATATATATAATTGAATCACTATGTTGTATACATGAAACTAACACAATGTTGTAAATCAACTATACTTCAATAAAAGGAAAAGAAAACAAAGTAGAGAATACTAAGATAAAGACTACTAACTTCAATAGAATATTTAGGAAAAGCCTCCCTAAAGAGGAAATACCTGAATCGCAACTTAAAAGCTTAGGCATAGGAAAGAGCTAGGGTAACGGTCAGTAAGGAATGACCTGGCATCTTCAAGGGAGAAGAGCAGACCACTGAGACTGAAACATAATGAACAAGGGATGAGAGAGATGTGAGATGAAATCAGAAGACTTGGCAGGACCCTATAATTCATGGCAAGGATTCTTTTGTACACTGTGGAAGGCTCTATAAGTACTGGTGTCATATGATTTTTCATGTTTCAATGATCACTCTGGCTACCTCAAGAACACTGTCGTGGGCAGGAGCAGGAGCAGGCCAAGTGCCGGCTGGTGCTCTCACCTCACTGGGAGATGATGGGAACTTGGACCAGGCGGAAGTAGAAAGATGGAGAGAGCTAGATCATATCTGAACCATGTTCTAGAACACCGATGTCCATCAGTCTGGCATTTGCTTCTTTTCACTAGTCTGATTAAGCTCAGGTTCTGAATTTCAGTCCTGAGATCACCTGTCCAGCAACATTCATTATACAGTGGAGAGGACTGGAAGAAAGTATACTCAAGGGACTTCTTTTCACTACACCAAGAGTGCAGGGTGGGGTGGTAGAAAGTGCCCTGGACTTTTGTCAAAAGAAGTCAAGAATGAGCTGGACTCCACCCCCTTCCAAATGTGTCACTTTGATCAAGATGGTCAACATCAGCCTCAGCTGTTGCTTCATCTGTGAAATGAGGGGGAATTCCAAACTCATGGACTGGTGAAGATAATATATGTAGAAACTGTTCCATGAACTTTAATGTGGTATTAAAATACAAGAAAGTATTTCCAAACAGAGAGCTGGAACAGATGGTTTCTGCTTTTCTTGATGTTCAGTGCCCAAGCACAGGGCCAATGAACAAAAATATCTATATAAAAAAAAGGGATAACAAAAAAAAAAGGACCTACTGTGTAGTATAGGGAAATATGCTCAATCATTTGTAATAACCTATAAAGAAAAAAATCTGAAAAAAAATATATATAATTGAATCACTATGTTGTATACATGAAACTAACACAATGTTGTAAATCAACTATACTTCAATAAAAGGAAAAGAAAACAAAGTAGAGAATACTAAGATAAAGACTACTAACTTCAATAGAATATTTAGGAAAAGCCTCCCTAAAGAGGAAATACCTGAATCGCAACTTAAAAGCTTAGGCATAGGAAAGAGCTAGGGTAACGGTCAGTAAGGAATGACCTGGCATCTTCAAGGGAGAAGAGCAGACCACTGAGACTGAAACATAATGAACAAGGGATGAGAGAGATGTGAGATGAAATCAGAAGACTTGGCAGGACCCTATAATTCATGGCAAGGATTCTTTTGTACACTGTGGAAGGCTCTATAAGTACTGGTGTCATATGATTTTTCATGTTTCAATGATCACTCTGGCTACCTCAAGAACACTGTCGTGGGCAGGAGCAGGAGCAGGCCAAGTGCCGGCTGGTGCTCTCACCTCACTGGGAGATGATGGGAACTTGGACCAGGCGGAAGTAGAAAGATGGAGAGAGCTAGATCATATCTGAACCATGTTCTAGAACACCGATGTCCATCAGTCTGGCATTTGCTTCTTTTCACTAGTCTGATTAAGCTCAGGTTCTGAATTTCAGTCCTGAGATCACCTGTCCAGCAACATTCATTATACAGTGGAGAGGACTGGAAGAAAGTATACTCAAGGGACTTCTTTTCACTACACCAAGAGTGCAGGGTGGGGTGGTAGAAAGTGCCCTGGACTTTTGTCAAAAGAAGTCAAGAATGAGCTGGACTCCACCCCCTTCCAAATGTGTCACTTTGATCAAGATGGTCAACATCAGCCTCAGCTGTTGCTTCATCTGTGAAATGAGGGGGAATTCCAAACTCATGGACTGGTGAAGATAATATATGTAGAAACTGTTCCATGAACTTTAATGTGGTATTAAAATACAAGAAAGTATTTCCAAACAGAGAGCTGGAACAGATGGTTTCTGCTTTTCTTGATGTTCAGTGCCCAAGCACAGGGCCAACTGGGCCACATCTTATTTGAGTTTCTATATTAGTTTCCTACAGCTGCAGTACCAAATTGACACAAATTTGGTGGCTTAAGATAAGACAAATGTATTCTCTCATGGTTCCAGAAGCTAGAAATCCAAAAAAAAAAAAAAAAAAGATGTTAGCAGGACCATGCTCTCTTAAAAGATTCTAGTGAAGTGTCTTCCTTGCCTCTTTAAGCTTTTTGTAGCTCCAGGTGTTCTGTGGTTTGTAGCAACACTGCTCCAATCTTTGCCTCTGTCTTCACAAGACCCTCTTTCCTCCATGTCTACATATTGCTGTCTTCACAAAGCATTCTCCCTGTGTTGCTGTTTTCTCTTCTTACAAGGACACAGCCAGATTAGGGTCCATCTTAATCAAGTATGACCTCATCTTCACTTGATGACTTCTGCAAATGCCTTATTTTTAAACAAGGGGATTGGGTAAACAGAGATTGGGACTTCAACATATCACTTCAAGGAACACTAAAAAGGGAAATGTGCAGATTTGGACTATCCTGTTATCTTGCTAAACAAGGGAGCAGTGTCCAGTTTAGAGTTGCAGGAGATAGCTTTTCAATAAGGCAAAAAGCAAGAACCCAGGATATAGGACCATCCATCTATGGTGGGTTAAATGGCATGTTCGATGATAAGGTTAAAGATTAAACTGGAGCCATCAGGTGGCCCCTAGGAGGGCTGTCCAGTTTAAAGAACTAAGGAAAAGAGGGCTGAGAAGCCAGTATTGTTATGGGAAAAAGAAGAGCTAAACTGGTACAAACTGGGGAGGGATAGGGGAAGCAGTTGCCACAGACAATGGACATGGCCAAAGCATTTCATTTTCCAGGCTAAAAGTAGGTTGCCCAATGAGAAAGAAAGAAATGATTCAAAGAAACCAGGTTTCAAGTTCTACAGTTCATTAATTGAGCAGAGGTGGAAGCCCTAAAGAAATTAAACTATAAGTCGCTCTGAATTGTATATGTGTTAGAAGGTGGCTCAGTTTGGCAGGTAGCCATGTTCCTAGGCAGTCAAGATGGAGAATTATTTTTACTTGTCCTTTATTGGTTTCCTTTTTGAATTTTTTAAAATAAAATTTAAATTTAAACTGTTCATAAATATATGCTTAATTTTACTAAACAGAGAAAGTAAGCAATAATCTCAACTTATTAACTTTATTCCTTTCCCCAGCTGTGGGAGGGACTTTAATCCTGGAATTAACCAGGTACATTAAGAAATATTCAAATGAAACTTCATGGGATGTCTTCTGAAAGAAATTAATACAAGGGCGGCTGAATTTAAAAAAGAAAGAATTGGAATATTCTCTTTCCACAAGAAATCCTAGTGGCTTTCAGGAATCAAAGCAGCAGGTAAATCATTACTCTAGTGCTCGTGAAATGAAATGTGCACTTTGAATCCATAAAGTGGAACTGACAGTGTTTCTTTCATGGCATCAAGTACTGCCATGTGAATTTCACTATATAAAATTCACCCACACATGTCATATCAAACCATGTTAGCAGACATTTAGAAGCACCAACACTGTACCAACCTCTGAGATTCAATGTGCGAGTGTAGTTGTATGTCTCTGTATATTTGTCCACATGTCTCCCACTCTAGACTGAAAGGTCCCTAAAAAACAGAGGCTGTTTTTCATTTCCATATCCCTGTACAGAACCCAAAGAATGAATTTTCCTAATATACAAATATCTCACTTGCCCCTAACCCCAGGAAAGGAGGCTCTTAGGGAAAATGACATCCAAACTGAGGCTTGAAGGAAGAATGAAAGGACATTCCAAGGAGAAAAAATGAAATGAAAAAAGGCATGGAAAGAGGAAATCATGATGTGACCATTAGTAGATGGTAAATGTCAACTTAAAATAAAAAAGGATGATCAACTTGAGAACTGTGGGCTAAGTTTCATTTGGGGCATAATTAGGACTGCAGCCTAGGAGGCAGCACCCCGGATAGCTCTGAGAGACTGCTCCAAAGCGGCAGCAGGAGGAAATTCAATATATAAGGATTTTGGTGAAGAGGAATTCAATATCATTAAACAGTCATTTTAGAAGGGGTTTTCAGTTAGTCATTAGGATCCGATGTCATCATGAAAGAATTTAGTGCTTTTCTAAATACGAGGAGATACAAGGATTGAGATAATAAAATCTGTTCCTAAAAGCATCTACCTATCTAAAGACCTGCTCCACCAGATTTCCTGGAGCACAGAGTGCCTACTCCACCCTGAACCACCTCAGGGGTTGTTGAAGGTCAGAAGTCATTACAGCACGGGGTCAGTATCCACAGAGACAGATGACAAATGCCCTTATTCAGTCATTGGCAATGTAATTGGTAAATGCCATTTTGTAGTTGACATATATTTGAAGTTAAGGCCAAAAAAATAATCTGCAGACATACAGTGACCACACACAAGTGATCCCAGTCTATCTTTCCAGACTTTAGTGTCAACTGGGGTTCAATCCAAAAACAGAAACCACCCCAGGAGACTTAGTCAAGAGGGATTAACATAGGGAACTGGTAGTATAGGATTCTTGGAGCTACTGGACTGTGCCTCCAGGAACGCTTCCCCGTCTACATAGAATGAGCCATTAGAGAGCTGGAACATCTGAGACCCCTGGAGCTATGCCAGAATCAGGAAGCAGGAACCACTACTCATGCTCCACCAAAATGCCCCTGGAACCTGGTGGTGGTCAATGAAAAGCTTTGCAGAAGTACCCACTTGTCCAGGGCCTTGTCCAAGAAGGGCAGGAAGATGGCGCCTTCCAAATAGCTCACAAAATCACACATTCGTAGCACTTAATTCAAATCCAGAGCCCTCTCCATAAAGAAGCATTAGTTTCTCAGTCCTGTCTGACTCATTGTGACCCCATGGACTACAGCGCACCAGGCTTTTCCTTGCATAGAATTCTCCAGGCTAGAATACTAGAGTAGGTTGCCATGCCCTCCTCCAGGGGATCTTCCTGACCCAAGGATCAAGCCCTTGTATCCCAAACTGCAGGCAGATTCTTTACTGTCTGAGCCATCACTCACTAGAAAAGACCCTGATGCTGGGAAAGACTGAAGACAAGGGGGGAAGGGGCAACAGAGGGTGAGATGGTTGGAGGGCATCATTGACTCAATGGTCATGAGTTTGAGCAAACTCTGGAAGATAGCAAAGGACAGGGAAGCCTGATGTGTTATAGTCCATGGGGTCGCAGAGAGTCAGATACAACAACTGAACAACAGCATCCATAAAGAATTCTAGGAAATGTAATTTTAATATAGTTTTTAGCTTTTTAACCTTTTCAACTAGAAGGAAGTTGGTGGTTTGAGTGATCCAAACCATAGCATTCAGAAAATCTATTACAGGATTAAAGTGCTGATGGTAAAGGTGATGGTTTGAGAAATTTTTCCAGGATGAATTAATCAGAGTCTGAGCACAGAGAAACCAACAGAAACAAATGAAAAGCTTTATTTTAAATGTGAACTAAATATTACTTGGAGATCTTATTGATGACAAAAAATATTTTTTAAGAAAATACCTTTCTTGCTTTGGAGTGTGTGTGTGTGCATGAGTGCATGTGCGTGTGTATGTTTTAAGGAAACTGTTTTATGACTGATAAGGGCATTTATCAGTAGGGAACAATGAAATACTGATAAGGAAAAAGCATCCCTCAGCTAAGAAGGACTGCCTACTGTTGTCATCTTATACTGTAGCTCGCTGAATCCTGGAGCCATCCACGGGATTTCTTGAATTCATTTGGCATTTCAAGTATCAGCTGCAGTTTTAGGTCAAGCGTTGGCTTAAATTTCTATGGGGTTTGTTCAATAAGATGCCTTGGGTTTGGGTATTGGTGAACTGTCATTGTAATTGTGCATCTAATTTGATGTGACTTCAGTATGTACCTCTCACTAAAACCTCCTGAGCAGCTTTTGGAATCCTTGATTAGTTTAGGAAAAGAAAGAAAAATTCTCTGTTAAAAGAAAGAAATGAAAATGGCCACATTAGTCATGAGGCTTTTGAGATCTGTGGCTGTGAGAGAACAAAGTCTCCATCACAGCTACCTTCCAAACTGCTCTGCAACGTACCATCGGTCACTCTCCAATGCACCATCAGATAGCGGGGACACACATCTGCAGCCTGGGTGGAATCTCAAAGCTGTGTGGTACAGCCAGTTATTTCACTGCTCAGTTTCATCTTCTATAAAATGGGCATGACACTTATTTAATAAAGGTGGTTGAGATGGTTGGAGGGCATCATTGACTCAATGGTCATGAGTTTGAGCAAACTCTGGAAGATAGCAAAGGACAGGGAAGCCTGATGTGTTATAGTCCATGGGGTCGCAGAGTCAGATACAACAACTGAACAACAGCATCCATAAAGAATTCTAGGAAATGTAATTTTAATATAGTTTTTAGCTTTTTAACCTTTTCAACTAGAAGGAAGTTGGTGGTTTGAGTGATCCAAACCATAGCATTCAGAAAATCTATTACAGGATTAAAGTGCTGATGGTAAAGGTGATGGTTTGAGAAATTTTTCCAGGATGAATTAATCAGAGTCTGAGCACAGAGAAACCAACAGAAACAAATGAAAAGCTTTATTTTAAATGTGAACTAAATATTACTTGGAGATCTTATTGATGACAAAAAATATTTTTTAAGAAAATACCTTTCTTGCTTTGGAGTGTGTGTGTGTGCATGAGTGCATGTGCGTGTGTATGTTTTAAGGAAACTGTTTTATGACTGATAAGGGCATTTATCAGTAGGGAACAATGAAATACTGATAAGGAAAAAGCATCCCTCAGCTAAGAAGGACTGCCTACTGTTGTCATCTTATACTGTAGCTCGCTGAATCCTGGAGCCATCCACGGGATTTCTTGAATTCATTTGGCATTTCAAGTATCAGCTGCAGTTTTAGGTCAAGCGTTGGCTTAAATTTCTATGGGGTTTGTTCAATAAGATGCCTTGGGTTTGGGTATTGGTGAACTGTCATTGTAATTGTGCATCTAATTTGATGTGACTTCAGTATGTACCTCTCACTAAAACCTCCTGAGCAGCTTTTGGAATCCTTGATTAGTTTAGGAAAAGAAAAAAAAAAAAAAATTCTCTGTTAAAAGAAAGAAATGAAAATGGCCACATTAGTCATGAGGCTTTTGAGATCTGTGGCTGTGAGAGAACAAAGTCTCCATCACAGCTACCTTCCAAACTGCTCTGCAACGTACCATCGGTCACTCTCCAATGCACCATCAGATAGCGGGGACACACATCTGCAGCCTGGGTGGAATCTCAAAGCTGTGTGGTACAGCCAGTTATTTCACTGCTCAGTTTCATCTTCTATAAAATGGGCATGACACTTATTTAATAAAGTGGTTGAGTGAATTTAAAAGATAGTAATTTCTGGCATATAGTACATAGTTTGGGGATTCCAGGTGGCACTAGTAGGTAAAGAACCTGCATGTCAGTGCAGGAGACGTGAGTGAAAAGGGTTCGAATCCTAGGTTGGGAAGATCCCCTGGAGGAGGGCGTGGCAATCATGTTCAGTATTCTTGCCTGGAGAATCCAATGGATGGAGGAGCCTGATGGGTCACAGGCGATAGGGCTCCAAAGAGTCAGACATGACTGGAGCGACTTAGCATGTATGCATGCATAGCATGTATACATAATTTCTATGCTATATAAATGTAGTTATAGTTTAAATAAATGTTAGTGCATTCTCTCTCTCCTTTTCTACTTGTGTGCTTAAAAAGAATACTGTGTGTTCCCTTGTTTCCAGTACCTATGCCTAACCTGGTACACAGTAGGTTCTTGATAACTGGCTTTTGGATAATTAATTAATGTTAGGATGCACAAATGGGTTGTTCACAATAGTCGCTCATACCATGAACCACTGTTGGTCAACTGTCTGTACCTACATCTCTGTAATGTCAGGTAGTGGGTTTATAATGCAAGCTCCAGCCCATGCTGAGCAGTAAAGCAACAGTCATTTTCACTCCCAACCAGAACCGAACAGGACCCTCCCGTTATTGCCTCAGGAGGCCTTTCTTGCATCTGCAGCCTCAGGAGTAATTGTCCTTTCCAACAGGCTTATTTCACAGTCGATTATGCTGTGGCAGTCCCAGTCATCTCATTTTAAACATGTATAGCATGTCCTTGAAGAACCCAATCACTTCAACAAGAAGCAGTCACTCAAAATGTTAAATATCACTCCATCTTCAAAGTAACTTATCATATCACCTAGCCTCTTCTGTGGCAAGATTGGCTCTTCTCAAAAAAGCAAAGAAAAAGAAAAAAGAGTTGCTTGGAGATGGAATCAGTCAATCACTGAGCCATGGTGGCCATAGTGCTGGACATCATCAAAGAAACACCACCTGGGGGAGGCGCAGATACAGTCATCTGGCTACCAATATCTAAATGAGTACTCTGCACCAAATAAACACAGGGTTCTGATTCTCTACAACATGAAAGAACTTAGATATGCAGCTCCTATGGTCTTCGTTACAGTCCCATGGCTTAGTCTCACCTCCTGGAGCCTCCAAGTGGTTATTTATCTTGGCTGCCTAAGCCACTGCTGGTATCATTAGTGACTGCAGAAGGTAGTGCCAAGTCCCACCACAGCATCCAAATCATTGTGGACCACGCAGACAGGGTGGTTTGGATAGCTCCTGAGAAGCAGGCTGCTAGACGAGGCTTCCTCTCCTCCCTGAGAAGTGAAATGATACAAGCCTTTGATCTCACTTCATTTTCCCTTTCTGAAGTGAATTTTTTTGCTGTGGGAAGTGCCAGACTAGCAGACCAGGAAAATGAAGGGATGTACTTGCCAATGAGAAAGGTCAAAGAGAAAGAACAACCTTGCTTTCAATGGTCAATTTTCCCACTTCCACCCCATCCCCCATCAAGGGAGGCAAGAAGAAAATAGCCCAAATATCAGAGGATTCTTGTCCCTGTTTTAGTTTAATTTGTAAGCTTGGCCAACTTCCTTGCTCCACCGTCACTCAGACTTTTTTCTTCCTCAGAGAAATACTTGAAAACAAAGGGGCTTTCAGGTTTCAAGTGCTTCTGAATTTACCAGAGCACAAGCATGACACCAACTCAGAGAGAATAGGGTTTGCTTCTGGTATCTACATGCATGCGTGCGTGCATGCTAAGTCATGTCTGACTCTTTGCAACCCCATGACTGTAGCCTTCCAGGCTCCTCAGTTCATGGAATTTCCAAGGTGAGAATACAGACCATTTCCTTCTCCGGGGGATCGTCCTGACCCAGGCATCAAACCCATGTCTCTTGCATCTCCTACACTGGCGGGCTGTTCTTTACCACTGAACTACCTGGGAAGTCCCACTCTGGTCTATGAGGAATGTGCAAAAGGGAAACCATTCATCCCCCATGTTCAAGTTCCCTTCCCCAGACTGGCCCCACATCTGCATGGAGACATAGAAATGGAATCCTGTCTTCAATCAAGGATTGTCTATGCAGTTTCTTGATTTTCCTTTAAACGTAAACATAGGTCTAATAAGAAAAATTAAACTAAGCCAATGAAGAATTGAGAAGGAAACACATAAAACCCAAACTGACTTAGCATAACTTAACAACTGTGAAGAGTTATGAAGGCAGAAATTGCACCAAGTAACTACCACCCATAGAGCTGAGAAAACTAAAGGAACTGATTAGCATCATTAGAAGACCCTGAAAGGCTGAAACTCAAGTCGGACTTTCCAGAAGGGAGTGCTGGAGCATGGCTGGAGCTGGTGTTTCTTAGGCTGTATGATGGGATTGGTCTTGTAAAAGTCTGAAAAGCTTCAACATGCTTTCAGTTGCTGAGGTGAAGAAGCACCCCTTGAGTAATAAGGACAGGCACTGGAAATTAAATAAAGCAAGAAGGAAATGACAGGAAGTAGTAGGTCCCTTCTCTCCTCCAGCCTTGCTCACAGTCTCCTTCTGGTGTCTCCTTTTGGCAAGACTTAATAGAAAACAGTGGGCAAAGTCCTTGCAGCATCCCCAGTGCCAACATCACAAAGAGGGGAAAGAGAAGGGTCGATTTGTAGTGGGGAGACAACTCCTTCATAAGTGGCCCTGGGGAATAATTAAAGAGAGAAAGAGATATGTACCATTGGGGGGTTGCCACTATAAAGACAGACGTTAGAGAACAAGACTCAAGAGAAGCAAAAAAAAAAAAAAAAAATCTGCAACACAAGTACTCAGTAGAAAATGCAAGCCTTTGTAAGCAAAATCTTAAGGAGCGAACATAACATAGAATGCAAGGTTAGGGCTAGGCTGTTGGGAGGGGATGGGTTGGAGTGAGCCAGACAGATCTTAACATCAGAGAATGAACTGTAATTTAAATACAAGTTACATCAAGTATTCAGTGTAAGACCCTGGGCAACTTGCTCAAACTCTTTGAGTTTCCTTGTCCACATATGCAAAGTAGGGATGATAACACTATCTATGTTGTAAGGTTATTGTGAAGGGTGAGTGAGATAGTTTTGTAAAAGAGTTTAATAGAATGAATAGCACAAACCAAGGACTCGTTGTTTTGCTTAATTTTTTTTAACATATTTCAAATCTATTGACACTGCTATTCTCTTTTATGTTATGCTATGAAAGAAACTGCTCTTTGTGTCTCAATATTCATTTTTTATTCCAGCATTTTAGTGGAATTTTTAGCTAGGCACATGGCTACACTGAGTAGCAGCTTTGTTTTCCAGCTATCTTTGTATATGTGCCTCATAGATTAAGTTCTGACCAGTAGGATAAACCAAGTGATGGTGTAACTTCTGAGGTGAAAGAAACCCCCGCTTCTCAATTAATCCCAGGACTGTATCCAATGAGATGGTCTTGTAAAGGGGTGCTGGAGCATGGCTGGAGCTGGTGTTTCTTAGGCTGTATGATGGGATTGGTCTTGTAAAAGTCTGAAAAGCTTCAACATGCTTTCAGTTGCTGAGGTGAAGAAGCACCCCTTGAGTAATAAGGACAGGCACTGGAAATTAAATAAAGCAAGAAGGAAATGACAGGAAGTAGTAGGTCCCTTCTCTCCTCCAGCCTTGCTCACAGTCTCCTTCTGGTGTCTCCTTTTGGCAAGACTTAATAGAAAACAGTGGGCAAAGTCCTTGCAGCATCCCCAGTGCCAACATCACAAAGAGGGGAAAGAGAAGGGTCGATTTGTAGTGGGGAGACAACTCCTTCATAAGTGGCCCTGGGGAATAATTAAAGAGAGAAAGAGATATGTACCATTGGGGGGTTGCCACTATAAAGACAGACGTTAGAGAACAAGACTCAAGAGAAGCAAAAAAAAAAAAAAAAAATCTGCAACACAAGTACTCAGTAGAAAATGCAAGCCTTTGTAAGCAAAATCTTAAGGAGCGAACATAACATAGAATGCAAGGTTAGGGCTAGGCTGTTGGGAGGGGATGGGTTGGAGTGAGCCAGACAGATCTTAACATCAGAGAATGAACTGTAATTTAAATACAAGTTACATCAAGTATTCAGTGTAAGACCCTGGGCAACTTGCTCAAACTCTTTGAGTTTCCTTGTCCACATATGCAAAGTAGGGATGATAACACTATCTATGTTGTAAGGTTATTGTGAAGGGTGAGTGAGATAGTTTTGTAAAAGAGTTTAATAGAATGAATAGCACAAACCAAGGACTCGTTGTTTTGCTTAATTTTTTTTAACATATTTCAAATCTATTGACACTGCTATTCTCTTTTATGTTATGCTATGAAAGAAACTGCTCTTTGTGTCTCAATATTCATTTTTTATTCCAGCATTTTAGTGGAATTTTTAGCTAGGCACATGGCTACACTGAGTAGCAGCTTTGTTTTCCAGCTATCTTTGTATATGTGCCTCATAGATTAAGTTCTGACCAGTAGGATAAACCAAGTGATGGTGTAACTTCTGAGTGGTGCCTTTAAAAGAATAGGGCACTGTCTCTTCTTTCTTCCCTGCCTTACTCCTGGCGGGAATGTAGACATCCCAGGGAGCGCTCTTCAACTTTCTGGATGAAGGCAGCACCTTACGGATGGCAGAGCAACAACGCAAAAGCAGTCTGTTCACACGACAACATCACACAACCATCATAGTAGGTCAGACTTTGTCTAAGAGAGAAATAAGCTTCCATTGTACTAACGTCACTACAATTTGGAGTGAAGTAGACTTGATCCCTGTCTTTATGGAACTTGAATTCTAAAAGGAAAGTGTAGCTGTTACAAAGGTGTATGAGAGTATACTTTTTGGTTTCAAGAAACAGAATAACCAGAACCTGAGAGATTTTGAAATAAAGATTTGTCTGTCTTACATTAAAAGGAATTCAAGTGGTTTGGGGGTTCATTCAGTAGCTCAGCAATAACAGGATTCTGTGTCAGCTTCTCCGTAATGCTCTTGGGCTTGTCCTCATGGTGCAAAGATAGCTGCATAGCACCAAACATCACATCCTCACACACAAAAAATATGTAAAGAAAGAAAAATGGGGAAAGATATGTACCCTGCTTGTCTTTATCTTCCATCAGTATGGAAAGTCTTTGACAAGTGTCCTTATCGGGTTTGGTCTCAGGTCCAAATGGTTTGAACTAGAATACATGCCAATGTCCTGACAGCTAGGGAGTTTATAGGCAAGCAGGGAACTGACATTGTTAGCTTTTATAGGCTCTGGCAGGTGGGTTCTGCAGGAAAGGAAAACGGTCAGTACTGTTAGGCATTGGTCCTTTCAGCAATGCTTCTTTGCTTTCTGTTATTGTGAAGGGTGAGTGAGATAGTTTTGTAAAAGAGTTTAATAGAATGAATAGCACAAACCAAGGACTCGTTGTTTTGCTTAATTTTTTAACATATTTCAAATCTATTGACACTGCTATTCTCTTTTATGTTATGCTATGAAAGAAACTGCTCTTTGTGTCTCAATATTCATTTTTTATTCCAGCATTTTAGTGGAATTTTTAGCTAGGCACATGGCTACACTGAGTAGCAGCTTTGTTTTCCAGCTATCTTTGTATATGTGCCTCATAGATTAAGTTCTGACCAGTAGGATAAACCAAGTGATGGTGTAACTTCTGAGTGGTGCCTTTAAAAGAATAGGGCACTGTCTCTTCTTTCTTCCCTGCCTTACTCCTGGCGGGAATGTAGACATCCCAGGGAGCGCTCTTCAACTTTCTGGATGAAGGCAGCACCTTACGGATGGCAGAGCAACAACGCAAAAGCAGTCTGTTCACACGACAACATCACACAACCATCATAGTAGGTCAGACTTTGTCTAAGAGAGAAATAAGCTTCCATTGTACTAACGTCACTACAATTTGGAGTGAAGTAGACTTGATCCCTGTCTTTATGGAACTTGAATTCTAAAAGGAAAGTGTAGCTGTTACAAAGGTGTATGAGAGTATACTTTTTGGTTTCAAGAAACAGAATAACCAGAACCTGAGAGATTTTGAAATAAAGATTTGTCTGTCTTACATTAAAAGGAATTCAAGTGGTTTGGGGGTTCATTCAGTAGCTCAGCAATAACAGGATTCTGTGTCAGCTTCTCCGTAATGCTCTTGGGCTTGTCCTCATGGTGCAAAGATAGCTGCATAGCACCAAACATCACATCCTCACACACAAAAAATATGTAAAGAAAGAAAAATGGGGAAAGATATGTACCCTGCTTGTCTTTATCTTCCATCAGTATGGAAAGTCTTTGACAAGTGTCCTTATCGGGTTTGGTCTCAGGTCCAAATGGTTTGAACTAGAATACATGCCAATGTCCTGACAGCTAGGGAGTTTATAGGCAAGCAGGGAACTGACATTGTTAGCTTTTATAGGCTCTGGCAGGTGGGTTCTGCAGGAAAGGAAAACGGCTCACAGTACTGTTAGGCATTGGTCCTTTCAGCAATGCTTCTTTGCTTTCTGTTATCTTCATGTGGGTAGGTTTGTGCTGAAATTCTTCTCCAAATGTGCTTATTTATGCCCAACCATCTTGTTGTCATGTTGTATTGTAGAGGAAATAAAATAGGGCTAATTAATTTTTTAAAAATTCTGTAACTATTATTTAATTTAATTTTATCATGCATCAGGCTCTGTGTTGAATGCTTGAAACACATTATATCATTTAATAAAGCATGGTTTCTGAAAATTGCTGGTCATCTGCTTGTTACCTTCCAAAGAACTGCATTTTAGTATGAATAAAAATAAAGCTGGATGATAGAAAGCACTGTGAATCAATTTTCAATATGCTCAAGAATCAACATTGCAGAAAACAGACATCTTATTATCTTGGTCAAACTACATAAACTGTTGGCTTAGCTTTTAGCTATGGCTTCAAATCGATTCTAATAATGGTGACAGAAAACACAGTGAAAAACTAAAATATATCTGGCATTTTCCTGTCAAATAAACCAACCACTCCTTGGGAAATGAGACATTGGTCAAGAATTTAGATTGACTCACCAGGGTCATTTCAGGACTTATCAAAAAGTCTTAAAGTTCATCTAATTGGCTTAAATATTTGCTGCAGTTGTGCATTCTGCCAGTTACTTGCAATGCATTAATTACTATGCATTCTCCTATAGACTGTGGTTGCCTTTAAATCTGCTGAATTTAAGGAATTAATGCTTTATTAAAACTGTCACTCTCACATCCTATCACCATCACAAATGGTCAGATTGTAGATACAGTAGAAGTTACTATAGATGCAATGAAGAGAATTGTAGAAAGACTTGTCCAATGAGACTAGACAGATTCCTCATCACAGAGCATGGCTTCAGGGTGGAGTTGGGTCTCCAGTTTATCCAGCTACGCAGATCTCGTGTTTTGACTACATCTGGTCCTCTATATGTACAGCATCGATACAAACATATCCTAGAATCATTGGTTCTCAAACTTGTGCAGTCATACTAATCACATTAAGGGGTATATTCAAATATCAATTCTATGCACTAAGTTGCTTCAGTCATGTTCGACTCTTTGCAACACCATGGACTGTAGCCCACCAGACTCCTCTGTCCATGGGATTTCCCAGACAAGAACACTCTTGTGGGTTGTCATGCCCACCTCCAGGGGATCTTCCCAACCCAGTGGTCAAACCTGTGTCTCCTGCATATCAGGCATATTCTTTACCATAGGGCCACTGGGGAAGTCCATAGATTCTTACATCTTATCCCAAACTGTGTGAGTGGATCTGGGCTAAAGTAAACACATCTGATTATTTGACATGAATTCAATGTGGCTCTGATACGGGGAGACCAGATCACAAACCATGATTTGAGAAAATAAAAAAAAAAAGCTGGATGATAGAAAGCACTGTGAATCAATTTTCAATATGCTCAAGAATCAACATTGCAGAAAACAGACATCTTATTATCTTGGTCAAACTACATAAACTGTTGGCTTAGCTTTTAGCTATGGCTTCAAATCGATTCTAATAATGGTGACAGAAAACACAGTGAAAACTAAAATATATCTGGCATTTTCCTGTCAAATAAACCAACCACTCCTTGGGAAATGAGACATTGGTCAAGAATTTAGATTGACTCACCAGGGTCATTTCAGGACTTATCAAAAAGTCTTAAAGTTCATCTAATTGGCTTAAATATTTGCTGCAGTTGTGCATTCTGCCAGTTACTTGCAATGCATTAATTACTATGCATTCTCCTATAGACTGTGGTTGCCTTTAAATCTGCTGAATTTAAGGAATTAATGCTTTATTAAAACTGTCACTCTCACATCCTATCACCATCACAAATGGTCAGATTGTAGATACAGTAGAAGTTACTATAGATGCAATGAAGAGAATTGTAGAAAGACTTGTCCAATGAGACTAGACAGATTCCTCATCACAGAGCATGGCTTCAGGGTGGAGTTGGGTCTCCAGTTTATCCAGCTACGCAGATCTCGTGTTTTGACTACATCTGGTCCTCTATATGTACAGCATCGATACAAACATATCCTAGAATCATTGGTTCTCAAACTTGTGCAGTCATACTAATCACATTAAGGGGTATATTCAAATATCAATTCTATGCACTAAGTTGCTTCAGTCATGTTCGACTCTTTGCAACACCATGGACTGTAGCCCACCAGACTCCTCTGTCCATGGGATTTCCCAGACAAGAACACTCTTGTGGGTTGTCATGCCCACCTCCAGGGGATCTTCCCAACCCAGTGGTCAAACCTGTGTCTCCTGTGTCTCCTGCATATCAGGCATATTCTTTACCATAGGGCCACTGGGGAAGTCCATAGATTCTTACATCTTATCCCAAACTGTGTGAGTGGATCTGGGCTAAAGTAAACACATCTGATTATTTGACATGAATTCAATGTGGCTCTGATACGGGTAGACCAGATCACAAACCATGATTTGAGAAACATACTCTAGATGCTGCTTGGTTGGCACCTACTATTCCAACTTTGAGTTATACAATTTAGTCTTTATGAAGTTAGCCTAAAGTAGGATCCACTTAAAACTGAAATCACATAAACCAAGTTGTGCAGTGATTGAACCTCAAAAAAAATCATCATGGTATTACCATGTTCACTGGGTAAGGTTTGTATTTGTGGACATACACACATATATACACTCCACGCAGTGACTGAAGAACTGGAGGTATTAAAGCCTCTAACCTCCATCACATAGCAAATAAACGACCAAGTTGATCAGAAATAGAATGTAAAGAGCATGATAACTATTTTAAGACCACACAAACTGCTATAAAGTCATCCAATGGTCTTATATCTATTGGCACAACAAAGTTCAACATGAGATGTCCTCTTCTAGGATAAACAGTTATATTAACATTAACGAGTGAGAATAAAGATTTACTAGCCAAGGGGCTTCCCTGGTGGTCCAGTGGGTGAAGACACCGCCTTGCAGTGCAAGGGGCGCCGGTTCGTTCCCCAGTCTGGGAAGATCCCACGTGCCGCGGAGCGGCTGGACCGATGTGTCCAATTACCGAGCCGGAGCTCTGGAGCGCATGCGCCCAGAGCCGGTGCTCTGCGACAACAGACGCCACCGCGATGGGAGGCCCACACGGGCCAAAGAACAAAGACGGATGAAAATAGAGAAATGAAAGACCAATAGAAGTGGCCCGCACGCTCCGCTCCCTCCCCAACCCGACTCCCGTCCAAAATAAATAAATAAATAAATAAATAAATAAATAAATAAATAAAGATTTAATAGCCAAGGACTTACCAAATCTTAAGACACATCAAATCTTACCCTAACAAGTATCCTTATCTCCTCATAAGGTTCCCAAGAAACAACTATGAAAATACAGAAGCAGGACATTTAGACTAAAAGAATCACTAAATTAAAAGCAGCCACAATCCTCCTACTTTTACTCTGTTACATGGCAGAATTGGAGCAAGTCTGCTTCTGTCTCAAGGGTCTAAGCAGGAGCTAAGACTTCCTCCCTCTTCCTCAAAGTCTAAATTCTGAGGCAATTACTTGCAGTCAATTCGGTAGACCAGATCAAACTGTTAGAAACATACTCTAGATGCTGCTTGGTTGGCACCTACTATTCCAACTTTGAGTTATACAATTTAGTCTTTATGAAGTTAGCCTAAAGTAGGATCCACTTAAAACTGAAATCACATAAACCAAGTTGTGCAGTGATTGAACCTCAAAAAAAATCATCATGGTATTACCATGTTCACTGGGTAAGGTTTGTATTTGTGGACATACACACATATATACACTCCACGCAGTGACTGAAGAACTGGAGGTATTAAAGCCTCTAACCTCCATCACATAGCAAATAAACGACCAAGTTGATCAGAAATAGAATGTAAAGAGCATGATAACTATTTTAAGACCACACAAACTGCTATAAAGTCATCCAATGGTCTTATATCTATTGGCACAACAAAGTTCAACATGAGATGTCCTCTTCTAGGATAAACAGTTATATTAACATTAACGAGTGAGAATAAAGATTTACTAGCCAAGGGGCTTCCCTGGTGGTCCAGTGGGTGAAGACACCGCCTTGCAGTGCAAGGGGCGCCGGTTCGTTCCCCAGTCTGGGAAGATCCCACGTGCCGCGGAGCGGCTGGACCGATGTGTCCAATTACCGAGCCGGAGCTCTGGAGCGCATGCGCCCAGAGCCGGTGCTCTGCGACAACAGACGCCACCGCGATGGGAGGCCCACACGGGCCAAAGAACAAAGACGGATGAAAATAGAGAAATGAAAGACCAATAGAAGTGGCCCGCCCGCTCCGCTCCCTCCCCAACCCGACTCCCGTCCAAAATAAATAAATAAATAAATAAATAAATAAATAAATAAATAAAGATTTAATAGCCAAGGACTTACCAAATCTTAAGACACATCAAATCTTACCCTAACAAGTATCCTTATCTCCTCATAAGGTTCCCAAGAAACAACTATGAAAATACAGAAGCAGGACATTTAGACTAAAAGAATCACTAAATTAAAAGCAGCCACAATCCTCCTACTTTTACTCTGTTACATGGCAGAATTGGAGCAAGTCTGCTTCTGTCTCAAGGGTCTAAGCAGGAGCTAAGACTTCCTCCCTCTTCCTCAAAGTCTAAATTCTGAGGCAATTACTTGCAGTCAATTCCATGTGGAAAGGGATGGAAGACGGGATCAAGGATGCAGAGAAGATGGAATGAAGAGTAAATCCA
Source organism: Tragulus kanchil (assembly GCA_022376925.1). Classification (NCBI taxonomy): domain Eukaryota; kingdom Metazoa; phylum Chordata; class Mammalia; order Artiodactyla; family Tragulidae; genus Tragulus; species Tragulus kanchil. The sequence continues at coordinate 102,466,534 of JAIOJX010000025.1, read as the reverse complement.
GAGGGTGGGCCCTGGCCCGAGTCGCCTATCCCACAGTATGCTGAGAGATTGAAAACTGATTAACCAGGAGTCACTAGAATGGCAAGCCCTGCCTAGATATTCTCATCACATGAAGAGATATCACAAGGGCAAGGGAGGAAACCATTTCCACCTTTAAAGACGGTAAACCTGCCTATAACAATGGTACAGCCCCCAGGTATGTTTCCATTTGACCAATCATATTAGCAAGTCTGGCTCAGACTCTTGTGGGGTCACTGCTCCTTTTTCCAGGGTCCTGGGGAAAACTCTTGAGAGTCCCCTGGATGGCCAAACCAGTCAAACCTAAATGAAACCAACCCTGAATACTCATTGAAAGGACTGATGTTGAAGCAGAAGCTCCAGTACTTTGGCCACCTGATGCAAAGTTCAACTCACTGGAAAATCCCCAATGCTGGGAAAGATTGAGGGCAGGAGAGAAGGGTGGGACAGAGGATGAGAAGGTTGGATGGCATCATCAACACAATGGACCTGAGTTTGAGCAAACTCCAAGAGATAGTGAAGGAAAGACTCGCATACTGCAGTCCCTGGGTCGCAAAGAGTCAGACACAACTTAGTGACTGAACAACAACTTCACAGCAAGTACAGAGGGATGGGGTGGGAGCAATGAAGGAAGGCCCACGTTCACTCCAGCTGTGATTCATTCCATAACTGGCTTTGACCTGGAAAGGGAATAGTCACTTTGTTTCCTCATCCCTACTTACCTTTTTAAATCTTACTCAAATTTTATGGTTCAACTCAAACACATTCTTCTGCCTGACACACAAGCAAGTAACTGTTCCCCAGGGATCACATGGCACACATCTATACCATCCAATATTTGCCAACTCACCTTCACCTATCAACAGATCATGAATGACTGCACTTATGAGAAAGGAAGCTCACTCTTGCATGAATTCATAGAATAATCAGGAGGAGTCTCAGGAATCCTCCCTCTTCCTCAAAGTCTAAATTCGAGGCAATTACTTGCAGTCAATTCCATGTGGAAAGGGATGGAAGACGGATCAAGGATGCAGAGAAGATGGAATGAAGAGTAAATCCAGAGGGTGGGCCCTGGCCCGAGTCGCCTATCCCACAGTATGCTGAGAGATTGAAAACTGATTAACCAGGAGTCACTAGAATGGCAAGCCCTGCCTAGATATTCTCATCACATGAAGAGATATCACAAGGGCAAGGGAGGAAACCATTTCCACCTTTAAAGACGGTAAACCTGCCTATAACAATGGTACAGCCCCCAGGTATGTTTCCATTTGACCAATCATATTAGCAAGTCTGGCTCAGACTCTTGTGGGGTCACTGCTCCTTTTTCCAGGGTCCTGGGGAAAACTCTTGAGAGTCCCCTGGATGGCCAAACCAGTCAAACCTAAATGAAACCAACCCTGAATACTCATTGAAAGGACTGATGTTGAAGCAGAAGCTCCAGTACTTTGGCCACCTGATGCAAAGTTCAACTCACTGGAAAATCCCCAATGCTGGGAAAGATTGAGGGCAGGAGAGAAGGGTGGGACAGAGGATGAGAAGGTTGGATGGCATCATCAACACAATGGACCTGAGTTTGAGCAAACTCCAAGAGATAGTGAAGGAAAGACTCGCATACTGCAGTCCCTGGGGTCGCAAAGAGTCAGACACAACTTAGTGACTGAACAACAACTTCACAGCAAGTACAGAGGGATGGGGTGGGAGCAATGAAGGAAGGCCCACGTTCACTCCAGCTGTGATTCATTCCATAACTGGCTTTGACCTGGAAAGGGAATAGTCACTTTGTTTCCTCATCCCTACTTACCTTTTTAAATCTTACTCAAATTTTATGGTTCAACTCAAACACATTCTTCTGCCTGACACACAAGCAAGTAACTGTTCCCCAGGGATCACATGGCACACATCTATACCATCCAATATTTGCCAACTCACCTTCACCTATCAACAGATCATGAATGACTGCACTTATGAGAAAGGAAGCTCACTCTTGCATGAATTCATAGAATAATCAGGAGGAGTCTCAGGAATGCGATCATGCCTCCTCTCCTTAACTGGATTCTCTGTTCCTGGATTACAGAATTTCTGTTTCAAATATTTTGGTCATCTTTGTATAACCTGTAATGAATACTCTAGAAATCGTCTCACTTGTGAACAGTCAATTTATGAACTTGCATATTAACAAAGATTTTCACTCAGGCAAAAAGGAAGCAATTGGCTGACCATCAACAGATGGTTGGGCACGGTCCCCTGAGAAGTGGGGATCAAGTCTTTCATTAATTAATGGCATGTCTGAGGCAGTATCATGTTATCAACTTATTTTTGATTTAAAAAATGAAAGAGCAAGCAGATTGGGGGGAAATATTTAAGAAGGTTTTAAAAATCAGAACTGTCAAATAATCACAGTTCTTTTATAAAACTTGACAGAAATATGCTGACAGAGATTGCCTGTCAGGTATCCTGGGACTTCTGAACAAATAAGCTAATGAACACTTTTTGAATCTTGATCATAAGTTAAAGAAGATTTTGGACTGGCATGTAGTAATTATTTGGTGAATTTTTATCTGATTTTAATTTCTTTGGTTCACAACTAAATTTTAAACTTTTTCAAAGGCCTTCTCAGCTTCTTCTTTTGCATGTACCACAAAAGTCCAAGCACAGAGATAAACAGCATTGCTAACCATGGAAAGAGAACAAATTTTAAAGATCATCCTGAAAAATATGTCCTTAGTATATACTTGTGTGTGAGATTCTACACACTAACCTGGATATTTTTCCTCCAAGAAAATATCCCAGGAGAGGAAGGGGAAGGAAAGGATGTGGAGATTTTCAGACACTTGTGTGCAGCAGATGATATAGGTCCAGAGGAAACAGCTTGTTTTCTTTACATGGAGGCACTCATTGAGTACTCAACTTTGGTATGTTACCTGGTCATTTCATGCCTCAGTTTACACTTCTGTAAAATGGAGGTGATGGTAATAGCAGGACCTATCTACAGACAGTCTGAAGCTCACTCTTGCATGAATTCATAGAATAATCAGGAGGAGTCTCAGGAATGCGATCATGCCTCCTCTCCTTAACTGGATTCTCTGTTCCTGGATTACAGAATTTCTGTTTCAAATATTTTGGTCATCTTTGTATAACCTGTAATGAATACTCTAGAAATCGTCTCACTTGTGAACAGTCAATTTATGAACTTGCATATTAACAAAGATTTTCACTCAGGCAAAAAGGAAGCAATTGGCTGACCATCAACAGATGGTTGGGCACGGTCCCCTGAGAAGTGGGGATCAAGTCTTTCATTAATTAATGGCATGTCTGAGGCAGTATCATGTTATCAACTTATTTTTGATTTAAAAAATGAAAGAGCAAGCAGATTGGGGGGAAATATTTAAGAAGGTTTTAAAAATCAGAACTGTCAAATAATCACAGTTCTTTTATAAAACTTGACAGAAATATGCTGACAGAGATTGCCTGTCAGGTATCCTGGGACTTCTGAACAAATAAGCTAATGAACACTTTTTGAATCTTGATCATAAGTTAAAGAAGATTTTGGACTGGCATGTAGTAATTATTTGGTGAATTTTTATCTGATTTTAATTTCTTTGGTTCACAACTAAATTTTAAACTTTTTCAAAGGCCTTCTCAGCTTCTTCTTTTGCATGTACCACAAAAGTCCAAGCACAGAGATAAACAGCATTGCTAACCATGGAAAGAGAACAAATTTTAAAGATCATCCTGAAAATATGGCCTTAGTATATACTTGTGTGTGAGATTCTACACACTAACCTGGATATTTTTCCTCCAAGAAAATATCCCAGGAGAGGAAGGGGAAGGAAAGGATGTGGAGATTTTCAGACACTTGTGTGCAGCAGATGATATAGGTCCAGAGGAAACAGCTTGTTTTCTTTACATGGAGGCACTCATTGAGTACTCAACTTTGGTATGTTACCTGGTCATTTCATGCCTCAGTTTACACTTCTGTAAAATGGAGGTGATGGTAATAGCAGGACCTATCTACAGACAGTCTGAAGCTCAAAAGAATTAGAAGTTGAGTGGCTCAAACGGTAAAGAATCTGTCTACAATATGGGAAATCTGGGTTTGATCCCTGGTTGGGAGGATCCCCTAGAGAAGAGAAGGGCTACCCACTCCCGTTTTCTTGCCTGGAGAATTCCATAACTCATCCATGGAGTCACAAAGAATCAGACACGACTGAACAACTTTCACTTCAAACTACAATTCACAGGGCTACCCAGGTGGTGCTAGTGGTAAAGAACCTGACTGACAATTCAGGAGAAAAAAGGAACCTCAATCCCTGGGTGGGGAAGATCCCTGAGAGGAGGGTGTGGCAACCCATTCCAGTATTCTGGCCTGGAGAATTCCACGGACAGAGAAGCCTGGTGGGTGACAGTCCATAGGGTTGCAAGAGTCAGACATGCCTGAAGTGACTTAGCACACCACACACAAACTACCACTCACAGCTGAAATCTGGCTCACTACCTGTTTTTTTATATATATAAATAAAGTTTTATTGAAACACACAAGCGTCAATGCATGTGAATACTTAGAGTTTTCCTGCTGTCTAGCCAATGTCTAGTGAATATGAATCATTGTTACTGTGGTGTCATAGATGGCAGCCCTAGCTCTGGTGCTATTGAGGCCTTTGATTCTGTTTCCTTATCTGAAAAGTGGGAATATTTAAATATTTAAGCCAAATGATCTCTAATGCTAATTCTAACCTGAGTTGTTTGTATTCACATTATTCAATTTTTTCTTATTCAGTAAAAAAAAAGATCATCCTGAAAATATGTCCTTAGTATATACTTGTGTGTGAGATTCTACACTAACCTGGATATTTTTCCTCCAAGAAAATATCCCAGGAGAGGAAGGGGAAGGAAAGGATGTGGAGATTTTCAGACACTTGTGTGCAGCAGATGATATAGGTCCAGAGGAAACAGCTTGTTTTCTTTACATGGAGGCACTCATTGAGTACTCAACTTTGGTATGTTACCTGGTCATTTCATGCCTCAGTTTACACTTCTGTAAAATGGAGGTGATGGTAATAGCAGGACCTATCTACAGACAGTCTGAAGCTCAAAAGAATTAGAAGTTGAGTGGCTCAAACGGTAAAGAATCTGTCTACAATATGGGAAATCTGGGTTTGATCCCTGGTTGGGAGGATCCCCTAGAGAAGAGAAGGGCTACCCACTCCCGTTTTCTTGCCTGGAGAATTCCATAACTCATCCATGGAGTCACAAAGAATCAGACACGACTGAACAACTTTCACTTCAAACTACAATTCACAGGGCTACCCAGGTGGTGCTAGTGGTAAAGAACCTGACTGACAATTCAGGAGAAAAAAGGAACCTCAATCCCTGGGTGGGGAAGATCCCTGAGAGGAGGGTGTGGCAACCCATTCCAGTATTCTGGCCTGGAGAATTCCACGGACAGAGAAGCCTGGTGGGTGACAGTCCATAGGGTTGCAAGAGTCAGACATGCCTGAAGTGACTTAGCACACCACACACAAACTACCACTCACAGCTGAAATCTGGCTCACTACCTGTTTTTTTATATATATAAATAAAGTTTTATTGAAACACACAAGCGTCAATGCATGTGAATACTTAGAGTTTTCCTGCTGTCTAGCCAATGTCTAGTGAATATGAATCATTGTTACTGTGGTGTCATAGATGGCAGCCCTAGCTCTGGTGCTATTGAGGCCTTTGATTCTGTTTCCTTATCTGAAAAGTGGGAATATTTAAATATTTAAGCCAAATGATCTCTAATGCTAATTCTAACCTGAGTTGTTTGTATTCACATTATTCATATTCTATTCAGTAAAGAAAATGCATATGCTATTGAAAAATACAGACAAAAAAAAAAAGAAACCACGCAGAGTAAATTATTTGACAGAAAGCATCCTGCTTCCCCTTCTCACACCCAAAAGAAAAAGCAGCTGAGAGAAGGAACAGGATACAAAGAGAGATAGTGACACTATAAAAAGAAAGAAGAGGCAATATTTCACTTAGGGGTCTATTGCTTTTATTAACTGGGAGACAGATTCACTCAGAACTTTTAATTCTTCAAATAACAGGCATCATAAACACCATTATCTGTTTGCTTGTGCCTGTAGCTTTTACTGTAATTTCTCAGATGAAAACCTCAGCTTCTAATATTACAGGACAAGAATGGAGTGAGAAAAGCTTAATGCAATTCAAGATATTCAAAGGTAAAAAGCTGCAAATGAAAATTATCACAATGAGCAAGAATAAAATTATTATAAAACTGTCACATTTCTAATATTTCATATCACTTCTGACCATAAGCTCTGCAGCTATAAAAGCAATATCTTTAACTCCCCAGTGTGCAATGGTGATGGTTCGCATTCTTCAAGACTTATGATGTTAAAATGCCTTTAATTATGTTCTGGATAGCTGTTCGTAAGGCATTCTTAAACCTCTCCAAGGTCAGTGTCTTTCTTCTCCCTGATTCTGAGATCATCATTCTCTGATTCTAGCTTCACTGACACAATATTCATTTTATCCTGGGGAAAGACACAATTGCAGAATTGGTCACACTGGCATCCGGGACGGGAGCAAGATTGTCCCAGAAGGCGCCTTTCCTGGGCACTTGACGTCTGCATCCGTCTCCTCTGCCATTCTTTAGAGGTCAGCCAAACTGAAAATTCAGACGGGTACTTAATGTGATTCAAAATTCTGAGCTTTGAAAATAGCCACCACCTTTTGGGGCCATTCAGAGACCTGAGGACCAAGCAGATGGTCAGCGGCACAGCCCTGTATAGATTTGTGTTTCTGGCAGTCCCTTATAATGGGGAACAGGAAAGCAACGTTGAATAGCCCAACACAGTGTTAAGTGGGGACCCTGAAAATTTAAAACATAGGTCTACCCATAGTTTATTCTGAACTTAAGCGATTGCTGGTTATCCTGCATACAACAATAGATCTTACTCCCAAACCATTCATTTAAATGCTCAGACACCAAAACCCAAAAAATGACTCAACTTCATGTGTGACTGGCCTTGTTAACAAGGATCGAGTTGGGTAAGTTATATTTTGGGAGCAAAGGCTGACCAAGTTCTTGCAAAGGGCATGGCAGTTTTGGAAATGTCCTTGCTTTCAGCAATTTTCTTTTCATTTACAGACATACCACCCACAAAGACCCATACATCTGTTTCCCCTATGTGAAATTTCAGAAAGACTGTGAAACATAAGCAGAAAGGGAATTCAAAGCCCAAAAGTATGCAGAAGGAAGACCAAGTACAGAATGGGCATTGGAGTGACTCCCAGGGACCACCCAGGTGATAAAGGATGACTTCGTTGTCTGTTTAATTTTTTTAAGTTGCTAATATTTATAATACACATATATTATATAACTTGTTATAATTAGGTTATGAAAAGTTTTAGATGGCAATTAGAAAATTTACATAGAGAAACCAGAGATCAATCAAACCGCAATAGAAAGAGCAAAGGACTACCAGAAAAACATCTACTTCTGCTTCACTGACTATACTAAAGTCTTTGACTGTGTGGATCACAACAAACCAGAAAATTTTGAAAGAGATGGGAACACAAGACCACATTACCTCCCTCCTGTGAAGCATGTATGCAGGACAAGAAACAATGGTTAGAACTGGACATGCAACAACAGACTGGTTCCAAATTAGGAAGGAGTATGTCAAGGCTGTATATTGTCACCATGCTTATTTATTTTATATGCAGTGCATCATGAGAAATGCTGGTCTGGATGAAGCACAGATGGAATCAAGATTGCCAGAAGAAATATCAGTAACCTTAGACATGTAGATAACACCACCTTTATAGCAGAATATGAAGAGGAACCAAAAAGCCTCTCAATGAAGGTGAAAGAGGAGAGTGAAAAAGCTGGCCTAAAACTCAAGATTCAAAAAATGAAGATCATGGCATCCAGTCCCATCACTTCATAGCAAATAGATGGGCAAACAATGGAAACAGTGACAGACTTTATTTTCTTGGGCTCCAAAATCACTGCAGATGCTGACTCCAGCCATGAAATTAAAAGACTCTTGCTCCTTAGAAGAAAAGCTATGACAAACCTAGACAGCATATTCAAAAGCAGAGGTATCACTTTTCCGACAAAAGTCCATGTAGTGGGCTTCCCCTGGTGGTCCAGTGGGTAAGGACACCGCCTTGCAGTGCAAGGGGCGCCGGTTCCATCCCTGGCCTGGGAAGATCCCACGTGCCGCGGAGCGGCTGGACTGATGTGTCCCATTACCAAGCCGGAGCTCTGGGGCGCATGCGCCCAGAGCCGTTGCTCTGCGACGACAGTAGCCACCGCGACGGGAGGCCCACAGGAGCCAAAGAACAAAGATGGATGAAAATAGAGAAGCGGCCCGTCCACTCCCCTCCCTCCCTAACCCAACCCCCGCCCAAAGTAAATAAATAAATAAATCTTAAAAAAAAAAAAAAAAGTCCATGTAGTCAAACCTATGGTTTTCCCAGTAGTCATGCGTGGATGTGAAAGCTGGACCATAAAGAAGGCTGAGCACCAAAGAACTGATGCCTTCAACTGTGGTGTTGGAGAAGGCACTTCAGAGTCCATTGGACTGCAAGGAGATCAAACCAGTCAATCCTAAAGGCAGTCAATCCTGAATATTCATTGGAAAGAATGTTAAAGTTGAAGCTCCAATACTCTGGCTACCTGACGCAAAGAGACAGCTCATTGGAAAAGAACCTGATGTTGCAAAAAAAAAAAAGAAGGCAAAAGGAGAAGGGGATGGCAGGGGACAGGATGACTGGATGGCATCACTGAGTCAATGGAAATGTGTTTGAGCAGGCTCCGGGAGATAGTGAAGGACAGGGAAGCCTGGCAAGCTACAGTCCATGGTGTCACAAAGAGTCAGACACAACTGAGTGACTGAAGTGAACTGAACTGTGATTTTTCAGTAATGGAGAAAAATCTATGGCCATTATAGGAAATCTGGAAAATATAAGGATGTCATTAAATAAATTCTACAACTCAGTGACTGTTGCTAATATGATTTTGGTATATTTTTAACTGAATTTTTATAACTATTTTTTAATATTGAATTGTCTATAAGTTTCATATCTGTTTATTTCTAACCTCTGCCGAATCACAAGTTTTATTTTTTTATTGTCTGTTACCACCACCCTATTCTGCCCCAAAATATTCCTTCTGCCATGAAAAGTATGTTTCTGAAAGGCAAAGAATTGTGTCCTATTCTTTGCCTTCACAGAATCCAGAACCTCTTGGGCCCAATAGATTAGTGATGAGTGATTCACTCATCTAATGCATGCATTAGATGAGTGAATACACCAATTCATTACGATCCTATTGAGCATATACCTTTAGATCTTATATTTCTCTCCTGACACTGCAGCAGTATAATAAGGACACCTTGTATATCATGATACAATCCCTCCAAGCTCTCCATTTATCCAAGTACCATAGGAGGGGCAGATCCCTGCATGCCCTGATGCAACTGGAGAATGCCTCCCACAGACTCTGGCTTCCATCTTGAAGGCATTTCTCAGTCCCCAGACAGGGACATTCGTGAGAACCTTATGTGTAACCTGGAGGTATGCTCATGAGTCCACCCTTGACCAATAACAGTCAGGAGCCAGTGGATAGATCCTCTTTTTATCTCTGAGGAAGATGCTTTGGAAATGTCTTTCATAAATCCTCTGAAGGTCCTGATGGGTTTGAATTCATCAGCCATGGACGACGTGAAAGCACATTCCTATTTTGGTCCTCCCTGTTTCCCTCTTTTACTCTACAAGACAGTTCTATGAAATTCCAGCCAAAATATTCTACCAGCACAAAGCCTTCATCTCAGATTCTGCTTCATGGGAAGTCAGTCTAAGAAAAATAAAACTTTTATACATTATTATAAATTATTTAAAACAATTTTAATGACTATAATATTCTATTAACACGAACCACTATGGATATGCAATAATTTTAATATTAGTGGACAGTCAAGTGGTTTATCACTTTTAATTTTTTAATTGAAGAATAGTTTTACAGAATTTTGTTATTTACTGCCATACATCAACATGAATCAGCCACAGGTGTACATACGTTCCCTCCTCTTGAACTTCCTTTCCTTCTCCCTGTCCACCCCATCCCTCTAAGCTGTTACAGAGCTCCTGTTTGAGATCCCATAGTCCCACAGCAAATTCTCATTGGTTATCTTTTTTACATATTGGCTTATCTATTTTAATCTTACAAATAAAACTTGTAATTTACTGTGCCATCTAGTTGTCCTATTCTGTTACCACCACCCTATTCTGCCCCAAAATATTCCTTCTGCCATGAAAAGTATGTTTCTGAAAGGCAAAGAATTGTGTCCTATTCTTTGCCTTCACAGAATCCAGAACCTCTTGGGCCCAATAGATTAGTGATGAGTGATTCACTCATCTAATGCATGCATTAGATGAGTGAATACACCAATTCATTACGATCCTATTGAGCATATACCTTTAGATCTTATATTTCTCTCCTGACACTGCAGCAGTATAATAAGGACACCTTGTATATCATGATACAATCCCTCCAAGCTCTCCATTTATCCAAGTACCATAGGAGGGGCAGATCCCTGCATGCCCTGATGCAACTGGAGAATGCCTCCCACAGACTCTGGCTTCCATCTTGAAGGCATTTCTCAGTCCCCAGACAGGGACATTCGTGAGAACCTTATGTGTAACCTGGAGGTATGCTCATGAGTCCACCCTTGACCAATAACAGTCAGGAGCCAGTGGATAGATCCTCTTTTTATCTCTGAGGAAGATGCTTTGGAAATGTCTTTCATAAATCCCTCTGAAGGTCCTGATGGGTTTGAATTCATCAGCCATGGACGACGTGAAAGCACATTCCTATTTTGGTCCTCCCTGTTTCCCTCTTTTACTCTACAAGACAGTTCTATGAAATTCCAGCCAAAATATTCTACCAGCACAAAGCCTTCATCTCAGATTCTGCTTCATGGGAAGTCAGTCTAAGAAAAATAAAACTTTTATACATTATTATAAATTATTTAAAACAATTTTAATGACTATAATATTCTATTAACACGAACCACTATGGATATGCAATAATTTTAATATTAGTGGACAGTCAAGTGGTTTATCACTTTTAATTTTTTAATTGAAGAATAGTTTTACAGAATTTTGTTATTTACTGCCATACATCAACATGAATCAGCCACAGGTGTACATACGTTCCCTCCCTCTTGAACTTCCTTTCCTTCTCCCTGTCCACCCCATCCCTCTAAGCTGTTACAGAGCTCCTGTTTGAGATCCCATAGTCCCACAGCAAATTCTCATTGGTTATCTTTTTTACATATTGGCTTATCTATTTTAATCTTACAAATAAAACTATGTCAATCTTCACATGTAAAGATTTTCCTTCATTCAAGTAATGGGATGAATGAGTCAAAGATACAGATTTTTTTTAAGTTTTAGATCATATTGGCCAATTTCTTTCAGGAAAAAAGACTACCATTTTATATTCCTATTAACGTGTTCTTTCACTGCAGCCTCATCAGCACAGAAAACTATCTTTACTTATATATTTGGCTAAGTTGAATATATTTTTATTTTAATTTGCATTTCTTTTATTTATAATATTTCCTCTTTGGGAAACCATGTCTTATGGAACAGCAATACTTTCCAAAACTTCATGAAGTTCTGTTAGACACATCCTATAGCACAAGCCATATCAACATAGGGGATGGCCATTAGGGTAGGGAGGTTGGAGAGGAGATCTATGAGATGTTTTGAGTTGGAAGAAGAAGGAAAGGGAACATTTTAACTAAATAAATATGGTGCTCAGTACATGCTGGCACATTAAAAAATATTGAAGATCCAAAGATGAAAAAGAAATAAAATGTCATCTTGGAGCTAATACTCTAGTGACCTTGCTGAAGAGGAAACTGAATGGCTGAGCTAAAGTCACCCACTGGAAAAGGAAAAACAGTTCCCAAATTCTCATATTTTTAGATTAAGAAAATTAGGTTACTTGGACTGCATTTAGTTTGCCTATGAAAGAAACAATGCTGGTGGGGATTTAGGACTAAACATAATGGGATTACGCTCAAGTGATACCAAGTGGGGTAGATGGAAATGTGCTATTACAATAAGAAAACAGTTGTCATGTGACTTTTAGTAAGATAGGATAGGGAATACTCTAATAAATTCAGTGGAACAAAGCAGAAAACTGATAAAACTCATAAAGAAAAAAAGTTAATGCTTTTTTTTGGGGGGAGGGGCAGACTGGCGGCGGGGGTGGGCCACTTCTATTGGTCTTTCATTTGTCTATTTTTCATCCATCTTTGTTCTTTGGCCGTGTGGGCCTCCCATCGCAGTGGCCTCTGTTGTCGCAGAGCACCAGCTCTGGGCGCATGCGCTCCAGAGCTCCAGCTCGGTAACTGGACACATTGAGTCACACAGTTCCCAGGCCAGATCGAACCGGCGCCTTGCACTGCAAGGTGGTGTCTTCACATGTAAAGATTTTCCTTCATAGTAATGGGATGAATGAGTCAAAGATACAGATTTTTTTTAAGTTTTAGATCATATTGGCCAATTTCTTTCAGGAAAAAAGACTACCATTTTATATTCCTATTAACGTGTTCTTTCACTGCAGCCTCATCAGCACAGAAAACTATCTTTACTTATATATTTGGCTAAGTTGAATATATTTTTATTTTAATTTGCATTTCTTTTATTTATAATATTTCCTCTTTGGGAAACCATGTCTTATGGAACAGCAATACTTTCCAAAACTTCATGAAGTTCTGTTAGACACATCCTATAGCACAAGCCATATCAACATAGGGGATGGCCATTAGGGTAGGGAGGTTGGAGAGGAGATCTATGAGATGTTTTGAGTTGGAAGAAGAAGGAAAGGGAACATTTTAACTAAATAAATATGGTGCTCAGTACATGCTGGCACATTAAAAAATATTGAAGATCCAAAGATGAAAAAGAAATAAAATGTCATCTTGGAGCTAATACTCTAGTGACCTTGCTGAAGAGGAAACTGAATGGCTGAGCTAAAGTCACCCACTGGAAAAGGAAAAACAGTTCCCAAATTCTCATATTTTTAGATTAAGAAAATTAGGTTACTTGGACTGCATTTAGTTTGCCTATGAAAGAAACAATGCTGGTGGGGATTTAGGACTAAACATAATGGGATTACGCTCAAGTGATACCAAGTGGGGTAGATGGAAATGTGCTATTACAATAAGAAAACAGTTGTCATGTGACTTTTAGTAAGATAGGATAGGGAATACTCTAATAAATTCAGTGGAACAAAGCAGAAAACTGATAAAACTCATAAAGAAAAAAAGTTAATGCTTTTTTTTGGGGGGAGGGGCAGACTGGCGGCGGGGGGGGTGGGGCACTTCTATTGGTCTTTCATTTGTCTATTTTTCATCCATCTTTGTTCTTTGGCCCGTGTGGACCTCCCATCGCGGTGGCCTCTGTTGTCGCAGAGCACCAGTTCTGGGTACATGCACTCCAGAGCTCCAGCTCGGTAACTGGACACATTGGTCCAGCTGCTCCGCAGCACGTGAGATCTTCCCAGGCCAGGGATCGAACCGGCGCCCCTTGCACTGCAAGGTGGTGTCCTTACCCACTGGACCACCAGGGAAGCCCAATGCTTTTTTAAAGACAAAATTCCTCTGAAGATGAGAAGTATATTTTGTCATGTAAAATAGATCATTGTCACAATTAACTGTGAAGATAGACCTAAGATAAGAGAATAAAAATGAAGGAAAGGTTCTAGAAGATAGAAACTATAAAGAAAGTAAAAAGCAGTAAGCCAAGAACAAGAGCTGATTAGAGAGACTGTTCCAACAAGGTTTTCAAGAATGAAGGATATGAAACCCATCCACTTAAAAGCTGTTTGTTCTTTCTCAAGATTGCTTTGGCTATCCAGAGTCTTTTGTGGTTCCATATGAACTGTGCTATTTTTTGGTCCAGTTCTGTGAAAAATGCCATAGGTAACCTGATAGGAATCCCACTGAATCTGTAGATGATATTTGGCAGCGTGGTCATTTTCACAATATCGATTCTTCCAACTCAGGAACAGGGAATATCTCTCCATCTGTTTATGTTGTCTTTAATTTCTTTCATTAGGGTCATTTAATTTTCTGAGTACAGTTCTTTGTCTCTTTAGGTAGGTTTATTCCTAGATATTTTATTCTTTTTGCTGCAATGGTGAATGGGATTGCTCCTTGATTTCTCCTTCTGATTTTTCATTGTTTGTATATAGGAATACGAGTAATTTCTGTGTATTGATTTTGTATCCTGCAACTTTGCTAAATTCGCTGATTACCTCTAGTAATTTTTTAATAGTGTGTTTAGGATTTTCTATGTATAGTATCATGTCATCTGAAAAGAGTGAGAGTTTTACTTCTTTTCCAATCTGAATTCCTTTTATTTCTTTTTCTTCTCTAACTGCTGTAGCTAGAACTTCCAAAACTATGTTGAATAATAGTAGAGAAACTGGACACCCTTGTCTTATTCCCGATTTTAGAGGGAATGCTTTCAGTTTTTCACCATTGAGAATAATGATTGCTGTGGGTTTATCATATATGGCTTTCACTATGTTGAGGTAGGTTCCTTCTATGCTCATTTTTTGAAGACTGTTTATCATAAATGGGTGTTAGATTTTGTCAAAGGTCTTTTCTGCATATATTGAGATTATCATATGGTTTTAGTCTTCTAAATTTTTAATATGGTGCATCACACTGATTGATTTGCAGATATTGAAGAATCCTTGCATACCAGAGATAAACCCAACTTGATCATGGTGTATGAGCTTATTAATTCTGTTTGCTAGAAATTTGCTGAGAATTTTTGCATCTATATTCATCAGTGATATTGGCCTCTAATTTTCTTTTTTCTGTGTTGTCTTTGCGTGGTTTTGGTATCAGGGTGGTGGTAAGTCTCAGAGAATGTATTTGGAAGTGTCCCTTCTTGTGCAATTTATTGAAAGAGTTTTAGAAGGATAGACATTAGCTTTTCTCTTTTTTTTTTGACATTAGCTCTTTAAATGCTTGGTAGAATTCACCTGTGAAGCCATCTGGCTCTGGACTTCTATTTTCGGGTATATTTTTGATCACAGATTTGATTTCTGAGCTTGTAATTGGGTTGTTCATAATTTCTATTTCTTCCTGATTCAGTCTTGGAAGACTGAACTTCCCTAAGAATCTAGCCATGTCTTCCAGATTGTCCAGTTATTGCCATATAGTTGTTCATAATAGTCTCTTATAATCCATTGCGAGCCTGAGGGATCAACCTTCCTAACTTTAGAGTATTCTACAAAGTAACAATCACCAAGACAGTATGGTACTGGCATAAAAACAGAAATATAGAAAAATAGAACAAGATAGAGAGTCCAAAGATAAACCTAGACACCTATGGGTACCTTATTTTTGACAAAGAGGCAAAAATATACAATGCGGCAAAGACAGCCTCTTCAACAAATGGTTCTGGGAAAATTGGACAACTACATGTAAAAATTGGACAGCTACATGAAGTTGGAACACTCCCTAACCCCCTACACACAGATAAACTCAAAATGGATTAAAGACCTAAATGAAAGACCAGAAACCATAAAACTCTTAGACATAGGCAGAACACTCCATGACTTCAAACAGGATCTTCTATGACTGCCTCCTAAAGTAATGGAAATTAAAAACAAGAATAAACAAGTGGGGCCTAATGAAACTTAAAAGCTTTTGTACAGCAAAAGAAACTACGAAAAAGGTGAAAAGACAACCCTCAGAATGGGAGAAAATAATAGCAAATGAAACAACCGACAAAGAATTAATTTCCAAAACATACAAGCAGCTCATGTAACTCAACACTGAAAAAATAAACCCAATTTAAAAAATGGGAAAAAGACCTAAACAGACATCTCTTCAAAGAAGAATTCTGTGTTTTTTTCATCTATATTCATCAGTGATATTGGCCTCTAATTTTCTTTTTTCTGTGTTGTCTTTGCGTGGTTTTGGTATCAGGGTGGTGGTAAGTCTCAGAGAATGTATTTGGAAGTGTCCCTTCTTGTGCAATTTATTGAAAGAGTTTTAGAAGGATAGACATTAGCTTTTCTCTTTTTTTTTTGACATTAGCTCTTTAAATGCTTGGTAGAATTCACCTGTGAAGCCATCTGGCTCTGGACTTCTATTTTCGGGTATATTTTTGATCACAGATTTGATTTCTGAGCTTGTAATTGGGTTGTTCATAATTTCTATTTCTTCCTGATTCAGTCTTGGAAGACTGAACTTCCCTAAGAATCTAGCCATGTCTTCCAGATTGTCCAGTTATTGCCATATAGTTGTTCATAATAGTCTCTTATAATCCATTGCGAGCCTGAGGGATCAACCTTCCTAACTTTAGAGTATTCTACAAAGTAACAATCACCAAGACAGTATGGTACTGGCATAAAAACAGAAATATAGAAAAATAGAACAAGATAGAGAGTCCAAAGATAAACCTAGACACCTATGGGTACCTTATTTTTGACAAAGAGGCAAAAATATACAATGCGGCAAAGACAGCCTCTTCAACAAATGGTTCTGGGAAAATTGGACAACTACATGTAAAAATTGGACAGCTACATGAAGTTGGAACACTCCCTAACCCCCTACACACAGATAAACTCAAAATGGATTAAAGACCTAAATGAAAGACCAGAAACCATAAAACTCTTAGACATAGGCAGAACACTCCATGACTTCAAACAGGATCTTCTATGACTGCCTCCTAAAGTAATGGAAATTAAAAACAAGAATAAACAAGTGGGGCCTAATGAAACTTAAAAGCTTTTGTACAGCAAAAGAAACTACGAAAAAGGTGAAAAGACAACCCTCAGAATGGGAGAAAATAATAGCAAATGAAACAACCGACAAAGAATTAATTTCCAAAACATACAAGCAGCTCATGTAACTCAACACTGAAAAAATAAACCCAATTTAAAAAATGGGAAAAAGACCTAAACAGACATCTCTTCAAAGAAGACTTCTGGATGGCCAAAAGACACATGAAAAGATGCTCAATGTTGCTCATTATTAGAGAAATGCGAATCAAAACTACAATGAGATGTCACCTCCCACCAGTCAGAATGGCTATAATAAATGCTGGAAAGGATGTGGAGAAAAAGCAACATTTTTGCACTGTTGGTGGGAATGTAATTTGATACAGCCACTATGGAAGACAGTATGAAGATTTCTTAAAAAAAAAAAACCTAGGAATAGAAGCACCATATGACCCAGCAATCCTACTATTAAGCGCATACCCTGAGGAAACCAAAATTGAAATAGACACATGCACCCCAATGTTCACTGCAGCACTTTTTACAATAGTTAGAACAGGGAAACAACCTAGATGTCCACTAACAAATGAATGGATAAAGAAGCTATGGTACATATAAATATTTCTCAGCCACAAAAAGAAATGCATTTGAATCAGTCCTAATAAGGTGAATGAATCTAGAACCTATTATACAAAGTGAAGTAAGTCAAAAAGCGAAGGGGCAAATACAGTATACGAACATATATATATATATATATATATATATATATTTATATGGAATCTAGAATGATGGTACTGATAAATGCATATGCAGAGCAGCAATGGAGGAACAGACATAGAGAACAGACTTATGGGCATCAGGCGGAGGGAGGAGCAGATGAGAAGTGTGGGAAAAGTAACATGGAAATCTACACTACCATATGGAAAAGAGACAACCATTGTGAATATGCTGTAAGACTAAGGAAACTTATACAGGGGTATGCAACAACCTGGAGGGGTGGAATAGGGAGGAACGGGGAGGGGGGTCCAGGTGGGAGGAGTCAAGGGTATACCTATGACTGGTTTGGGTTTGTGTATAGCTGTAAACAGCAAAAGTCTGTAAAAGTAAAATAAAAATAACTGTTAAAAAAATATTTTAACCAATCCAAACAAAAAAAGAAAGCTGTTTGTTGTCTGATGACTACAGATCATAATACTTGAAATTTGCTAAGAGTTTAATGAAATTTGTTGAGTGTTCCATGTTCTCAGCCCTCATACACAAAAAAGGAAACTATATGAGATGATGGATGTGTTAATTAAACTGATTGTGGCAATCATTGTACAATGTGCATGTGTATCAAATCATTATATTATTCATATTATATATATACAATGCTTATAATCAATTATACCTCAAAAAAGTTGGGAAAAAGTGACTTTTCTGCTCACAAGATTGGATATTATCAATTTTGAAATTTTAACAAAAAGATTTGTGAAATTCATTTATTTAATAATTGTTTTAGGTATTCCACCCCAGTGTTCTTGCCTGGAGAATTCCATGGACAGAGTAGCCTAGAAGGTGACAGTTCATGGGGTCACAAATTGTCAAACACAACTGAGCCACTAAGCATGCAAAATTGGGGAATAAATAAAACACCTGCAAAAAACTTTGCTATACACATGTGGTCTAGTATGAAGCACATTAACTAATATGCATGTGAGGGTTTAAGATTGCTAGCAACTCTCTTTTCTTAATAGTTAGAACAGGAAACAACCTAGATGTCCACTAACAAATGAATGGATAAAGAAGCTATGGTACATATAAATATTTCTCAGCCACAAAAGAAATGCATTTGAATCAGTCCTAATAAGGTGAATGAATCTAGAACCTATTATACAAAGTGAAGTAAGTCAAAAAGCGAAGGGGCAAATACAGTATACGAACATATATATATATATATATATATATATATATTTATATGGAATCTAGAATGATGGTACTGATAAATGCATATGCAGAGCAGCAATGGAGGAACAGACATAGAGAACAGACTTATGGGCATCAGGCGGAGGGAGGAGCAGATGAGAAGTGTGGGAAAAGTAATATGGAAATCTACACTACCATATGGAAAAGAGACAACCATTGTGAATATGCTGTAAGACTAAGGAAACTTATACAGGGGTATGCAACAACCTGGAGGGGTGGAATAGGGAGGAACGGGGAGGGGGGTCCAGGTGGGAGGAGTCAAGGGTATACCTATGACTGGTTTGGGTTTGTGTATAGCTGTAAACAGCAAAAGTCTGTAAAAGTAAAATAAAAATAACTGTTAAAAAAATATTTTAACCAATCCAAACAAAAAAAGAAAGCTGTTTGTTGTCTGATGACTACAGATCATAATACTTGAAATTTGCTAAGAGTTTAATGAAATTTGTTGAGTGTTCCATGTTCTCAGCCCTCATACACAAAAAAGGAAACTATATGAGATGATGGATGTGTTAATTAAACTGATTGTGGCAATCATTGTACAATGTGCATGTGTATCAAATCATTATATTATTCATATTATATATATACAATGCTTATAATCAATTATACCTCAAAAAAGTTGGGAAAAAGTGACTTTTCTGCTCACAAGATTGGATATTATCAATTTTGAAATTTTAACAAAAAGATTTGTGAAATTCATTTATTTAATAATTGTTTTAGGTATTCCACCCCAGTGTTCTTGCCTGGAGAATTCCATGGACAGAGTAGCCTAGAAGGTGACAGTTCATGGGGTCACAAATTGTCAAACACAACTGAGCCACTAAGCATGCAAAATTGGGGAATAAATAAAACACCTGCAAAAAACTTTGCTATACACATGTGGTCTAGTATGAAGCACATTAACTAATATGCATGTGAGGGTTTAAGATTGCTAGCAACTCTCTTTTCTTCCACAGTCAGGACCATTTATTGAGAACACGTATTAGATCAAGGAATTACAAAAGATAATACATACATACCTAAAATATTTTTATCCACTAACTTTTACATGTGACTCTAATACCTTCTGTTCTAGTAAAATTCTCTCAGCTGGTTTCCCAGACATCTTTCCTGCATAAACCATACCTGTAGTATAGCATTAATTTCCATTTTCATTTCATGAAAGTGGAACAAGAACTTACAGACACTTGCAAAATAATCTGAGTACAAAATCTTTCTGGAGCCTTCCAAATTTTTCCAAACCTTTTGCTGTTATTTTCTTTTCCAAACTTCATTTAACTGTTTTTTAAACAACTCTTCTTCATTGAGATTTGCCATTATTATTTTGTAATAAACAAAAGCTCTTACTCAATTGTTTAATCAGTTAGGATAATATTTCTATAAATTAGTTAGTAATACTAAAACATATCTGGAGTAAGCCAGCTTGGTAACAGACACTTCTAATTTTACCCGAGTGGTAGAGATGCATGTGCATCAGTGTAGTTTTAGAGGGTTGCTGATAATGATTTCTATTTCTAGCAGTATGGCAGACTAGATCTTTCTGACCAAGCTTCCTGACTGAAAGAGCTAAAAGTGTTAGATAAAGCATCTATATTCAATCTTTAAAAAAAACCTGCTGAGTTGGCATAAAAGAGGGGCAGGTAAAAGTAGAAACAGGAACCTTGAAAGATAAAAAGATATCAAAATCAGATTATATGGAGAGGTTTCTGGTAAACCCTGGCATTCTTGAGCTTCACTTTTATTCTGTAAAAGGTACAAAGGACTAAAATCTGGGATTTGCCCAAGGATGGAAACTGTGAAGACAAACTTCCCTAGGTTCAGCTTCCACGGACTGCCTACTCAAGATAAAAAGGGACACAAGGAAAATTGCATTTGTCAGTTCATTGAATTTATTGATTCTATGCTGAGTCAACAGAGAAAAAAATCTCACTGGAGAATTTGTTACCAATAGGCAATCATTATAGAAATTTACAATCCAAATGCATGCTACCATTGAATAATAACAAATTCCAAAAATAGTAGTCATCCTGTGTTAGTAATGCTACCACATAGCCCAAACACAAATGTTGTGTGGAGGAATCCAACTACAACTTGGGCCTCAAAAAATTCTCACAGATAAAGTGCCAAGAGAAATGATCAGACCATAGCCCAAAATCACAGAACACCAAAGTGACAGCCAGCAGGAACAAAGAGATGGCAGATTAGAACTGGAAGTCTTCAGTAATTCCAGTATCAGATGCAGGATATAAAATCTACAAATTCAATATGTTTAAAGAGATAAAAGAGAAGCTCATAAGTAAAACAGAAAGAAGTTTCCTGAGAGCCATTCATATATTCTTGGTCAAATTTTAAACCTTTGCTGTTATTTTCTTTTCCAAACTTCATTTAACTGTTTTTTAAACAACTCTTCTTCATTGAGATTTGCCATTATTATTTTGTAATAAACAAAAGCTCTTACTCAATTGTTTAATCAGTTAGGATAATATTTCTATAAATTAGTTAGTAATACTAAAACATATCTGGAGTAAGCCAGCTTGGTAACAGACACTTCTAATTTTACCCGAGTGGTAGAGATGCATGTGCATCAGTGTAGTTTTAGAGGGTTGCTGATAATGATTTCTATTTCTAGCAGTATGGCAGACTAGATCTTTCTGACCAAGCTTCCTGACTGAAAGAGCTAAAAGTGTTAGATAAAGCATCTATATTCAATCTTTAAAAAAAACCTGCTGAGTTGGCATAAAAGAGGGGCAGGTAAAAGTAGAAACAGGAACCTTGAAAGATAAAAAGATATCAAAATCAGATTATATGGAGAGGTTTCTGGTAAACCCTGGCATTCTTGAGCTTCACTTTTATTCTGTAAAAGGTACAAAGGACTAAAATCTGGGATTTGCCCAAGGATGGAAACTGTGAAGACAAACTTCCCTAGGTTCAGCTTCCACGGACTGCCTACTCAAGATAAAAAGGGACACAAGGAAAATTGCATTTGTCAGTTCATTGAATTTATTGATTCTATGCTGAGTCAACAGAGAAAAAAATCTCACTGGAGAATTTGTTACCAATAGGCAATCATTATAGAAATTTACAATCCAAATGCATGCTACCATTGAATAATAACAAATTCCAAAAATAGTAGTCATCCTGTGTTAGTAATGCTACCACATAGCCCAAACACAAATGTTGTGTGGAGGAATCCAACTACAACTTGGGCCTCAAAAAATTCTCACAGATAAAGTGCCAAGAGAAATGATCAGACCATAGCCCAAAATCACAGAACACCAAAGTGACAGCCAGCAGGAACAAAGAGATGGCAGATTAGAACTGGAAGTCTTCAGTAATTCCAGTATCAGATGCAGGATATAAAATCTACAAATTCAATATGTTTAAAGAGATAAAAGAGAAGCTCATAAGTAAAACAGAAAGAAGATTATAAAGAGCAACTAAATCGATTTGGAAAGATCTAAATTACACTCCTAGACATGAAAAATAAATTAATTAAAATTAAACATACAATGGGTAAATTAAACAGCAAATTGGAGACAACAGACACAAGTGCTAATGAGCTGAAAGATAGATCCAAATAAGTTATCTAGAATGCATCCCAGAGAGAAAAGTGGAAACATAAAAGGGGCTAAGAATCATAGGGAATAGAGGGAAAATGCCCAGCATAAAACTAGTTAGTGGTCCAGAAAGAGAAACAGGCTACTCTGTGACATAGCCAAGTTTTAGTGGCCTAAAAAAACAAGTGTATTTCTCATTGACATAAAGTCCAGTGTGCATCAGGCAACTGTTCAGGGAAACATTCTTCCCTGCAGAGTCCCAGTGATACTGTGGATCTTCCATCTCTGTAAGTGGTCTCCACAGTTTCTGCCAAAGAAGAAGAGAAAGCTAGAGGGTCAGAAACTAATAAACAATGATAAGGTAAATGAACAGCATTAGCTCTGCCTCTGTTTGCTCTTCAGTCATCAAACCACTCCATCCTTCTACATATAAAAAGAACACATTCAACTTCAACCCAAAGTCCCACCTAGTCACTGTTCTTAACTCAAAATCCAAGGATTTTGATAATCACATTAATCGCATTAAACCTGCTCTCTGTTTTCATGAGACCTGTGAACTAAAAATTCATCATTATGTCCCATCCTAAACTAAAATCTCACTGGAGAATTTGTTACCAATAGGCAATCATTATAGAAATTTACAATCCAAATGCATGCTACCATTGAATAATAAAAAATTTCCCAAAAAATAGTAGTCATCCTGTGTTAGTAATGCTACCACATAGCCCAAACACAAATGTTGTGTGGAGGAATCCAACTACAACTTGGGCCTCAAAAAATTCTCACAGATAAAGTGCCAAGAGAAATGATCAGACCATAGCCCAAAATCACAGAACACCAAAGTGACAGCCAGCAGGAACAAAGAGATGGCAGATTAGAACTGGAAGTCTTCAGTAATTCCAGTATCAGATGCAGGATATAAAATCTACAAATTCAATATGTTTAAAGAGATAAAAGAGAAGCTCATAAGTAAAACAGAAAGAAGATTATAAAGAGCAACTAAATCGATTTGGAAAGATCTAAATTACACTCCTAGACATGAAAAATAAATTAATTAAAATTAAACATACAATGGGTAAATTAAACAGCAAATTGGAGACAACAGACACAAGTGCTAATGAGCTGAAAGATAGATCCAAATAAGTTATCTAGAATGCATCCCAGAGAGAAAAGTGGAAACATAAAAGGGGCTAAGAATCATGGGGAATAGAGGGAAAATGCCCAGCATAAAACTAGTTAGTGGTCCAGAAAGAGAAACAGGCTACTCTGTGACATAGCCAAGTTTTAGTGGCCTAAAAAAACAAGTGTATTTCTCATTGACATAAAGTCCAGTGTGCATCAGGCAACTGTTCAGGGAAACATTCTTCCCTGCAGAGTCCCAGTGATACTGTGGATCTTCCATCTCTGTAAGTGGTCTCCACAGTTTCTGCCAAAGAAGAAGAGAAAGCTAGAGGGTCAGAAACTAATAAACAATGATAAGGTAAATGAACAGCATTAGCTCTGCCTCTGTTTGCTCTTCAGTCATCAAACCACTCCATCCTTCTACATATAAAAAGAACACATTCAACTTCAACCCAAAGTCCCACCTAGTCACTGTTCTTAACTCAAAATCCAAGGATTTTGATAATCACATTAATCGCATTAAACCTGCTCTCTGTTTTCATGAGACCTGTGAACTAAAAATTCATCATTATGTCCCATCCTAAAAAATCAATAATGGTGAAAGAGAAAAACTAATTGCAATAAATATTCCTATTGTGAAAGGAAGTGAATGGAAGGCATATAATATTACATAATGTACTATTTACTGAAGTTCGGTGGGCAGACCAAATGCATGTTTCTTGCTCAAAAGAGATTTTCCCCAATTATTTCTTGAGTTTTCTCTTTGGAAAAAATCCTTTTCCATTGGTTATATGCCCCCTGGTGTTACCCTATAATGTTATTCCTTTTTTACTCACTATTCTTGTCATATCTAAAGTGAACTTTTGGAGTCAATAACTCTTGCAGTCTGCACAGATGTCACAGCCTATTTTCTGTTCATGGAAAGTTGGAACCCAAAGGTTGCTTTAAATTGGAAAGGTCACATGCTCTCTGAAAATTTAGGCTAATAGTTTCTTTGTCAATATAGGTTTCCCAAAAAGTTATTAAGTTTCTGATCTATGTGCTTTCAGTCAATTATACATGCCAATAATGATATCAGAAGTACCCTTACAGAGGTTTTCTCAGATATGATTTATCTCTTTGTTTTCTTGTCCCATATACCTCTCTCTCTCAATTTAATGGCAAATATTTTAAAGCTTCTGGAATAAGGAGTGAAGTGTTCAAAGCCATAATGTGAATTTATCCTGGGTCATTTTATCTATTGATAGGTTTTGCTAGTTGCTATTTTTAGATATTTTGGCTTTCCCATTGGCTTTCCCATTGTGTTTCTTTCTTTCTCTCTTTTTTTTCTAGATTCTCGCTCTTCTCTTCTATTGTGCTAGTAAACTGACCCTACCTCTCTTGAACAACTCCCATTTTTCTAACATTGTCACATGTTGGGTTCTCTAGAAAATGATTTCAATGGGAGTTTAATATACAAAGTGATTATTGAGGAATGTTCTTTGAATCAGCAACTGAAAGAAAAGGAAAGACAGGAGAGTAAAACAGAGGGAGAAACTGAGATACGAAGGAGGCTCATGAAAGCCTCAGTCTATCCCACGTGGAACTCTGGAACTAACATGGCCCAAGAAAACTGTCACACGTTGGGCTATAATGGTTGTATGTTCATACATCTGTTTTGATCAGTCATTAGATATAAGCCACCCCAAGAAGGTTGTGACTTCTGGGTAAAGTAGCTAGCAGCAACCAAGAAATTCTGTTGCTAAAGGACTTCTGGTCAAAGAATGTCCAGACACAGGGGAATAAATCCTATGAAGAGACATCTAAGCAAAGCGTCTCCTTTTCCATCACCTTCTGCCCACTGTGGCTCTCAACTACACTTCTCAGCATGTTTGAGGAGTAGCTTCTCTACAGTTCTAGTAGGTCTCCTTTCCTGGAGGAACTCAGAAGAGGAAGGATAATGGAACAAGATACAGCTTCATCTAATGCAGATGGTTTCTGGGCCACAACTGATATTCAGCATCTCTCTCTGCTCTACTGTATGAAACAATCCATGGCGGTCATGGTTGTAGGCCCACGTGCATGTTCATTTGCCAGAAATGGGCACAATATTATATGGATGGACCAGGGTCAAAAAGCTTTCACGTAGGGGCAATTATACATGCCAATAATGATATCAGAAGTACCCTTACAGAGGTTTTCTCAGATTTTATCTCTTTGTTTTCTTGTCCCATATACCTCTCTCTCTCAATTTAATGGCAAATATTTTAAAGCTTCTGGAATAAGGAGTGAAGTGTTCAAAGCCATAATGTGAATTTATCCTGGGTCATTTTATCTATTGATAGGTTTTGCTAGTTGCTATTTTTAGATATTTTGGCTTTCCCATTGGCTTTCCCATTGTGTTTCTTTCTTTCTCTCTTTTTTTTCTAGATTCTCGCTCTTCTCTTCTATTGTGCTAGTAAACTGACCCTACCTCTCTTGAACAACTCCCATTTTTCTAACATTGTCACATGTTGGGTTCTCTAGAAAATGATTTCAATGGGAGTTTAATATACAAAGTGATTATTGAGGAATGTTCTTTGAATCAGCAACTGAAAGAAAAGGAAAGACAGGAGAGTAAAACAGAGGGAGAAACTGAGATACGAAGGAGGCTCATGAAAGCCTCAGTCTATCCCACGTGGAACTCTGGAACTAACATGGCCCAAGAAAACTGTCACACGTTGGGCTATAATGGTTGTATGTTCATACATCTGTTTTGATCAGTCATTAGATATAAGCCACCCCAAGAAGGTTGTGACTTCTGGGTAAAGTAGCTAGCAGCAACCAAGAAATTCTGTTGCTAAAGGACTTCTGGTCAAAGAATGTCCAGACACAGGGGAATAAATCCTATGAAGAGACATCTAAGCAAAGCGTCTCCTTTTCCATCACCTTCTGCCCACTGTGGCTCTCAACTACACTTCTCAGCATGTTTGAGGAGTAGCTTCTCTACAGTTCTAGTAGGTCTCCTTTCCTGGAGGAACTCAGAAGAGGAAGGATAATGGAACAAGATACAGCTTCATCTAATGCAGATGGTTTCTGGGCCACAACTGATATTCAGCATCTCTCTCTGCTCTACTGTATGAAACAATCCATGGCGGTCATGGTTGTAGGCCCACGTGCATGTTCATTTGCCAGAAATGGGCACAATATTATATGGATGGACCAGGGAGTCAAAAATTTGGAAACGTTTCAATATTGGTGCTGGTTGAGCCCCTGTAGACAGGAAAGGAGAACACATACATGGAACAAGCATTTATTCCTGTAAGACTCAATCACTGCACTTTCAATGGGGGAAAAAGCCCAATATAGTCAACTTGCCAAATGACTTATTGGTCTATTGAGAGAGTGGTTCTGTATCAGGGTCTCATCATTGGCATCTATTATAAGTCAGTGGGTCATTCAGCAGCAGCATCAGATTCTTTACCATTGAGCCACAGGGAAGCCCAGTAAATCCCCAGGAGACTAAATAAAAAAAGAAAACAGACACTTCAAACATCTTAGTAATTCTGAAGAACACAAAAAATGAAAAGAGAAAATCTTCAGGATTATTACGATGATTGAAGTGTCTATTTTTATTTAGTTCCCTGGGATTTATTGGGTGTCTCTATGGCTCAGTGGTAAAGAATCTGCCTACAGTGCAGGAGACTTGGGTTCGATCCCTGGGTTGGGAAGATCCCCTGGCGGAGTGCATAAATTGCCCACAATGAAATGGTTATTAGACCAACTTATGATGTATCAATAACAACACTGTATTAGAATAATACCTTCAATGTTATGAGAGAAAAAGTTGAACTATTGCTGAAGAAAGATGGTAAGGACATTTTTAGACAAATAATATATGAGAAGTTCAACCCAGCTTCCACTTAGAGTACAATCAGTGGCATGTAGTTTAAAGAGAAGGAAAACAATCACAGAGTATCGACACAGGGGAATAAATCCTATGAAGAGACATCTAAGCAAAGCGTCTCCTTTTCCATCACCTTCTGCCCACTGTGGCTCTCAACTACACTTCTCAGCATGTTTGAGGAGTAGCTTCTCTACAGTTCTAGTAGGTCTCCTTTCCTGGAGGAACTCAGAAGAGGAAGGATAATGGAACAAGATACAGCTTCATCTAATGCAGATGGTTTCTGGGCCACAACTGATATTCAGCATCTCTCTCTGCTCTACTGTATGAAACAATCCATGGCGGTCATGGTTGTAGGCCCACGTGCATGTTCATTTGCCAGAAATGGGCACAATATTATATGGATGGACCAGGGAGTCAAAAATTTGGAAACGTTTCAATATTGGTGCTGGTTGAGCCCCTGTAGACAGGAAAGGAGAACACATACATGGAACAAGCATTTATTCCTGTAAGACTCAATCACTGCACTTTCAATGGGGAAAGAGCCCAATATAGTCAACTTGCCAAATGACTTATTGGTCTATTGAGAGAGTGGTTCTGTATCAGGGTCTCATCATTGGCATCTATTATAAGTCAGTGGGTCATTCAGCAGCAGCATCAGATTCTTTACCATTGAGCCACAGGGAAGCCCAGTAAATCCCCAGGAGACTAAATAAAAAAAGAAAACAGACACTTCAAACATCTTAGTAATTCTGAAGAACACAAAAAATGAAAAGAGAAAATCTTCAGGATTATTACGATGATTGAAGTGTCTATTTTTATTTAGTTCCCTGGGATTTATTGGGTGTCTCTATGGCTCAGTGGTAAAGAATCTGCCTACAGTGCAGGAGACTTGGGTTCGATCCCTGGGTTGGGAAGATCCCCTGGCGGAGTGCATAAATTGCCCACAATGAAATGGTTATTAGACCAACTTATGATGTATCAATAACAACACTGTATTAGAATAATACCTTCAATGTTATGAGAGAAAAAGTTGAACTATTGCTGAAGAAAGATGGTAAGGACATTTTTAGACAAATAATATATGAGAAGTTCAACCCAGCTTCCACTTAGAGTACAATCAGTGGCATGTAGTTTAAAGAGAAGGAAAACAATCACAGAGTATCTGAGACAGAAAGATCAAAAAAAAAAAAAAAGGAAAATGTGGGTAAATTTAAATCAACACTGACTGTCCAAAATAGTTAATGTTAAATGTTAGGGAGAGAATTAAAATACAAAATAATATTAAGATTTAAATTGGAAAAAGAGGTGATTAAAGTATTTAAGATCCTTGAATATCTGATAGGACAGTAAAGGAGGGGTGATGGTTAAATAAATCTGTTAAAAGTGTTTGAGTAACAAAAGAGAAAATATACTGAGCACATAGCATTTGAACACACAAAGGGGGAAAAGAAATAAACAAGGAAAAGGAAATAATATTTAGCCAAATAAAGGTGTCACAGAAGAAGATATATAGATATAAATATAGAATCATATTATTTTACTTACATATAGATACAAATAAAACAATATATTTTCAAGGGTATATATAAAATCACAGAGGAAGTTTAGAGAGTAATTTAGAGAAAATTCAAGATGATGGCTACTATTTACAGAGTGTAGCAGGATGAAGAGCAGTGAGAGAATGCTGTGAGAGAGGGGCACACATGTTTCTGTTTTTTTAAGCTAAAGGGTACCTGGGTATTTACCTTATTATTCTTTTTTTCAAAAGACTCATAAATGTTTCTAAAATGATATATTTTAGAAAACATGAACCACTAACTCTAAGTGTTCAAAGTATCGTGAGCTTTAGTCAGTAGGAGTTGTCAGCACATGTATTTTAGAGAAAGAATGAAGAGTGTCAATTAAAGCAATAAATCAATCCAGAAAAGCACTAATTCAGTAACATGATTAAGCAGAGAACAGATAAGAGTAATTCTACTGTGGGTAAATACAACTGTGTGGATGTGCTCTCCCAGGGGAGGAGAGAAGAGGTGAGAAAACCTAGTAGAGTTCATTGCTCCTGATTTGGTTTCTTGGAAATTGTTCCGGATCTTGGATGTGGATTTAAGTGACCGTAATACTTGCTTTGGTGGGAAAGGAAACCAACTTATGATGTATCAATAACAACACTGTATTAGAATAATACCTTCAATGTTATGAGAGAAAAAGTTGAACTATTGCTGAAGAAAGATGGTAAGGACATTTTTAGACAAATAATATATGAGAAGTTCAACCCAGCTTCCACTTAGAGTACAATCAGTGGCATGTAGTTTAAAGAGAAGGAAAACAATCACAGAGTATCTGAGACAGAAAGATCAAAAAAAAAAAAAAAGGAAAATGTGGGTAAATTTAAATCAACACTGACTGTCCAAAATAGTTAATGTTAAATGTTAGGGAGAGAATTAAAATACAAAATAATATTAAGATTTAAATTGGAAAAAGAGGTGATTAAAGTATTTAAGATCCTTGAATATCTGATAGGACAGTAAAGGAGGGGTGATGGTTAAATAAATCTGTTAAAAGTGTTTGAGTAACAAAAGAGAAAATATACTGAGCACATAGCATTTGAACACACAAAGGGGGAAAAGAAATAAACAAGGAAAAGGAAATAATATTTAGCCAAATAAAGGTGTCACAGAAGAAGATATATAGATATAAATATAGAATCATATTATTTTACTTACATATAGATACAAATAAAACAATATATTTTCAAGGGTATATATAAAATCACAGAGGAAGTTTAGAGAGTAATTTAGAGAAAATTCAAGATGATGGCTACTATTTACAGAGTGTAGCAGGATGAAGAGCAGTGAGAGAATGCTGTGAGAGAGGGCACACATGTTTCTGTTTTTTTAAGCTAAAGGGTACCTGGGTATTTACCTTATTATTCTTTTTTTCAAAAGACTCATAAATGTTTCTAAAATGATATATTTTAGAAAACATGAACCACTAACTCTAAGTGTTCAAAGTATCGTGAGCTTTAGTCAGTAGGAGTTGTCAGCACATGTATTTTAGAGAAAGAATGAAGAGTGTCAATTAAAGCAATAAATCAATCCAGAAAAGCACTAATTCAGTAACATGATTAAGCAGAGAACAGATAAGAGTAATTCTACTGTGGGTAAATACAACTGTGTGGATGTGCTCTCCCAGGGGAGGAGAGAAGAGGTGAGAAAACCTAGTAGAGTTCATTGCTCCTGATTTGGTTTCTTGGAAATTGTTCCGGATCTTGGATGTGGATTTAAGTGACCGTAATACTTGCTTTGGTGGGACTCAATAGATATTAACTGCACTTTATCATGTACAGATTGAACTGCATTTCTTAATGAGCTATATCTTTCTATACTGCATTTTTTCCTCCATGAAAAACACAGCAATTGGTTACTGTTCAACGACAACAAAAAAAGACCATAGTTAATAAGGTTTGTATTTCTTATAAAGTTGCTTCAATAGTGTCTGCTCAGCTCCCTGAAGAAACTGGGATGAAATAGCAATACACATTTTAATAAAATATGCAAGGAGTTTGAACATTAAAACTGTCGCTATCAGTATTACCATTATCAGCAGAGAAGTTGTATACCTAATTTTCCATACATAATACCAAAAATTAAGGCATTATATCTAATACAATGTCAAAGACAACATTAATGCAAAAATTAACTACAGGAAAGCACAAAGCGAAATAATGGAATTCTAAATGAACAGATTAGAGAGATGGCAACATTAAGATGTCTTCAGTTTCTAGAATTAATATAGAAAATTTTCTAAGATAATGTTCTGAAAAAAAATTCCTAGAAGTTCTACCTATAGTCATTTACATTTTCATAAATGATATATAAAATGACTAGTTGTTAAAATGTACTACTGATTTTAGACTGATAATGAATCGATAACCAAGAAATGTCTGAAAATATATTCATCCAAACTGTCATCATTGGCCAGACACTGTGCTTTGTTAGAATACAAAGATGAAACACTGGATCCCTGCCTAAAGGGATGAGTGAAGTGAACAAGTCAAGAGATTCCATGATCACATGGTAAGTCCAGGACTCCCAGTTCTCAGTCTCCTTAGTAAGTGCATACTGAAACATTATTTGAATGATCACTGTGTGGTATTGTTGGGTAAAAGTGCTTCCAGAATCCCAAGGAGGTGGTGATATATGAGCTGAATCTTTAAGGAAGGGCAGGGCATTTCCCAGAAGAGAAATATTCAGCTGGAAGAGCTCAATGGAAAGAAAGGTTGCTTTTTCCATTCAAAATGGAAGGTAATGCCAAGGTAGATGGACATGTAAGTCCTGAACAATTCAGAGGATGAATGTAACAGAAGGATGAAGGTAGAGATGAGATGAGGAGGTAGACTGGACTGTGTAATAAATGACATCTAAAGAGCTTGTCTTTTATCCGGCAGAAAAGAAAGTGTCTTCAGAGGTTTTTCTGCAAGGGAGCATGTATGCATGCTTGTTTCTATAAAGAGGAGACAGAGAATGGGTTAGGAGAGGAATGCCATGTCTTAGGACCTGTGTTAGTGACCACATAAAGATAAAGATGATGTTGTCATTGTCTTCCAAGTGGTGGATACCAGTGGATATGGCAGGTAAAATCAGAGGACAATTGTGATACAAAGGCACATTTATCCACAGTGATGCTCATATAAGTACACAGGAGGACTACCTATCTCATGTTGAAGGCAGAAAAGGGTTCCAGGAGAAAGTGTCAGCTGAACTGAGGCTAGAAACATCAGAAAATAAAGACATATAAGTTGTACATCAAATCACTGCTCAGACCACACCATTAGGTTAAGACACCATAACTGTGTAAAAATTAATGCAAAATTAACTACAGGAAAGCACAAAGCGAAATAATGGAATTCTAAATGAACAGATTAGAGAGATGGCAACATTAAGATGTCTTCAGTTTCTAGAATTAATATAGAAAATTTTCTAAGATAATGTTCTGAAAAAATTCCTAGAAGTTCTACCTATAGTCATTTACATTTTCATAAATGATATATAAAATGACTAGTTGTTAAAATGTACTACTGATTTTAGACTGATAATGAATCGATAACCAAGAAATGTCTGAAAATATATTCATCCAAACTGTCATCATTGGCCAGACACTGTGCTTTGTTAGAATACAAAGATGAAACACTGGATCCCTGCCTAAAGGGATGAGTGAAGTGAACAAGTCAAGAGATTCCATGATCACATGGTAAGTCCAGGACTCCCAGTTCTCAGTCTCCTTAGTAAGTGCATATTGAAACATTATTTGAATGATCACTGTGTGGTATTGTTGGGTAAAAGTGCTTCCAGAATCCCAAGGAGGTGGTGATATATGAGCTGAATCTTTAAGGAAGGGCAGGGCATTTCCCAGAAGAGAAATATTCAGCTGGAAGAGCTCAATGGAAAGAAAGGTTGCTTTTTCCATTCAAAATGGAAGGTAATGCCAAGGTAGATGGACATGTAAGTCCTGAACAATTCAGAGGATGAATGTAACAGAAGGATGAAGGTAGAGATGAGATGAGGAGGTAGACTGGACTGTGTAATAAATGACATCTAAAGAGCTTGTCTTTTATCCGGCAGAAAAGAAAGTGTCTTTAGAGGTTTTTCTGCAAGGGAGCATGTATGCATGCTTGTTTCTATAAAGAGGAGACAGAGAATGGGTTAGGAGAGGAATGCCATGTCTTAGGACCTGTGTTAGTGACCACATAAAGATAAAGATGATGTTGTCATTGTCTTCCAAGTGGTGGATACCAGTGGATATGGCAGGTAAAATCAGAGGACAATTGTGATACAAAGGCACATTTATCCACAGTGATGCTCATATAAGTACACAGGAGGACTACCTATCTCATGTTGAAGGCAGAAAAGGGTTCCAGGAGAAAGTGTCAGCTGAACTGAGGCTAGAAACATCAGAAAATAAAGACATATAAGTTGTACATCAAATCACTGCTCAGACCACACCATTAGGTTAAGACACCATAACTGTGTGTATTTGGGGGAATGTAGCAGGGTATAATATACAATAAATTAATCTAAATAATCAATAAAATAATAAGAACAGTCTTTAATCTTATTAAGCACCAAGAATGTTTCATTGATTAATGCACTGAGAGGGTTTATCAAGAACTAAGTACAAAAAAATCTTCAGGAAAATTTTCATAAGTACCAAAACTGTGACCAATAAGATTCTCACAGCAGCAAAGGGCTTAGAATAGGTCTCATTTCACTAAGTCCCTTTGAATACTGAGGTTCCATTTCTGCCACCGTCTAGAATCTTATAACCTAATTGCTGAAGTCGATTTTTTTCATGCCATAAAAAATGAATGTCTAAAAGAAGGCTTATAAAATTGCAGGATTAAGTTTTATGGTACAAACTGAATCTTCCATGGGGATTCTGAGAAATGAACGGAGAAATTCCAGACAAGGAATATTCGGAACACAGTGCTTAGGAATAAACAAAAATATGGCTTTCTCTTTTTCCTTTCTTCCTTCCTTCCTTCCCCACTTCCTTTCCTCTCACCCTTTACTCCTCCCTCATTCTCTCTTTTCTCCTTTCTTTCCTTTTTCCGATAGATATTCATCAAATCTAGAATTCTTTTAAAGATCAAAAACATTTTTCTTTACTGGAAATTGCTTACGATTCAGTGAAAGGACACCAGTAAAAAGGGAACATAACTACCCTCCTTCCCCTCCTAAATCTAATTCCATCTTCCAAAGTCAGGGAATACATCCCCAAGGAGGTGATGCCCAAACTAGATCACAAAGGAGCCCAGAAGGTACACAAGGCAGAAAAACAGCTCACACCAAGCAAAACACAGAGCATGACATGTTCAAGGAAATACAAGATTTAAATAGAGCCAAAGCTCCGGAGGTGCTGGAGAGGGAGGGGAGAAGGGATCTATAGAATGCAGATCTAGAATGCAGGGAGCAATAGAATGACAGCCCATAGGACTGGACGCTGACCTGCCAGCGGTGAGGAACAGTAGGAGACAAGACGAATAGGTCAAATAAGGTCCTGCCAGCTAGAGGAGAGCAGATGGACTTCGCATAAAAATGCTTCCTAATCGTCCTGCAGCATTGTGTCTGTTAAGCAATTTTGCACACTTGAAAGCAATCTGGGTACATTTAGACCTCCCAACTATAGTTTGTGTTACCTCTAATTATTATTAATTAAGGCAGAGACTGGTGTATCTGAAAGGAGTGTGGAAATCTGCAGGGTTCATTTTGGTATTTGTCAACTTTTATTTGAAAACAGCAGGTGAAATTCCGATTTGAGCAACGTTTAGCCTCAAACTATCACGCAGATTGTTTTGGTATCTATGTAATTGCAGAAGACTACTTTGGTCGAAGCTCCTGAACACTTTTTATTGCTAATTTTGGCAATAAACCTGTTAATTAGTTAATTGTAAAACATTAGTGAATCAAGCAAAAAGAATCCATCTGTTTATAAAATTTCAAAGATCTCTTCTGGGCATAACATTTAAAAACAAGAGCTGGTTTGCACTGTATTGCCTACCAACTACAGCCTCTGTCTTTGAAATATTTGTACAATCCCTTCTTAGGGCTAAGAGGTGATGTTTTAATGCAACCATTTGCTGTATTTGAAGGTAATTTTGCAGGTACATGGTGCTGCATAGCATTTGCTTCAGGAACTGTTAGAAACTGGAAAATTTGGTGAGAGAGATATGACTTTTTCCTCTATATCCCAAGCTGAACCTAGAAATAATTAGCCAAACAGGGGAAAAACGCAGAAGGACATTTCACACAGAGACACACAGTTATAAAAGCAAGGAAGAAGAAAAAAGAGGATTGCAAAAATCCCTAAACAAAGAAAATCTTTTGTGCACCTAGAAAAAGGGACAGACAGAAGACTGGTGATCAACACGGGGGTCAGACTGCAAAAAATATGTTTCCTGCTGTTAAGGACTGATTTGTTCATGAAGTCTCCAGTTGAATATTCAGCAAAGCTGATGAAGTACGATATGATGAAGTATACAGAGCCAAACTCATGAAGTCACTTATGTCAGGGACAAAATAGAGATGGTCAGCACAGGTATACAACAGAAGCTTCACCCTAACCCTACAGGAGCTCACACGGCTTCCCTGGTGCCTCAGTGGTTAAGCATCTGCCTGTGACACAGGGGACCAAGTTCAATCCCTGGGTCAGGAAAATCCCCAGGAGTAGGAAATGCCACCCCCGGTCCACTATTCTTGCCCGAGAAATTCCACAGACAGAGGAGCTTGGCAGGTTACTGTTCATGGGGTCACAAAGAGGTGGACACAACTGAGCACGAATGCACAGGAACTTACGGCTCTTCTCCCAAATCAGCAGAGGATGCCAGCCACTCCCTAAATGCCAAGTATGTTCATGCCATCTCTGGGCATCCTTGTTCCCCTGACTCAGAGTCCTCCTCACTCCAGTAGTGAAGAAGACCCCACCAATCAGCTGAAAAAAAGGTGACTTCTGCATTTACCCCATACAAATTCCCCATCTGTGAGCAACTTGGAAATCATTGATTCCAACATCTTGAGCTTTCTGACATGCTGATGGAAAGGTTTGCAACAAACTCATCATTTTGCTTTGTTTTATGCAGCGTACAGAGTTTGGTTTTTGACATGTAGAAAGAGCACTGAGTTGGAAGCCAGAAAGCCTGGCCTCCAGTCTAGTCTTGAGAACTGTGTGG
Source organism: Tragulus kanchil (assembly GCA_022376925.1). Lineage (NCBI taxonomy): Eukaryota > Metazoa > Chordata > Mammalia > Artiodactyla > Tragulidae > Tragulus > Tragulus kanchil. The sequence goes on along the minus strand of JAIOJX010000025.1, from coordinate 102,430,451 downwards.
CCTTTAATAATTCATTTAATTTCCTTTAGACCCAGTTTCCTCAACTATAAAAACAGACAGTTGGAACCAGGTATCGTTTTATATTCCTTCCAGTTAAAATATTCTGGAATTTGATTTCCCAGGCTAATTTAGGGCACATCCATTTGCTTCCAGTCCCAGCAAACAGAGGCCAACACTATTATAACTTGATAGCCAGAAAGATAGGCAATAATAATAATAATAATAATAACAATAATAATAAAAGTTTCCCTAAATGCTCCTGATCCTCCTTTTTTTATAAATAAATTAAAAGACTTCATTTTCCAGAGCAAATCCTAAGTTGAAATGCCATTTTTTTTCTTCATGGGGAAGTGAAAAAAATTAGCATTTAAAATATGCCAGCATGTAACATTTCGTTTGTTTCCATAATGTCTGATTTAAGGATAAAGATCTTTTCTCAACACTGAAAGCAAGCCTCCTAATTCATCTGGCTTAGAGGATCATTTACATATCCAATGGAACATTTATTTTATCTGACCAGAATTAAAGATGATACAATATTCTTGGCTGAGATTAAAAAAATATAAGGATGGAATATTGATGGCAACACGCAGGATGGAGAAGAGCCCAGGTGACACACAGTGGATGATAAGAATGAAATGGTTCCTAGTGAAAGTGGAATGATAACCTTGAAAGATAGAGATTAATGACAGTAGTTTCTAGGGTTGAAATAGGATAGGCAAGGATAAAAGAGAAATAAATTTAAGCATTTCTACAAAAGATGGAGAAATTTAGAGGATAATGTTAATTGAATTATGTGTTGTAACCAGATAATACTCTATTATACAAAGATGAAAGCCACAGTCGTATCAAACCATCGAGTGGAAAGACATCAACTGAATCTGCAAGTGTTATTTTTAAAGTGGTAGATTCTAATATGAATCCAAATTTCTGGGGTCCAAGTTTAGTTTAAGCATCTTAATTTATAATGGTGATAAACATAGTTTGATTGCTCAGGAACATGCATGGTAGATGTATGGCAACATCAAGATAACTGAATACATTTTTGGGGGAGGGCTGCTCTAGGTTTTCATTGCTTTGTGCAGGCTTTCTCTAGTTGCAAGTAGCGTCCTTTAGACCCAGTTTCCTCAACTATAAAAACAGACAGTTGGAACCAGGTATCGTTTTATATTCCTTCCAGTTAAAATATTCTGGAATTTGATTTCCCAGGCTAATTTAGGGCACATCCATTTGCTTCCAGTCCCAGCAAACAGAGGCCAACACTATTATAACTTGATAGCCAGAAAGATAGGCAATAATAATAATAATAATAATAACAATAATAATAAAAGTTTCCCTAAATGCTCCTGATCCTCCTTTTTTTATAAATAAATTAAAAGACTTCATTTTCCAGAGCAAATCCTAAGTTGAAATGCCATTTTTTTTCTTCATGGGGAAGTGAAAAAAATTAGCATTTAAAATATGCCAGCATGTAACATTTCGTTTGTTTCCATAATGTCTGATTTAAGGATAAAGATCTTTTCTCAACACTGAAAGCAAGCCTCCTAATTCATCTGGCTTAGAGGATCATTTACATATCCAATGGAACATTTATTTTATCTGACCAGAATTAAAGATGATACAATATTCTTGGCTGAGATTAAAAAAATATAAGGATGGAATATTGATGGCAACACGCAGGATGGAGAAGAGCCCAGGTGACACACAGTGGATGATAAGAATGAAATGGTTCCTAGTGAAAGTGGAATGATAACCTTGAAAGATAGAGATTAATGACAGTAGTTTCTAGGGTTGAAATAGGATAGGCAAGGATAAAAGAGAAATAAATTTAAGCATTTCTACAAAAGATGGAGAAATTTAGAGGATAATGTTAATTGAATTATGTGTTGTAACCAGATAATACTCTATTATACAAAGATGAAAGCCACAGTCGTATCAAACCATCGAGTGGAAAGACATCAACTGAATCTGCAAGTGTTATTTTTAAAGTGGTAGATTCTAATATGAATCCAAATTTCTGGGGTCCAAGTTTAGTTTAAGCATCTTAATTTATAATGGTGATAAACATAGTTTGATTGCTCAGGAACATGCATGGTAGATGTATGGCAACATCAAGATAACTGAATACATTTTTGGGGGAGGGCTGCTCTAGGTTTTCATTGCTTTGTGCAGGCTTTCTCTAGTTGCGGCAAGTAGCGGCTGCTCTCTAGTTGCAATGCATGTAGGGGTTTCTACTTATAGTGGCTACTCTTGTGTGGAGCACAGGCTCCAGGACATGAGGGCTTCAGCAGCTGTAACTCATGGACTTAGTCATTTCTTGGCATGTGAGATCTTCCTGGACAAGGGATCGATCCCATGTCCCTTGCACTGGCAGATGGATTCTTGTTTACTGTGCCACCAGGTAAGTCTGCATTGTTATTTTTCATCCAGAATTCACTTATTTATTTCATATACATTTATTGAATTCTGAATCCCAAATGGCACTGTTTTCTTCAATCTTCACTCATTCAACAAACCTTTCCTAAGTAACTTCTGTGTGAAAAGCACTGTGCTGAAGTTCAGAGCTTAGAAGAAATTAACGTTTTTCTGACAACAAGAGCTATATTAGTTTACCTTTCCATGCCTACCAAGAGGGCCAGGCCTGATATAAAGTTCATTGATAAAATGAACTAAACCTTTTAAGGAGGCATATATAAATAAAACTATCAGCTAAAAACAAAACAAATAATATCTTACAATGTATTGAAGCATGAACTAAAAAAGTTGGAAAAAGATATGAAAGCAACAGTAAGTGTCCATCAATCGATGAATGGATAAAGAAGATATGTAAATATTTTCAGTTTCAGTTCAGTTCAGTCGCTTAGTTGTTTCAGACTCTCTGTGACCCCATGGACTGCAGCACGCCAGGCTTCCCTGTCCTCTACCATCTCCAGAAGCCTGCTCAAATCCATGTCCAATTGACTCAGTGATGCCATCCAACCATCCCATTCTTTGCCATCCCCTTCTCCTTTTGCCTTCTACTTTTACCAACATCAAGATCTTTTCCAGTGAGTTGTCTCTTTGCATCAGGTGGCCAAAACATTGGAGCTTTAGCTTCAGCATCAGTCCTTTCAATGAATATTCAGGTTTGATTTCCTTCAGGATTGACTGGTTTGATTTCCTTGCAGTCCAAGGGACTCTCAAGAGTCTTCTTGACAATTCAAAGGCTTCAATTCTTCAGCACTCAGCCTTCTTTATCGTCCGACTGTCACATCCATACACGACTATTGGGAAAACCAGAGCTTTGACTACATGAACTTTTGTCAGCAAAGTGATGCCTCTGCTTTTGACTATGCTGTCTAGGTTTGTCATAGCTTTTTTTCCAAGGAGCAAGCATCTTTTAATTTCATGGCTGTATTCACCATCCACAGTGATTTTTGAGCCCCCCAAAATAAAGCTTGTCACCATTTCTATTGTTTGCCCATCTGTTTGCCATGAAGTGATGGGACCAGATGCCATGATCTTCATTTTTTGAGTACTGAGTTTTAGACCAGTTTTTTTCTCACTCTCCTCTTTCACCTTCATCAAGAGGCATTTTTGGTTCCTCTTCACTTTATTCCATAAGGGTGGTATCATCTGCATACCTAAGGTTATTGATATTTCTTCTGGCAATCTTGATTCCAGCTGTGCTTCATCCAAACTGGCATTTTGCTTGATGTACTCTGCATATAAATTAAACAAGCACTGTGGCAATGTACAGCCTTGATATACTCCTTTCCCAATTTGGAACCAGTTCATTGTTCCATGTCCAGTTCTAACTGCAGCTTCTTGTCTGCAGACAAGTTTCCAAGGAGGAGAGTAAGATGGTCTGGTGTTCCCATCTCTTTCAGAATTTTCCACAGTTTCTTGTGATCCACACAGTCAAACGCTTTGGCATAGTCAAAGCCTTTTTGACTATGTATTTCTGTGGAATACTACTCAGCTATAAAAAAAGAATGAAATTTTGCCACTTAGAGCAACATGAATATATATGGAGAATATTATGCTAAGTGAAATAACTCAAACCAATCAAGAATTATACTGTGTGATATCACTTATAAATGAATTCTAAAAAAATGCAAAACTAGTGACTATAATAAAACTGGTGAATATAGTGAATATACCAGAAAGAAGGAGGCTCACAGATACAGAGAACAAACTAATGGCTACCAATGGGGAGAAGGAAGAGAGAAGGCACAATATGGAAGTAGAAGATTGAGAGGTAAAAGCCATTAGGTATAAGCTATAAGACTATATTATACAATGCTTATTTATAATAGCCAATATTTTATAACTATAAATGTAATTTTTATAGTGATTCACTCTAAAAACTATGACTTAGTCTACTGTGTACCTGTAACATATATAATATTGTACATCAACTATATACTGATAAAAAATAAAAAACTAGAGCTAAGAAGTTGGGAGAGATTATATATGTCATTGAATCTTATGTTTCCTAGGTGTGTTCTATGAAACAAAAGTAATGAACATTATTAAAATTAAAGGAGGTAGGAGATTCTATTGTGCCCATGTTGCACCTTTTTGAAGTGATGGGACCAGATGCCATGATCTTCATTTTTGAGTACTGAGTTTTAGACCAGTTTTTCTCACTCTCCTCTTTCACCTTCATCAAGAGGCATTTTTGGTTCCTCTTCACTTTATTCCATAAGGGTGGTATCATCTGCATACCTAAGGTTATTGATATTTCTTCTGGCAATCTTGATTCCAGCTGTGCTTCATCCAAACTGGCATTTTGCTTGATGTACTCTGCATATAAATTAAACAAGCACTGTGGCAATGTACAGCCTTGATATACTCCTTTCCCAATTTGGAACCAGTTCATTGTTCCATGTCCAGTTCTAACTGCAGCTTCTTGTCTGCAGACAAGTTTCCAAGGAGGAGAGTAAGATGGTCTGGTGTTCCCATCTCTTTCAGAATTTTCCACAGTTTCTTGTGATCCACACAGTCAAACGCTTTGGCATAGTCAAAGCCTTTTTGACTATGTATTTCTGTGGAATACTACTCAGCTATAAAAAAAGAATGAAATTTTGCCACTTAGAGCAACATGAATATATATGGAGAATATTATGCTAAGTGAAATAACTCAAACCAATCAAGAATTATACTGTGTGATATCACTTATAAATGAATTCTAAAAAAATGCAAAACTAGTGACTATAATAAAACTGGTGAATATAGTGAATATACCAGAAAGAAGGAGGCTCACAGATACAGAGAACAAACTAATGGCTACCAATGGGGAGAAGGAAGAGAGAAGGCACAATATGGAAGTAGAAGATTGAGAGGTAAAAGCCATTAGGTATAAGCTATAAGACTATATTATACAATGCTTATTTATAATAGCCAATATTTTATAACTATAAATGTAATTTTTATAGTGATTCACTCTAAAAACTATGACTTAGTCTACTGTGTACCTGTAACATATATAATATTGTACATCAACTATATACTGATAAAAAATAAAAAACTAGAGCTAAGAAGTTGGGAGAGATTATATATGTCATTGAATCTTATGTTTCCTAGGTGTGTTCTATGAAACAAAAGTAATGAACATTATTAAAATTAAAGGAGGTAGGAGATTCTTTGGTCAAATAATTTCAAAGAAAACAAAAACAAAATTTATTTATTTCCCAGCAAACTTAACTTGCTAAAATTTTGTATTTCTCTCAGAATTGGACAGAGCACATAGCATTTTCAATCTTCTTCATCCAAGGGCTCCTTTACTGTTAAAATAATATTCTGACTCCAAAGTCAGAATTGATCCACTTTCCTTGTTTTACCTCCCAACCTCAACCTCTTTTAACCCAATGAGAGACAACTGTGTAACTCCACCTAAAGAATTCAATGAGCAAGTGATTCATCCAATTTGTTGAGTAAACCTATTCTATCACTGGATAGCCTTAATCATTAGAAATCTTCAGTTTGGGGCTGAAATCTACCTCACAGCCTACTAGAGCACATCCTAACAAATAATGGTCATAAGGAATAATCTGCCACATAGTCTGCTTTTGTACCTCAAGATAAGAAAATCTCTTATATTCTTAAAGGCTAAAAAGAAGATGAATATACAATATCAATCATATTTGGCTGATGCCACCTAAATTATTTGCAATCTGGATTTTTACAGAAGAGTCTACAGAGTTGTATTCTGAAAAAAAAAATCTCCAGAATATTTGATTATGTGTTCTGTAGTAAACAGTCTCTAAGGTAGTTCCCCAAACACCTACCTCCTTGCACTTAAATCCTTGTATAATTCCCTCCTGCTGAGTGACTTCCCAAGATAAGAACAGGAAAAACGTAATGGGGGCTACAAAAAAATTGGGGAGAAGGAAGAGAGAAGGCACAATATGGAAGTAGAAGATTGAGAGGTAAAAGCCATTAGGTATAAGCTATAAGACTATATTATACAATGCTTATTTATAATAGCCAATATTTTATAACTATAAATGTAATTTTTATAGTGATTCACTCTAAAAACTATGACTTAGTCTACTGTGTACCTGTAACATATATAATATTGTACATCAACTATATACTGATAAAAAATAAAAAACTAGAGCTAAGAAGTTGGGAGAGATTATATATGTCATTGAATCTTATGTTTCCTAGGTGTGTTCTATGAAACAAAAGTAATGAACATTATTAAAATTAAAGGAGGTAGGAGATTCTTTGGTCAAATAATTTCAAAGCAAAACAAAACAAAATTTATTTATTTCCCAGCAAACTTAACTTGCTAAAATTTTGTATTTCTCTCAGAATTGGACAGAGCACATAGCATTTTCAATCTTCTTCATCCAAGGGCTCCTTTACTGTTAAAATAATATTCTGACTCCAAAGTCAGAATTGATCCACTTTCCTTGTTTTACCTCCCAACCTCAACCTCTTTTAACCCAATGAGAGACAACTGTGTAACTCCACCTAAAGAATTCAATGAGCAAGTGATTCATCCAATTTGTTGAGTAAACCTATTCTATCACTGGATAGCCTTAATCATTAGAAATCTTCAGTTTGGGGCTGAAATCTACCTCACAGCCTACTAGAGCACATCCTAACAAATAATGGTCATAAGGAATAATCTGCCACATAGTCTGCTTTTGTACCTCAAGATAAGAAAATCTCTTATATTCTTAAAGGCTAAAAAGAAGATGAATATACAATATCAATCATATTTGGCTGATGCCACCTAAATTATTTGCAATCTGGATTTTTACAGAAGAGTCTACAGAGTTGTATTCTGAAAAAAAAAAAAAAATCTCCAGAATATTTGATTATGTGTTCTGTAGTAAACAGTCTCTAAGGTAGTTCCCCCAAACACCTACCTCCTTGCACTTAAATCCTTGTATAATTCCCTCCTGCTGAGTGACTAGATTCAACAACTCACTTCTATTTGATTTGATTCTATATTATTCTATTCTGCTGAACGCTGGTAGAGAATCCACCTACCAATGCAGAAGACGCAGGAAATGCGGATTCAATCCTTGGGTCAGGAAGATCCCCTGAGGAAGACATAGCAACCCATTCCATTATTCTTCCCTGGAGAATCCCATGGACAGAGGAGCCTGAAGAGCTACATCCATGGGGTCACAAAGAGTCGGACGTGACTATGCAACTAAGCACAAAACACTGAATAAAACTTGGAATTTCACTGAATATGGGAAAAGTTGATGGAATGCCTCTTCTAAGATTAAGTTGTAAAAGACTGGCTCCTGACTTGGATACTTTCTCTCCTTTTTCCATTCAACTTCTCTAAGGAAAGCCAGCTGCTATACTGTGAGCTACCCTATAGCAAGTCAAGGAAAGGAGAAAGGCCTCCAGCTAACAGCCAGTGAAGGACTTAAACCTTCCAACAGTCTGAGACGGACTGAATTTTACCAAGAAAATAGATGAGTTAGTCTAGAACAGAATCTCCTCTAGTTCAGTTTAAAATGTAAACACAGTCCTGGTCAACAGCTTTATTTCAAATTCCTAAAAGACCTTGAGCTACAGGTAAGTTACACTCAGATTCCTAACTGTGTGATAGTAAAGTCTGCTCTTTTAAAATGCTATGTTCTGGGATAATTGTTATCCAGCAATAGATAACTAACATACACTCCCACTACTAAAAATTTCTGGAGAATGCAATTATGATGTATGTATGTTTATGAACTATAAACAGATCCTACCACAAATTTTTACTTTAAATACAAGTAAGGCTTACATTGTTCTTAATTTTTAGATAATAAATATAGAAGAAAGTTTTAATAATTTGTTATGAATATGGGCCCTACTGGACTGGTTCACCTAGTTTTTGATATGCTCACTTTCTATGTCCACTTTAAAGAATCCTGTTTAAAGTAACATATAATACCATAATAAAAACCTCCTTGCACTTAAATCCTTGTATAATTCCCTCCTGCTGAGTGACTAGATTCAACAACTCACTTCTATTTGATTTGATTCTATATTATTCTATTCTGCTGAACGCTGGTAGAGAATCCACCTACCAATGCAGAAGACGCAGGAAATGCGGATTCAATCCTTGGGTCAGGAAGATCCCCTGAGGAAGACATAGCAACCCATTCCATTATTCTTCCTGGAGAATCCCATGGACAGAGGAGCCTGAAGAGCTACATCCATGGGGTCACAAAGAGTCGGACGTGACTATGCAACTAAGCACAAAACACTGAATAAAACTTGGAATTTCACTGAATATGGGAAAAGTTGATGGAATGCCTCTTCTAAGATTAAGTTGTAAAAGACTGGCTCCTGACTTGGATACTTTCTCTCCTTTTTCCATTCAACTTCTCTAAGGAAAGCCAGCTGCTATACTGTGAGCTACCCTATAGCAAGTCAAGGAAAGGAGAAAGGCCTCCAGCTAACAGCCAGTGAAGGACTTAAACCTTCCAACAGTCTGAGACGGACTGAATTTTACCAAGAAAATAGATGAGTTAGTCTAGAACAGAATCTCCTCTAGTTCAGTTTAAAATGTAAACACAGTCCTGGTCAACAGCTTTATTTCAAATTCCTAAAAGACCTTGAGCTACAGGTAAGTTACACTCAGATTCCTAACTGTGTGATAGTAAAGTCTGCTCTTTTAAAATGCTATGTTCTGGGATAATTGTTATCCAGCAATAGATAACTAACATACACTCCCACTACTAAAAATTTCTGGAGAATGCAATTATGATGTATGTATGTTTATGAACTATAAACAGATCCTACCACAAATTTTTACTTTAAATACAAGTAAGGCTTACATTGTTCTTAATTTTTAGATAATAAATATAGAAGAAAGTTTTAATAATTTGTTATGAATATGGGCCCTACTGGACTGGTTCACCTAGTTTTTGATATGCTCACTTTCTATGTCCACTTTAAAGAATCCTGTTTAAAGTAACATATAATACCATAATAACACAAACACTCCCCCAAATTACAAACTAGAAATTTATTTGTCTGATCACTATATCCTTTCAGGAGAATCATTCTGTCTAAAATACTTCATTTGTTCAGAAATGTTAGCTCTTCATTCACATTAATCAATGGATAGCTCAGCACAGATGTCACCTTGGAAACCTGTACTTCAGTTTTCTAAGAAATTTTCAGATGTCTAAAACAGTTTGTTCCCATCTTAAGGGTTGCTTGGCCACTGAAGAGGAATGTTAACAGCTGTGGGAGAAGCAATTAGTGTCCATTCTATGCTGATTGACAATTCTGTAAAATGCCTGGTAGCATTTTCTATGGTTCTACAAAATGGCGACCTTCTGTTCCAGAGTGCCGGGTAGATTGAGTTCTCCGCACAGTTATCATCCTGTGGATGCCCCATGTAGCTTCCAATTAGGAAATCTGGACTAATTTCACTCTCCAACCAGACTGAAACGTAAAAGAGACAGATAAGACCTTCATAGTGAGGTGTGAACAAAGATTTTCCAGCAAACAGAATTCATGAATATCAACTTTGAGGAGCATTCAATTAAAAATGCAAAGGCAGAACTGTCTGAGAAAACGGGAAGACTCTGGATGAAAGAAGAAAGATTACTGAGAACCCTGAGATGAATGCACTGTTTTCATACAATGCCCTAATCAAGAGAGGACTGGCAGTGGTTATGAAGCAGTGAGCTGGGAACAATGCCTTTCCCAGGGAAATAGTCACTACAAAACAAGGGCTGCAGTAGGACTATACGTAGGTGTATGCTGGGAAAACCAACTGCTTCCTTGGTCCAAAACCCCAAAACCTGAAGGAAACTGGTATTTTTCCGAGAATGCAATTATGATGTATGTATGTTTATGAACTATAAACAGATCCTACCACAAATTTTTACTTTAAATACAAGTAAGGCTTACATTGTTCTTAATTTTTAGATAATAAATATAGAAGAAAGTTTTAATAATTTGTTATGAATATGGGCCCTACTGGACTGGTTCACCTAGTTTTTGATATGCTCACTTTCTATGTCCACTTTAAAGAATCCTGTTTAAAGTAACATATAATACCATAATAACACAAACACTCCCCCAAATTACAAACTAGAAATTTATTTGTCTGATCACTATATCCTTTCAGGAGAATCATTCTGTCTAAAATACTTCATTTGTTCAGAAATGTTAGCTCTTCATTCACATTAATCAATGGATAGCTCAGCACAGATGTCACCTTGGAAACCTGTACTTCAGTTTTCTAAGAAATTTTCAGATGTCTAAAACAGTTTGTTCCCATCTTAAGGGTTGCTTGGCCACTGAAGAGGAATGTTAACAGCTGTGGGAGAAGCAATTAGTGTCCATTCTATGCTGATTGACAATTCTGTAAAATGCCTGGTAGCATTTTCTATGGTTCTACAAAATGGCGACCTTCTGTTCCAGAGTGCCGGGTAGATTGAGTTCTCCGCACAGTTATCATCCTGTGGATGCCCCATGTAGCTTCAATTAGAAATCTGGACTAATTTCACTCTCCAACCAGACTGAAACGTAAAAGAGACAGATAAGACCTTCATAGTGAGGTGTGAACAAAGATTTTCCAGCAAACAGAATTCATGAATATCAACTTTGAGGAGCATTCAATTAAAAATGCAAAGGCAGAACTGTCTGAGAAAACGGGAAGACTCTGGATGAAAGAAGAAAGATTACTGAGAACCCTGAGATGAATGCACTGTTTTCATACAATGCCCTAATCAAGAGAGGACTGGCAGTGGTTATGAAGCAGTGAGCTGGGAACAATGCCTTTCCCAGGGAAATAGTCACTACAAAACAAGGGCTGCAGTAGGACTATACGGATGTGTATGCATGAAAAAAGAGTAATTACTTTAAGACCTGTTCTACATCTGGTGAGCTTCCTTGGTCCAAAACCCCAAAACCTAGAAACTGGAAAGTCGTGGGTTATTTTTCCCTTGGCTTCCAAACTTCCTGTTTTTCTCACTGCACATTTCATATTATCCCAATTATCAAACTTGGTGCATTAATATAGAAATACTATGATCTTCCATTTTCCCTAATTAAGACTATTAGGAAGACATTTTATGCTCTTATTTTTTTAATGAAATTCAATTTAAAGTCACTGTATCAGATCTTATTAGCTGCTACATTATAACATACAGTATTTCATTGGGGGCAAAATGCCTAAATCAAAAATTAGATCCGAACTTCAAGAATATGAAAGTAACACAGTCATGGTCTTTTGCATATATTTCACCCTATACATATATATATATAAACTTCCCTTCTATCAAGTTTTAATCAAGTATGTCCCTAGGAAAAACTATGACATGGGAGACCTGAGAATTTACCATTCCACTTTAATAATAGAGTGTCCAAATTAACAGTCCCATGTATTTTAAGGAGGGTGTAAGAGGTGAAAACAGAGCTGACTCACACTAAATAGGTCACTTTTATTCAGTTAATCCAGGAAGTATATTTAAGTGATAACTGTACTGTGAACATGAAACTAACCTTATTCTTATTCCTTATTCTTTTACCTAAAGAAACATACCTAATTGGGATTAACAGACATTCTCTCATCGAATGTTCATCATACATCTGTAAGGAAGGAAATATTTTTAACCTAATTTTGTAAATGAGCAAACTGAGTTTCTGAAAAGTTAATTTGCCCAGCCAAGCTCAGGAAATTAGAAAGTGTGGAGCAAGGAAATCAGTCCTGTCTGGCTGGCTCTGGAGGCCAGGCTATTAACTTAAACTTGCATCTTTCAGCTGCTGATGTTTAAGGCCTGGCCTCTTTTCAGTATGCTTTCTTCCCTTCTCTATCATTCTTCCTTAGAAGTGTTATAAAAAGACAATACAGCCTTATATGGAAAGTAATTATTAAGCACAATAATTATTAAAGCACAAGTACCTCTGTGCCCCCAAAACTACAGGGAAAATCGCATTTTAAGTAAAACCTTCAGGGCTGCCTGGCAAGCCCCTGTGCATGTGCCCAGGGCTCACAACAACCACCACCAGGACAACTGATACTCAGGGATGCTTTCTTTGTAATTGCTGGACAAGAAGGACCTTTCTCAATGATTTTCTGTCAGCACTTGAAAGTGATAAGTTCTATGAACAGTTTAATGGCCAAATAAAGGAATTCCGGATACCCCATGGAGGGAATTCTCAATTTTGCTGTGCTCCCAGTACATCTCACAGGTATGCTTTGTGGACACATCAATGTCCAAATTTTCACCAGGGCTCAGCATGGTCTGTTTCTCTTAGAACAGCTCACACTGGTGGGGCCCAGCGGAGACTACAGATAAAGCATCTTAGGAAGTGGACAATCAATATAATATGGGTCCTCAGTTTTAGCCTATGAGGACAGAAAGATTTTTTATTTAAGGTCTAAATTTGTAAAACCTTAATACATTCAAATACTAGGAACAACACAGTGGGGAAATATGCCAGAAAATCAAAGTGACAAATGGGATTCCCTGACTAACCGGAAAGGGTTGCTTCATGCAACCAAGATTTTTGGGTGTTTTCTGTTTTCCTTTTTTGTTGTGGTTGTTGCTTTTACAGCATTAAGTACTCAAACTATAGCCTTCTTTCCTGACGCTCTATTTCTTTGAAGGAGGTACCACCAATCCTGGCCAAAAGGCTTCATCCATCAAACTAAAACTAAAACTAAGAAAATTGGTAGCTCTGATTCCAAACCCCCACGCCCAAAATGCCAGATTGCCAAAAGCCACAGAAACAGGAAGTTCCAGAAACACCACAGACTTGTTGTCACCCAATTTTTCTGTAATGTCTGTAGCCTATCAATAGGCTCCACTGCGTTCTTCCTATGATTGCCATACAATTTTCTGTCAATCATCTTAAGAACCATATAGTATTTTCCTACTTCCGGTTTCATAAAGGCATCCCAGGAATTAATCCCTATGTCAACAGATTTTGTTTTACACCTCCAGAGGACCTCAAAACCACACGGGAAAGAGTGTTTAAAGTTTATCCATGCAGTTCAAGTAATGTGTCCATTAGATGCAGCTTCCCTTTCCCTTTTTCCTTACCATTTGGAGATAAAATGATTTTACTTTTTGAAGTCTAGATCATTCAACCATTCAGTTTCATCAGGGAAAAAAATCTTTATCCTAGTCATGTAAATCCTTTCTCAAGGGTTTTCAATTCCTCCTCAGTCTGCCCAGAACTGTGTTTTTATACAATTCATAGGCAGTTAGGAAGAGTGATTGTGTCTCACCACCCCTTACCCACGGCAGGCGCACTGTAAACATAAATCCTTTCAAGGGATTGATTCCGCTGTAGTTTGAAATGTGCATGTCTTGGATTTCATCAAGAAAAGAAGGGAGGCTAGGCCCCCCGTCACATGCTCCACAGCACTCTTTGCTTCTCCTTTACCGTCCTCATCACACTTCTAATTACTCGTTCAATGTCACTGTCTAATTACTTGTTCCCCACATGTTCTCAATTAAGACTTTTAGAGGCCCTAAGCTCTGACAAGATAATGGTGTCTCTTCTAACACCATATGGATTTTGAAATTAGGAAGAAAATCAAAACTTTTAAATAAGTTTAAGATGTCCAGCAAGATTTTATTTCCCATGATGACTGCTCCAATGCTTTACTTCAAATATCATATATACCAAGCTTAATTTTTAAATGGGAGGAGGAAGGTAGATCCTTGGCTGGTGCCTGAGCATGGGTAGGTCTTCCTTTGGGGAATCCAGCACCATTTCTACACAAATTGGAAGTTTCATGAGGACCAAAGCTGTATCTGTTTTGATCATAATGTAGTTCTATGTGGCTGAGTTAAGATTGGTTCTTAATTCCTGATGAAAGGATAAGAGTAGGCGTGAGTGAATGAGTGAGTAGAGGNAGAGACAGGAAGAGAATGAGGTAGCAAAACATAGTGAAAGGGAGAAAAGGAGGAGGGAAGGAAAATAGGAGGGTAGGAAGAAGAAAGAGAATGAAAGAAGACAGAAGAACAGGGGGAGATTAAACCAGTTGGTTACTAGCTTAATTTTGGTATAGTTTAGGAAAAAGACGTACCAGTACTAGACACTCTAGTCAATTGTTAGAGCTCAAAGAATTATGTTTCATTATTGCTTAATTCCAGAATAAATGTTGCCCTCATCCTTTAATGGAATTACAAACTGTGTATTTGCTTCCATGGCCCAATTTTCAAAATGTGTGACAGTCCATTGCTCACATTGTCTTTGCCATGGAATTAGGGAAATGTAGTACAAGCTTTAAATTTGCAACTGTCGTCCAATCAGTGAGCAAGACCGGCCATGCAGATAGCTCTGTGATACACGGAGTTATCCATTCAACTGTTACAGTCCTTGGGACTTTTTATATCTATCACCCTGGAAAATGAAGACCATTTGTGCTGACAGCTTTTTCTTTTCCTGTAGTTTGAAATGTGCATGTCTTGGATTTCATCAAGAAAAGAAGGAGGCTAGGCCCCGTCACATGCTCCACAGCACTCTTTGCTTCTCCTTTACCGTCCTCATCACACTTCTAATTACTCGTTCAATGTCACTGTCTAATTACTTGTTCCCCACATGTTCTCAATTAAGACTTTTAGAGGCCCTAAGCTCTGACAAGATAATGGTGTCTCTTCTAACACCATATGGATTTTGAAATTAGGAAGAAAATCAAAACTTTTAAATAAGTTTAAGATGTCCAGCAAGATTTTATTTCCCATGATGACTGCTCCAATGCTTTACTTCAAATATCATATATACCAAGCTTAATTTTTAAATGGGAGGAGGAAGGTAGATCCTTGGCTGGTGCCTGAGCATGGGTAGGTCTTCCTTTGGGGAATCCAGCACCATTTCTACACAAATTGGAAGTTTCATGAGGACCAAAGCTGTATCTGTTTTGATCATAATGTAGTTCTATGTGGCTGAGTTAAGATTGGTTCTTAATTCCTGATGAAAGGATAAGAGTAGGCGTGAGTGAATGAGTGAGTAGAGGGAGAGACAGGAAGAGAATGAGGTAGCAAAACATAGTGAAAGGGAGAAAAGGAGGAGGGAAGGAAAATAGGAGGGTAGGAAGAAGAAAGAGAATGAAAGAAGACAGAAGAACAGGGGGAGATTAAACCAGTTGGTTACTAGCTTAATTTTGGTATAGTTTAGGAAAAAGACGTACCAGTACTAGACACTCTAGTCAATTGTTAGAGCTCAAAGAATTATGTTTCATTATTGCTTAATTCCAGAATAAATGTTGCCCTCATCCTTTAATGGAATTACAAACTGTGTATTTGCTTCCATGGCCCAATTTTCAAAATGTGTGACAGTCCATTGCTCACATTGTCTTTGCCATGGAATTAGGGAAATGTAGTACAAGCTTTAAATTTGCAACTGTCGTCCAATCAGTGAGCAAGACCGGCCATGCAGATAGCTCTGTGATACACGGAGTTATCCATTCAACTGTTACAGTCCTTGGGACTTTTTATATCTATCACCCTGGAAAATGAAGACCATTTGTGCTGACAGCTTTTTCTTTTCCCCTGTTCACCCCTTCCTAATGAAGTGATTCCAAATAGAGGTGTGCATTTAAATAAATTTTACAAGCCATATCAAAACAGCAATATTAACAGTCATTGTTGGCAAAGAGAAATCCCATGCAAATTATAGGGAATTACAGACACAAAACATTTAGACAAAATGGGGCTTTTAGATGACATCAATCTTATAAGGTGTCAGCACACAGCAGTGATATTCAATGATATTTTTTTCCTCCTTTTTCTTGATAAGAACAAAAGTACGCTTTGACCCAGCACTCACATCTGTCAAATGAGCACCCAAAAACAGATGCATTGAACAGTCTGAAGTTTTGTAGAGAAGGCCCATATGCTGGGTAAAAAACTTCCTATATCTTTAGGTCCCCAAATCCTAATGTAACAAGGATATTATTAGCCACTAGAGTCATAAAGCCTTTTATAGAGATGTTTTCCCCCTTAGCCCTGTTATTTTAATTTGTGCACAGATTTTTGTGCAGGCAATTTCCCCCTGCAAGGGTCTTTCACTAATAGAATTATACTATCTTTGCTCAAAATGGCCTTTGGTTCTCAGTCCACTGGGCTCAAAAGATTATTTCCTTGTGGTGGAGAGTTTTCCACACCACCCAGGAGCCCACCATTATCTGCACCGAACACCCCAACCCTCTACATCCTTTAAGAAGCCACACAGCTGGGCCCAGCATGAAAATGATAAGCATTAAGAAACTCCAAGAGTTTCTTTTCCTCTGGCTGGGCATCTTGGCTTCTGGACTCCTGTCAATGCCATCGCAATGCATGCCTTTCAATAAAAAGTGATCCTAACAGGATTAAATGTAATTCAGAGTCAATAAGGAGAAGTTTGCCATCGGGTAGAATTATAATAGACAGTATGATCAGAAGGAAGAGAATCTGGAAGGTGTTCAGAGCCCATTCTACTGTAAAAATGAAACACAGAGATGAGAAAAAAAAAAAAAATTTATTCTCAGCCAAACCCTTTCACTAGTTACATCTTGCATGCAAATCAATTAGCAGTCTATTAAACTAGTAAGAGCTGTGTATCATCATTTAGCGGGAGGAAAAAATAGAGACAGAGTGGAAAACAAGTGTGATTTCTACACCAGTCTTCTCTGTAGCTATGCAGATGCTTTTGGTTCTACCTGACCTGTGACTTGAACCCACAAAAGGGCTGTGGAGCCCAACACACCAAACTGTATTTGAAACAGTGAAAGTGTTAGCTTCTCAGTTGTGTCTGACTCTTGGCAACCCAATGGACTATAGCCTGCCAGGCTCCTCTGTCCATGGAATTCTCCAGGCAAGAATACTGGAGTGGGTGATCATTCCCTTCTTCAAGGAATCCTCCCAATCCATGTAATGAACCTGGGTATTTTGCATTGCAGGCAGATTCTTTACCACCTGAGTCATCTGGGAAAGAGAATGGTTCCTAAATTGTCACTCAGCAGGCAGAAGCTTTAGGAGGGCAACTAACTCCCTGGAAGGCAACCCTTAATCCCCTGGGTAGGGTGGATCTGGAAGAGTATGGAGGAATGGAGCACTGGACTGGAACTCTATCCCAGAGAAGAATAACCCTCTACTGCCCAAAAGGAGGAGTTGCTGCTTTCTCAGAGCTGCCAGTGGACATCCTTCACCAAATCACTGCTTTAGTCCCTAAGGAAGGGATAATGAACCAAGGTAAGATGTAGTAAGAGGTAACTGCCTGCAATGAATCACCTAATTTTTGAGTCTTTGCATTAATATTAATAGAAAATAATAATACCCACTGCTTACTAGACATCGTAATTATCACTGAGTGTACAGTGTTGTACGCTATCTTACTGTACCATCTCAATTTAAATTTTCCCTATAAGGACTTCCCTGGTGGCCCAGTGGTTAAGACTGGGTACTTGCAATACAGGGAGTGCAGGTTCAATCCCTGGTCAGGAACTAAAATCCCACATGCCACACAGTGTAGCAAAATATACATTATCACTATAGTTCTATAAAGTAGGTACTTTTTTGTGTGTTGTTTGTGGTGGGTTTTTTTGCATCTGGAATTTTAATTCCTCTACCAGGGATTGAACCAGTGTCCCCTGCAGGAGACTCTTGGATTCCTAACCACTGGACAAACCAAGAAATTCCCAGTAGGTAGTTTTATTTAATTCTTACCTACAGATGACGGAAGGAAAAATCAAAGGCTGGAGTAAGTCATTTGAGGGCATGCACTCCATAAACGCTGGGGCTGCAATCAAACTCTGGCTTACCTAGTGCTATCCTTGGGTTTTACCAACATCTGCTCAGCTGGCGACTAGGGGAATGTAGCACTTTTATCATGGAAATGACTTTGGTTTGGTCCATGACATTTCTGGGAAGAGCAACTAGTTTATTAAAAAAGGGATTCACCCACTTCTCAGCCTTTTGGCCAAGATCAAGTGTAATAGAGAGATTCAAAAACAAAATAGCCGACCTGAGTACAGAAACAGAGAAAACAATGTTTGGTATAAACAATGGAAGTCTTAGGAAAGAAAAAGACCACACATCTATTGTGGGAAATGACTAGCCATGAACTAAGGAAAAATCATCTGATGTTCCAAAGTCATAGAAGATCTTATACTGAAATGTTGTGGTTGGGCTAAATCACGTGTTACTGAAAATAACTGGGAGTCAAAGACTCTGGGGCCAGGCTTGACACTGCCACAACCTTATCAGCAAAAAATATGAAGCAGGGCTTCCCTGGTGGCCCAGTGGGTAAAGGGTCCACCTTGCAGTGCACAGGGCACTGGTTGGATCCCTGGTCTGGGAAGATCCCACATGCTGCAGAGCAGCTGGACCGGTGTGTCCAATTATGAGCCAGCCTTCTGGAGTGCATATATATGTTTATATTGGGCTTCCCTGATGGCTTAGAATTGGCCTGCAATGCAGGAGACCCAGGTCCAGTCCCCAGGGGTTGGGAAGATCCCCTGGAGAAGAGAATGGCTACCCACTTCAGTATTCTTGCCTGGAGAATTTCATGAGCAGAGGAGCCTGGCCGACTACATGGAGTCTCAAAGAGTCAGACGTGACTGAGCAACTAACACTTGAACTTTCATTTTTATAGTACGTTTTTCCTTGCCTATGGAGTCATATCTGACCACCCCATCTAGCAGAGAACTCTCTCCCCTCTTAGGTTTTGGAAAATTTACTCAGCATCATTTGTCATTATTTCATGTCTCTCTTCTAGTTCCCTAACCAGACCATGAGTTTCTTAGAGAATTATCTTGTCTGCAATCTTGTATCACTACAATGCATTGCACAGTTTAGTTGGACAAATATGTACTGATTAGGCTGAATGGCAACTTCCTGTTTCCATTACAATATGTAAAGAGCTTGTAAGTTGCTGCTCTGGTCCTAAGCACAAGAAGAAAGTCAAACAAACTTAAAACGAACAATTCTTCATAAATCTTTTAGAGAACTGAGGTCACAGGAGAAAAATTGCTGTCACAAAAATCGGAGAGATGGCGACTCACAAATTTCCAGAACAGAAACCTCTGCAGGAATTAGAGGAAGCAAACATAATGACTCACACTCATCACACCCAACTGCTCTGAACGTGTAACATCTATCAGCTTGTTTAACCTTCACAAGTCTTATGAGGAGACCATTTTACAGATAGGAAAACTGAGGCTCAGGGATACTCAATAAGCTACTTCTTGGAACTTGACTAGGACATGTGAAAAAGTGTTAGTCACTGAGATTTGTCTGACTTTTTTGTGACTGCATGGACTGTAACCCACCAGGCTCCTCTGTCCATGGAATTCTACAGGCAAGACTTCCCTTCTCCAGGGGATCTTTCCCACCCAGAGATCAAGTTCGCATCTCTTACACTGACAGGCAAGTTCTCTATCACGAGTCTCCCGGGAATCCCACACTGGCCTGGTACCAGGTACCAGATACCAATACCACCACTCAGGAAATGTTGCATAAGCCAGTCATGAGTCAGGTGATACTTAGAGACACTAGGAAATCCTCGAACCATGGGCTCCATTTACTCTCCACAGAGACAGTAGCACTCACCACGGGGAATCCAACCCAGAGCTTCTGCCGTCTCCCCATTTCGCTGCTGCCACATTCTGTAAGGTTTCTTCTCCCTTCCTGTCGCCACAACCCACAATTCCAAAAGCCACCAAAAGTGCCTCTACATCAGAATATCTTCTAATTTCATTCTTGAAGGTTTATCACACTTTGTGCTCCGTACTTTATCCCTCCAAGGACAACTAGAGCCTAAAATATCATGATCAGAACTTTAAAAGACGTTTTTCCTTGCCTATGGAGTCATATCTTAGCTCTCCTCTTAGGTTTTGGAAAATTTACTCAGCATCATTTGTCATTATTTCATGTCTCTCTTCTAGTTCCCTAACCAGACCATGAGTTTCTTAGAGAATTATCTTGTCTGCAATCTTGTATCACTACAATGCATTGCACAGTTTAGTTGGACAAATATGTACTGATTAGGCTGAATGGCAACTTCCTGTTTCCATTACAATATGTAAAGAGCTTGTAAGTTGCTGCTCTGGTCCTAAGCACAAGAAGAAAGTCAAACAAACTTAAAACGAACAATTCTTCATAAATCTTTTAGAGAACTGAGGTCACAGGAGAAAAATTGCTGTCACAAAAATCGGAGAGATGGCGACTCACAAATTTCCAGAACAGAAACCTCTGCAGGAATTAGAGGAAGCAAACATAATGACTCACACTCATCACACCCAACTGCTCTGAACGTGTAACATCTATCAGCTTGTTTAACCTTCACAAGTCTTATGAGGAGACCATTTTACAGATAGGAAAACTGAGGCTCAGGGATACTCAATAAGCTACTTCTTGGAACTTGACTAGGACATGTGAAAAAGTGTTAGTCACTGAGATTTGTCTGACTTTTTTGTGACTGCATGGACTGTAACCCACCAGGCTCCTCTGTCCATGGAATTCTACAGGCAAGACTTCCCTTCTCCAGGGATCTTTCCCACCCAGAGATCAAGTTCGCATCTCTTACACTGACAGGCAAGTTCTCTATCACGAGTCTCCCGGGAATCCCACACTGGCCTGGTACCAGGTACCAGATACCAATACCACCACTCAGGAAATGTTGCATAAGCCAGTCATGAGTCAGGTGATACTTAGAGACACTAGGAAATCCTCGAACCATGGGCTCCATTTACTCTCCACAGAGACAGTAGCACTCACCACGGGGAATCCAACCCAGAGCTTCTGCCGTCTCCCCATTTCGCTGCTGCCACATTCTGTAAGGTTTCTTCTCCCTTCCTGTCGCCACAACCCACAATTCCAAAAGCCACCAAAAGTGCCTCTACATCAGAATATCTTCTAATTTCATTCTTGAAGGTTTATCACACTTTGTGCTCCGTACTTTATCCCTCCAAGGACAACTAGAGCCTAAAATATCATGATCAGTATGTGTTCTTCAGGTAAGGAGTGTACTGCTAGTAATTAAATGGTATTAATTCCATCGGCTTTGATTTATTCTGCTCTCTCAATAATGAAGCTCACTCTTCTATTTTCTTTCTGCCTAGCACCAAGCAATAGAATCGGTGCTTAAGGATTACCATATAAATCTACTTTTGGGTCAGTCAGTGCCAGGGAATTTTTTCAATATATTACAAATATATTCATTATTCTCTCGTTCATGAAAAATAATTAAAAATTACAGGCAGAACACAAATTCCCAGACCACAAAAGCCTGACTGGTACTCCAAATACTAAGGCTGCCCATGTCTTAGTTTACAGGTTTCTTAACAAAAACTTGTACCGCTCATTCAATAAAGGACTTAAGTGGACATTTCCTGGTGCCATTCACAGGAATTAAAAACAAGTCCCATATATCAAAATGAAAAGGGACTATTCTTACTTTCTGTATGTTTATAGGAACTCAGAAATAACTTATCCTACAATTAAAAGTATCAAAACAGTTCTTTAAAAGTGAGCCCCAGGATGTTAATGTCATGTGCCCACAATCTCTTTTAAAAAAATCAAGGAAGGAAGGTAAAGAGAAATACAAATAGATCCAATCCATCATTATGATATCTAAGTTTCTCCTTAGATAAAAAAGACATAAAACATGTGCTTTACAAGTCTCAGATGACCTTCAAGACATCAATGTCCAGAAGCTATGGATTTTTAAGTATAATTAACAACTTCTGCTTTTCCATTTAAAGAATCCATGCTCTATTTCCTTGACAGGCAAAAGTCAATCAATTTTGTTCCCAAATGCTAATACAAGCAATTAAAAGTAACATCAGGTAAAATACTACCAAAGCTGTTACAGTTTTGGCAGGTGGATTTTTTTCCCCCTCTCTTTAACCTATGGTAATTTTCATTTACAGGTCTAATTAGGCAAGCGCCCTTGGTTGGATTCACCCCTGGGACAAAGAGCTAGCCTTTCAAATGCAGCAGAGATCTGCAGGGGCCACCACACTGCCAGGCAGCCTGGCCACTGCAGCCAGAGTAATTGCTTCATCTGACAGACCAAATGTGACAGATCATTTTATTTACAGTGTGCATAATAATTTTCTGGTTTTGGTAATAAAAATACAATGGTCATTTGTACTGTTGCAAAACTTATAAATATGCCCTGTAGGATAAGTAATATTCAAAGCAACATCCTAATTAAAAGGAAAACTCAGTTATCCTGCAAGATAATATAAGGAGGGCACATAAATTGTAAATAAGATACATGGTAAAAATGAAAAAGACAGGTTGGATAGGAGAGGCATGAAATAAGATTTGGAAACCTGCTTTTTAAATGAACACAAATTGTGAGATAATGTCTCACTGAACAATAAAAATAACAAACCAGTGGTAAAGATGTAATAGAATTTCCTATGTATACCATTTTAATCTTAATATAATTTTCCCCAGCGCATCCACATTTATTGAACTACTACAACTGTTTCTTTCTCACTCTGACCGAAGTTACTGAGAGAATGTACTTTGCTGTAAATAATTCCCTGATTATGAACATGAAAACAATCCAGAAATTGACCACAATGTTTTGTTGTTGTTAATTTTTCATTTTGTATTGGAGTATAGCCAATTAACAATGTGAAAGTTTCAGATGAACAGCAACAGGACTCAGTCATACACATACATGTGTCCACTCTCCCTCAAGCTCTCCTCCCATCCAGCCTGCCACATAACACAGAGAAGAGTTTCATGTGCTGGATAGCAGATTCTTGTTGGTTATCCACTTTAGATATAGCAGTGACCACAGTGTTTCACAGGGCATCCGCTTAGGGCCAAAGCCTTAGAAGAATAGCAAGGTATGTGCTGTTTCCTCAGAGAACCCAGAGAGTACAGAAAACCACCTTCCCCAGGTCCTCCTTCATAAAATAACTCCACACACTTGTTTCCTTTTTACTTTTTCAAAAAAAAAAAAAAAAAAATGCAGAGATTCTATGACATCCCCTATCTCCATCACGCTGGACAGAGAACAGAGCTGATGCCAAGGAGGAGCCAGGGCCAGTAAACAAATACTGATGTGGCTTAAGGAAGAGGCCCATCAGCGTGGCCTCAGTATCTCAGTCTGCAAAATGGGGTGAAAATACTTACTTACAATGTCAAACCTGATACTCATATGAATGTTTAGTAATTGCTACTTAAATATGGGTGTGAGGGCACAAATTGTGCATATCTGAAAGATTTGCAGGAGACATGAAGCCCAGAGGAACATACATCTCCTACAGGTCCCCATGGAGGAAGCCCAGATCCAAGTCCAAGCAACCTCACAAACATCTCAGACATTTCAACCACCAAGGCAACAAACTGTCCGCTCCTTTGCTTACGCTCATGTAAGTCAATTAACTCATGTCTTTAAAAAAACAGGTTGGATAGAGAGGCATGAAATAAGATTTGGAAACCTGCTTTTTAAATGAACACAAATTGTGAGATAATGTCTCACTGAACAATAAAAATAACAAACCAGTGGTAAAGATGTAATAGAATTTCCTATGTATACCATTTTAATCTTAATATAATTTTCCCCAGCGCATCCACATTTATTGAACTACTACAACTGTTTCTTTCTCACTCTGACCGAAGTTACTGAGAGAATGTACTTTGCTGTAAATAATTCCCTGATTATGAACATGAAAACAATCCAGAAATTGACCACAATGTTTTGTTGTTGTTAATTTTTCATTTTGTATTGGAGTATAGCCAATTAACAATGTGAAAGTTTCAGATGAACAGCAACAGGACTCAGTCATACACATACATGTGTCCACTCTCCCTCAAGCTCTCCTCCCATCCAGCCTGCCACATAACACAGAGAAGAGTTTCATGTGCTGGATAGCAGATTCTTGTTGGTTATCCACTTTAGATATAGCAGTGACCACAGTGTTTCACAGGGCATCCGCTTAGGGCCAAAGCCTTAGAAGAATAGCAAGGTATGTGCTGTTTCCTCAGAGAACCCAGAGAGTACAGAAAACCACCTTCCCCAGGTCCTCCTTCATAAAATAACTCCACACACTTGTTTCCTTTTTACTTTTTCAAAAAAAAAAAAAAAAAAAAGCAGAGATTCTATGACATCCCCTATCTCCATCACGCTGGACAGAGAACAGAGCTGATGCCAAGGAGGAGCCAGGGCCAGTAAACAAATACTGATGTGGCTTAAGGAAGAGGCCCATCAGCGTGGCCTCAGTATCTCAGTCTGCAAAATGGGGTGAAAATACTTACTTACAATGTCAAACCTGATACTCATATGAATGTTTAGTAATTGCTACTTAAATATGGGTGTGAGGGCACAAATTGTGCATATCTGAAAGATTTGCAGGAGACATGAAGCCCAGAGGAACATACATCTCCTACAGGTCCCCATGGAGGAAGCCCAGATCCAAGTCCAAGCAACCTCACAAACATCTCAGACATTTCAACCACCAAGGCAACAAACTGTCCGCTCCTTTGCTTACGCTCATGTAAGTCAATTAACTCATGTCTTTAATTTCTAGTTGTTCAGTCGCTAAGTCATGTCCTACTCTTTCAGATCCCATGAACTGAAGCCCACCAGACTTCTCTGTCCATCACTATCTCCCAGAGTTTGCTCAGACTCATATCAACTGAGTCAGTGATGCCAGCTAACCATCTCATCCTCTGTGTCCCTCTTCTCTTGGCTTCAATCTTTCCCAACATCAGGGTCTTCTTCCAATGAGTCATCTCTTTGCATCAAGTGGCTAAAGTGTTAGAGCTTCAGCATTAGTGCTTTCAATGAATATTCAGGGGTGATTTCCTTTAGGATTGACTGGTTTGATCTCCTAGCTGCCCAAGGGACTCTCAAGAATCTTCTCCAACACTACAGTTCAAAAGTATCAATTTTTCAGTGCTCAGCCTTCTTTATGGTCAAACTCTCACATCCACACGACTACTGAAAGGTCCATAGCTTTGACTGTACGGACCTTTGTTGGCAAAGTGACATCTCTGCTTTATAAAACACTGTCTAGGTTTGGCGTAGTTACTCTCCCAAGGAGAAAGCATCTTCTAATTTTTAAAAATTTATTTATTTTATAAACATCAACATGAATCAGCCATAGGTATGCATATATTTCCTCCCTCTTGAACTTCCCTCCCACATGCCTCCCCATCTACTAGTGTCTTTTAATTTTATTGCTTCAGTCTCCATCTACAGTGATTTCGGATGGCCCAAGAAAATGAAATCTGACAGTGTTTCCACATTTTACCCATCCATTTGCCATGAAGTGATAGGACTAGATGCCATGATCCTAGTTTTTTTAATGTTGAGTTTTAAGCCATTTTTTTTTCACTCTCCTCTTTCTCCTTTATCGAGGCTCTTTAGTTTCTCTTTACTTTCTGCCATTAAAGAGATATCACCTGCATATCTTAAGTTGTTGAAATCTCTCCCAGCAATCTTGATTCCACCTTGTGCACACAGGTTTGTCAGGAGGCAGGTAAAGTGGTCTGGTATTCCCATCTCTTTAGTTCCTGGTTGTTGTCAATGTTTTAATAGACCCTTAATTTTTAAAAATACTCAAAAGGAGAGACTATACTTTGCTCATTTGTTTGCTTTTAATTCATTGACACTATAGAGTAGCAATCCAATTGCTATTAAACATCAACACTCAGATACTTCTTTTGGCATTCACATTCTGGTTTGTGCTATCAATTTATTATTTTCCAAATGTTTATCAGGAAAGAGAGACATGTACCTGCCCATGCATATATGTGTGCCAAATACATCAACCAATCTATTTTATTAAGAAGATTATCAATTAATTCCGTTGAACAGAATGCATAAAGACATAATGTGACTTTTTTAAATGTGCCCTTTATTAATTTTTTAAATGCTTCATCAACTCTATCAAGTCTTTTGGAATGAAGTCTTTCAGATGGTCAAATACAATTTCAAATATTCTATCAGTTCTTTTTCTTTTAAGCTCTGCAGGACTCTCTCCTAATGTTCTCTGATAATGTGACTCACTTTAATTTTAATCTTTATTCTAGACTAAATAGTAGAAAGTTATGGATCAGGAACTTGCTAAGGCAAATAACAGTTTATGTAAACAGAAAAAGTCAGCACTTAAATAAGTCTTCTTATATTAAGTGATCTGTTGTTAGAGTTGCAAATCATGAGCACACCCTGTTTATAAATTTACATTGAGTTTTCTAGAAAAAAATCTAAGGATTTAAAGTTTCCAAGTCCATCTGATTTCTTAATACAAAAATTAACTGAAGTGGTTTTCTATCCTATTTTTTAAAGCCTCGTTGATCAAATACAAATAGATTAAAAGCCATCTTAAATAATTCCCAGGCATTATAGATTCAGATTTCATGATCACAGATCAGCTGGTAGGACATATTGATCACAGCCTTGAAGATATCTGTCGGATCACCAAAGCAGATTCCCTTTCAGAGAAGAGAGTCCTTCTCCAGATGAAATCACCCACCATGTTTTCTATGGAGGTCCCTCCAGGCCATTGTTTTGGATGATCTTAGCATACTTCTTGGCTGATGTATAAGGGACTCGAGGTCTTGCTGGATCTTCAAAATCAACATGGAAAAGACAAAACTGACTGCTATACCCCTGGTTCCACTTAAAAGTTATCCAGGAGAGACCAGACACAGTATACTTGAAGATCGACTTTATCAAGTTGGATAGCTAAAATCACAAGAACAAAAAATTACCATTTTCTCAAAGGTTTTATGAGAACAGAGACAAAATCATCGATGACCAGTGTGGGTGGTTAGCCTTCTCCTGCAAAAGATCACAGTGGAAACAGAAAATGCTTTGTCTCAATCTTCTTTACAATTTCCCGTTTTAACTAAACAGGAGCTTCATTCACAAAGTCAAATTATATGCCTTTTGATTTGTTGGTCCCCTTCCTCTATCAGGAAAGAGAGACATGTACCTGCCCATGCATATATGTGTGCCAAATACATCAACCAATCTATTTTATTAAGAAGATTATCAATTAATTCCGTTGAACAGAATGCATAAAGACATAATGTGACTTTTTTAAATGTGCCCTTTATTAATTTTTTAAATGCTTCATCAACTCTATCAAGTCTTTTGGAATGAAGTCTTTCAGATGGTCAAATACAATTTCAAATATTCTATCAGTTCTTTTCTTTTAAGCTCTGCAGGACTCTCTCCTAATGTTCTCTGATAATGTGACTCACTTTAATTTTAATCTTTATTCTAGACTAAATAGTAGAAAGTTATGGATCAGGAACTTGCTAAGGCAAATAACAGTTTATGTAAACAGAAAAAGTCAGCACTTAAATAAGTCTTCTTATATTAAGTGATCTGTTGTTAGAGTTGCAAATCATGAGCACACCCTGTTTATAAATTTACATTGAGTTTTCTAGAAAAAAATCTAAGGATTTAAAGTTTCCAAGTCCATCTGATTTCTTAATACAAAAATTAACTGAAGTGGTTTTCTATCCTATTTTTTAAAGCCTCGTTGATCAAATACAAATAGATTAAAAGCCATCTTAAATAATTCCCAGGCATTATAGATTCAGATTTCATGATCACAGATCAGCTGGTAGGACATATTGATCACAGCCTTGAAGATATCTGTCGGATCACCAAAGCAGATTCCCTTTCAGAGAAGAGAGTCCTTCTCCAGATGAAATCACCCACCATGTTTTCTATGGAGGTCCCTCCAGGCCATTGTTTTGGATGATCTTAGCATACTTCTTGGCTGATGTATAAGGGACTCGAGGTCTTGCTGGATCTTCAAAATCAACATGGAAAAGACAAAACTGACTGCTATACCCCTGGTTCCACTTAAAAGTTATCCAGGAGAGACCAGACACAGTATACTTGAAGATCGACTTTATCAAGTTGGATAGCTAAAATCACAAGAACAAAAAATTACCATTTTCTCAAAGGTTTTATGAGAACAGAGACAAAATCATCGATGACCAGTGTGGGTGGTTAGCCTTCTCCTGCAAAAGATCACAGTGGAAACAGAAAATGCTTTGTCTCAATCTTCTTTTACAATTTCCCGTTTTAACTAAACAGGAGCTTCATTCACAAAGTCAAATTATATGCCTTTTGATTTGTTGGTCCCCCTTCCTCAGATGGGGGAGAGCTCTTTAATCTTTGAATTTCAGCCATGGTCCAAGTATATAAGGCCCACACTCTGGAGCCAGCTCACTGCAGCTGGAAAGGGCATGGTTAAAGCAATGAAGACGCAGGGCAGACAAAAATAAATAAATAAAATACACAAATTAACTTTTTAAAAGTTTCCAAAAAATTAAAATAAATATTTGGTTATTCATTCAGAAACTCATTTTATTCATTCATTTGTTTACTCAATACATGTCTTCTTGATACCAACTATTATTCAGACATGAAACACACAAATAGAGTTCCTCCCTGGCACCCTAAAACAACTCAGTACAAACACTGCCAGCTTCTAAATACAACTCCAAGATAATCTAGAAAGCTCATCAGTAAATTGGAAAAAAGTGATGATAACATAGATGAGGTTGTTGCTGACTTTGTGTCCTTACGACAAATTAACGTGCATTTTATAATTCTGGGAATAGAATCTCTAAAGTGAAAAAGACCAGCACAGGTTTCTGACTGTGCTTTTATCCTAGGCTGAGCTGCTACAGAAATATTACAGCATCCTCTCTGCCTCATGTCTTAACTCAGAGTGGTGCTTAAGTCCTAAGAGCCAAAGCATAGATGACTTCTTCTCCAAATGCACATATGTACAAGCACAGCATCCTATATGCTATATGGTCCAGAGCCCATCCATGAACTCTATAAAATACCAAATGGTGGAGAATTCTCCAAGTAATTTTTTTACTAATTTCTATCTTTTTATTTAGGGCATTAAGTCCAACTTTAATTAGCATCTTAAGTGTGAATAACTCTTAGTTTGTGTGAATCTTTTCACTGGGTATTTTCTTTTTTAAAACCATAACAAATAATTTCTTGGATGTACTTTAATTTGACTAAAATCACAAGAACAAAAATTACCATTTTCTCAAAGGTTTTATGAGAACAGAGACAAAATCATCGATGACCAGTGTGGGTGGTTAGCCTTCTCCTGCAAAAGATCACAGTGGAAACAGAAAATGCTTTGTCTCAATCTTCTTTTACAATTTCCCGTTTTAACTAAACAGGAGCTTCATTCACAAAGTCAAATTATATGCCTTTTGATTTGTTGGTCCCCCTTCCTCAGATGGGGGAGAGCTCTTTAATCTTTGAATTTCAGCCATGGTCCAAGTATATAAGGCCCACACTCTGGAGCCAGCTCACTGCAGCTGGAAAGGGCATGGTTAAAGCAATGAAGACGAGGGCAGACAAAAATAAATAAATAAAATACACAAATTAACTTTTTAAAAGTTTCCAAAAAATTAAAATAAATATTTGGTTATTCATTCAGAAACTCATTTTATTCATTCATTTGTTTACTCAATACATGTCTTCTTGATACCAACTATTATTCAGACATGAAACACACAAATAGAGTTCCTCCCTGGCACCCTAAAACAACTCAGTACAAACACTGCCAGCTTCTAAATACAACTCCAAGATAATCTAGAAAGCTCATCAGTAAATTGGAAAAAAGTGATGATAACATAGATGAGGTTGTTGCTGACTTTGTGTCCTTACGACAAATTAACGTGCATTTTATAATTCTGGGAATAGAATCTCTAAAGTGAAAAAGACCAGCACAGGTTTCTGACTGTGCTTTTATCCTAGGCTGAGCTGCTACAGAAATATTACAGCATCCTCTCTGCCTCATGTCTTAACTCAGAGTGGTGCTTAAGTCCTAAGAGCCAAAGCATAGATGACTTCTTCTCCAAATGCACATATGTACAAGCACAGCATCCTATATGCTATATGGTCCAGAGCCCATCCATGAACTCTATAAAATACCAAATGGTGGAGAATTCTCCAAGTAATTTTTTTACTAATTTCTATCTTTTTATTTAGGGCATTAAGTCCAACTTTAATTAGCATCTTAAGTGTGAATAACTCTTAGTTTGTGTGAATCTTTTCACTGGGTATTTTCTTTTTTAAAACCATAACAAATAAATCTTATCTATGGGATGTACTAATACCTGCAGAAATTAAAGGGCAGGTTTTCTTTATAAGACAGACATATTCCTAAATAAGATTGGGAAGGAAATGGCAACCCACGCCACACTTTTTTTTTTTTTTTTTCATACCAGTATTCTTACCAGGGAAATCCCACAGACAGAGGAGCCTGGCGGGCTACAGTCCATGCATTGCAAAGAATCAGACATGACTGAGTAACTAACACACTATCTAAATAAGCTAGGTGAAAATGAGCATTTATATAATAAACCAAATTTTAATTTTACCAGGAATTGCTTTCAACCCAATGACTCTTCCAGCTTCAGCAAAGTAAGATCAACCTTTAATTTTTCCTGTTATAAATCTGTATTTTTCAGGTTTCTCAAAAGTTCTATACCCATGAACATGTGTTGATCTCCAAATCTTCCTGGAATTTGCTCTTTTTTTTCTCATTATTTTTTAATTTTTTTTTTATATTTTTACAGAGTTTTGTTGTTCACATACGTGTATGTTCCCAGATCAGTCATATGCATATCCCTGTCCCCCTCCCCCTCCTATGCCCTCCCAGTCACCCCCATCCTACCCCTCTAGGCAGTCACACTGCGCCCCTGCAGGATCCCCCATTCCCACAGCGCAACAACAACTATCTTTTTCACATAAGATAATACAGGTTTCCATGCTACTCCCTCTATGGAATTTGCTTTTGCTATGGATATTCCATAGACAAATGGAATGTTTTTTACTACCGATACTCCCTTGACAGGAATTTTCTGACAGGTTAATTGATTCAGAATCCCTCTACCTTTATGTATGGAGGCTTTACCCAGAGAGTGTCCTGTGAGTGGCCTCAAGGCAGTAATTAAACCAAACTGGACTGATTCTTTTGGAATGAAGTTCTGTCGGAAAGTGAAATATATACTATTCAAGCACACCAATCTCTACAGGAATTGAAACATTTCCTAGGTATTCCTTCTCCTCCTACATGTCCACCTTACCACATGTGTCTCCTGCCCTCTCTGAAAACCACAATCTGCAAAATACCAACATTTTTAAATTAACTTTTTATATTTAATTTCTGGGTGACATATATCTAAGAGTGAAAAAGTCCAAAACCAAATACCAGGCCTGATCATGGCCATTTTCTTTGACTGCCTTATAATTCAGTGTGGGGTCATGTGAAAAATCAGCATATTTTCTTTCTCATTTGCAGAAGTGCTACTCAACAAGCCAGTCTGCAAGATATGGAGCCAGACAGCTTGTGAAAACATGCACAGTCCCAACGATCACGTACAAAAGGATTGATTCATGCACTAAACTAGGGGATAAAAACGAGGCCCTGCCTGCTTGGAAGGGAACAAAAGGGAAAGCTTGACAATTTCATCGTTATCTGCCAGGAGTTCCGCAGCAGGTACTAAATGGCCCGAGTGACACTGGTGGATGTCTCTGCGTTTTCATTGCAGGAATACTCATATAGAGAATTACCTAGTTAGGGCTGAGAAGCTACACTGCTGGAATCCTTCTCACGGTGCCACCACTGGGGAAAATTACAAAACTGTACTGGAACCTGCATGCTTCTCCTGTTCCAATCTCCTCGAGAACAGAAAGAGACTATCATCACATTTTTTGTCACTATGATTGACGAGGCTCCAAATCTTCACAGGGAAAAAAAGCACTCCTGTGAATTCACTCTCTTTTTTCAAGCAGAATCGCAGGTAAAGTCAACACAGATGGACAGGAAATGCAGATGAGCAGCAAGTACACAAGGGTGAATAGGACACCCATCCCGGAATCAGAGTTTGGTTTTGGACTAAAAAGCCAGTAGGAAAGGTTTCACGGTCAGCAGGTTGAATAGAAAAATGCACGGATTTCTAATCTCATAGCACTGAAGTGATATTGAGTCATTTGCAGAGATGTGAATGGACCTAGAGATTCTCATACAGAGTGAAGTCAGAGAGAAAAAATCAAATATCATGTATTAACACATATATGTGGAATCTAGAAAAATGATACAGGTGAACCTATTTGCAGGGCAGAAGCAGAGACATAGGCGTAGATAATGGATGGGTGGACACAGGCGGGGGAGGGTGAATGGGGTGATTGGACTTGACGTACATGCACTTCCATATGTGAAACAGATAGCTAGTGGAACTATAGGGTGTGCAGGGGGCTCAGCTCAGTGCTCTGGGATGACCTAGATAGGTGGGATGTTGAGAGAGGTTCAAGAGGGAAGGAATGTATGTATACATGGAGCTGATTCACTTCACTGTAAAGCAGAAACTGACATTGTCAAGTAACTATGGCCCAATAAAGAAAATAGGCAAAGAGAAACATATTTAAGATTTATTAATATATTAGAGTCTCCAGCTATTCTCATTTAAGAATTCCAGGGCTGTACTATACCCACAAACACACACACACACACACACACACACACACACACACACACAGGCATACATACACTCACTGTCCAATTTTGGCCAAACTGAAAAGGTTGAAGAAATAGCCTTTCACCAGACTGCTCTCTCTCAGCTGACACAACTTCAAGTTCAAAGTGATCCCCAAACCATGCTTCAGATTCAGTAAAATTGTGCTTTTAAAAAACTTTTCAGGGAACTTCAAAAGAAATTTCATTGTCTTTATTCCGTGTTACAAAACTGTACTGGAACCTGCATGCTTCTCCTGTTCCAGAACAGAAAGAGACTATCATCACATTTTTTGTCACTATGATTGACGAGGCTCCAAATCTTCACAGGGAAAAAAAGCACTCCTGTGAATTCACTCTCTTTTTTCAAGCAGAATCGCAGGTAAAGTCAACACAGATGGACAGGAAATGCAGATGAGCAGCAAGTACACAAGGGTGAATAGGACACCCATCCCGGAATCAGAGTTTGGTTTTGGACTAAAAAGCCAGTAGGAAAGGTTTCACGGTCAGCAGGTTGAATAGAAAAATGCACGGATTTCTAATCTCATAGCACTGAAGTGATATTGAGTCATTTGCAGAGATGTGAATGGACCTAGAGATTCTCATACAGAGTGAAGTCAGAGAGAAAAAATCAAATATCATGTATTAACACATATATGTGGAATCTAGAAAAATGATACAGGTGAACCTATTTGCAGGGCAGAAGCAGAGACATAGGCGTAGATAATGGATGGGTGGACACAGGCGGGGGAGGGTGAATGGGGTGATTGGACTTGACGTACATGCACTTCCATATGTGAAACAGATAGCTAGTGGAACTATAGGGTGTGCAGGGGGCTCAGCTCAGTGCTCTGGGATGACCTAGATAGGTGGGATGTTGAGAGAGGTTCAAGAGGGAAGGAATGTATGTATACATGGAGCTGATTCACTTCACTGTAAAGCAGAAACTGACATTGTCAAGTAACTATGGCCCAATAAAGAAAATAGGCAAAGAGAAACATATTTAAGATTTATTAATATATTAGAGTCTCCAGCTATTCTCATTTAAGAATTCCAGGGCTGTACTATACCCACAAACACACACACACACACACACACACACACACACACACACACAGGCATACATACACTCACTGTCCAATTTTGGCCAAACTGAAAAGGTTGAAGAAATAGCCTTTCACCAGACTGCTCTCTCTCAGCTGACACAACTTCAAGTTCAAAGTGATCCCCAAACCATGCTCAGATTCAGTAATGTGCTAGAACTTTCAGAACTCACAGAAACCTCTTAGAATCACAGTTATCATTTATTTCAGCAAAGGATACATATTAATATAAACCAATGGAAGAGCCACGGGTCGGAAACTGATGGGCTTCAAACAGAAATGTTTTCATTGTCTTTTTCTCTAGGAGTCAGAGCGTCTTGTCCTCCTGGTGCTGACAACACACAGAGCATCGCCAACCAGAGGAGCTCACCAGAACTTCAGTATCCAGAGTTTTAAATGGGATTTTGTTGTTAGTACATTGGCATGATCGACTGACTGCCCATGTGGATGAATTCAGTCCCCAGGTCAAGCGACACTGTCACCCAAAGCCCCCATTCAGCCACACAGTTGGTCTTGTAATGTGACTAACCCCCACTCTAAACAAAAACTTTCTGTCATGTAGAAATAGATTTCTCTCAGAACCTAAAGACAAAGGTCAATCCACTCTTTGGGCAAAACCAATTTTTCACCACACACACACACACACACACACACACATTTTAGAAGCTGACCACTTCATGGTATTGGGCAGATTCTTCTCAATTTACTGACTTACAAGGTGCTGTGACTATCCCTGTGCATTGCTGTTCCATATTGATTAGTCGGTAAGTTGTGTCCAACTCTTTTGCAACCCCATGGACTGCAGCCCACCAGGCTCCTCTGGCCATGGGATTTCCCAGGCAAGTATACTAGAGTTGGTGGCCATTTCCTTCTCCATGAGATCTTCCTGACCCAGGGATTGAACCTGAGTCTCACACATTTGCAGGCGATTCTTTACCACTGAGCCACCTAGGAAGGCCATGCCTGTATAAATCATGCTACAAATGGCTAGAATCAGGCACCCAGAATCAGTGGGATTTATTTCCCCACAGTTTATAAACGGAGATAATCTTTGTTTTCAAGATTGCCTAGAATTTATATAAATATGGCATCCGTGAATGTGACACAGTTACTAAGCTATAAAACAAACTAAACCACACACCCAACCTGCCAGGAAAAGAACCAGTGAAAAGGTCCTGGACAGTACAAAAGACAACAACTTCACAGGGAAAAAAAGACTGAGAGATAAAGTCCAAGAATGGATAGGAAGAAAACTATAGGCCCCAAAATTTCCATGCTCAGCTAATGGAAGACTATACTACTCAAGCGAGTCAACATGCTGGATAAAGTTTGTTTTAAACAAATCTTCAAAATAATGAATACCACACAATTTCCCAGGGAATTACCAGGCCAAAGCAGGAAGTGAGAACTGAGATTGGTGGGCATGGCAGCTACTGTTGCATGATGAACGTCCCAGTCTTAGAAAATCAGAAACTTTTTCTATCGTTTAGGGTGAAAGTAGGCGTCAAAGAACTATAGTTTGAGAATGCACACACAGAAAACTAAGATCCCCAAAAATTAAACCTTCAGAGTAAGGGTGACTCAGAAGCAAACTAGTCACTGGAAAAACCTCAAGTCACCTAGTGATTCAGAAAATGTCAAGCAATATGATTGATGTCCTTGTAAGAAGGGAGAGTGTCACCAGAGGATACAAAGGAAAAAACAGTGACAACACAATAAGAATGTGCTTATCCAAAAGCCAAATAGAGACCTCAGGAGAAGTCAAATCTGCTGATGCCTCAAATTTTGGACTTCCAACTTCCATAACTGTGAGAATATAGATTTCTGTTAAAATCCAATTGGTAGCATTCTGTTACAGAAGCCCTTAGCAAACTAATCCAGGTCAAGAACTGAGAATTTCTGTTTATGATACACTCTCTGAGTGATTTTTATACTTAGTTAAGTTTAAGACTCATAAACCTAGAATAAACCCTGAATGTCAACTACAAATTTTGGAACACAGCTTCTAACCCCAGAGCCATCTCTAGAGTCTTCTAAGTGTTAGACAATCTCCATCAACCCCTCTCATTAAGTTATAGCTGGAGGAGTACCATGCAGAGACACAGCTATGTGTGGGCCAGTTCATGGCACTCTTCAGACATGGAGGACCACTGAGAGACTGAGGGGAAGATGCTGCAGGCTCGGGAGTGTCCATGCCTTTTCATCCCACTGTTAGTCAACACCTAGCTTTATTCCAGTGGATCATGGGAAACCATCTCAATTCACCAAGTGGGATGGGTTCAGTAGATGTTCCTCCAAAAGATTTGTCCATCCAAAACCCATGAATGTGTCTTTATTTGGAAAAAGCCTTTGTAACTGTAAACGAAGGATCTCAAAATGAGACCATCATGCATAATAATGAGTCCTAAATCTAGTGATAAGCATCCTTAAAAGATAAGAGAAGAGGGTCTTCCCTGGTGGTCCAGTGGGTAAAGAATCTGCCTTGCAGGGCAGGCAGCATCAGTTAGATACCTGGCCTGGGAAGATCCCACGCACGAAGGGCTGAACCAGTGTGTCCAATTATGAGCCAGCATCTGGAGTTTTGCTATGAACGTCCCAGTCTTAGAAAATCAGAAACTTTTCTATCGTTTAGGGTGAAAGTAGGCGTCAAAGAACTATAGTTTGAGAATGCACACACAGAAAACTAAGATCCCCAAAATTAAACCTTCAGAGTAAGGGTGACTCAGAAGCAAACTAGTCACTGGAAAAACCTCAAGTCACCTAGTGATTCAGAAAATGTCAAGCAATATGATTGATGTCCTTGTAAGAAGGGAGAGTGTCACCAGAGGATACAAAGGAAAAAACAGTGACAACACAATAAGAATGTGCTTATCCAAAAGCCAAATAGAGACCTCAGGAGAAGTCAAATCTGCTGATGCCTCAAATTTTGGACTTCCAACTTCCATAACTGTGAGAATATAGATTTCTGTTAAAATCCAATTGGTAGCATTCTGTTACAGAAGCCCTTAGCAAACTAATCCAGGTCAAGAACTGAGAATTTCTGTTTATGATACACTCTCTGAGTGATTTTTATACTTAGTTAAGTTTAAGACTCATAAACCTAGAATAAACCCTGAATGTCAACTACAAATTTTGGAACACAGCTTCTAACCCCAGAGCCATCTCTCTAGAGTCTTCTAAGTGTTAGACAATCTCCATCAACCCCTCTCATTAAGTTATAGCTGGAGGAGTACCATGCAGAGACACAGCTATGTGTGGGCCAGTTCATGGCACTCTTCAGACATGGAGGACCACTGAGAGACTGAGGGGAAGATGCTGCAGGCTCGGGAGTGTCCATGCCTTTTCATCCCACTGTTAGTCAACACCTAGCTTTATTCCAGTGGATCATGGGAAACCATCTCAATTCACCAAGTGGGATGGGTTCAGTAGATGTTCCTCCAAAAGATTTGTCCATCCAAAACCCATGAATGTGTCTTTATTTGGAAAAAGCCTTTGTAACTGTAAACGAAGGATCTCAAAATGAGACCATCATGCATAATAATGAGTCCTAAATCTAGTGATAAGCATCCTTAAAAGATAAGAGAAGAGGGTCTTCCCTGGTGGTCCAGTGGGTAAAAGAGTCTGCCTTGCAGGGCAGGCAGCATCAGTTAGATACCTGGCCTGGGAAGATCCCACGTGCCACGAAGGGGCTGAACCAGTGTGTCCAATTATGAGCCAGCACTCTGGAGTGCATGCACCCAGCACAGGTGCCACTGCAATGGGAGGCCCACGCAGGCCAAAGTGTATATATGGATGTCAATAAATAAATAAAAAAACAATAAAAGAGACTAACTTTTTTTTTTTAAAGTTCAAAAAAAAAAAAAGAGAGAGAGAGAAGAGAAGGGGAGAGGATATGCAGGGGAAAAGGCAGTGTGAAGATGGAGGCAGAAATTGCAGGGATCTGCCTGCAAGCCAAGGAATGCCAAGGCAGCCACCAGATGATTGTACAGAAGCATGTAACCAGGAGCTTCCCAGTTGGTGCCAGGGGCAACAAATCCATCTTGTCAATGCAGGAGAAGCATGGAACAGATTCTCCCTCAGAACCTCCAGGAGTTGCCGATCCTACTGGTAAGCCTACATTTCAAACTTCTGGCCTCCAGAACTCTGAGGGAATACATTTATGCTGTGGAAGCCAGCAAGTTTGTAGTAACTTGTTTCAGCAGTCACAAGAAACAAACACACCAGACTCTTTGTGGTGGATGCCAACTGGGTATCCAGTCCAAGTTTGGGTCTAAGTCCCAAACCACCACCTGGTTTTGCTGGGTTCTTATGAGACTCCCTCTCAAGGCCTGCAAAGCTAGAAAGAGTAAGCCTTCCTGGGACACAATTTGAAGTAGATTTTTTGGCATTTGCTCTACACACTAACTTTGAAAATGTGTCTTTCTTGGAGTTTGGTGGATGTGCACAAGAGTGCTACAACTGGAAGACAGCTTTTGTTGTAGAACTGCTCCTGAGCGAGAACTAGCATGCCAGCCATTTCCGTTTTTTTTTAAAAAAATAAAATAAAACAACATCAGGAAGACCTAAACATAGAAAATGCACAATAAGCCTTCCCTCCTTCAACAACTTCAGGTGAATATCAGTGGCTGGACGGCACCTGCGAAAATGCCCAAATAATCCCAAAGCTCAAGGCCCCCACCTAATGTGGGAATTCCTCGAAGCAAATGCTATGACTCTGAAAAGATAGTCTTTGAAAGGCAAGGGCTAATTTATAAATATTTTATAGGAAAGTTACAACTAACCCAAAATGAGTTGTAGATTTCTCAGTTATCTGCATTGTTCCTATTACTTAGACTAGATTAGGATGGGGAGGTAGGGAGGTGGACTGGAAGTAAACAGCAAGCAGATGAAAGGTATCATATAAAGTCGTATTTTTATTTCATTATAAAGCTTATGGGAGGATAGGCACACTGATATTCAGAGTCACCTTCTGCAATGTCTCCATCAATATGACTTTTATGGTTACCTCTGCTACAGTGGGTAAATTCTTATGAGAACCAAAGTTTCAGCAAATAAAGTCTTCTATCAGAAAAGCTGCCTTCCATGCCCCTCTTCACCCGCCTCCTTCGCTTCCTCTCTTCATTCTTTCCTTCCCTTCTGAGGTTTACTTTCTCCTTCTCTAAAATGGGGGTAATAGCATCTTCTTCCTAGGATCATGGTGGCTATTCAATAAATCCATATAAAACTCTGTGAATAATGCCCATTTCATAGTGAACACTCAATATACACTACTTGTTGGTACTGTTATTCTTGTTATTTCTTTCAGAGTCTGGAAGGGCAATGAATGAAATCTGTTTTTTCTCATCCTCCCATCTGGTTCCTAACAGCTTTCAGCGCGTGTAGAGTCAGCACAAAACTGCTCAGTGCTGAGAAGCAGAGAAATCAGGACATCGAGCAAAGTACAGCATCTGGGGCAGGGTTTGTGCTCCGTGGAAAGGGTCAGTTGTGGGTCATGAAACATAAATCACTAAAGACAAGGGCCTAAGCTGAGGCTGCCAGGAACACCGGATGTTGTTGAAGCCTCCTGGCCTCAGTACCCCGGAGGTGGGAGCAGTGTTACTTTAGGTTTCTGGGATCCTACCTCCTTTCTCAGGGCTTCCCAGGTGGCCCGGTGGTAAAGAACCTACCTGCCAATGCAGGAACCAAAGGAGACACGGGATTGATCCCCAGGTTGGGAAGATCCTGTAGAGAAGGAAGTGACAACCCACTCCAGCATTCTTGTCTAGAAAATCCCACTGACAGAGAAGCCTGGCAGGCTGCACTCCATGGGGTAGTACAAGTCAGGCAGGACTTAGCAACTAAACAGCAACAGCTACACATCCATCCTATATTTGTTCAATAAATATACATTGTGTTAGGAATTCAAACTATAAGAGTGAGCAGAATAACTCGCCTCTTTTTTTAAAGAGCCTAACTGCCTATACAGAAGCCATATCTTAAACAAATTACCACCCTGTGAGTCTTTAATTACAATCTGTGAAAAGCATTAGGCACACTGATATTCAGAGTCACCTTCTGCAATGTCTCCATCAATATGACTTTTATGGTTACCTCTGCTACAGTGGGTAAATTCTTATGAGAACCAAAGTTTCAGCAAATAAAGTCTTCTATCAGAAAAGCTGCCTTCCATGCCCCTCTTCACCCGCCTCCTTCGCTTCCTCTCTTCATTCTTTCCTTCCCTTCTGAGGTTTACTTTCTCCTTCTCTAAAATGGGGGTAATAGCATCTTCTTCCTAGGATCATGGTGGCTATTCAATAAATCCATATAAAACTCTGTGAATAATGCCCATTTCATAGTGAACACTCAATATACACTACTTGTTGGTACTGTTATTCTTGTTATTTCTTTCAGAGTCTGGAAGGGCAATGAATGAAATCTGTTTTTTCTCATCCTCCCATCTGGTTCCTAACAGCTTTCAGCGCGTGTAGAGTCAGCACAAAACTGCTCAGTGCTGAGAAGCAGAGAAATCAGGACATCGAGCAAAGTACAGCATCTGGGGCAGGGTTTGTGCTCCGTGGAAAGGGTCAGTTGTGGGTCATGAAACATAAATCACTAAAGACAAGGGCCTAAGCTGAGGCTGCCAGGAACACCGGATGTTGTTGAAGCCTCCTGGCCTCAGTACCCCGGAGGTGGGAGCAGTGTTACTTTAGGTTTCTGGGATCCTACCTCCTTTCTCAGGGCTTCCCAGGTGGCCCGGTGGTAAAGAACCTACCTGCCAATGCAGGAACCAAAGGAGACACGGGATTGATCCCCAGGTTGGGAAGATCCTGTAGAGAAGGAAGTGACAACCCACTCCAGCATTCTTGTCTAGAAAATCCCACTGACAGAGAAGCCTGGCAGGCTGCACTCCATGGGGTAGTACAAGTCAGGCAGGACTTAGCAACTAAACAGCAACAGCTACACATCCATCCTATATTTGTTCAATAAATATACATTGTGTTAGGAATTCAAACTATAAGAGTGAGCAGAATAACTCGCCTCTTTTTTTAAAGAGCCTAACTGCCTATACAGAAGCCATATCTTAAACAAATTACCACCCTGTGAGTCTTTAATTACAATCTGTGAAAAGCATTATGAAAGGAAAGACAGGGGAACTGTGGGAAAGAACAGCATATTAGCTAACATTTATTGAGCACTTGGGTACTGCTTTAAGGGTTTCAGGTGTGCATTAGTTCAGTTATTCTTTACAGTAAACCTGTGAGTTAGATGGATATCACCACTGTCTTCATTTTACAGAGAAGGAAAATGATGCACAGAGAAGTTAAGCAATCTTTGCAAAATTCAAATATCAAGTAAGTAGGGGAGTTGGAACTGGAACTCAGGCAGGATACCAATGGAGCAATGACACTATATTGAATCTTTGCTTGTTTTGCTTAAAATTCCAAGTTTCTTTTTTTTAATTTGTATATACTTTTTAAAGGTTGCCTTCCATTTACAGTTATTACAAAATATTGGCTCTATTCCCCATGTTATACAATACATCCCTGAGCCTATCTTACACCTAATAGTGTGTATCTCCTACACCCATGCCTCTATACTGTCCCCTAATCCCACCAGTGGTAACCACTAATTTGTTCTCTGTATTTGTGAGTCTGTTTCTTTTTTAATATATTCACAGGCTTGTTGTAATTTTAGATTACACATATAAATAGCATTATATAATATCTGTCTCTGTCTGAATTATTTCACTTAGTATAATGCCCCCCAAGTTCATCCATGTTGCTGCAAATGGCAAAATTTCATTCTTTCTCATGGCTAAGTAGTACTCTACTGTGTGTGTGTCTGTGTGTATGTGTCTATATAGACACATATAAAGGGTTTGTGCACAATGGAAAGGGTCAGTTATAGGTCATAAGAAACAAATCACTAAAGACAAGGGCCTGAGGCTGTGAGAAACACATCTCTATTCATTCATCAGTTAATGGACACTTGGGTTGCTTCCATACTTTGCGATTCTTTGGCAATCATATAGAATGCCCCTGTGAACACTGGAGTGCCTCTACCTTTTCAAATTAGTGGTTTGGGTTTTTTCTGATATATACCAAGGAGTGGAATCACTGGGTCATATGGCAACAAGAACATGGAAAAGGGTTGCCCTGGTGTTCCAGTGGGTGGGGACACTGCCTTGCAGTGCAAGGGGCGCCAGTTCGATCCCTGGCCTGGGAAGATCCCACGTGCCATGGAGCTGCTGGACCAATGTGTCCAACTACCGAGCCAGAGCTCTGGAGCGCTTGAGCCCAGAGCTGGTGCTCTGCGATGAGAGAGGCCACTGTGATGGGAGGCCCACACAGGCCAAAGAACAAAGATAAATAAATGAAAGACCAATAGAAGTGGCAAAAAAAAAAAAAGAAGAAGAAGAAGAAGAACGTGGAGAAAAGGCAATCTTCACTGTTGGTGGGAATGTAAATTGGTGCAGCCACTGTGGAAAACAGTATGGCACTTCCTCAGAAAACTAAAAATAGAACTATACGGAGTCTTGACAACGCTCTGTAGTGGAAG
This sequence comes from Tragulus kanchil, assembly GCA_022376925.1. Taxonomy (NCBI): domain Eukaryota; kingdom Metazoa; phylum Chordata; class Mammalia; order Artiodactyla; family Tragulidae; genus Tragulus; species Tragulus kanchil. The sequence continues at coordinate 102,387,866 of JAIOJX010000025.1, read as the reverse complement.
ATCTATCTTAGTCAGAAAGGGTGGGAGAAGAGGATGACAGGAGGAAACAGAACTTGGAGTGAACTAGAGCTGAGAACTCAAAGACTGGTCAGACTTATCAAGTGTTACCAGCCAGACTCTTTCCTAGTTGTAACAGAAGCTGACCTTGACTGATAAAGCAAAAGAGGGGTCAAGCTTGAAATCTTGGCTTAAATGAAGCTGTCAGAACAGTGCCCACAAGCACACCACAGAAAGAGTGGATGGAAGAAACATCCTTAGCAGCTAATGACTCAATGAGCACGAAGTTGTCATTGCTGTTAAAACCCTACTTTCTTGCAACCATGCAGCCACCAGTACCTTAACGACTTCTGCACCAGAAACTAGACTTTATAACCGCTGTCATTCTCAACAACTGCCTGTGTCTGTTGCTATCCTCACAGCGTGATAGGTTCCGTCTTCCTCAAGCTGTTTGCTCTCAGATTAAATTCATACATACTGGTAAAGACTATACCACATGTATGCGCCCTCGCTCCAAACCTGGGGAATATCATTCTCTGCCTTGACTAGATACAACTCCTAAGTCTGGCTATTCCTCAAATATATCAAGAGTATTCAACAAGTACTAGGGAGCCAGAAAACCTGACAGATGTCCACTTCACTAATGGTTTGGGTTTTTCTGATATATACCAAGGAGTGGAATCACTGGGTCATATGGCAACAAGAACATGGAAAAGGGTTGCCCTGGTGTTCCAGTGGGTGGGGACACTGCCTTGCAGTGCAAGGGGCGCCAGTTCGATCCCTGGCCTGGGAAGATCCCACGTGCCATGGAGCTGCTGGACCAATGTGTCCAACTACCGAGCCAGAGCTCTGGAGCGCTTGAGCCCAGAGCTGGTGCTCTGCGATGAGAGAGGCCACTGTGATGGGAGGCCCACACAGGCCAAAGAACAAAGATAAATAAATGAAAGACCAATAGAAGTGGCAAAAAAAAAAAAAGAAGAAGAAGAAGAACGTGGAGAAAAGGCAATCTTCACTGTTGGTGGGAATGTAAATTGGTGCAGCCACTGTGGAAAACAGTATGGCACTTCCTCAGAAAACTAAAAATAGAACTATACGGAGTCTTGACAACGCTCTGTAGTGGAAGATCTATCTTAGTCAGAAAGGGTGGGAGAAGAGGATGACAGGAGGAAACAGAACTTGGAGTGAACTAGAGCTGAGAACTCAAAGACTGGTCAGACTTATCAAGTGTTACCAGCCAGACTCTTTCCTAGTTGTAACAGAAGCTGACCTTGACTGATAAAGCAAAAGAGGGGTCAAGCTTGAAATCTTGGCTTAAATGAAGCTGTCAGAACAGTGCCCACAAGCACACCACAGAAAGAGTGGATGGAAGAAACATCCTTAGCAGCTAATGACTCAATGAGCACGAAGTTGTCATTGCTGTTAAAACCCTACTTTCTTGCAACCATGCAGCCACCAGTACCTTAACGACTTCTGCACCAGAAACTAGACTTTATAACCGCTGTCATTCTCAACAACTGCCTGTGTCTGTTGCTATCCTCACAGCGTGATAGGTTCCGTCTTCCTCAAGCTGTTTGCTCTCAGATTAAATTCATACATACTGGTAAAGACTATACCACATGTATGCGCCCTCGCTCCAAACCTGGGGAATATCATTCTCTGCCTTGACTAGATACAACTCCTAAGTCTGGCTATTCCTCAAATATATCAAGAGTATTCAACAAGTACTAGGGAGCCAGAAAACCTGACAGATGTCCACTTCACTAAATGAAGTGGGTGCAAAGGGAAAAAAAAACAGGTCGGGAGATGGTTGGAGATGACGATTGTCCAACAAGGTGAATGTGCTGAATGCTACTGAACTGTATGCTTGAAAATGATTTAAATGGTAATGTTTATTTAAATATTTTAATTTTGAAATTTAAAATTTTGTTTCGAATTTTGTTTGTATTTTAATTTGTTAAAATAAATAAAATTTAGTGTCTATAATATAGAACTCTTGATGTTTAACTCACTCCTCAAACTTGTCCCAACTCTAGTTTTTCAAATCCCAACAAATAGCATCATCCATTCAGTTTTTCACAGCACATGTCCAGAGATCATACCTGTTTCTCCCTTTTCCACATTCTCCTCCCCTGCCTGTCTGTAGCAAGGTCTGCCCCATTCTCCTCCCCATCCCTCTAAACCCCCACAACAGCTTCCTGACTGGTGTCAGGGGGACCACACAATGTAGCCAGAAAATGTAAATCTTACCAAAAAAAAAAAAATTTAGCTTACCTCCTCTTCTTGTTTAACTCCCCCACTTAATGGCGTCCTATTTCACTTAGTGAAAAATTTAAAATCATCTGACCATTAAGGTCCTATATGAGCCGACCTCTGCCCAGCTTTCCTATGTCACCTCCTTCCTGCCCTCCACAGGCCATTCTACATGCACACTGGACTTCTCTTCCTAAAATGAGCTGAAATCTTTTCCATCTAAAATCCTTTATACTGACTTTTCTTCTGCCTGGATCACTCTTCTAGGTCATTACCTGATGGTTTTTTGCTGTCATTCAGGTCTTATTTCAAATTCATCTCCATAAGGGGTCTTTTTGATGTCTCTATATTTCCAACTACCCCATTCTCTCTCATATACTCTTGTACTCTTTTCTTTGTAGCTATTAATTGAAATTATCTTCTTCATGTATTTACTTATTTTTGTTACTGATCTACCTTCAAAGACTGAAAATCCCACAAGAAAAACAGGAGAGGGACCTTATCTGTCTATTCTTTTCAATATGCCCAGCCCTGAGAATAGTATTTAACAAATAGCAGACACTAAATAAGTCCTTGTGGGAGGAATGAAGGATAGAGGAATGTAAAGAGATATGGGAGGAAACGAGAGGCAGGAGAGAAGGAAGGAATGAAGGGAGGAAGGAAAGAAGGAAGGAAGGATATAAAGGAAGGAGGGACGGAGTCATCTTAATACAATCTTAATAGGAGTCTGGTCTCATTATTCCCACTTGGGGCATCAGAATCATATCATCTTTGTGTTGAACAGTCAAGACATCAATGGCCATTGATTCCAAGACAACATCTGGCATCCCTCTTACTACACTGCTGGCTGTTTCTGTCTCAAGGAAAGCCAACCACTGCATCCAGTCCCAGCCTGGCTAGTCCACATCTTTACCCATTAAAATTAAGATTCCCCATCACTTTCCTCCGATATATCCCCAAAGTGTCTTCACTGTACCACTCTTCACCTCTGGTTCCCAATATCTCTCGAGGAACCCTTTATTTGGTCCTTGGATGCATTTCTTGGGAAGGCTTCTCAAGTGTACTCGCTTCTTGAGAATGATCTCTGAAGTGCTTAGTTCTCTTGAGCAATGCCACTCCTCTCTCCTGGATGCGGTACCAAACTTGGATGTTGTCTCCTTGCTCCCAGAAGTCCATGGGGTACAAGAGTACAGCTTCACAAGGAAACATCTCTCATCATATGAGCTTATCCTTGGACCTAAGGTATATACTTCAGAATAGCTACTATTTTTAGATCATAAAATATTGATCTACTTGTATATTGAACTAGACTATCCCTAATAACTAGTGACCTACAAATAGCCCTCAAATTGTTTCCCCCAGACAGAAATATCAGAGTCCTATATTTCCATGCACAAATAAAATGCTTATTTCTAGGTTCTATGGCTCTTGCTGCTGTTCAGTCACTAAGTCATCCCTGACTCTTTGCGACCTTATAGATTACATGTCTAGTTCCCCTGTCCTTCATTATATACTGGAGTTTGCTCAAATCCACATTCATTGAGTTGGACCATCTCATCCTCTGCCACTCCTTTCTTTTGCCTTCAATCTTCCCCAGTATCAGGATCTTTTCCAATGAGTTGACTCTGAATCAAGTGGCCAAAGTATTGGAGCATTAGCTTCAGCATCAGTCCTTCCAATGAATATTCAGGGTTGATTTCTTTTAGGATTAGTTTGACCTTGTTGCCCAAGACTCTCAAAGAGTCTTCTCCAATACCACAGTTTGAAAGCATCATTCTTTAGTGCTCAGCCTTCTTTATGGTCCAGCTCTCACATCCATACATGACTACTGGAAAAACCATAGCTTTGACTATGTGGGCCTTTATCAGCAAAGTGACGTCTCTGTTTTTTAATCTGTCTAACTTCGTCATAGCTTTTCTTCCAAGGAGCAACTGTCTTAATTTCACGGCTGCACTCACCCTCTGCAGTGATTTTGGAACCCAAGAAAAAGAAATATACCACTGTTTCCACTTTCCTCCGATATATCCCCAAAGTGTCTTCACTGTACCACTCTTCACCTCTGGTTCCCAATATCTCTCGAGGAACCCTTTATTTGGTCCTTGGATGCATTTCTTGGGAAGGCTTCTCAAGTGTACTCGCTTCTTGAGAATGATCTCTGAAGTGCTTAGTTCTCTTGAGCAATGCCACTCCTCTCTCCTGGATGCGGTACCAAACTTGGATGTTGTCTCCTTGCTCCCAGAAGTCCATGGGGTACAAGAGTACAGCTTCACAAGGAAACATCTCTCATCATATGAGCTTATCCTTGGACCTAAGGTATATACTTCAGAATAGCTACTATTTTTAGATCATAAAATATTGATCTACTTGTATATTGAACTAGACTATCCCTAATAACTAGTGACCTACAAATAGCCCTCAAATTGTTTCCCCCAGACAGAAATATCAGAGTCCTATATTTCCATGCACAAATAAAATGCTTATTTCTAGGTTCTATGGCTCTTGCTGCTGTTCAGTCACTAAGTCATCCCTGACTCTTTGCGACCTTATAGATTACATGTCTAGTTCCCCTGTCCTTCATTATATACTGGAGTTTGCTCAAATCCACATTCATTGAGTTGGACCATCTCATCCTCTGCCACTCCTTTCTTTTGCCTTCAATCTTCCCCAGTATCAGGATCTTTTCCAATGAGTTGACTCTGAATCAAGTGGCCAAAGTATTGGAGCATTAGCTTCAGCATCAGTCCTTCCAATGAATATTCAGGGTTGATTTCTTTTAGGATTAGTTTGACCTTGTTGCCCAAGACTCTCAAAGAGTCTTCTCCAATACCACAGTTTGAAAGCATCATTCTTTAGTGCTCAGCCTTCTTTATGGTCCAGCTCTCACATCCATACATGACTACTGGAAAAACCATAGCTTTGACTATGTGGGCCTTTATCAGCAAAGTGACGTCTCTGTTTTTTAATCTGTCTAACTTCGTCATAGCTTTTCTTCCAAGGAGCAACTGTCTTAATTTCACGGCTGCACTCACCCTCTGCAGTGATTTTGGAACCCAAGAAAAAAAGAAATATACCACTGTTTCCACTTTTCCCCCTCTGTTTACCATGAAATGATGGCACCAGATGCCATGATCTTAGTTTTTTGAATGTTGAATTTCAAGCCAGCTTTTTCACTCTCCTCTTCCACTGTCATCAAGAGGCTCTTTAGTTCCTCTTTACTTTCTGCCATTAGAATGGTATCATCTGCATATCTGAGGCTCTTTCTATCTATAGATCTGCATATCTATGGCTTTAGAGATAGAAAAATAGGCACATTGGTAAACAAAAAATGATAAAACTGGACGTGACAGAAAAGAAAAAAATCTGTAGTTTTGCTCTAAAACTGATTTAGGGCTTTAGAACTGTAATTTGTCAAACAGTATTCTGAATAAATGGACTAAGATTAGTACTTCATTCTTTCTTTCATTCCTTCCATATATCCACAAAATGTTTTATAAGACAGAGCACCTACTATATACTAGTTATGGTTTCGGGCAGAGTGAGTGGTTCTCATTTGTGGGGGGAGGGGAGGAATCTAATGCAGACCTTGCCCTCAAAGTGAAGTAGAAGAGCAAAGACACAATATAGACTGTTATGTACATTCATTCAGCACCATTCACTTCCCATTTGTAACATGAATAGGACATGGAATTGTTTGTTTGGTGCTGACTTCTACTCCAGACTCCAAGTTTTATGAAAGCAGGCAGCACATGTATTTTACATGCACAAAACCAAGCACTGTGGCTGAGAAAGGATAATTGTCTAGTAAATATTGCTTAAATGAGTGAATGACTACAAATAGAGAACACTGAACATAATGTTAACAAGACAAGAATAGAAAAGAGCTCATTCTCAAGAAGGCAAGAGTATCTTCTTAACCAAGATGACAGATTTCAACTCCAAATTCATCTTGTCCAAATAAACAGAAAGAATCATTTCCTTCCAATCAGATCAGTTCGCTGAGTGTTTGGGATGCTGGAATATTTTTCTATGATCACTTGACTTCAGGACCATGTCTCTTATCAGTCACCGATATTTCTCTATCTATACGATAAAAGTAGAATAAAGTATATTAAATGCCACTTAAATGGGCTCCCCTGGTGGCTCAGTGGTAAAGAATCTGCCTGCCATTGCAGGAGATACGGGTTTCATCCCTGGTCCAGGAACATCCCCTGGAGGGGGAAATGGCAACCCACTCCAGTATTCTTGCCTGGAAAATTCCACGGACAGAGAAGCCTGGCAGGCTACAGTCGATGGGGTCACAAAGAACCAGACACAACTTAGTGACTAAACAACAACACCACCTTAAAAACCCATTCTCAGAGGAATTAATGCCTTCTTTTGTTAATGACAAAGGGGGAGAAATCAAGAGTTAGCTTCCTCACCACAATAATGCAGCAAAACATTTCAAGTGTTTGCATTTGGCAACCACTGTAATTGCATGGAGTTGAAAGATACAAGAATGTGAGTGACAGACAGGAAGAGAGAACAGTACATGTCTTTAAAATGCTACCATGTACGTTTTCATATTGCTGGCACCGAGTTCAAGCCCAGGTGGGTATACCTCACCCAGCCTGCCGTCATGGCCTGTGGCACAAGTCTCGCTAGTCTGCTTTTTAAGGACGAGGAAGGACACTGCTTGGTGATGTGGCCACAAGCTGTTCAGGGAAGAGACTGTGCTCAGCACATTTCAGCTCCTGAGCAAGGCTCGGCTCATTTCAGAGAGTCACATAAAATAAATAATCATGCAAAAGCAGATTCGTTCTGATAGGGCTCTGACAGCTGCTCCAAGAGGTGGGTGCTTGAGAGCCCATCTTTCAACAATGACTCATTCTCAAGAAGGCAAGAGTATTCTATAAATATTGTTTAAAATTGGGACTACAAAGAGAAGACACTGAACATAATGTTAACAAGACAAGAATAGAAAAGAGCTCATTCTCAAGAAGGCAAGAGTATCTTCTTAACCAAGATGACAGATTTCAACTCCAAATTCATCTTGTCCAAATAAACAGAAAGAATCATTTCCTTCCAATCAGATCAGTTCGCTGAGTGTTTGGGATGCTGGAATATTTTTCTATGATCACTTGACTTCAGGACCATGTCTCTTATCAGTCACCGATATTTCTCTATCTATACGATAAAAGTAGAATAAAGTATATTAAATGCCACTTAAATGGGCTCCCCTGGTGGCTCAGTGGTAAAGAATCTGCCTGCCATTGCAGGAGATACGGGTTTCATCCCTGGTCCAGGAACATCCCCTGGAGGGGGAAATGGCAACCCACTCCAGTATTCTTGCCTGGAAAATTCCACGGACAGAGAAGCCTGGCAGGCTACAGTCGATGGGGTCACAAAGAACCAGACACAACTTAGTGACTAAACAACAACACCACCTTAAAAACCCATTCTCAGAGGAATTAATGCCTTCTTTTGTTAATGACAAAGGGAGAGAAATCAAGAGTTAGCTTCCTCACCACAATAATGCAGCAAAACATTTCAAGTGTTTGCATTTGGCAACCACTGTAATTGCATGGAGTTGAAAGATACAAGAATGTGAGTGACAGACAGGAAGAGAGAACAGTACATGTCTTTAAAATGCTACCATGTACGTTTTCATATTGCTGGCACCGAGTTCAAGCCCAGGTGGGTATACCTCACCCAGCCTGCCGTCATGGCCTGTGGCACAAGTCTCGCTAGTCTGCTTTTTAAGGACGAGGAAGGACACTGCTTGGTGATGTGGCCACAAGCTGTTCAGGGAAGAGACTGTGCTCAGCACATTTCAGCTCCTGAGCAAGGCTCGGCTCATTTCAGAGAGTCACATAAAATAAATAATCATGCAAAAGCAGATTCGTTCTGATAGGGCTCTGACAGCTGCTCCAAGAGGTGGGTGCTTGAGAGCCCATCTTTCAACAATGAACTGACCCAAAGATCCAGGAAAGCTCCAGACAGGACCATATGGCCTGGAATAAAAACATATTTCAAACTCTGTTTATTATGCATATCTTTCAAAGGTTCACTACTCTGTGATGAAACATTGCACCTGCAAGGCTTTAATAAGCTTCCCAAGCAAGTACAATTAGAAAATCCAGGAACCTTAAGAATTTGTCTTCTCTTATACATAGCCATGCACTGCCCACCAACGACTGGTCTCATTCTTTTTAATTATATAGGTTTGCAGTATTTTATAAGCTGCGATCAATACTTATTCAGAAAATAAAACTTCTTATAGACCTTGGAGTGAGGGTCATGAAATACCTCTCTTCTTAAATTTGGAGCACTCCAATATTACCACCCAGAGAACCCTGTAGTTTGCGTGAAAAGAAAAGCAGTTGTTTAATCACACAACTCCTTGAAGACAGGCAAGCCTTTGATATGAATTGAGGCAGAACTTCCTTTATCAGTCAGCAATGGCCAGAGCAGAGGAGGCCTCAGTTTCCCATCACAAAATGAGCCCTGAGATTTCACATCTGATTCAAATATTTGAAAAGTCCAATTTGTTCATCATTCACTCAACAAATACCCACTGAGCAGCTCTTATGTGTCAGACTCCAGGTCAGGTACAGAGATTCAGAGATCAACAGCAGATAGTTTACGCCCTCAAGAAATGACAGGGGCTGTGCTTGTGGTCCAGTGGTTAAAAATCCACCTGCCACTTCAGGGGACATGGGTTCAAGCCCTGGTCCAGGAAGATTCTACCTGCCGCCGAGCAACTAAACCTGTGTAACACAACTACTGAGCCTGGAGCCTATAGAGCCCAAACTCTGCAACAACAGAAGTCACTGCAATGGGAAGCCCATGCACTGCAACTAAAGAGAAGCCCCTCCCTGCCACAACTGGGGAAAGCCCCACGCCTAGCAATGAAGACCCAGAACAGCCAAAAACAAATAAATTTTAAAAACATTTTCAAAGAAATGATTGACTCATTGGGAAGACAGATCCAAGAAGAACTGGTTGAGGAATATGTAGAAATATTGATGGGCCAAAGAGGAGGTGACTTAGTTCACAGTTTTCCAAAGGGACAGGTGTATAAGTCAATATCTGAAAGATAAATACTAGCTATGCAAGTAACAGAAGGTTGGAACTTTGTCCATGTATCAATTCTAATGACTTCTCTGAAGATCACAGAAATGTGATATGGTTTGAGGCTCAGAGTCCTGTTTCTATCTCTTCCTCTAATTAACCTAGGCAGGAGTAAGACCTGTTCTGAGAACTTTTTTATTTCTCTACCCCAAAATTGTACAATTGAGACATTTTAGGATTTTAGAAATGGATTTCACGTAAGATGGCTTAGCCTAATCATCACACAGAATGTTAGAATGGTTGACTATTTCTTACTAAGATCCCATCATATTCCCCTTGAACTCATGGGGAATTTTATCAATGGATCTATATCACAGAAAGATTATATCATACAAACTTCAATGTGAGGTATGTAGGACCAGTAATCAGAGATGATATAAATATTTCACTATGGGATTACATGGTAGACCTGGAGACATATGAAAAAAATAACGGTAGTTTCATATTGGTATAATGATACCATCAGAAATATGCAACATGAGCTTCTCTGACCAGGGGTTATTTCACAAGCACATTGAGGGCACAAAAGAGAGAAAGAGATGAAAGGTGGGAGAGAGGGAGGATGCAAATAAAGGATAGATAAGGCAAAGAAGAAAAGAAAAGGCATGAGGCTGGGAGGGAAAGAGCAAAGCAGGCAGGAGGGCAGGAAGAAACATTCACTTTCTACAATCAATGGTATCTCTAAACTGTTTTTATCTCCAGACTCTAACAAATATGCAGCCAGGGCATTAGGTTTCAAGCCTTTTCAGACTCAAGGACAGGAGCAGAGGATTACCAAAGATAACACCTGATACTATCCAGACGCATAGGAAAAGGAACAGCTATGATTTGTTGCCAAAAACCATGCTGTTCACAACAATTTTTAAAGACCGATGTTATTCTGTCCATTATATGAACACAGTAAATGAATTTCAAAGGAAGTAAAGATGTTCAAGGTAATCAAGGGAACAGGTAACAGAGAAAAGATTAAAACCCAGCTATCCAACACAAAAATTCATGTTCTTCCCAAGACCCTATCTTGCCTTCTTCCTGATTCATCTTCATGAACATTTACATCCCTCCTTAGGAAGTAGAAAATAGCCATTTGTTTCTCCATTTTACTCATGCTTTGAAAGACTGCTCATCAAAGCCATGTAGGTGGCCATAGCAAAGCAAAGATCCTGTTTCTATCTCTTCCTCAAAACCTAGGCAGGAGTAAGACCTGTTCTGAGAACTTTTTTATTTCTCTACCCCAAAATTGTACAATTGAGACATTTTAGGATTTTAGAAATGGATTTCACGTAAGATGGCTTAGCCTAATCATCACACAGAATGTTAGAATGGTTGACTATTTCTTACTAAGATCCCATCATATTCCCCTTGAACTCATGGGGAATTTTATCAATGGATCTATATCACAGAAAGATTATATCATACAAACTTCAATGTGAGGTATGTAGGACCAGTAATCAGAGATGATATAAATATTTCACTATGGGATTACATGGTAGACCTGGAGACATATGAAAAAAATAACGGTAGTTTCATATTGGTATAATGATACCATCAGAAATATGCAACATGAGCTTCTCTGACCAGGGGTTATTTCACAAGCACATTGAGGGCACAAAAGAGAGAAAGAGATGAAAGGTGGGAGAGAGGGAGGATGCAAATAAAGGATAGATAAGGCAAAGAAGAAAAGAAAAGGCATGAGGCTGGGAGGGAAAGAGCAAAGCAGGCAGGAGGGCAGGAAGAAACATTCACTTTCTACAATCAATGGTATCTCTAAACTGTTTTTATCTCCAGACTCTAACAAATATGCAGCCAGGGCATTAGGTTTCAAGCCTTTTCAGACTCAAGGACAGGAGCAGAGGATTACCAAAGATAACACCTGATACTATCCAGACGCATAGGAAAAGGAACAGCTATGATTTGTTGCCAAAAACCATGCTGTTCACAACAATTTTTAAAGACCGATGTTATTCTGTCCATTATATGAACACAGTAAATGAATTTCAAAGGAAGTAAAGATGTTCAAGGTAATCAAGGGAACAGGTAACAGAGAAAAGATTAAAACCCAGCTATCCAACACAAAAATTCATGTTCTTCCCAAGACCCTATCTTGCCTTCTTCCTGATTCATCTTCATGAACATTTACATCCCTCCTTAGGAAGTAGAAAATAGCCATTTGTTTCTCCATTTTACTCATGCTTTGAAAGACTGCTCATCAAAGCCATGTAGGTGGCCATAGCAGATAAAGTGTCAAAGGAATTCTGGACAGGTGCCTGACATCAAGCATGTGACTAGAAAGGACTGGTCTAACCAGTGTTTCTTCATTTGACTTTGTTGTCGCTCATGTATCAGTTAATCTTTTCTGGTATCAAGTATTTAAAACAAAACAAAATAAAAATATTCCTAAGAGGCACCAGCAGAAACAGATAGAGCAGAGCATGTGCATTGGGAATGGAAAAGCTTTTATTTTACCGTGAACTGCATGGCAAAGAAAATCACCAAACCAAAAGAGAATAGGTTTACCAGATTTAGTTTTTCTCTAGCATATGACAGAATTCTACAAGTTTTTGAACTCTGTTGTTTTTCCTGATGATGCTTTTCTAAGTCCACTCTTTTTTGAACTACTTCATTGAGGTCAAGCAAACCTATAGACCACCCTCTCACCTAAACTTTCATTGACCACCTCTAAGAGCAACTTTCCTGAATGATGGATGGAAGGCATTCAGTTACATTTGAAGCTACTAAGATGCAGAGACCTTCCGCAGAAAGGAAGGCAGCAGGATTGCCCCCGGCTGAACCGGGAGATCTCGGAGAGAGGTGAGCCTTGCTGCCAGCCCCCCAGCCCACCAGGCCAGTGCATGCTGGGGACAATCAGAGATGGCAGGGGTTCTGTCGAGGCAGTTCCGTTTTATTAATGTAGACTTACAGCTTTTATAGGCAAATGAAGGGGTTTTTGCAAGGGACTTCTATAGTTACACCAATCAAGCTAAAGGTCAAGCAATTATGTATTTACATTGCAATTGGAATTTATGGTGAGCATGCACTGTCCATGACCTCAGAAACCAGGGGGATCAATCAGAGGTTTTGACAATCGACTTTAGATTATGCCCTCGTCTTTTCCTGTAGGCATCATTTTAGCACCAAACTGCAAATATGTGCGTAAGCTTCCTTATATACATATTTAATTTATACTTTCCAACAATAATATTCTATAAGGTATATACTCATTATTTCCACTTTACGAAATAAAAAAAATGACTTAGGAATGCAGTGTCATTTGCCCAAAGTCACGTATCTGATAATACATGTCAATGATGATCTTCTTTGTAAACTCCTGGTAGACTGAAGTGGATTAACAACTTGGAGATGATTCTTAAAGGACAACTACATCATCTTATTTTCACTGGGCACAAAATTTATTCTTTCAATCAACATTTACTGTTTTTTTCCAAAGTCAATGGAAATACAGAAACGAGTGGGATGAAATACTAATTCCCAGAGGTTCCTCTTTCTTGTCAGGAAGAGAATACATAAAGGAGTAGTTGGGATATGATACAATGAGGGCAAACACTGGGCATCATGGGGACACAAAAGAGGTACTGTTAACTCAAGGCACTAGCAAAAGGGTGCCAGATAAGACTTCTCTTAAGAGTAGCTGATGCTAGAGTGAATGATTTTGAAGGGCAGATAGAAGATAATGGGGAGGAAAAGGCCAGAAAGCACAAGAAAAAGAGATGGACGCATTTTGGGGAACTATATCTAATCCGATGTGACACAAGGCTTCAATAAAGACAAAAGGGCAAGATGGATGGAAGGCATTCAGTTACATTTGAAGCTACTAAGATGCAGAGACCTTCCGCAGAAAGGAAGGCAGCAGGATTGCCCCCGGCTGAACCGGGAGATCTCGGAGAGAGGTGAGCCTTGCTGCCAGCCCCCCAGCCCACCAGGCCAGTGCATGCTGGGGACAATCAGAGATGGCAGGGGTTCTGTCGAGGCAGTTCCGTTTTATTAATGTAGACTTACAGCTTTTATAGGCAAATGAAGGGGTTTTTGCAAGGGACTTCTATAGTTACACCAATCAAGCTAAAGGTCAAGCAATTATGTATTTACATTGCAATTGGAATTTATGGTGAGCATGCACTGTCCATGACCTCAGAAACCAGGGGGATCAATCAGAGGTTTTGACAATCGACTTTAGATTATGCCCTCGTCTTTTCCTGTAGGCATCATTTTAGCACCAAACTGCAAATATGTGCGTAAGCTTCCTTATATACATATTTAATTTATACTTTCCAACAATAATATTCTATAAGGTATATACTCATTATTTCCACTTTACGAAATAAAAAAAATGACTTAGGAATGCAGTGTCATTTGCCCAAAGTCACGTATCTGATAATACATGTCAATGATGATCTTCTTTGTAAACTCCTGGTAGACTGAAGTGGATTAACAACTTGGAGATGATTCTTAAAGGACAACTACATCATCTTATTTTCACTGGGCACAAAATTTATTCTTTCAATCAACATTTACTGTTTTTTTCCAAAGTCAATGGAAATACAGAAACGAGTGGGATGAAATACTAATTCCCAGAGGTTCCTCTTTCTTGTCAGGAAGAGAATACATAAAGGAGTAGTTGGGATATGATACAATGAGGGCAAACACTGGGCATCATGGGGACACAAAAGAGGTACTGTTAACTCAAGGCACTAGCAAAAGGGTGCCAGATAAGACTTCTCTTAAGAGTAGCTGATGCTAGAGTGAATGATTTTGAAGGGCAGATAGAAGATAATGGGGAGGAAAAGGCCAGAAAGCACAAGAAAAAGAGATGGACGCATTTTGGGGAACTATATCTAATCCGATGTGACACAAGGCTTCAATAAAGACAAAAGGGCAAGATGGACCCTGGGGGAATATGTAAAATGTATGTAAAAAGCCATGTCATGAGAGACCTTGCTCACCATACTAATAAATTGGAATTTTATGCTGAAGGCAATGAGAAACCACTAGGGATTTTTAAGTAGGGGAATGGGAAGAATGAATTTGCACTTTAGGACAATCATTCTGGTAGCAGACCAAAGGCTGGAGTCCGGGAGGCCAGTGAGGAGGCTGCTAAAGCCTTCTATCTGAGGAAACTGAAGTGGCTCAGAGGGAGGGTCTTCATACTAGAGATATTAAGAGAAGAATCAAATCTTACAGTCAACTCATTGAGACAAAGGCTTTAATATGACTCCCAGTTCTAAAGCTGTGTCAATTGGATTTAAAAGCAAAGAGAATTTGGGACTTCCTGGTGGCCCAGCAGTTAAGATTTTGTGGTCTCAATGCAGGGGGCATGGATTCAATTCCTGGTCAGGGAACTAAGACCCCACACACACTGAACTGTGCAAGTCAAGCAAGCGAACTGTATGGTATATTATAATTCAACTTTAAAAAAATAAAGAATTCAAGAGAAAAGTCAGGTTTGGAGAAGTAAACATTATAATGCACATGAGGTTTTACCGTATATAATGAAATTGACAGATAGTATTTTATCATTTCTTTAAACAACCCCAGGAGGTTGGTATTATCCATCCTCATTTCAGATGAGAACCCTGAATAGAGAGATCAAGTAACTTGCTCCAGCTCCACAAATAGCAAAAAAAAGGAAAAAATCCATATGTTTCATCAACAAATTTATTTTTTGTTTTTTCCAAAGTCAATGGAAATACAGAAACGAGTGGGATGAAATACTAATTCCCAGAGGTTCCTCTTTCTTGTCAGGAAGAGAATACATAAAGGAGTAGTTGGGATATGATACAATGAGGGCAAACACTGGGCATCATGGGGACACAAAAGAGGTACTGTTAACTCAAGGCACTAGCAAAAGGGTGCCAGATAAGACTTCTCTTAAGAGTAGCTGATGCTAGAGTGAATGATTTTGAAGGGCAGATAGAAGATAATGGGGAGGAAAAGGCCAGAAAGCACAAGAAAAAGAGATGGACGCATTTTGGGGAACTATATCTAATCCGATGTGACACAAGGCTTCAATAAAGACAAAAGGGCAAGATGGACCCTGGGGGAATATGTAAAATGTATGTAAAAAGCCATGTCATGAGAGACCTTGCTCACCATACTAATAAATTGGAATTTTATGCTGAAGGCAATGAGAAACCACTAGGGATTTTTAAGTAGGGGAATGGGAAGAATGAATTTGCACTTTAGGACAATCATTCTGGTAGCAGACCAAAGGCTGGAGTCCGGGAGGCCAGTGAGGAGGCTGCTAAAGCCTTCTATCTGAGGAAACTGAAGTGGCTCAGAGGGAGGGTCTTCATACTAGAGATATTAAGAGAAGAATCAAATCTTACAGTCAACTCATTGAGACAAAGGCTTTAATATGACTCCCAGTTCTAAAGCTGTGTCAATTGGATTTAAAAGCAAAGAGAATTTGGGACTTCCCTGGTGGCCCAGCAGTTAAGATTTTGTGGTCTCAATGCAGGGGGCATGGATTCAATTCCTGGTCAGGGAACTAAGACCCCACACACACTGAACTGTGCAAGTCAAGCAAGCGAACTGTATGGTATATTATAATTCAACTTTAAAAAAATAAAGAATTCAAGAGAAAAGTCAGGTTTGGAGAAGTAAACATTATAATGCACATGAGGTTTTACCGTATATAATGAAATTGACAGATAGTATTTTATCATTTCTTTAAACAACCCCAGGAGGTTGGTATTATCCATCCTCATTTCAGATGAGAACCCTGAATAGAGAGATCAAGTAACTTGCTCCAGCTCCCACAAATAGCAGAGGAAAGAAATAGAAGTTGAATCCTTTCTAAATCTCATTTTCTTTCCATTACAAAGCTTGATCCATAATAGTAGTAGTTATCCAATAACAGTATTATCCAATAATAGTAGCAAAATAATAATGATGATAGGAATGTATGTAGAATGGCCAGGCCCTCTTCTGAGAACTTCATATTTATCCATTTGTTTAATTCCTATGATAATTCCATCCAGTAGGTTTTATTGTTAGCTCCATTTTATTTTTTTTTTTCAATTTTTATTTTGTATTGGGTATATCCAGTTAACAATCCTGTGATAGCTTCAGGTGAACAGTAGCTACTCAGTTATACCTATGCATTCTCCCTAAACGCCCCTCCCATCTATGCTGGCACATGACATTGAGCAGAGTTCCACGTGTTGGCTCCATTTTATACCTGAAGCAAATGAGGCATGAAGAAGTGCCAACAATAAGTGGTATCAATTGGGACAAAAACCTTCCTGTTGTCCTCTCACCTGTGGGAGGGTCTTGTGCTACAGTAGGCAGAACAACACAACAATAAGTCAGGGACCATCTCTGTGTTCCTCAACAGAAGCCATGGGTTTTTCAAAGCCAGTGAACTAGGGTAAAAATCCAGACACAGATCCTCATTGTTTCAATAATTCATATATGAAAGCTTAGAGCTATCTGCCCACACACTCGGCCACCCATTTCTTCAGTTTATCAGCATGAATATCCAGGCCTTCCTTTCCAGGCTTCTAGTGTTGCTTCTGAAAGGCAGAGCCAGGCTCTGTTGATCCAGTTTGCATCTTCAATAGGGAACAATTTTCCAGCAGCTTTAGGGCACTGGGCCATGCTGTCCTGAGGTGGGATTAACAACTACAGGCCTGACTTCCCCATGTGTCAGGCTGTGGAAATGGCCCTCTGGAGGACCCTGCTCACCAAAAGCCCATTAGCCAATTACTCAGAGCCAGTTTAGTAAATGAGCTTTCTGTGGACTAACTGGAGCGCCGTGAGAGCAAACCTGCAATGAGAAACTAGTTCTCTGTGGCCAGATCCCTCTCTCAGTGCACCCTGGAATCAGGGGCCCTAGAAAGCAGATAGTACAGTACCACAGTCATGAGCTCCCACCCTGAGCTGTGCTGAGGCTGTGTGTAGAGTTGCTTCATGTCCAACTCTTTGTGACCCTGAAGACTAGAATTGTAGCCTACCAGGCTCCTCAGTCCATGAGATTCTCCAGGCAAGAATACTGGAGTAGGTCACCACCCCTCTTTGGTGACCCTGAAGCACTTTAGGAATGTATGTAGAATGGCCAGGCCCTCTTCTGAGAACTTCATATTTATCCATTTGTTTAATTCCTATGATAATTCCATCCAGTAGGTTTTATTGTTAGCTCCATTTTATTTTTTTTTTTCAATTTTTATTTTGTATTGGGTATATCCAGTTAACAATCCTGTGATAGCTTCAGGTGAACAGTAGCTACTCAGTTATACCTATGCATTCTCCCTAAACGCCCCTCCCATCTATGCTGGCACATGACATTGAGCAGAGTTCCACGTGTTGGCTCCATTTTATACCTGAAGCAAATGAGGCATGAAGAAGTGCCAACAATAAGTGGTATCAATTGGGACAAAAACCTTCCTGTTGTCCTCTCACCTGTGGGAGGGTCTTGTGCTACAGTAGGCAGAACAACACAACAATAAGTCAGGGACCATCTCTGTGTTCCTCAACAGAAGCCATGGGTTTTTCAAAGCCAGTGAACTAGGGTAAAAATCCAGACACAGATCCTCATTGTTTCAATAATTCATATATGAAAGCTTAGAGCTATCTGCCCACACACTCGGCCACCCATTTCTTCAGTTTATCAGCATGAATATCCAGGCCTTCCTTTCCAGGCTTCTAGTGTTGCTTCTGAAAGGCAGAGCCAGGCTCTGTTGATCCAGTTTGCATCTTCAATAGGGAACAATTTTCCAGCAGCTTTAGGGCACTGGGCCATGCTGTCCTGAGGTGGGATTAACAACTACAGGCCTGACTTCCCCATGTGTCAGGCTGTGGAAATGGCCCTCTGGAGGACCCTGCTCACCAAAAGCCCATTAGCCAATTACTCAGAGCCAGTTTAGTAAATGAGCTTTCTGTGGACTAACTGGAGCGCCGTGAGAGCAAACCTGCAATGAGAAACTAGTTCTCTGTGGCCAGATCCCTCTCTCAGTGCACCCTGGAATCAGGGGCCCTAGAAAGCAGATAGTACAGTACCACAGTCATGAGCTCCCACCCTGAGCTGTGCTGAGGCTGTGTGTAGTAAGTTGCTTCATGTCCAACTCTTTGTGACCCTGAAGACTAGAATTGTAGCCTACCAGGCTCCTCAGTCCATGAGATTCTCCAGGCAAGAATACTGGAGTAGGTCACCATGCCCTCCTCCAGGGGTGTCTTCCTAACTCAGGGATCGAACCGTAATCTCTTGTATAGCCTGCACTGCAGGCAGGTTCTTTTCCACTGAACCATCAGGGAAGCAGCTCAGCCTGGGATGCTCAGATTCAAATTCCAGCTCTGGCCAAACTGTGCCTGACAGTAGGTATTCTGGTCTCAGTTTTCCCATCTGTAAGGCCATATGACATAAATCAAAGCAAGATCTATGACCCACTTCCTAGAGTAATGGAAATAAAAATGAAAATAAACAAGTGGGACCTAATTAAACTTAAAAGCTTTTCCACAGCAAAGGAAACTATAAACAAGGTGAAAAGACAACCCTCAGAATGAGAGAAAATAATAGCAAATGAAACAACAGACAAAAGATTAATTTTCAAAATATACAAGTTGCTCATACAACTCAATACCAATTTGAGTCAGTTCTAGTGAGGTGGATGAACCTAGAGGCCATTATACAGAGTGAAGTTAAGTCAGGAAGAGAAAGATAAATATTGTATACTAACACATACATATGGAATCTAGAAAGATGGTACTGATAAATGTATACACAGAGAAGCAATGGAGAAGCAGACATAGACAACAGACTTACGGACATTGGAGGGAGGGAGGAGTGGGTGAGATGTATAGTAAGAGTAACATGGAAACTTACACTAACATATGTGAAATAGATAACCTATGGGAATTTGCTGTAAGACTAAGGAAACTCAAACAGGGGCTCTGTAACATCCTAGAGGGGTGGGATGGGGAGGGAGATGGGAGGGAAGTTCAAGAGGGAGGGGATATATGTATACCTATGGCTGATTCATGTTGATGTTGGGCAGTAAACAACAAAACTCAGTAAAGCTATTATCCTTCAAATAAAAAATTAAGAAAGAGGAATGGACATTTCAGTGGACCTCAGGGGCCCTAGAAAGAAAGATGAGAAACTAGTTCTCTGTGGCCAGATCCTCTCTCAGTGCACCCTGGAATCAGGGGCCCTAAAGCAGATAGTACAGTACCACAGTCATGAGCTCCCACCCTGAGCTGTGCTGAGGCTGTGTGTAGTAAGTTGCTTCATGTCCAACTCTTTGTGACCCTGAAGACTAGAATTGTAGCCTACCAGGCTCCTCAGTCCATGAGATTCTCCAGGCAAGAATACTGGAGTAGGTCACCATGCCCTCCTCCAGGGGTGTCTTCCTAACTCAGGGATCGAACCGTAATCTCTTGTATAGCCTGCACTGCAGGCAGGTTCTTTTCCACTGAACCATCAGGGAAGCAGCTCAGCCTGGGATGCTCAGATTCAAATTCCAGCTCTGGCCAAACTGTGCCTGACAGTAGGTATTCTGGTCTCAGTTTTCCCATCTGTAAGGCCATATGACATAAATCAAAGCAAGATCTATGACCCACTTCCTAGAGTAATGGAAATAAAAATGAAAATAAACAAGTGGGACCTAATTAAACTTAAAAGCTTTTCCACAGCAAAGGAAACTATAAACAAGGTGAAAAGACAACCCTCAGAATGAGAGAAAATAATAGCAAATGAAACAACAGACAAAAGATTAATTTTCAAAATATACAAGTTGCTCATACAACTCAATACCAATTTGAGTCAGTTCTAGTGAGGTGGATGAACCTAGAGGCCATTATACAGAGTGAAGTTAAGTCAGGAAGAGAAAGATAAATATTGTATACTAACACATACATATGGAATCTAGAAAGATGGTACTGATAAATGTATACACAGAGAAGCAATGGAGAAGCAGACATAGACAACAGACTTACGGACATTGGAGGGAGGGAGGAGTGGGTGAGATGTATAGTAAGAGTAACATGGAAACTTACACTAACATATGTGAAATAGATAACCTATGGGAATTTGCTGTAAGACTAAGGAAACTCAAACAGGGGCTCTGTAACATCCTAGAGGGGTGGGATGGGGAGGGAGATGGGAGGGAAGTTCAAGAGGGAGGGGATATATGTATACCTATGGCTGATTCATGGTGATGTTGGGCAGTAAACAACAAAACTCTGTAAAGCTATTATCCTTCAATTAAAAAAAAAAATTAAGAAAGAGGATCATTGGACCCATTTCAGTGGATTTGGAGCTCTCAAAGGCAATGATGCATTTGTGATCAACATATAAGAATCATTTACCAGTGTTAGCTGGTATTATTTACTGCGCTTGTTTATTTGTGTGGGAAAAAAAACCCACCTGTTGAAAAGGATGCAATATTAAAAAGTGATAGGAGAGAGGATAAATTTACTTCAGTTGGATTACTCAGGTTGGGGTAAGTAAAATTACCAAGAGCAAATGTGGTGTCTCATTTGGCAGTAAGATATACTTGACTATTAGCTTGTATCACTGAGGTGCTAAGTGACTTTTCTTATACCTAAGTATTAATTATCTCATCCATTTGATTGTATGCTCCTTAAAGGCAGGTTCCATATACCTTTATATCTGCCAGTACAATTCAAATATTCAGTAGATATTTGATTGCTGAGTTATGTTCTTGAGTAAATTTGTGTCATTCCTTATAAAAATCAGCTAGAGTGAATATTGGAGCATTTGCTTTATGAACATGAATATTTAATTCTTTAAGACTGAAAGATTCCAATCAATTTAACCCCTATTCATTTTTTGTCAAATTAGACATAATCAGACCCATAGAATAAAATAGAAATAAAATAAGTCAGGGTAAGAATTTATATTTCTGAGTCACACAGAGTTTATTTTATGAAGACCTCATCCAAAGCTCAAATCAATGAATGGAAAAGCCCTCATGATCTTAATGCCATTGGATTTGGGTTAGGTGATAAATGTATACACAGAGAAGCAATGGAGAAGCAGACATAGACAACAGACTTACGGACATTGGAGGGAGGAGGTGGGTGAGATGTATAGTAAGAGTAACATGGAAACTTACACTAACATATGTGAAATAGATAACCTATGGGAATTTGCTGTAAGACTAAGGAAACTCAAACAGGGGCTCTGTAACATCCTAGAGGGGTGGGATGGGGAGGGAGATGGGAGGGAAGTTCAAGAGGGAGGGGATATATGTATACCTATGGCTGATTCATGGTGATGTTGGGCAGTAAACAACAAAACTCTGTAAAGCTATTATCCTTCAATTAAAAAAAAAAAATTAAGAAAGAGGATCATTGGACCCATTTCAGTGGATTTGGAGCTCTCAAAGGCAATGATGCATTTGTGATCAACATATAAGAATCATTTACCAGTGTTAGCTGGTATTATTTACTGCGCTTGTTTATTTGTGTGGGAAAAAAAACCCACCTGTTGAAAAGGATGCAATATTAAAAAGTGATAGGAGAGAGGATAAATTTACTTCAGTTGGATTACTCAGGTTGGGGTAAGTAAAATTACCAAGAGCAAATGTGGTGTCTCATTTGGCAGTAAGATATACTTGACTATTAGCTTGTATCACTGAGGTGCTAAGTGACTTTTCTTATACCTAAGTATTAATTATCTCATCCATTTGATTGTATGCTCCTTAAAGGCAGGTTCCATATACCTTTATATCTGCCAGTACAATTCAAATATTCAGTAGATATTTGATTGCTGAGTTATGTTCTTGAGTAAATTTGTGTCATTCCTTATAAAAATCAGCTAGAGTGAATATTGGAGCATTTGCTTTATGAACATGAATATTTAATTCTTTAAGACTGAAAGATTCCAATCAATTTAACCCCTATTCATTTTTTGTCAAATTAGACATAATCAGACCCATAGAATAAAATAGAAATAAAATAAGTCAGGGTAAGAATTTATATTTCTGAGTCACACAGAGTTTATTTTATGAAGACCTCATCCGAAAGCTCAAATCAATGAATGGAAAAGCCCTCATGATCTTAATGCCATTGGATTTGGACAACAGTGAGCCTAAGAAGTAGAAAAGACTTTAAAAAGGAAATTGAAGTTCTGCACGAATTAACTGTAATTGTCATTTAAGCTGTCCAAACCTGATCAAATAATTTCATTGTCTGCAAAATCTCATATCCATTTTAGTATACATGAAAACAATACGTTTGGTACTATTGAAACAATATTAACCCAGTAACCATTTTATGGCCTGAGTACTTGATAATTACTATTGAAAATTATAGTTGCCAAGGTAAGCACTGAAAATAATAACTTCATAATGTTGTAAAGGCCAATCATTGGTATTCAATCTCTTTTATGTTTTTAAATTAATCTTTTTTTAAAAACATAAAATACCATACTGACTTGTTTAAAGGAAATAAATAAGAAAAAATATGTCACATCTTTTGATAAACATAAGCAGCTGCTGAGTGGAAGAACTGTTTACCTGCCAATTTGTCATTCAGACTTAGGTAAAGAGTTGAATTACTCTTAGTTGTAAAGTTTCTATGGAAATAACTTTGTACTCTAAAGAAAGAGAAAAAAAAAAAAAAAAAAAACCTGAAATCGCTTCCTTTATTTAGTGTAGTCATTTTCCTGATCCCACAAGCAGAAGCAAATACAATGCGACCAGCTAATTCCCAGCTGTGTAAAGATTTAAATCCATGTCCGAACATTGGACAATCAAATTATGTAGTAGCACAGTAGCCAGAAATAAACCCAACACATAAATGTAGCTTATTCAACATTATTAACACAAATAAAATTTACGCCTACAGTCCTGTGCATTAAAAATAACTTCTCTTGTGTCAAATAGCAATATTTTGCTATGCCAATCAAATTAAACCACCAAAAACATATAGAAAGAAATCAATTCTATAACAAACCTTTGTAAAGTATGGCATTCATCATGTTCAAGACAGGTTAATTCCAGTTCTAAACAAACTTTCTCCTTCCAAGTTGGGCTTTTGTTTTATGTTCTTTTCTTTGCTGGGAATGTACACAATACAAACATTCTGTCAATCTCACCACAAAATCCTTTTTTCTCCCACCTGCATGAATTAAAAGGAGAAAAAACAAAAACAACACACAGACACAGCCATATAATCCTACTAGACCCAGAAAAAATTAACTGTATTGATTTCAGGCAAAAGCAGGACTCAAATCCTATGCCAAGAATGAGTCTGAAAATTCTGGTGAGAAATATTCATAGAAAAAGAAATGCTTCTTGTTGACAGCTTCAGAAATGTACTATAAAATCATACCCACAAACCTGCTTAACTAAAGGGAGAGAAGCCATTTTTAATGGCCTTCAAAATGGTACACCTCACACAACTCTACAGATGAAAACTGATAGCCCCGAGCAGAACCTTACTCTGAACAGTAACTGCATATCCACACTACCTGAACAATATTCCTAAATGAGCATCCTCTGCAGCCACCAATTAGCTCACATTTGAAAGATAGAGTCAGCACCCGTCTTCCAAATCATGGACAACAGCAGCCTCACTGAGTGAAGCCATGAGTGAAGGAACAATGGCTGCTCCAAAGTGCATGCAGAATGGAAGAGAAGAGAAAGAAGGGCATGAGGTATATATTTAACAGCAGGAAGAGACCTTACCAATTACCTAGTTTGGTCTTATGACTTCTATCGCATGAGAGTGTGGGAGGCAAAACTTTCCCCATTGGCAACGAAGCAAATACAATGCGACCAGCTAATTCCCAGCTGTGTAAAGATTTAAATCCATGTCCGAACATTGGACAATCAAATTATGTAGTAGCACAGTAGCCAGAAATAAACCCAACACATAAATGTAGCTTATTCAACATTATTAACACAAATAAAATTTACGCCTACAGTCCTGTGCATTAAAAATAACTTCTCTTGTGTCAAATAGCAATATTTTGCTATGCCAATCAAATTAAACCACCAGAAACATATGGAAAGAAATCAATTCTATAACAAACCTTTGTAAAGTATGGCATTCATCATGTTCAAGACAGGTTAATTCCAGTTCTAAACAAACTTTCTCCTTCCAAGTTGGGCTTTTGTTTTATGTTCTTTTCTTTGCTGGGAATGTACACAATACAAACATTCTGTCAATCTCACCACAAAATCCTTTTTTCTCCCACCTGCATGAATTAAAAGGAGAAAAAACAAAAACAACACACAGACACAGCCATATAATCCTACTAGACCCAGAAAAAATTAACTGTATTGATTTCAGGCAAAAGCAGGACTCAAATCCTATGCCAAGAATGAGTCTGAAAATTCTGGTGAGAAATATTCATAGAAAAAGAAATGCTTCTTGTTGACAGCTTCAGAAATGTACTATAAAATCATACCCACAAACCTGCTTAACTAAAGGGAGAGAAGCCATTTTTAATGGCCTTCAAAATGGTACACCTCACACAACTCTACAGATGAAAACTGATAGCCCCGAGCAGAACCTTACTCTGAACAGTAACTGCATATCCACACTACCTGAACAATATTCCTAAATGAGCATCCTCTGCAGCCACCAATTAGCTCACATTTGAAAGATAGAGTCAGCACCCGTCTTCCAAATCATGGACAACAGCAGCCTCACTGAGTGAAGCCATGAGTGAAGGAACAATGGCTGCTCCAAAGTGCATGCAGAATGGAAGAGAAGAGAAAGAAGGGCATGAGGTATATATTTAACAGCAGGAAGAGACCTTACCAATTACCTAGTTTGGTCTTATGACTTCTATCGCATGAGAGTGTGGGAGGCAAAAACTTTCCCCATTGGCAACGAAGAAATGAACGTACAGTGCCAAATGCCCATGGGGCTTCTCCACATTTGTACAGGTACCTAGTTATTCTTGACGAAAATGGAAACAGTCAAAACTATTGTGTCAAAATTAAGAGAGGAGTTGGCTTTTCAGCTAGGGATTTGAAAATTACATTTAGTTAAAACCAGTCCACTGAAACATCAAAGTATATTTCTCTATTTTGTCTCAATTTTATTTTATGCATCCTAATTAATTCATCAGGCATTCACTTATTAAGTCAACAAATATTTACTGAGAGCTCCCAAGTATCGCTGCTCTGGCTGCAGGGGTGGAACAATGAACCAAGTGGAGAAAGACCATGGGCAAGGGCTGCCAATAAATAAGTACAGGCATGTATGTGTCAGTGGGTGATAGGTGATATAGGGAAAATGAGATCAGAGTAAGGTCTGAGACAGACAGAAGATGCTATTTTATACAGAATAGTCTAAGAAAACCTCACTGATAAAGGGACAGTTGAGACAAGATTTACAAAAGTAAGGGAGCAAACCTGAGAGTATGTAATAAGAGCATACCAGGCTCAGGAAACAGCAAGTACAAGGTCCTCAGGTGAAAGCAGTTTTGACATGTACAAGGAACAAGAAGACCAGGTTAGACCTGAATGAGCCTAGGAGGAGTGGCGTAGGAAGGAGAGAAGTGAAGACCATCAGGTAGGGTCTTATAGGCCACAGCAAGGACGTCGGAGCTCGTTCTAAAGGAGACAGAAATTCATCAGTTTTCATTTTTAATCATCAAGTCCTATCATTTATTTCTTTACGGATTAAATAAGAACAGAGACCCTGAAATACTAATAAAAAGCATCCTCTGCAGCCACCAATTAGCTCACATTTGAAAGATAGAGTCAGCACCCGTCTTCCAAATCATGGACAACAGCAGCCTCACTGAGTGAAGCCATGAGTGAAGGAACAATGGCTGCTCCAAAGTGCATGCAGAATGGAAGAGAAGAGAAAGAAGGGCATGAGGTATATATTTAACAGCAGGAAGAGACCTTACCAATTACCTAGTTTGGTCTTATGACTTCTATCGCATGAGAGTGTGGGAGGCAAAAACTTTCCCCATTGGCAACGAAGAAATGAACGTACAGTGCCAAATGCCCATGGGGCTTCTCCACATTTGTACAGGTACCTAGTTATTCTTGACGAAAATGGAAACAGTCAAAACTATTGTGTCAAAATTAAGAGAGGAGTTGGCTTTTCAGCTAGGGATTTGAAAATTACATTTAGTTAAAACCAGTCCACTGAAACATCAAAGTATATTTCTCTATTTTGTCTCAATTTTATTTTATGCATCCTAATTAATTCATCAGGCATTCACTTATTAAGTCAACAAATATTTACTGAGAGCTCCCAAGTATCGCTGCTCTGGCTGCAGGGGTGGAACAATGAACCAAGTGGAGAAAGACCATGGGCAAGGGCTGCCAATAAATAAGTACAGGCATGTATGTGTCAGTGGGTGATAGGTGATATAGGGAAAATGAGATCAGAGTAAGGTCTGAGACAGACAGAAGATGCTATTTTATACAGAATAGTCTAAGAAAACCTCACTGATAAAGGGACAGTTGAGACAAGATTTACAAAAGTAAGGGAGCAAACCTGAGAGTATGTAATAAGAGCATACCAGGCTCAGGAAACAGCAAGTACAAGGTCCTCAGGTGAAAGCAGTTTTGACATGTACAAGGAACAAGAAGACCAGGTTAGACCTGAATGAGCCTAGGAGGAGTGGCGTAGGAAGGAGAGAAGTGAAGACCATCAGGTAGGGTCTTATAGGCCACAGCAAGGACGTCGGAGCTCGTTCTAAAGGAGACAGAAATTCATCAGTTTTCATTTTTAATCATCAAGTCCTATCATTTATTTCTTTACGGGATTAAATAAGAACAGAGAGACCTCTGCCCCACAATGCAACAAAACAGAAAGCAATACACACACACAGACTCTCACCAAAACCCAGAGGCGGGAAAGGGCAGTGACTGAACCATAGCCAGATGAGAGAGGAAGGGACGGGGACTATAGGAATCCAGCTTGGAGACTCCATCTTAGGATCTGATGCAAGAAAGTCCTACACATAAAACACAAGAGTAGAAACATGGCATAAGAAAGCTGTCCAGCTCTGCTGCCTCTGATGAAGGGCAGCGGAAGCTGGAGGGGTGGAGGAAGATCTGGGCAGTGGGGAGGATGGGGACAGCCAAATGACTTCGAAGTGGAGTGAGGTGCCCCTTTCCCCTGCCACTGGGCTAGGCCCTGGGTTGGTCCGTCAGAGTGTTTTGAGCAAAGAAGTGACATTATATGACTTGATCTGTTGTGTGAAGCATGGACCACTAAAAAATAAGGACAGAGCAGTTTAGAGAATGTCTGTAAGCATTATCAGTCCCTTTCCCACAGAACTGGCTTCATTCAAGGCCTCAGCTCATTGCCCACTACCACAATCACTACCATCACTCCACTCAACCCAGTATATAGCGGTAGAACATGGAAGGGAAAGAGGTCATCTTATACAGCTTGTATAGCAGCAAGGATCCTTTCTTTTTAGGCTTCTCTATCATCCCCTCTGTAATACGAATGAGATCCAAATGTCCTCCCTCACTCCTGCTAAGCCAGGAACTGGCAATCATTTCTTCGCTCAGGACTAAAGGCAAAGGCATGAGCAAGGTGGCAGAGTCAAGACAGCCAATGGTTGGGGAGCAGCCTGCACCCCATGGCTAGTTTTAGGTCAACCAGTTACCACCGGCTCAGGAACAGCAAGTACAAGGTCCTCAGGTGAAAGCAGTTTTGACATGTACAAGGAACAAGAAGACCAGGTTAGACCTGAATGAGCCTAGGAGGAGTGGCGTAGGAAGGAGAGAAGTGAAGACCATCAGGTAGGGTCTTATAGGCCACAGCAAGGACGTCGGAGCTCGTTCTAAAGGAGACAGAAATTCATCAGTTTTCATTTTTAATCATCAAGTCCTATCATTTATTTCTTTACGGGATTAAATAAGAACAGAGAGACCTCTGCCCCACAATGCAACAAAACAGAAAGCAATACACACACACAGACTCTCACCAAAACCCAGAGGCGGGAAAGGGCAGTGACTGAACCATAGCCAGATGAGAGAGGAAGGGACGGGGACTATAGGAATCCAGCTTGGAGACTCCATCTTAGGATCTGATGCAAGAAAGTCCTACACATAAAACACAAGAGTAGAAACATGGCATAAGAAAGCTGTCCAGCTCTGCTGCCTCTGATGAAGGGCAGCGGAAGCTGGAGGGGTGGAGGAAGATCTGGGCAGTGGGGAGGATGGGGACAGCCAAATGACTTCGAAGTGGAGTGAGGTGCCCCTTTCCCCTGCCACTGGGCTAGGCCCTGGGTTGGTCCGTCAGAGTGTTTTGAGCAAAGAAGTGACATTATATGACTTGATCTGTTGTGTGAAGCATGGACCACTAAAAAATAAGGACAGAGCAGTTTAGAGAATGTCTGTAAGCATTATCAGTCCCTTTCCCACAGAACTGGCTTCATTCAAGGCCTCAGCTCATTGCCCACTACCACAATCACTACCATCACTCCACTCAACCCAGTATATAGCGGTAGAACATGGAAGGGAAAGAGGTCATCTTATACAGCTTGTATAGCAGCAAGGATCCTTTCTTTTTAGGCTTCTCTATCATCCCCTCTGTAATACGAATGAGATCCAAATGTCCTCCCTCACTCCTGCTAAGCCAGGAACTGGCAATCATTTCTTCGCTCAGGACTAAAGGCAAAGGCATGAGCAAGGTGGCAGAGTCAAGACAGCCAATGGTTGGGGAGCAGCCTGCACCCCCCCACAGCTTACCATGGCAAAGATATAGAAAATTCCTATAGGTCAACCAGTTACCACCAGATAGAGGAATTTAAGCCCTTCCCAAAGGGCCACTCATTAAATAAGGGATTCCTGCAGCAAGAGTTCATGGGGTAAGTGGCCTGCCCATAGTCTAGACAGAAGCTGGCAGGAAGGCCTCAAGACTGAATCGGGTCTCCTGGGCCAGGTGACTGCGTAGGGCTCTCCCATGAGCACCCATGAGAGGTAACTCTTGGGGAAACTGCCACACAGAAAAGTGAAAGCCAGTTGATAAAAACGAGCCAAATGAAGGGCTCAAAGAAAGGTTGTAAAGCCCCTTGCCCTAAAACTGTTGCCTTCTGTGTGATATTATTATAATTCTGGTGATAACTCATTGAGGAATTTGTAAATGCAAACAGCTTAAATTGTGAAAACACCCCAGTGAAAATTTTCCATATTAAAAAACTCCATCACAAGAGACTGATTAAATAGAGCTTATGCATACATTCTCTTTTTACAGAATTAAATTCAAAACAATTCAGTACAGAAAAGTGTAATAGTTTTCTCCTAAAGTGATGTTCCCTTGCTCTTGGGTTTTTCCAAATTTTTGAAATTAAGTAAAAATATCATTTTCAAAAATGGATTTTTTTTTTAAATCATGTGCATGATTAAGACATAGTCTGGTCTGTAAGTAAAGCATTAGAATAATGTCTGTCTGCCTCAGCTTTTTAAATGGGAATTGTATAGACAAGTCACTTTCTTTTGCAGAAAGGATATCCTCTTTAAAGAGTTGATACATAGAAAGTATTCCTAATGTGTGCATTGTCAGCCCTTTGGGGAGGGTTCCTAATGAGATCTCATACCTCCCATCCTGTTCTTACTACAAGATAGCCAAGAATCCACCATGAACTTCTCACAGTCTCTGTCAGTTTTGCCTAGTCTACCTTTCGTCTACCACCCACCAGCCACTGGTAAGAAAACCTCACTTTTTCTGGAGAAATCATATCATCTATACTCATTACACATGCTTCAGATGGGATTGGCCCCATCCCCTAGATCCAGGTCAGAACACAAGATCTATTTCTGGCCAATCAACCTTTTCCCAAGCTGAAGTCATAGTGATTTTGACCCAAGGATGAATTCCTGATTCAAGCTGTGTAATCAGAGTCAAGCCAGGCAAGGGCTAGAAAAATGGGAGGATGTCATTCTCTTCCCTTTGATCTTGAACCTACAGGATGTAAGTCTGAGTCTGCTAGCGACCACCACATGGAGGAAGACCCGGGGTGCAACAAAATCCACAAAAACTCAGAGCCAAGGTGGAGAAGAAACAAATCTCTTTAAGCCTCCAAGTCTAATTAATTTGAAAAACTACCCTTGAACTTGTCAGTCACTGGAGCAAATAAATCCCCTTTTTTCTATTAATTTTTTTTTGTAATTGAAAATAATACGTAGTTTTTCTATAACTGAAAGAGACATATCTGGTGTACATAGCCTGTAAGTTTATTTATCCATTCTAATTTAGAGATATACACATTTTATAATATATATTAGATTATAGTCAAATAAAATATAAATCAGCATAAGAATAATTTTTTACATGTTTTTATTACCATTTTCTCAATTAATAGTAGTAAAGCTACCATTAGAAAATTTCAACAGCCCTTTTGGGTTCTAAAACCCTATAATATTTAAAAGTCTTTGCATTACATAAATCAAAGTATATACCCGTTCATAAAATGATACAGGGAAATTAGTCCTCAGAGATTAATCAATAAGCAGCTGTGTACCTTTGCCTGGTAATGTGACACATGAAAACTTGGGAATTGTATAGACAAGTCACTTTCTTTTGCAGAAAGGATATCCTCTTTAAAGAGTTGATACATAGAAAGTATTCCTAATGTGTGCATTGTCAGCCCTTTGGGGAGGGTTCCTAATGAGATCTCATACCTCCCATCCTGTTCTTACTACAAGATAGCCAAGAATCCACCATGAACTTCTCACAGTCTCTGTCAGTTTTGCCTAGTCTACCTTTCGTCTACCACCCACCAGCCACTGGTAAGAAAACCTCACTTTTTCTGGAGAAATCATATCATCTATACTCATTACACATGCTTCAGATGGGATTGGCCCCATCCCCTAGATCCAGGTCAGAACACAAGATCTATTTCTGGCCAATCAACCTTTTCCCAAGCTGAAGTCATAGTGATTTTGACCCAAGGATGAATTCCTGATTCAAGCTGTGTAATCAGAGCCAAGCCAGGCAAGGGCTAGAAAAATGGGAGGATGTCATTCTCTTCCCTTTGATCTTGAACCTACAGGATGTAAGTCTGAGTCTGCTAGCGACCACCACATGGAGGAAGACCCGGGTGCAACAAAATCCACAAAAACTCAGAGCCAAGGTGGAGAAGAAACAAATCTCTTTAAGCCTCCAAGTCTAATTAATTTGAAAAACTACCCTTGAACTTGTCAGTCACTGGAGCAAATAAATCCCCTTTTTTCTATTAATTTTTTTTTGTAATTGAAAATAATACGTAGTTTTTCTATAACTGAAAGAGACATATCTGGTGTACATAGCCTGTAAGTTTATTTATCCATTCTAATTTAGAGATATACACATTTTATAATATATATTAGATTATAGTCAAATAAAATATAAATCAGCATAAGAATAATTTTTTACATGTTTTTATTACCATTTTCTCAATTAATAGTAGTAAAGCTACCATTAGAAAATTTCAACAGCCCTTTTGGGTTCTAAAACCCTATAATATTTAAAAGTCTTT
The DNA here is from genome assembly GCA_022376925.1 of Tragulus kanchil. NCBI lineage: Eukaryota > Metazoa > Chordata > Mammalia > Artiodactyla > Tragulidae > Tragulus > Tragulus kanchil. The sequence goes on along the minus strand of JAIOJX010000025.1, from coordinate 102,356,080 downwards.
GCATTACATAAATCAAAGTATATACCCGTTCATAAAATGATACAGGGAAATTAGTCCTCAGAGATTAATCAATAAGCAGCTGTGTACCTTTGCCTGGTAATGTGACACATGAAAACTTGGAGACAATGATGTTACATTGTGGGTTTTGCTGATTAGAGACACAGAAATGAGGTGGTGGATTCTGAGTAAGACCAAAAAGTTTTTTAAATCCAAAAAGATGCCTTTTGTTTTGATCTTTCTTTTGGTGCCAGTGGAGATTTCACACTGGGTAATATAAGTCACCAATGTGCTAATTAAGCTGTGTTTCCCACTTTAAGGTCTTTTTGTGCTTCCCTCAAAGTGATAACAAATGGAACATCATCATTTTCCTTAGATCTCAGATCACAAAATGTCCACAAGCTATATCCAGTTGTAGTGATACAATAGCCAGCAAAAAAATAAAATAAAATAAAATAAGGCTTTAAATATCACTCACCACAAAACCTGGAATATAAAATGTGAAATTTGCAGAGGCATGACTAATGGGGTGATTTCTATTTTTCCAGCAACTGAACACCCAGTCCATGAACTGTGAACATATAATACTTAGAAAACAGTCTTAGAGAAAACTGACAGATATATGGGGTATTTTATCTTGCATTATGTGATTTGTAGAAGTAATCTCACTGGAAGTACTTCAAAGGAAGGCATTAAACAAGTGTAAAATAACTGATCTACAAGTATTTATTAAGTGTTTGCTGTGTAGCCAGCCAAATCTAAGGTAATTGAGGAGGAAATAAGGATGTGAAGTCTAAGGACTCTGTTGATCCAGTAACTACCTGTAAGCGTGTCCCCCTCTTGTAGCCTCATCCTTCCAAACCACTGGACATGTGGCTCCCAGGCTAATGGATTCAAAGCACAGTCTGCTTCATTCTCCAGCTCAAGGATCTTCAGTGGCTTCCTGCTGCCTAGGAAATACATTCTGAATATCACAGGTTGGCACAAGATAAAACATCCTAATCTGCTAGCCTTATATCCCAGGATTCCCCTTTGAGTGACCTGGACACAAATTAGCATGTTCTGTCTGAGAAGGAATTGGTTCTTGAATGGCTATGATGGTGAGAACAACAATGATGATGGAGAAGAACATGAAGAGAAGGAGGAAGAAGACACTGACATTCTTCAGTCGGCTCCCACATACTACGCATTAGTTGCACTAAGTATCCACAGTCTCATTATAACCCTAAGAGGGGTGTATTATTTTCATCTCCATTGTTTTCTATTGAAGTGAGATTCATTTAATATAAAATTAACCATTTTAAAGTGAACAAGCATTTAGTACATTTACAATGCTGAGCAACCACCACCTCTTATCCAGTCTCAAAAATTTTTCATCACCTCGAAAGGAAGCTACACATCCATTAAGCAGTTTCTCCCCTTCCTCCCTTCCTCCCAGCCCCTGGGAATCATCAATCTGCATTTTGTCTCTAGTCACTCCCACTTCACAAAAGGAAATCCAGTCTTAAAAAAGCTACTTGAATAGTTTCACCTATTTAAGATTGAATAGAACCAAATAGGTTCAAGACAGTGGATGAGTTGACTTCCACTCAACATTCAGTCGCAATATACACTCGTTGTAACATGTCAGCAAGCTAAATGATACATCCACCAGTGCCATGATGGTTCCAAGGCCAATCACAAAGGTCAAAAACTGGGTGGTGGCTCAATTCCTGGAAATCTCAACTCCGTCCCCAAAATAGCTGGACTACTCCTCCCACTCAGTCAGCCTATGAAATTACTCACCCCTACAAAAAGTGACAACTCTCCCCTTCTGAGCTGGCCCACACTCTTATCTGTGGAGTCTGTTTCTCCCTAAATAAATCCACTTCTTATGCATCACTTTGTCTCTCACTGAATTCCTTCTGTGATAAGACATCAATAATCTGAGCTTCATGAAGTCCTAAAACCATGTGTGTGATCTCAGTTAAAACATCATTGGTTCAAGTCCAAATCTGGGTTTGGGCTGGATTTAAGTCCCAGTCTGAAATGCATGGCTTCAGAACTACTGCAACAGCTGCCTGACCTGGGACTCCTATTGGCAACCCTGATTCCTGTAATAGAACTCTGAAGAAACAGCTCCAACAGGAAACGTGTGTGCATTAGAAGGAGGGGAGGATGGAGACAAATAGATTTATTTTTAGGAGGAACTGGCTCACGGGTTGTGGAGACAAAGAAATACAAACATCTGCAGGACTGGATAGAGGTGATGTTGCAGCTTATGATTTCAAAGGCATTCTGGATGCAGAACTCCTTCTTCAGGAAACCTGTCTTTTTCTCTTAATTTTCTCAACTGATTGAATGATGCCCATCCATACATTACAGAGGGTAATATGCAATATGCTTTACTCAAAGTCTAGTGATTTAAATGTTAATTACAACTGAAAAAATATACCTTCACAGCAACATCTAGGCTGGCATCTTATCAAACCTCAGGCCACTAAAGCCTAGTCAAATTGCACACATACTAGTTATGGACTAGATTTTAAAATACTTGCCCCAGCCCCTGGGAATCATCAATCTGCATTTTGTCTCTAGTCACTCCCACTTCACAAAAGGAAATCCAGTCTTAAAAAAGCTACTTGAATAGTTTCACCTATTTAAGATTGAATAGAACCAAATAGGTTCAAGACAGTGGATGAGTTGACTTCCACTCAACATTCAGTCGCAATATACACTCGTTGTAACATGTCAGCAAGCTAAATGATACATCCACCAGTGCCATGATGGTTCCAAGGCCAATCACAAAGGTCAAAAACTGGGTGGTGGCTCAATTCCTGGAAATCTCAACTCCGTCCCCAAAATAGCTGGACTACTCCTCCCACTCAGTCAGCCTATGAAATTACTCACCCCTACAAAAAGTGACAACTCTCCCCTTCTGAGCTGGCCCACACTCTTATCTGTGGAGTCTGTTTCTCCCTAAATAAATCCACTTCTTATGCATCACTTTGTCTCTCACTGAATTCCTTCTGTGATAAGACATCAATAATCTGAGCTTCATGAAGTCCTAAAACCATGTGTGTGATCTCAGTTAAAACATCATTGGTTCAAGTCCAAATCTGGGTTTGGGCTGGATTTAAGTCCCAGTCTGAAATGCATGGCTTCAGAACTACTGCAACAGCTGCCTGACCTGGGACTCCTATTGGCAACCCTGATTCCTGTAATAGAACTCTGAAGAAACAGCTCCAACAGGAAACGTGTGTGCATTAGAAGGAGGGGAGGATGGAGACAAATAGATTTATTTTTAGGAGGAACTGGCTCACGGGTTGTGGAGACAAAGAAATACAAACATCTGCAGGACTGGATAGAGGTGATGTTGCAGCTTATGATTTCAAAGGCATTCTGGATGCAGAACTCCTTCTTCAGGAAACCTGTCTTTTTCTCTTAATTTTCTCAACTGATTGAATGATGCCCATCCATACATTACAGAGGGTAATATGCAATATGCTTTACTCAAAGTCTAGTGATTTAAATGTTAATTACAACTGAAAAAATATACCTTCACAGCAACATCTAGGCTGGCATTTTATCAAACATCTGGCCACTATAGCCTAGTCAAATTGACACATACAGTTCACCATCATACTAGTTATGGACTAGATTTTAAAATACTTGCCCCAAATTTGCATGTTGAAACTTTAAGCCTCCAATGTGACTGTATTTGGAGAATGGGTTTTAAGGAGGTAATTAAGGTAGAATAAGATCAAAAGGGTGGGGCTATGATCTTATCAAACTAGTGTCCTTGTAAAAAGAGAGATACCAGAGACCTCTCTCTTTCTTCCCTGTGCACAGCGAAGGAAAGGCCATGTGAGGATAGAGCAAGAAAGCAGCTGTGTAAGCCAAGTGAGAGGCCTCACCAGAAGCCAGCCTGCTGGTACCTGGATCTTGGACTTCTACCTTTCAGAAACATAGGAAAATAAATGTCCGTTGCTTAAGCCACCCAGTCCGTGGTATTTCATGATGGCAGCCCTAGCAGGCTAGTGTACTCTCCAAGTCTCTTCCAGGTTGGAGAAGTCAGGGACCCAATGAGAACAGACATCAAATTCTGCCCACGTTCTGCACAAAACCTTACAAGGACTCTGATTTCCATCAAAGTAAAAGCCAATTCCATTTAAGACTTAAACCTGCTCACAGAGATTTCTTGTCTCCCTTCGTGACTTCTTTCCCGTCAGCCATGTCATTCCATCCATGCTGGCCCCCTTTGCTGTTTCTGGGCCATGGTAGGCTAGACCTAACCGCAGAGGTTCAATGCTGGATCTCCCTCCTGCCTGGCGGCTGTTTCTATGCGCATCTCCTCCAAGCCAACGAGAACCTTCCTCAAGGAGAAATAGACTGCAGCCAGCCCTTGACCTCCACCCCTGTCTTCTACTCCCAGCATCACGGGTCCCCTGCCCCTGCTTTACCTCACTGATTCTCTCAGAAACCCCATGAAATACATGCTTTTATTAGCCTCATCTTACAGAAGAAGAATCTGAGGATCAAATGGTTTCATTACCTTGCCCTTGCCCATGAATCCTGAAAGCGGAGACCAGAATTTAAAGCCAAGCAGTCTTACTCTAATTCCACACCTTCAATCACTCAGCTAAAATGTCTCTAGCTGTTTTGGGGGAGAGAAGGAAATGCCATCTTTCCCAGATTAACTGAAGTATAATTGACATAGACCATTGCATAATGTTAAGGTATACAATGTAATGATGTGATATACGTATCTACTACATGGTGACCACAGGAAACGCTGCTTCCTAAGTGGACCATGCATCAGGCACAGCCCACAGCCTGCCACTGCACACCTTTGCTACACCGTCTCATTTAATTGCCAAACAATTCTGTGAAATCAGCATGGTCCCCTTCATACAAATATGAGGAAGACTTTTTAGGAGACATTGGGTGACACAGCAAATGAGAGAATGCCAGTGTACTATCCAAAATCTTTATCTCCACTACCCCATGCTCCAAGGATCCAGCTTCTCTCCATCTGTCTGTTCTGATATCTATGACATCTGTTTCAGTTTCAGGATTTCCTCCATGCTCCCAGGGCTCCAGACTCTCCCCTTGTGAATGTGATGCAAAAGCCAGTACTTCAGGCTTCCTTTTCTCACATCATGTGAGAAAGACCAAGCGTCTCTCTTAAGTGCTCCAATGGAAGGAACCAAAACCATCTTTTAGAAAAACCAACCAATATCTTTCTTCCTGCATCCCTTTATCTCTCTTTCCACACTCCAGTCAGAGTGTCTCGGGAATGGAATTCTCTTACTGACATTCACTAATGAGAGCTCTTCTCTGAAGCTAGAGTAGACCCATGCTTGCCAAAACTAGGAGGTTGAAATGAGAACCAAGTGAATCGCTCAGAGAAAATGTGGGACAATATCAGAAGAGGTAATTTACATCCAGTAGCAAAGTGTGTGTGTTTGTGTGTGTTAGTTGCTCAGTCCTACCTGACTCTTTGTAACCCTATGGACTGTAGCCCACCAGGCTCCTCTGTCCATGGAATTCTCCAGACAAGAATACTGGAGTGGGTTGCCATTTCCTACTCAAGGGGAATCTTTCCCACCCAGGGATTGAACCCACATCTCCTGAGTCTGCTGCACTGGCAGGCAGACTCTTTACCACTGAGCCACCTGGGAAACCCCTACTAGGAAAGCTATAAAACCATTTTAAGTAGTTAATACTTAATCAGGATATTGGTGGACTCACTGACTGTCAAATGTGACACCTAGCCGGGTACACAGAAAACAGAAGAGTGTCCAGGGGGTGTCAGCCTGTGTGAGGATTAGGGGGGTTAGGGGGGATAATGTACTTCATCTCCTGAAGCAGGAAATTGGTAGAGCAAGCAAATGTAAGAACCAAGTCGAACTGAGAAGACCAAGTGCCTTAGGTCCACAGTGAGGACCAAAAGTTATGAGGCAGAGCAAGAACAGGAAGGCAGAAACGTGCAGGAAAGAAAACGAAGTTTTGCCTATTTGACAATTTTTCCCTCTGAGAGGCATGAGCTATTGGACAGGCAGGATACCAAACGAGAAGAGATCAACTCTGCAAAAACAAGCATACATTATAGAAATTCTCAGATGGGATGATCCTCCTGAGAATTCTGTTGTGTCCCAGTTAATTAGCCAAGTAGATAAATCATTGTACTCTAGAGAATCCAGTTTTCCCTGAGGGGGGAGAAATATTCAAGGTCTGCAAAAAGAGAGTCCCGTATGACTGTGAGTATTACTAAGTACCAAGCATTCGTCGTCCAGGGCTGGAGCCCAGCAAGGACAAAGCAAAGCCGAATTATCTGGTGCTGGCAGTAGTCACTCCCCTCCTTCTTCCCGTCATCCCCTTCCATCTAATTTTCCTGTCCCCACTCCCCACCCCACGTTTAGGCCTAGAGATAGCTCATGCTGTGGGAATGCAGATCCTGGAGAGAATTCCTCTTGTTCCTGCCAAAACAGACAGTAGGAAGAAGTGCACAGTATGAGGTGGACCGAGCACAGGAGGAACAAAAGGCATGCCCAGTGCTCAGTGAGCCAGAAGAGCACCACTGGGTAAACACGGGGGAGCAAAGACAGCCGCAGCAATGCTCTCGTGTTATGGACAACAGGCGACCATGCAGTCATCCTGCTGTGGACTCTGGACCTGCTTCCTAAAGCCTGCCTATCTTACTTCCTCAGATTAGGTCTCTCTCCCATCCTGGTATGGAGCAGGGCTGACCAAAGTCATGATGCAGATATGGCTACATCGAGAGAAGAAACGAACCAGTGAGACCAAAACTGAATTAAATATTCTACAAATATGACATAATTCAGTCCCCGTAATGACTCCATGTGGTTGATAAAATTTGCCCTGTTTTACGGATGAGAAAACTGAAACTCAGCAGAGTGAAATGAGTCTCAGAGCTGAAAGATGGAGAAATGGTCAAAGCCCATATCTGCTTAGTCTCAGACTTATGCTCCTGCCCTCCTCCAGAGAATCTTCTCAACCCAAGGATCAAACCTGTGTCTCTTAAGTCTCCCACACTGGCAGGCGGGTTCTTTACCAGTAGCGCCACCTGGGAAGCCCCTTATGTACTATCCTTGAGCCTAATTTTGACTTGATCTAATCTAAGAAAACAAGATTGGCAGACTATATGAAGCAAGTGCAGGAGGACAGGGAGTAGTTTACCTATGACAGCATGATTGCATGATTGCTTTTAAACCATAAAACAAGAAGGACGGACTCCATGGTTTCCATGGTTCCTCTCAGTTCTAAAAGCCTATAATTTTAAAACATGGTGATGCTTCTTTTCAGTCAAGTGAAAGTCACTTTTATTCCTTAAGACTGAACAGCATATAACACAATTCTCTTATTAATACAAAGCTATTCCAAGCTGGGCGGAATGGAGCCTCAAGCCTTACATTTTTGTCTATTTTGGAAGAGAAAGACCTTTAAGGGTGGAAGAACAGCAGTGAACACCAAAGGGTAAACAAGGAAAAGGACAAGGCCCATCAAGGAGATAAAGGCCCTGTCAGAAAATAAGCACGGGAAATAAAAAAGAGGCTTGGAAAATTGCTGTTTTCTAGAAAATGGAAGGACTTTTACACCTTTTATACTGAGACATCTTGATTGTTGACTAAGAAGTTCAGTGACAACTAAAAAAGTACCTTGCCTGTTAACAGAGACTTTAATTTTCAGAGTCTGTGTTGTTCCAGATCCTAGTCTGCAATATCCCACCTTCAATTTATCACAATAGTGAAGTCATATGAGCATATTTTCACTCAGAAAGGACATAAATCATAAACAGCTGGAAAAAGATAATGCAATATATTTAAGTGTACCTTCAATATGAGACATGTCAGTGAGATTAAAATTTCGCCTAGATTTAAGGGATCATAAAAATTAACTTTGGGTTGAACCGGGATGTAACAAGCAGCATTGTTTCATCATCATCATCATCACTAAGTTTACAATGGGCGTCTATAATGTAGGTATCTAAATAGCACAAGGCAGCTAGGGGTATGTCACTTGACTTGCTGACCCTAAAGGCAAAAGAAGTTACAGTAAAATGATACCAAGGTGTCTAATTAGCATAAGCAGAAAAGGAAAAGTTCTAAACTCTGATTTTTATACTATGATTCATGGAATAGGAGTCTCAGATTCCAGAGGTAAACCTCCCCTTCTCCTTCTCCCTCACTTTATCCCTTTTGGAGACTTTTATATGATGTCATTCATAAATTTGCATCTTAAAATCTCATTTTAAGCTTTAGAAAACATGTTTTATTCTACGTCTAAGAATATAGTGGGAGTTTCCCTGGTGGTCCAGTGGGTAAGGACACCACCTTGCAGTGCAAAGGGCGCTGGTTTGATCCCTGGCATGGGAAGATCCCAAATGCCATGGAGCGGCTGGACCAATGTGTCCAACTACTGAGCCAGAGCTCCGGAGCATATGTGCCCAGAGCCGGTGCTCTGCAGTGAGAGAGGCCACTGAGATGGGAGGTCCACACAGGCCAAAGAACAAAGATGGGTGAAAATAAATAAATGAAAGACCAATAGAAGTGGCAAAAAAAAAAAAAAAACTTTAAAAAAAAAGAACATAGTGAATGGATTCAATATTTAAAAATATAAAGAAAATTGAAGACTACCTCAAATTTTAAAATTATCATTTTCTATGTATTTTCTTGGGACTTCTAGGTGAAATAACAATCACCTGTTATAATAGCTAGTATTTTCTTAAAACATATGCTAAATATACAAACCACAAGAGAATGTGTAGAGGACTTAACAGGTGCCTTACAGAAGTAACATATCAACTAATAGCATGTAAAACAGATCTTGATTGTTGACTAAGAAGTTCAGTGACAACTAAAAAGTACCTTGCTTACAGACTTTAATTTTCAGAGTCTGTGTTGTTCCAGATCCTAGTCTGCAATATCCCACCTTCAATTTATCACAATAGTGAAGTCATATGAGCATATTTTCACTCAGAAAGGACATAAATCATAAACAGCTGGAAAAAGATAATGCAATATATTTAAGTGTACCTTCAATATGAGACATGTCAGTGAGATTAAAATTTCGCCTAGATTTAAGGGATCATAAAAATTAACTTTGGGTTGAACCGGGATGTAACAAGCAGCATTGTTTCATCATCATCATCATCACTAAGTTTACAATGGGCGTCTATAATGTAGGTATCTAAATAGCACAAGGCAGCTAGGGGTATGTCACTTGACTTGCTGACCCTAAAGGCAAAAGAAGTTACAGTAAAATGATACCAAGGTGTCTAATTAGCATAAGCAGAAAAGGAAAAGTTCTAAACTCTGATTTTTATACTATGATTCATGGAATAGGAGTCTCAGATTCCAGAGGTAAACCTCCCCTTCTCCTTCTCCCTCACTTTATCCCTTTTGGAGACTTTTATATGATGTCATTCATAAATTTGCATCTTAAAATCTCATTTTAAGCTTTAGAAAACATGTTTTATTCTACGTCTAAGAATATAGTGGGAGTTTCCCTGGTGGTCCAGTGGGTAAGGACACCACCTTGCAGTGCAAAGGGCGCTGGTTTGATCCCTGGCATGGGAAGATCCCAAATGCCATGGAGCGGCTGGACCAATGTGTCCAACTACTGAGCCAGAGCTCCGGAGCATATGTGCCCAGAGCCGGTGCTCTGCAGTGAGAGAGGCCACTGAGATGGGAGGTCCACACAGGCCAAAGAACAAAGATGGGTGAAAATAAATAAATGAAAGACCAATAGAAGTGGCAAAAAAAAAAAAAAAACTTTAAAAAAAAAGAACATAGTGAATGGATTCAATATTTAAAAATATAAAGAAAATTGAAGACTACCTCAAATTTTAAAATTATCATTTTCTATGTATTTTCTTGGGACTTCTAGGTGAAATAACAATCACCTGTTATAATAGCTAGTATTTTCTTAAAACATATGCTAAATATACAAACCACAAGAGAATGTGTAGAGGACTTAACAGGTGCCTTACAGAAGAATAACTAGCTAATCAGTACTAATAAGCATGTAAAACATTATTTTCTCTAAAATGAGATAAATATAAGTGAAAACAAGATAAACACAGATGCAAATATAAATATCATATCAAATTAGTAAATTATATACTGTGAGTATGTGTGCATTTTAAAGACAACATCTACTATTGGTGAAGAGGTGACAAAATAGCCATTCTAATAAGTAGTAAGAAAACAAAATAATTTCTAGAAGTCAATTTTGAAAATATATATTTAAACACTTTTTAAAGTGCATACTTTTTAACTCCATTTTCTGTCTAGAATTATATTTTAAGGAGATAAACAGAAGTTGGATCAAATAAGTATTTCCCAATGATTTATCATGATTTTATTTAAGCTGTCAATATAAGTCCAAGTATCTAACTTTCCCAATTTCCATATCCCATAAACAATTCAAAAGATACATCAGATAAAACCTGCATTAATTCTGTAAACCATTAAGGATTTGCAAAAAAAAAAAATGTAAAGTTTCTGGTTCGTCTGCTAGAGAGAGAGGCAGATGGCGCCAGACTAAAGAAGAGCAGAACGTAGACAGGGGTGAATAAGAAGTAAATACAGAACACTCCTGTGGACCATGGGCACACAGCATGAAGACCACAGCCTGGATTCCACCCAAACGAGAAGGAAGGCAATTAGACCCTTGAGAAGTTACTACCTCTCATGAGAAAAGAACCACTCCAACAGACTATAGAAAATGCCTAAGAGAGATCTATTTTAAGAAAAGTACATGTATTCAGTGTTTCTGTCCTTTGCTCTCTAAATTATATGAGGTACCTGTGAAACTAAATAGTCATGAGGATCAGGAAAGAACACATGAAATGACTGAATCAAAAATCACCATGGTGGTAGAAATCAGATAACGAGGCAGAGTTACAAATCAAATTAGTACAGCGGAAGACATAATCGAAAATCTGCCCAAATCTCACAGAAGGGCAAAAAGATTAGACTAGAAGAGAAAAAATAAAAGACATGGAAAAATGCTGATACTCTATCTGTAAAAATTAGAATCTCAGAGGCTACAGTGCAAATGAGAAAGACCTAACTCTCAAAGATATAATAGCATAAAATTTTTGTGAGCTTAAGAAAAACCTAAAACAATTGTTGCAAATGGCTTATTGGCAAGCTACATTAATGAAAAGACAGGAAGCATGGATTATGTAACTCAAGATAAACAGCTATTCTCATAAGCATTTATGTGAATGCTTGATCACCTACAAGAAATGAAAACTGTGCTTCCACAAGTTACACCCAGAAGAATATGGATCAAACTTAATGTCAAAAAGAGGGGCTTTTCTGATGGCTCAGTGGTGAAGAATCTGTCTGCCAATGCAGGAGACATGGGTTTGATCCCTGATCCAGGAATATCCCACATGCAGAGGAGCAACTAAGCTCATGTGCTACAACTATTGAGCCCAGGAACTGCAATTACTGAAGCCAAAGTGCCCTAGAGTCTGTGCTCCACAACAAGGGAAGCCACTGCAATGAGAAGCCCATTCACTGCAACTAGAGAGTAGCCTCTGCTTGCCCACCTAGAGAAAAGCCCATGCACCAACGAAGACCCAGCATGGGTAAAAATAAATAAACAAATAAAATTTTGAAAACTTATAAGTAAAAAAAAAAAAAAAAAGGAAGAATGAAGAGGAGTTTAAGAGGCATTCACATGGCTACTTTTGTGCAAGCACAACAGAAATGCACTTTTAAACAATACATGTCAGAAATGCTCTGAAAAAATTACACCCGTATAAAACTCTTCTGAGTATTTTTCAAAAACTCCTACCATTTCACAATAGCTCAACATAAATAAGAACACTAGTCTAAAGTGTCTCTTAGAAACAGGGTCTTTTTAAATTCTCAGATCGAAAGAGTGTCTACATTCCATGCAAATGATGCTCCACAAATAATAACATGGAAATTTTTAGATTTCTCTTTAATATTAGGCGATCAAAGCCCCTAAATCAGTGATTCTCAGCATTATCTGCACATTATAGTCTCCTGGGGAACTTGTAAAATCAGGCCACATGAAATTCACAGAAGGGCAAAAAGATTAGACTAGAAGAGAAAAAATAAAAGACATGGAAAAATGCTGATACTCTATCTGTAAAAATTAGAATCTCAGAGGCTACAGTGCAAATGAGAAAGACCTAACTCTCAAAGATATAATAGCATAAAATTTTTGTGAGCTTAAGAAAAACCTAAAACAATTGTTGCAAATGGCTTATTGGCAAGCTACATTAATGAAAAGACAGGAAGCATGGATTATGTAACTCAAGATAAACAGCTATTCTCATAAGCATTTATGTGAATGCTTGATCACCTACAAGAAATGAAAACTGTGCTTCCACAAGTTACACCCAGAAGAATATGGATCAAACTTAATGTCAAAAAGAGGGGCTTTTCTGATGGCTCAGTGGTGAAGAATCTGTCTGCCAATGCAGGAGACATGGGTTTGATCCCTGATCCAGGAATATCCCACATGCAGAGGAGCAACTAAGCTCATGTGCTACAACTATTGAGCCCAGGAACTGCAATTACTGAAGCCAAAGTGCCCTAGAGTCTGTGCTCCACAACAAGGGAAGCCACTGCAATGAGAAGCCCATTCACTGCAACTAGAGAGTAGCCTCTGCTTGCCCACCTAGAGAAAAGCCCATGCACCAACGAAGACCCAGCATGGGTAAAAATAAATAAACAAATAAAATTTTGAAAACTTATAAGTAAAAAAAAAAAAAAAAAGGAAGAATGAAGAGGAGTTTAAGAGGCATTCACATGGCTACTTTTGTGCAAGCACAACAGAAATGCACTTTTAAACAATACATGTCAGAAATGCTCTGAAAAAATTACACCCGTATAAAACTCTTCTGAGTATTTTTCAAAAACTCCTACCATTTCACAATAGCTCAACATAAATAAGAACACTAGTCTAAAGTGTCTCTTAGAAACAGGGTCTTTTTAAATTCTCAGATCGAAAGAGTGTCTACATTCCATGCAAATGATGCTCCACAAATAATAACATGGAAATTTTTAGATTTCTCTTTAATATTAGGCGATCAAAGCCCCTAAATCAGTGATTCTCAGCATTATCTGCACATTATAGTCTCCTGGGGGAACTTGTAAAATTCCTAATGCTCAGGCCACAACCCCTGCATTTAAATTAGAATCTGTTTCTGCCTTCCCATGTTTATTGCAGCATTATTCACAGTAGCCTAGAAATGGAAACAATCTGTCTACAAATGAATGGATAAAGAAGATGTAATATAGATACAGATCACATGACATATATGCATATGTGGATATATGTGTACTGTATATTTAGAGTATGGGTCTTCGCAGGTGGTTAGTGGTAAACTATCCTGGCACCAATGCAGGAGACTCAGGAAATGCGAGTTTGATCCCACAGTCAGGAAGAAGAAAACCTTGGAGAAGGAAGTAGCAGCCCCTTCCAGTACTCTTGTCTGGAGAATCCCATGGATGGAGGCCTGGCAGGCTACAGTCCATGGGGTCACAAAGAGTCAGACACAACTGAGCTATGAACATGCACATATATAAAACATACACATATACACATGCTATTATATTATATGAACTTCTCAGGTGGCCCTAGTGATAAAGAACCCACTTTCCAACGCAGGAGACAAGAGATGCACATTTGGGTCTCCCTGGTGGTCCAGTGGGTAAAGAGTCCGCCTTGTAGTGTAAGGGGCACCAGTTTGATCCCTGGCCCAGGAAGATCCCACGTGCCGCGGGGCGACTGCCACAGATTGGTGTGTCCAATTATAAGCCAGCGCTCTGGAGCACATGCACCCAAAGCCAGGGCTCTGCAAGGAGAGAGACCATTGCAATGGGAGGCCCACACAGGCCGAAGAATAAAGATGGATGAAAATAAATAAATAAAAAACCAATAAAAGAGGCCAAAATTTAAAAGAGAGAGAGAGAGAGATGTACATTTGACTCCTGGTTGGGAAGATCCCCTGGAAGAGAGTATGGAGACCCACTCCAATATTCTTGTCTAGAGGATACCAGGGACAGAGGAGCCTGGTGGTCTATGGTCCATAGTGCGGGGACCTTTCGCAGAAAGGGAAGGCAGCGGGATTGCCCCGCTGAAATCTCAGCGAGAGGTGAATAACATGGAAATTTTAGATTTCTCTTTAATATTAGGCGATCAAAGCCCCTAAATCAGTGATTCTCAGCATTATCTGCACATTATAGTCTCCTGGGGGAACTTGTAAAATTCCTAATGCTCAGGCCACAACCCCTGCATTTAAATTAGAATCTGTTTCTGCCTTCCCATGTTTATTGCAGCATTATTCACAGTAGCCTAGAAATGGAAACAATCTGTCTACAAATGAATGGATAAAGAAGATGTAATATAGATACAGATCACATGACATATATGCATATGTGGATATATGTGTACTGTATATTTAGAGTATGGGTCTTCGCAGGTGGTTAGTGGTAAACTATCCTGGCACCAATGCAGGAGACTCAGGAAATGCGAGTTTGATCCCACAGTCAGGAAGAAGAAAACCTTGGAGAAGGAAGTAGCAGCCCCTTCCAGTACTCTTGTCTGGAGAATCCCATGGATGGAGGCCTGGCAGGCTACAGTCCATGGGGTCACAAAGAGTCAGACACAACTGAGCTATGAACATGCACATATATAAAACATACACATATACACATGCTATTATATTATATGAACTTCTCAGGTGGCCCTAGTGATAAAGAACCCACTTTCCAACGCAGGAGACAAGAGATGCACATTTGGGTCTCCCTGGTGGTCCAGTGGGTAAAGAGTCCGCCTTGTAGTGTAAGGGGCACCAGTTTGATCCCTGGCCCAGGAAGATCCCACGTGCCGCGGGGCGACTGCCACAGATTGGTGTGTCCAATTATAAGCCAGCGCTCTGGAGCACATGCACCCAAAGCCAGGGCTCTGCAAGGAGAGAGACCATTGCAATGGGAGGCCCACACAGGCCGAAGAATAAAGATGGATGAAAATAAATAAATAAAAAACCAATAAAAGAGGCCAAAATTTAAAAGAGAGAGAGAGAGAGATGCACATTTGACTCCTGGTTGGGAAGATCCCCTGGAAGAGAGTATGGAGACCCACTCCAATATTCTTGTCTAGAGGATACCAGGGACAGAGGAGCCTGGTGGTCTATGGTCCATAGTGCGGGGACCTTTCGCAGAAAGGGAAGGCAGCGGGATTGCCCCCGCTGAACCAGGAGATCTCAGCGAGAGGTGAATCTTGGCTGCCCGCCCCCCAGCCCCCGGGCTCATGCAGGAGACAATCAGACGCGACAGGGGTTCCATCGAAGTAGTTTTCCTTTATTAATGAAGATCCACAGCTTTTATAGGCAAGTGAAGGGGGTCTTGCACGGGACTTCCTATAGATTACACCAATCAAGCTAAAGGCCAAGCAATCATTCACGAGCGCGGAAACCAAGGGAACCAATCAGAAATTTTGACCATCAATTAACAATTTAGATCACGCCCTGTCTCTTCCTGTAGGCGCCATCTTAGCTGCAAACATGTGCTTAAGCTTCTTTAAACAATGTGCTTAAGCTTCCCTTCATTCCCACGTCCCTTCCTATAGGCGCCATCTTAGCTCCAAACCAAAACAATGTGCTTAAGCTTGCTTTCACTCCCACGTCCCTTCCTGTAGGTGCCATCTTAGCTCCAAACTGCAAACATGTGCATCAGCTTCTTTATGCTTGCAATGGTCCTCTTTCAATTCAGAGCCCCACACATAGACTTGCAAAGAGTTGGACACTATTGAGCTACTAAGCATGCATATATAGAGGGTATACATATATAAACATATTATCATTTATATATACATACAATATAACATTTTTCAGCCATGAGAAAGAAAAAAATCCTGCCATTTGCAACAACATGGATGGACCTGGAGGCTATTATGCTAACTGAAATAAGGCAGACAAAGAAAGGCAAATATTGTCAAGCTCTCAGTTCCATGTGGAACCTAAATAAAAGCCTAACTCATAGAAAAAGAGAATAGATAGTTAGTTGATGGGAGCAAAGAGAGGGATGGGGCAGGATGGGGAAAGGAAGTTTGGTCAAATAACACAAGCTTCCAATTATAAGATGAGTAAGTTCTGGAGATTTAATGTACAGCATGATGACTATAGTTAATACCACTACATTGTATATTTGAACATTGCTAGGACAGTAGATTTTAAATGATCTCACCACAAACACACAGAAAAGGCAACTATATGAAGCGATGGACATGTTAACTAAACTCATGGGTGACAGGGAGTCTATGGCAAGGCGGGACTTCCTGCCCCGCTGAACCAGGAGATCTCAGCGAGAGGTGAATCTTGGCTGCCCGCCCCCCAGCCCCCGGGCTCATGCAGGAGACAATCAGACGCGACAGGGGTTCCATCGAAGTAGTTTTCCTTTATTAATGAAGATCCACAGCTTTTATAGGCAAGTGAAGGGGGTCTTGCACGGGACTTCCTATAGATTACACCAATCAAGCTAAAGGCCAAGCAATCATTCACGAGCGCGGAAACCAAGGGAACCAATCAGAAATTTTGACCATCAATTAACAATTTAGATCACGCCCTGTCTCTTCCTGTAGGCGCCATCTTAGCTGCAAACATGTGCTTAAGCTTCTTTAAACAATGTGCTTAAGCTTCCCTTCATTCCCACGTCCCTTCCTATAGGCGCCATCTTAGCTCCAAACCAAAACAATGTGCTTAAGCTTGCTTTCACTCCCACGTCCCTTCCTGTAGGTGCCATCTTAGCTCCAAACTGCAAACATGTGCATCAGCTTCTTTATGCTTGCAATGGTCCTCTTTCAATTCAGAGCCCCACACATAGACTTGCAAAGAGTTGGACACTATTGAGCTACTAAGCATGCATATATAGAGGGTATACATATATAAACATATTATCATTTATATATACATACAATATAACATTTTTCAGCCATGAGAAAGAAAAAAATCCTGCCATTTGCAACAACATGGATGGACCTGGAGGCTATTATGCTAACTGAAATAAGGCAGACAAAGAAAGGCAAATATTGTCAAGCTCTCAGTTCCATGTGGAACCTAAATAAAAGCCTAACTCATAGAAAAAGAGAATAGATAGTTAGTTGATGGGAGCAAAGAGAGGGATGGGGCAGGATGGGGAAAGGAAGTTTGGTCAAATAACACAAGCTTCCAATTATAAGATGAGTAAGTTCTGGAGATTTAATGTACAGCATGATGACTATAGTTAATACCACTACATTGTATATTTGAACATTGCTAGGACAGTAGATTTTAAATGATCTCACCACAAACACACAGAAAAGGCAACTATATGAAGCGATGGACATGTTAACTAAACTCTATTATGGGAATCATTTTACTCTGTGTAATATGTACGTGTGTGTGTGTGTGTATCTATATATATATACATCCCCTTAAAATTACATAATGTTATATGTTGATTATATCTTAAAAAAACATGTAAAAAATAAATTATAAGCACCAGGTAGAGGAGGAGATGAGAACCCAGGTAGAACCCAGTATTTTTGTAATCTCCCCAGGTTATTTCAACCTTCAATCAAGGTTGAGAAGTAGAGTTCCAAATGTTTGCACTACATACAGCAAAAAATCGAGTATTAAAAAAAAAAAAAAAGAGTAATGTCAGAATATTCAACTTCCATTTTAATACTTTCAACTTCCCAGATTTTTTGCCTTTACAGCTAAAATTGCTTCAAAATACTGGCATATCAGCCTAGATGGAAACTTTAGGCCTTATTGGCTGAACATTCTTAGCAGCTCCAAAGTGAAGCTTGGAAAAGTTGTCTCCTTCACTTGCTCCCTTTGTACTATAGCCCTTACTCATAGCACATTAATCTAAACTACATTTGGAAAACATAATTTTAAACTGGATTAATTTCAACATCAACAAATGGGAAAGAAACACACACAAAGGGATGTCAGCCAATGGAGGAAATAACTAGACCCAAGACTATATGGCAAACATATATTTCTAAAGACTACCTGAGTACCCTGCATATTTTCAAATGCAGAAATAAAAGCACACATTAAAGATTTAGGGCTACAATCTACTCAGGCTCTAAGTGGCTTCCAATGTTGTAAATAACATAAAGAAGTATGCTCTTCTCTTAGGTCACTGTGATACTGTGAGGACCAGTGACTGCAGGAAATAATATTAATGATATTCTGACACTCTTTTCTGAGGTGTGTGAAAGACAGAAAGGCTAGATCCATGCAATGGCCAAGGTCATGTCTGGCACAGACCAGAGAATTCAGACCAAATTATCAGAGTGATATCCAAATCTAACCCACCGAACTGTTCCATCCAGACATTTACTTATTAATGTTCTCTAGTGCACTGAAGGAGGTTTCCAAGTCAAACATGCTGTGATTGATTGGGCCAGACCTGACTTTAAAGAATTAAGTGTGCTCACTTATAATTCTGCAAAGTCTCTACTTTATAATTCATGTTTTTACCATCAATGAGAATCCCTGAGATCCAATTCTAATGCAAAAATATTTATCTCGACAGAGTTTGATTAAATAAAGCCAACACACGTCATCCTGCACTTGGAATTCATATTAACTTTAAAGACCAGAAGAGATGTGAACCCAAGAAAACAAACTCACTTTATATGCTATAATCTTTGATGTCATGAAAGCAAAGCTATTAGATCTCCCCAGTTTTAATACTTTCAACTACATACAGCAAAAATCGAGTATTAAAAAAAAAAAGAGTAATGTCAGAATATTCAACTTCCATTTTAATACTTTCAACTTCCCAGATTTTTTGCCTTTACAGCTAAAATTGCTTCAAAATACTGGCATATCAGCCTAGATGGAAACTTTAGGCCTTATTGGCTGAACATTCTTAGCAGCTCCAAAGTGAAGCTTGGAAAAGTTGTCTCCTTCACTTGCTCCCTTTGTACTATAGCCCTTACTCATAGCACATTAATCTAAACTACATTTGGAAAACATAATTTTAAACTGGATTAATTTCAACATCAACAAATGGGAAAGAAACACACACAAAGGGATGTCAGCCAATGGAGGAAATAACTAGACCCAAGACTATATGGCAAACATATATTTCTAAAGACTACCTGAGTACCCTGCATATTTTCAAATGCAGAAATAAAAGCACACATTAAAGATTTAGGGCTACAATCTACTCAGGCTCTAAGTGGCTTCCAATGTTGTAAATAACATAAAGAAGTATGCTCTTCTCTTAGGTCACTGTGATACTGTGAGGACCAGTGACTGCAGGAAATAATATTAATGATATTCTGACACTCTTTTCTGAGGTGTGTGAAAGACAGAAAGGCTAGATCCATGCAATGGCCAAGGTCATGTCTGGCACAGACCAGAGAATTCAGACCAAATTATCAGAGTGATATCCAAATCTAACCCACCGAACTGTTCCATCCAGACATTTACTTATTAATGTTCTCTAGTGCACTGAAGGAGGTTTCCAAGTCAAACATGCTGTGATTGATTGGGCCAGACCTGACTTTAAAGAATTAAGTGTGCTCACTTATAATTCTGCAAAGTCTCTACTTTATAATTCATGTTTTTACCATCAATGAGAATCCCTGAGATCCAATTCTAATGCAAAAATATTTATCTCGACAGAGTTTGATTAAATAAAGCCAACACACGTCATCCTGCACTTGGAATTCATATTAACTTTAAAGACCAGAAGAGATGTGAACCCAAGAAAACAAACTCACTTTTTATATGCTATAATCTTTGATGTCATGAAAGCAAAGCTATTAGATCTTCATTTTTCCAAAAACTCAAAAGAAACAGTGATGAGAGATGACAGAGGTGCTAATTATCACTACCATGGCAACTATAATACAATATATAAATGTATTAAATCGATATGTTGTACACATTAAATTCTCACAATGTTATGAGTCACACAGACTTCAATTTTCTTAAAATGGGGGACAAAAGCAGGGCTTGGCTATGAAGTGGTTTTCTGAGCCATGTTCTTCCTTGCTGGGCAGAAAGTTAAGTGTCACTGTTGGGCTGGCAGTGTTTTGAGGCCTCATAACTTCAGACTGCTCTAACATGGAAATTTGTGAGAATGACAACAGAGTCTTGGTTAAAACTCCCTGAGATTCATGGAATTCAGGATTGGAAGGTGACCACATCCAAACAGCCTCTATGCCTTATGTCTGTCTGTGTCCCCCCACAGAAACAGGCTCACCGTGGGTACTTAGAAAATACTAGGTGAAGGCACACGCTTGTGGAGGCGCCATCCTGCATGGCCAGACCTCCTCTGAACTGCGTCTCTGACAGATGGGCATCTGGCATCTGCTTCCATGCCATCTATTGACATGTATCCAATGATCTCCTTGGAATAGCCATTCCCTTACTCAGTCCCACTAATTGTTGGAACGCTCTGGCTGGAAACTTGCTTTCTTTTTTTTTTCTTTAAAGATTTACTTATTTATTTATTTGGGGCAGGGGTCGGGTTGGGGAGGGAGGCGAGTAGGCAGGCCACTTCTATTGGTCTTTTTGTTTCTCTATGTTCATCCGTCTTTGTTCTTTGGCTTCTGTGGGCCTCCCATCACGATGGCGTCTGTCGTTGCAGAGCGCCGGCTCTGGGTGCATGCGCTCCAGAGCTCTGGCTCGGTAATTGGACACATCAGTCCAGCCGCTCCGCTGCACGTGGGATCTTCCCAGGCCAGGGCTCGAACCGGCGCCCCTTGCACTGCAAAGCGGTGTCCTTACCCACTGGACCACCAGGGGAAGCCCGGAAACTTGCTTTCTTGAAATGGGTCCCCACTGGCCTGAGTTCTGCCCTCCCCACAAACAACACAGAATGAGTCATTTTAGTCTTTTGCATGATAGCCCTTCAATAATTTTAACAAAAATTAACAGGCCTCTCCCTATGTGAGATAATCCTGGGCACTCTCTTCTGGGTATGATTTATGTTAATGTTAATGCTTAATGGTGCCATGGATGGAAGATAATATTCTGGATATAAACTGAGAGTGATGCTATTACATCTTATAATCAGGACATCTGACACTGTGAAGGCCAGGAAAGCAAAATTTTAAGTGATTAAAGTATGTATGTTTTCTTCCAGGGAGAATATTCAACAATTTTTATCAAGCCTCTAGCTTGACTTCTTCCAAGGTTCATTTCTAAACCAGGAATCTGATCATGCCATTTTTTTTTTTGCCTAATATTCTTCAATGATTCTCACAACTTTCTCTCAATCAACAGAAATTTATTAAGTTCCTATTATGTACCAGGAACTATTCTATGTCCTAGGGAGCCATAAAAGAGCAGAGAAGCCCTCTCCCTTCTCTCATCCAGCTCATAGTCTAGGAAGGTGTTTCAGGAAACCATAAACAACTAAGAAATACCATTTCAGATGAAGAAAACAGGTAAAAGTTGATTGGACATGGAGGCCATATATTAGATGCCCAGGGAAAACCTCTAGGAGAAGCTGAAATTTAAGCTAAGACCTATGTGATGAAAAGAAACAAACCACTGTGAGAGGAGAAACAAGTATGTTTTTGCTCTCTCCTAAGGAGATTTTTTTTTTCATCTGCAAATTTGGAAGGAATTCCCTCAACCCTTTACCCAAATCCTTGGATAAAATGTTGACTGGGGCAGGGTCAAGAGGAAAGAAGATTTAGGCACCTAGAAGTCTCCTGCTAGACTGTCTTACAGCAACACCTAACTACAAAGACTTTGTATAATAGCCTCCACATTCATCCATCTCATTAGAACTGACTCAAATGTGTTCCTTTTTACAGCTGAGTAATATCCCAATGTGTATGTGTCCCCCAGCTTCCTTATCCATTCATCTGTTGATGAACATCTAGGTTGCTTCCATGCCTAGCTACTGTAAATAGTACTTCAGTGAACACTAGGGTACATGTGCCTTTTTTGATTATGGCTTCCTCTGCGTATATGTCCAGTAGTGGGATTGCTGTGTCATATGGTAGTTTTATTCCTAATGTTTTAAAAAATCTGTTCTCCATAGTGGTTGCATCAATTTGTATTCCCACCAACAGCATAGAAAGGTTCCCTTTTCTCCACAGACTGAAATCATAAAGAGAAAGACAAATACTGTATATTAAAGCATATATATGAAATCTAGAAAGATGGTACTGATGAACCTGTTTGCAGGACAGCAAAGGAGGCAGACGTAAAGAATGGACTTTTGGGACACAGTAGGGGAAGGGGAGGGTGGGATGATTTGAGAGAATAGCACTAAAACATCTAATTATCATATTTAAAATAGATAGCCAATGGGAGCTTGATGTAAGACACAGGGAACCCAAAGCCAGTGCTCTGAGACCACCCAGAGGAATGGGATGGGGAGGGAGATGGGAGGATGGTTTGAGAGGGAGGAGATATATCTATACCTATGGTTGATTAATGTTGGTATATGGAAAAAAACACAACAATATTGTTAAGTAATTATCCTCTAACTGAAAATTTTCTTTAAAAAAGGAAAAAAAAAATTATTATTTTGCAAAGCAAATAATATATTAGATGCCCAGGGAAAACCTCTAGGAGAAGCTGAAATTTAAGCTAAGACCTATGTGATGAAAAGAAACAAACCACTGTGAGAGGAGAAACAAGTATGTTTTTGCTCTCTCCTAAGGAGATTTTTTTCATCTGCAAATTTGGAAGGAATTCCCTCAACCCTTTACCCAAATCCTTGGATAAAATGTTGACTGGGGCAGGGTCAAGAGGAAAGAAGATTTAGGCACCTAGAAGTCTCCTGCTAGACTGTCTTACAGCAACACCTAACTACAAAGACTTTGTATAATAGCCTCCACATTCATCCATCTCATTAGAACTGACTCAAATGTGTTCCTTTTTACAGCTGAGTAATATCCCAATGTGTATGTGTCCCCCAGCTTCCTTATCCATTCATCTGTTGATGAACATCTAGGTTGCTTCCATGCCTAGCTACTGTAAATAGTACTTCAGTGAACACTAGGGTACATGTGCCTTTTTTGATTATGGCTTCCTCTGCGTATATGCCCAGTAGTGGGATTGCTGTGTCATATGGTAGTTTTATTCCTAATGTTTTAAAAAATCTGTTCTCCATAGTGGTTGCATCAATTTGTATTCCCACCAACAGCATAGAAAGGTTCCCTTTTCTCCACAGACTGAAATCATAAAGAGAAAGACAAATACTGTATATTAAAGCATATATATGAAATCTAGAAAGATGGTACTGATGAACCTGTTTGCAGGACAGCAAAGGAGGCAGACGTAAAGAATGGACTTTTGGGACACAGTAGGGGAAGGGGAGGGTGGGATGATTTGAGAGAATAGCACTAAAACATCTAATTATCATATTTAAAATAGATAGCCAATGGGAGCTTGATGTAAGACACAGGGAACCCAAAGCCAGTGCTCTGAGACCACCCAGAGGAATGGGATGGGGAGGGAGATGGGAGGATGGTTTGAGAGGGAGGAGATATATCTATACCTATGGTTGATTAATGTTGGTATATGGAAAAAAACACAACAATATTGTTAAGTAATTATCCTCTAACTGAAAATTTTCTTTAAAAAAGGAAAAAAAAAATTATTATTTTGCAAAGCAAATAATATACTTGAAGGATTTCCAAAGCTGGACAAAATTCCTCCCCTACTAAACTCCCATCAGTGATAGAGGGGACATCCCACTGCCTGTTGTGGGGTTGTTTTCCTCTCTAGGCAGAGCCACCCAGTGAGGAACAAAGGAAAGTTAAATGGAAGCACTCCAATGTATTGATACTTATAGCACCAGCCCCAGTGGGAGGTTCACAGCTGGGTGCCTCAGCCCTCAGCCGATACAAGTCAAACTTCCTTTCCAGGAGCAACCAGAGATACACCATCCCTGCTCAACTTGCCTTCCTTAGCACGGTATGGTTGACTTAGCAGATGAAGTACAAGTGTTTACAAAGCAATGGCTTGAGGGCAGAGTTCTGGAAGGGAGAAACATGGACAAGGTCTCCTGACATTATTGCATGGGCCTACCGCCAGTCCTCCAAACCTGGAAAAAGAGACAGCCTGTGCAACTTCCTAGTGTTCTCCATTTGCAACATATTATCTCCAAAAAGGAGAAGAGGGCAACAGAGAATGAGATGGTTGGATTGCAGCACTGATTCCATGGACATGAACATGGGCAAACTCTGGGAAATGGTGAGGGACAAGGAAGCCTGGTGTGCTGCAGTAGAGTCAGATATGACCTAGCAACTGAACAACAACAACAGTTTCCAAAGGTACAGTTCCCCCAGCTTCAACTTTTAGCTAGAAAAACCTCAAGTAAATATTAAGCA
This sequence comes from Tragulus kanchil, assembly GCA_022376925.1. NCBI lineage: Eukaryota > Metazoa > Chordata > Mammalia > Artiodactyla > Tragulidae > Tragulus > Tragulus kanchil. The sequence goes on along the minus strand of JAIOJX010000025.1, from coordinate 102,331,723 downwards.
CAAATCTATTTAGATTTCAGTTGCTAACCTGTTAAGCACACTCATTCACTCAAACTCTGTATATCCTACAGATGTTCACACCTAGAGCATCCCCAATATACAAGATGGCTGCTTATAATTACGCCAATTGTACTTTGCACAGCTCTAGAAAATGCCTCTGACATAAAGCCGTTGTAGGTTTGTTTAGTTTTTGTGATCATTCTCCAGAAAACATTTTGAGGGAAAGAATTCTTATTCTAAATGGTACAAAGATACTACATGGGCTAAATGGGGGACTGCTTTATAAACCCCCATGAAGGAAATGCCTTTCAAACAAAAGAACTATTCCAATAAATATTAATTAAAAACAAAAAAACATAGGAGCTACTCAAGGACATTCAGTGCAGCACTGTTTGTAAAAATGCAAAAAAAACTCCATCATTTGGACTCCCAAGATCTATCAGCAAGCAAATACATAAACAAATGTGATCTGGTCACATATCAGAATAGTATAGTGCCATATGAAGATGAAGTCAAGTTAAACAAATTAACATGGATAAATACTGAAGAATGTAATTTTGAAAACAGCTATATCTATTGTGATACCACTTACATAAATACTAAGATGCACAAAACAGTGCACAAATGGGTTATGGATCCATGCATTTGGTAGCAAAATGTACATCTAATGTACAAGTAGATGATATCCCTCATCTTCAGGAGCAGGGATATCCCAGGTGAGGGACAAAAGAAAGGCAATTTAGAAAGGACACAAAGGGGCTTCAGCTGGGTCAATCATATTTTTTTCATGAAAAATATATGCGGCAAAATACTAACATTTGTTAAATCTGGGTCAGAGTTGTATGGGTACTTGTATTTTTCTGTATGTTTGAAATACTTTCTTTTTTTAAGTGAAAGAGAAAAGAAGTGAAGCTTCATTTCCCCATAGGAGCTACTATGTTTTTTCCCTTCTGATAATGAGATCCCTATTAGTCAGTGGCTTTCCAATTTTACTTTTTTTAGCAACAGAGTTCTCCTTTCAAATGAAAATTTTTATGGATTTCTAATATATACACCCAATGAAAGCTGAGGTGCCCCGGAGCCCTAATTTCTTACCTTCTCTTGACGCAACCTAACAAAGTCCCCAAAGATATCACCACAGAATCCAAGGCTCCAGAGCACACAATCTGAACACTACAGATGTAAAGAATGGTGAATCCCTTTTGACCCTGATGCCAGGAAGCTATGCACCAGTTTCCAACCTTTCTAATCAACATCTATGGTTAGAACATTTGTATTCTCCCTTCCTCTTCAGGTTCTGGCTTGCTAGCTGGCATTTCTTTTCATCAAGAACCTGTATGTAATAAAATGGCCCATCTTCAGTAATTGACAAATTAATAAAATGGCCCATCATTACTACATGGGCTAATGACTCTTATCATGCCTTTCAAACAAAAGAACTATTCAATAAATATTAATTAAACAAAAACATAGGAGCTACTCAAGGACATTCAGTGCAGCACTGTTTGTAAAAATGCAAAAAAAACTCCATCATTTGGACTCCCAAGATCTATCAGCAAGCAAATACATAAACAAATGTGATCTGGTCACATATCAGAATAGTATAGTGCCATATGAAGATGAAGTCAAGTTAAACAAATTAACATGGATAAATACTGAAGAATGTAATTTTGAAAACAGCTATATCTATTGTGATACCACTTACATAAATACTAAGATGCACAAAACAGTGCACAAATGGGTTATGGATCCATGCATTTGGTAGCAAAATGTACATCTAATGTACAAGTAGATGATATCCCTCATCTTCAGGAGCAGGGATATCCCAGGTGAGGGACAAAAGAAAGGCAATTTAGAAAGGACACAAAGGGGCTTCAGCTGGGTCAATCATATTTTTTTCATGAAAAATATATGCGGCAAAATACTAACATTTGTTAAATCTGGGTCAGAGTTGTATGGGTACTTGTATTTTTCTGTATGTTTGAAATACTTTCTTTTTTTAAGTGAAAGAGAAAAGAAGTGAAGCTTCATTTCCCCATAGGAGCTACTATGTTTTTTCCCTTCTGATAATGAGATCCCTATTAGTCAGTGGCTTTCCAATTTTACTTTTTTTAGCAACAGAGTTCTCCTTTCAAATGAAAATTTTTATGGATTTCTAATATATACACCCAATGAAAGCTGAGGTGCCCCGGAGCCCTAATTTCTTACCTTCTCTTGACGCAACCTAACAAAGTCCCCAAAGATATCACCACAGAATCCAAGGCTCCAGAGCACACAATCTGAACACTACAGATGTAAAGAATGGTGAATCCCTTTTGACCCTGATGCCAGGAAGCTATGCACCAGTTTCCAACCTTTCTAATCAACATCTATGGTTAGAACATTTGTATTCTCCCTTCCTCTTCAGGTTCTGGCTTGCTAGCTGGCATTTCTTTTCATCAAGAACCTGTATGTAATAAAATGGCCCATCTTCAGTAATTGACAAAAATTAATACCTCTCAACAAGTTAAACTGGCATCTAACAGTCCTCTCTACCATTATTCTCTGAATTACAGAGATTAACAGTGTTTGTGTTATCCAAAAATACTTTTCAAAATAGAAACACAAAAAGATGATTTTTTAAAGAAGCAAACCTCTCAAACAAAATGAAAGCAATAAATGACTCATTGAATGCAATTACCCATATTTATAAGAGAATCCAGCATGAGGAATATCAAAACTTTAAAAATAACAGACTTATATTCACAATATATACAAATATTGAATCATTATATTGTACACCTGGGACTAATAGAATGTTATAGGTCAATTATAACTCAATGAAAAATTTTCAAATTAAAGAATAAAAAACATAAATTTCCCTCAAGTACTGACCAATACAGACATTCAATATGAAATCTCTACAGCTAACAATGTATTGGTAAAAAAATGAAAGCAGTGAAGATATTTCTTCAGCTTTAACTTTTTATAGTAACATAAATTAATTTGTTTTGCCAAGGAGATCTGATACGATACTCAGGAAAATGTCACATTTTCTTAAAGAAGCCTCCTCAATAAAACATTGCAGTTGACCATTCTGGCATACCAAATTTCAAAATCATTGTTTCCAGAAGATTCAACATTGCCCTATCACGTAAGTATGTTTTGTCAAACATCAAACATACCCTGATGAAATCAAAACTGAAAGAAGCACCTGTACCCCAATGTTCATTGCAGCTCTCAATACAGTAGCCAGAACATGCAACATTGTGGGGAATGAACAAGGGGTGGGAAGCATAGAGGGAGTAACATGGAAACCTATACTATCATATGTGAAAAAGACAGCTAATTGTCATTGTGCTGTGGGAACAGGGGATCCTGCAGCGGCGCTGTGAGATGGTCTGGAGGGATGGGATGGGGGAAGAGTACAGGAGGATACTGGGGGGTGGGTGGAGGAGGGATGGGAGCCAGGAATATACATATGACTAATCTGGAATTATACATATTTATAAACAACAAAGCACTGTAAAAGTAAAAAGTAAAATAAAATTTTAAAACATTTTTTAAAAAGATAAATTAAGAAAAAAACATGAAACATGCCTGCAATAGTCAAACAGATATAGCTTTGCTGTGGCTAAAGAAACAATGATAGCATTCTCATTGAGTTGTTGGCTTTTAATACATGTTGATATAACAAGAAAAAAGTCATTTTGGAGTGAAGTGGTCACACAGTAGTAGTAATAGGCAACTTACCTTACCAACTGACCTATAGGAACCTAGTGAGTGTAGTCTCAGAGACAGCACACGGTTAGTCTGCTAACTGTTGTTTCCTGGTTATATTACCAAGTCCAATCTAGCTCTGCTCACTGCATGATAGGCCAATGAATCCAAGAGATGAAGTATTGAGGTAAGGAAAATGACTTTGTTCAGAAAGCAGCTGACCGAAAAGACAGCAGGTTAGCACCTCAAAATAACCATCTTATGGGGTCTGAATGCCAGGTTCTTTAATAGATAAGAAATGGGGGTAGATGAGGAAGCAAAGTACAAAAGTCATTAATCTTGCAAATGTCTCCTAGAATGGCAAACCTCAAGTAGAGGATGTGTTAATGTCACCCTTCCTGCCATCTACAGGTGGGCAGGGTTCTGAACAAAGACACTTCAGTTTAACAATCAGGCAGAGGGGCAAGATTCTCTGAGGCAAACCATTCTGTATGATTATAACAACAAAAGCAATGAAGAGCAAATCAAAGAAACTGTTCCATCCTGGCTCAGAACTGGCTTCCTCCCTGTAACAGTGATGCATCCAGGCTCCCTGCCTTCACCTAGCATGCATCCAGTCATCACCAGGTGAGACCCCATACTTTGAGAGGAGTACCCTCACCAATCCTGGCTTCACTCCAGGGCCAAGAGTTTCCTGATCTTGGAAAATAAAATTATCTCTTCACAAGCCACCCCTTTCCTTGCTCCCCATTTAAAGGAAACCATCAGCCTCCTTCTGTAGCCACCACTGTACTCACTAAGTCCTGGGAATGTCAGCTGGGATGTGGAGGATATTGCAGAAAAGTAACACTATTGATTGGAAGGGAGAATTTTACGGCAAGGCGGAAATTTAAAGGAAGGCAGTATGAGGCTAGACAGAGGAAAACAGATGAATACTATGCTCTATGGTGACCAACAAAACCTCTATAAACAATCCACCTGCCTGAAAATCTACCTTACTGAGATCACAAAGGAACAATGCACCAAAAAATTCTTAAAGACTTTATTTCTCACACAAGTCAGTTGTTAAGCTATCTTTCAAACCAGCAGATGACATTACATGGGGGACGAGATAAATGGAAGTAATGGTAAAAATTAAAAGAAGAACCACAAAAATGATCAAATGCGTGGTAAAGTTTTCATCAGGAAGGTTATGTAGCCTAAAAAGCCTTGTGAAGATAAGTCTAAAACACAACTGGATAAAAGTAAAGGCTGATGAAACACCAAGATAGACTGATTACTAATGTCAGTTGAGATGCCCATCTCTAGAAATCCATAAGAAAAGAACAAACAGCCCTTCAGGCAAGAACATTTAGTTATTCATCCGCACAATATCAGATTGAATAACCAGAATTATGACCTTGTGATCCAAAACATGCAAAGGGCCTTGTACAGACTCAGACTATTGTTTGAGAATATTTACAGGTTAGTTCTAGAATTTCCACCAGGCAATGAAGTCAACACATTGATTTTGAGAATGGATGTAAGGCCTTTGTGAAGTGAACCCACCTATCAAGTGCCCAGTTGATCCATAAAGAGTTTGGATTTCAGCAACATACAATAAATTCTCTATTAGTTGGATAGTCAGGAAATAGAGTGCTCCAGCTAATCAAATATTTTCCGTTAATTGTTGCCACATGCAGAAGGATTACAAATTTTTAAAGAATGAGAATAAATTAAAATACACTTAACACTGAAACTAAACTGATTATAATTTAATCTTTCTCTAATTATTCAGAATGCATTTCAGGGTCATCAAGAAAAGCATAAATTATCAGTGCTTGATGACTGTGCAGGAAGTCACAGTTTTTCTAAAATCCTGGTTAATAGATGCTGGGTATAAAGAATTCACTGCATTCGTTATCATTTGTGGGATTTATGTGCCAAGCATTTTTCTAGGATATGAAGTATATCATTAATCCTCACCAAAAATAAAATTTCACAGATGATGAACTCAAATGCATAGAGTTAGAAAAACTTGTCCAAGGATACACAACAGGAAAGAGTGTCAGAGCCAGATTCTGAGGGCAGAACTGTATCTTTAAAGGAATAGGCTCTTTCACTATGCCAGACAAGAAAATCCTTGTTGTATAAAAGTAGTCATAAAATTTACTGCCCGTCTGCATAAAACTTAAGCATAGTCAGTGGGTCATACTGTTTGTTTTTCCAGACATGCTGAACGAATTCTTGTTAAGCTATCTTTCAAACCAGCAGATGACATTACATGGGGACGAGATAAATGGAAGTAATGGTAAAAATTAAAAGAAGAACCACAAAAATGATCAAATGCGTGGTAAAGTTTTCATCAGGAAGGTTATGTAGCCTAAAAAGCCTTGTGAAGATAAGTCTAAAACACAACTGGATAAAAGTAAAGGCTGATGAAACACCAAGATAGACTGATTACTAATGTCAGTTGAGATGCCCATCTCTAGAAATCCATAAGAAAAGAACAAACAGCCCTTCAGGCAAGAACATTTAGTTATTCATCCGCACAATATCAGATTGAATAACCAGAATTATGACCTTGTGATCCAAAACATGCAAAGGGCCTTGTACAGACTCAGACTATTGTTTGAGAATATTTACAGGTTAGTTCTAGAATTTCCACCAGGCAATGAAGTCAACACATTGATTTTGAGAATGGATGTAAGGCCTTTGTGAAGTGAACCCACCTATCAAGTGCCCAGTTGATCCATAAAGAGTTTGGATTTCAGCAACATACAATAAATTCTCTATTAGTTGGATAGTCAGGAAATAGAGTGCTCCAGCTAATCAAATATTTTCCGTTAATTGTTGCCACATGCAGAAGGATTACAAATTTTTAAAGAATGAGAATAAATTAAAATACACTTAACACTGAAACTAAACTGATTATAATTTAATCTTTCTCTAATTATTCAGAATGCATTTCAGGGTCATCAAGAAAAGCATAAATTATCAGTGCTTGATGACTGTGCAGGAAGTCACAGTTTTTCTAAAATCCTGGTTAATAGATGCTGGGTATAAAGAATTCACTGCATTCGTTATCATTTGTGGGATTTATGTGCCAAGCATTTTTCTAGGATATGAAGTATATCATTAATCCTCACCAAAAATAAAATTTCACAGATGATGAACTCAAATGCATAGAGTTAGAAAAACTTGTCCAAGGATACACAACAGGAAAGAGTGTCAGAGCCAGATTCTGAGGGCAGAACTGTATCTTTAAAGGAATAGGCTCTTTCACTATGCCAGACAAGAAAATCCTTGTTGTATAAAAGTAGTCATAAAATTTACTGCCCGTCTGCATAAAACTTAAGCATAGTCAGTGGGTCATACTGTTTGTTTTTCCAGACATGCTGAAGAATTTTTCTGATCCATTCTTGAAATCGCTACCATCCATTTATGGTGTGCATGAATGGCAGAAAACTTTGGACATGAAATATTTTTGTAGTTTTTTGTTTTTTTTTTTTTAATAAAAGACCAACTGTTCATTCAAAGGCCGAAGAATACAGCTTAAAATCTTTGGAAGAAAATACTTTTAAGAGACTAAATTAGCACAGCCTCAGCCACAAAGCAAAATGACTTATCAATAAATGTATACACTTAATATGCATTAATTTACTCACATTTTATGAAATGACCTAATTTTTGTGTTCACCACTTATATGTAACTGTAAAACATATTTGATTTGACTCATAAAGAACATGTAAATTTATTTAAAGACTTTAGGCTGGATTTACATCTATAAAAGAAATTAATTCAATTTGTTAAGGGAGAAAAAAGTTGTTTCAGCAACAGATGTGCTACATCCCTTCTTCTACTATTGAGTCCTAAACTCATTCACAATTTCACGTGGGACATTTATGGCCTCTTATTCACCTGTATTCACAAACACGAAAAAAATTCTTCAAGGCTCAAACACCTTTTCTTCCTCCATCCATAATAGGTTCACTTATCTCCAAAGCAGACAGTGATCCCTATAATGGAATTTCACAAACAAGGGGGGAAAGTGACTGAACTTTAGAAGGGTATGGAATCATCTCCAGCCATGATACTGTTTCATTAGTAATCTCATTCACACCCAGGAGATTTAGCCGTCTGAGATGACCCTCATCAGAGAAGCTGGCCTTCCCTGCATCCTCTGCACATAGCGTTTCCAGATAATCCTGAAGAATTACTTTCTATTGCAAAATAAACTATTATCATCTCTAATACCATGCTGATATTTTCATTGTATTGAAGAAAATGCTACCTAAACAATAACTTGGGGTCAAAGGAACCCTGATTTGAGTTAGCTCTTTGCTCAAAAGTTCAAAATAGAAAAAAAGACTTCCCATATATGAAGTTGCTACACAGAATTAGGGCAGGAAGGTAATTCTGAAATTTGACCCTTTTTTCTAATTCAGGATCTTGCCAGAGACAAAAGTTTCATGCTCAAGTTAAATTTAAAGAAAGTTAAAATGACTGCACTGCCTAACTGAATTAAATTACACATTTATGGTGACGCTTGAAAATCACACTTAACTGTCTTAAAACTTGATAGACTAGGTGGTGCTGGCCATGATCGTGTTTTGAAAGGTGATTTCACTGCTTGGGATTGTGACTGCTGTGGAGTTGTTCAGTTGGGAATTTTACTCTCATGCTTTGAACTGATTTGTTCATTCAATTTTGTCTCTGAAATTTTATATCCTCCACAGTAACTTTGTTAAACTTGAATCTGAGGTGACCCTTCTGATTCTGAACTCCAAGGGGTAACTTTCTCAGGGAAGAAAAGTGAGGTTCATTTTCAATATGAATGAATAAAACAGGAAACACCCAGACTGAAGGTCAAGAAAATGCTACCTGGAACTGAATCAATATCAATAGAAACAGTTCATTGAAGAGCAAGGTCTAATTTTATGTCCAGATTAAAAAAAAAAAGACATTCACATTTCAAATTAAGTAGTTGGATAAGAATGAAGACAGTTCCTTTAAAAGACTATTAATTATAATTCCTTAGACTTAATTTTATAGCCAAAAAATTACCAAGTTCTAATAAAATATGATCCTTGACATGCACACCTAGAAAGAACATTTCGAGGGTCACATAATTCTTAAACTGGAAGGATCCCAAATGAATTTGTTCACCCTTTATTCTTCAAATGAAGAAACTGAGGCCCAGAGATTTTATTAGTAATCTCATTCACACCCAGGAGATTTAGCCGTCTGAGATGACCCTCATCAGAGAAGCTGGCCTTCCTGCATCCTCTGCACATAGCGTTTCCAGATAATCCTGAAGAATTACTTTCTATTGCAAAATAAACTATTATCATCTCTAATACCATGCTGATATTTTCATTGTATTGAAGAAAATGCTACCTAAACAATAACTTGGGGTCAAAGGAACCCTGATTTGAGTTAGCTCTTTGCTCAAAAGTTCAAAATAGAAAAAAAGACTTCCCATATATGAAGTTGCTACACAGAATTAGGGCAGGAAGGTAATTCTGAAATTTGACCCTTTTTTCTAATTCAGGATCTTGCCAGAGACAAAAGTTTCATGCTCAAGTTAAATTTAAAGAAAGTTAAAATGACTGCACTGCCTAACTGAATTAAATTACACATTTATGGTGACGCTTGAAAATCACACTTAACTGTCTTAAAACTTGATAGACTAGGTGGTGCTGGCCATGATCGTGTTTTGAAAGGTGATTTCACTGCTTGGGATTGTGACTGCTGTGGAGTTGTTCAGTTGGGAATTTTACTCTCATGCTTTGAACTGATTTGTTCATTCAATTTTGTCTCTGAAATTTTATATCCTCCACAGTAACTTTGTTAAACTTGAATCTGAGGTGACCCTTCTGATTCTGAACTCCAAGGGATAACTTTCTCAGGGGAAGAAAAGTGAGGTTCATTTTCAATATGAATGAATAAAACAGGAAACACCCAGACTGAAGGTCAAGAAAATGCTACCTGGAACTGAATCAATATCAATAGAAACAGTTCATTGAAGAGCAAGGTCTAATTTTATGTCCAGATTAAAAAAAGAAAGACATTCACATTTCAAATTAAGTAGTTGGATAAGAATGAAGACAGTTCCTTTAAAAAGACTATTAATTATAATTCCTTAGACTTAATTTTATAGCCAAAAAAATTACCAAGTTCTAATAAAATATGATCCTTGACATGCACACCTAGAAAGAACATTTCGAGGGTCACATAATTCTTAAACTGGAAGGATCCCAAATGAATAGTTAGTTCACCCTTTTTATTCTTCAAATGAAGAAACTGAGGCCCAGAGATTTTATGTGTACTTATAGAAAGAAGGTTAAAAAACTTTAGCATAACTTCCAATTACTGTCCCAACAACTTCAAATTTAATATCAAAGGGGCATAATTAGCACCCATGCATAATACCAACCCATGAAAATCATTCTAACAACAGTAAAAACAACCTCCAGGTCTTTAATAATTTTCATAAAAAGCAAAATAGTGAGAATAATATTTCATTGCAATTCCCAGGAGTAATTCATTTTTCCTGCTCATCCAGACTCAATCTCCTCATCTTTCATTAAAGGTTTACTGAGAACTTACAGAATGCTAAGTATGGAGCTCAAAACTCCAAAACTGGGGGCTTCCCTGATAGGTCAGTGGTAAAGAGTTCGCCTGCCAATGTAAGAGACACAGGTTCAATCCCTGATCAGGGAAGATCTTGCATGCTGCAGAGCAACTAAGCCCCTGAGCCACAACTATTGAGCCTGTGCTCTAGAGCCTCAGCTGCAACTATTGAGCCCATGTGCCTCAACGACTGAAGCCCATGTGCCCTAGAGCCCAAGTTTCACAACAAGAGAAGTCACAACAAGAAGCCTGCTCACCTCAACTAAAGAGTAGCCCCACTCTCTGCAACTAGAGAAGAGCCTGCAGCAGCAGTGAAAACCCAGAATAGCCAAAAATAAATAATAAAATAAATTTTTAAAAAATCACCTCCTGGGCTTCCCCTGGTGGTCCAGTGGGTAAGGACACCGCCTTGCAGTGCAAGGGGCGCCGGTTCGAGCCCTGGCCTGGGAAGATCCCACGTGCCGTGGAGCGGCTGGACCCATGTGTCCAATTACCGAGCTGGAGCTCTGGAGCGCATGCGCCCAGAGCCAGCACTCTGCAGCGACAGACGCCACCGTGATGGGAGGCCCACGGGAGCCAAGGAACAAAGACGGATGAAAGTGGAGAAATGAAAGACCAATAGAAGTGGCCTGCCTGCTCCCCTCCCTCCCCAACCCAACCCCCGCCCCAAAATAAATAATCCTTGACATGCACACCTAGAAAGAACATTTCGAGGGTCACATAATTCTTAAACTGGAAGGATCCCAAATGAATAGTTAGTTCACCCTTTTTATTCTTCAAATGAAGAAACTGAGGCCCAGAGATTTTATGTGTACTTATAGAAAGAAGGTTAAAAAACTTTAGCATAACTTCCAATTACTGTCCCAACAACTTCAAATTTAATATCAAAGGGGCATAATTAGCACCCATGCATAATACCAACCCATGAAAATCATTCTAACAACAGTAAAAACAACCTCCAGGTCTTTAATAATTTTCATAAAAAGCAAAATAGTGAGAATAATATTTCATTGCAATTCCCAGGAGTAATTCATTTTTCCTGCTCATCCAGACTCAATCTCCTCATCTTTCATTAAAGGTTTACTGAGAACTTACAGAATGCTAAGTATGGAGCTCAAAACTCCAAAACTGGGGGCTTCCCTGATAGGTCAGTGGTAAAGAGTTCGCCTGCCAATGTAAGAGACACAGGTTCAATCCCTGATCAGGGAAGATCTTGCATGCTGCAGAGCAACTAAGCCCCTGAGCCACAACTATTGAGCCTGTGCTCTAGAGCCTCAGCTGCAACTATTGAGCCCATGTGCCTCAACGACTGAAGCCCATGTGCCCTAGAGCCCAAGTTTCACAACAAGAGAAGTCACAACAAGAAGCCTGCTCACCTCAACTAAAGAGTAGCCCCACTCTCTGCAACTAGAGAAGAGCCTGCAGCAGCAGTGAAAACCCAGAATAGCCAAAAATAAATAATAAAATAAATTTTTAAAAAATCACCTCCTGGGCTTCCCCTGGTGGTCCAGTGGGTAAGGACACCGCCTTGCAGTGCAAGGGGCGCCGGTTCGAGCCCTGGCCTGGGAAGATCCCACGTGCCGTGGAGCGGCTGGACCCATGTGTCCAATTACCGAGCTGGAGCTCTGGAGCGCATGCGCCCAGAGCCAGCACTCTGCAGCGACAGACGCCACCGTGATGGGAGGCCCACGGGAGCCAAGGAACAAAGACGGATGAAAGTGGAGAAATGAAAGACCAATAGAAGTGGCCTGCCTGCTCCCCTCCCTCCCCAACCCAACCCCCGCCCAAAAATAAATAATAAAATAAATAAATCTTTAAAAAAAAAAAAAAAAATCACCTCCTTGATGCATAGAAAAACCCCTCCAAAACTGTATTCTGTTCAGAATTTTGTCTTAAAAAATGTTGATTAAAAATCTCACTACATACTGTTTCTGCCTTTGAGTGTTTATACCTTTTAAAAACTTCCATTTTATTCTAAAACTGCTTTTCTTCCTTCCTTTCAAGTATATTTTCTTTAAGGATCAAAGTGTTTCTAAAGTTCTACCCAATTATCTTATTCAACAAGTATTTAGTTATGACAAGGTTACAGTTGTGCAAGGATCCCATAAATCAGTTATGGAAGCAATGTTTAATGTTTCCTTCATAGTATTATTGATTTTCTTACAGTGTCAAGCTCACTATTGGGAAAAAAATCATATATACAGGTTGTATTTAACCAAAAATTTACCCAATTATAAGCCTGGAAAGCTGTCAAAAACCATATTTATGTCACTGTAGAGCAAATGTCCAGCATAACTAATCTCAAAGTTAATGTAATAAATATAGAGCAAGTGTCCAGCACATACTGAAGTTATAAATAGGTAAGACCAGACCACAGGTGAGACTGGCGCTGCTTAAGGTCAAATTAGCAATGCTGCAAATCCAGACTCACTTCTTAGTGCACACAGAGCAAATGCCTACTGCTAAACTCACAAGGCTTTGATTTACAAGACATAGTGTCAGTATAATAATTTACAGTGGGGAATACCCTCTTCTAAGATATGGAAAACTCCAAAACTTTCTTGAGTTAGAATGGCTAACACCTGGCCATGCACTTTTTTCTCGTCTTTCCAAGAGTCCACTGTTGTCCAACAGAATTCATCTTAACACAGTTACCCAGGCAACCCCTTCCCATCACACTAAGACAAGTTCTACTTACCTTGTTCCAAAGCAAGTTCTTAGATAACTAAGAGGCCAGGCAGTAATCAGGCTGTTTTAGAGATCAGGAAATGAGAGCCCATGTAGGCTGGCACTTGGACGTCCACATTACCTAGAACCTGGGGAAAACCTAAGATGCACCTTCTCCCCCTTCTGATAGTCCTCTCAACACCTGAGCATTCCCAGTATATCTCTCTCCCTGAACAAGTGAAAAAAGTCATCACCTCTTCAATTTTCATTTCCTTTGGATATATACTCAGAAGCGGCTTTTGCTGCATTATATGGTAGTTCTATTTTTAACTTTTCAGGAACTTCCATACTGTTTTTCATAGTGGCTGAAACAATTCACTTTCCTACCAACAGGGTACAAAAGTTCTCTTATACCACATCTTCTCAAATACTTATCTCTTGTCTTATCTCTTATCCCCTGTCCATGGGATATTCCAGGCAAGAATAGTGGCATGAGTCACCACTTTCTTCCCCAAGGGATCTTCCTGGACCAGGGATCAAACCAGTCTCCTGCACTGCAGGCAGATTCTTTACTGCTGAATCACTGGGAAGCCCTGTAATGCTATAGATTGACGGGATACAAATACACTGGAAATTACCTTTTCATGACTTCAAATTCCACAAGCACAACCCTTGGATCTCATTCTTCCTTCTCTATTCTGACCTTGACTCCTCTTGGCTGATTCCATTCAGTCCAGCCAGGAGCAACAATACCAAGTGCATCTAACATCCCACCAGACATTTACTCAAAGCTGAGAGCACATGAGTTATGCGATGAACAGCTCCCTAGGGCTGAGTTGATAAAGGTTTATCTTGAGAAACAATAAAACAATAAACATGGAGTGGGACTCTATGCAGGTAATTGAGTCACTATTGCAATGGATTTTTAATTGGTTCGTTTTTCCAAAAGGTCGATGTGTCAAACTTTGAGCCCTTCCCTTGATTCTTAGGATATTTTTTTTAGTGCACATTTAGGAAAACACAGGTGCTTAACACATTTAGTCCAGTTAAATGGGCCTCTGTGATCTGAAATTGACATATGCAGGTGGCTGCCAGGTCTGCACCACTTTAGGAAATAGATGTATTTCTCCCTTCCTGGCTCTCCATGGGAGAGCGGGAGGGAGGACACTGAGAGACAACAGCAGGGCGACTCTGCGCTCAGCATCCTGTCGGAGTGGTATCCCCAAGCTGCAAGATTTATAACCTCTTGTTACAATGCATCAGCTTCAACACTTTCAGTAAAGTCTTCAATAACTTCGATGACATCTTGCTGAGGGGTTTTGTCATTAAAAGCCTAAAGCTGGTCATTAACAAACCTTCTCTGCAATCATCTACCGCTGTGCTAACTCAGGCATGGATCTCGCTGGAAAGTTGGGCTGGCTCGGAAACTTTCCAGAAGGCTGCATTTTCCCCCTGTGTGGGGTGTATTTCTTTAGGGAAAGGAAATGCAGTTCCCAATCATTTCATCATTTCTTTCTCATTATCCATTGACTAACTCTTTGCTGAGAGACACAACCACATTCAGCAAACGCGTGTAGAAAGCTACTTCATAACAGAAACAGTGCTCAAGCCTGAAGATATATTTAGAAAAATACACAGCTCCAACTCTCAGAAGGTTCAGAGACAACCCCCCCAATTTACTAGTCATTTATAGAATTTTTCATAATGTGCCAGTCTCTGTATTCAGGCTTTATAAGTCTTATTGTGTTCATTTTTCACCATGCTTTAGGAGATGGATGTTTTCATGATTCCCATCTAAAGATGAAATTAAGTGTGGTTTTTAAGACTTTCCACATAATTACTGAACTTGAAGTGGAAGAACCTATGTCTTGCCCGACTTCAAGCTAGCTGACCTTCTTCAAACAAAAGGGCTGGGCCAGGAAGAAGGGGACAACCATGAAACTCCTGTTGAGGAGAGACTGAGAGCCAAGTCATGGGGAGGCACCAGTTCAGTGGGTGTCAGGGGCAGACTGAGCCTAGCTGGAATCCCCTTTTAGGAGACTTTATGTCATGAGTCAAGTATCACCCATTGAGAATAACATGCCCTGGTTTCTCACTCTTCCTCACCTCCTCAACATGCAGGTTACTAAGGTATCCTTTATGTGTGCTTACATAGAGACTTAAACTTGCCTGCTGTTCCCAGAGCAGCCAGCACTGGTGCAAATTTTATGAACATAATAAAGATTCAAATCATGTGAGGAAAACCTAACTCTGTGAAGACCACTGCTTTCTGAGCTTTTACAAAAATTCCTGTGGCAGAACAATTCCAGCTACCCAGTTGTTTCTGCTGCCAGTTATTTGATTTTTCACTTATTCTGGGGACTTCTCCAAAGGAAATAAGCAAGATTTATACCCTCTGTACATTCAACACTTTCAGTAAAGTCTTCAATAACTTCGATGACATCTTGCTGAGGGGTTTTGTCATTAAAAGCCTAAAGCTGGTCATTAACAAACCTTCTCTGCAATCATCTACCGCTGTGCTAACTCAGGCATGGATCTCGCTGGAAAGTTGGGCTGGCTCGGAAACTTTCCAGAAGGCTGCATTTTCCCCCTGTGTGGGGTGTATTTCTTTAGGGAAAGGAAATGCAGTTCCCAATCATTTCATCATTTCTTTCTCATTATCCATTGACTAACTCTTTGCTGAGAGACACAACCACATTCAGCAAACGCGTGTAGAAAGCTACTTCATAACAGAAACAGTGCTCAAGCCTGAAGATATATTTAGAAAAATACACAGCTCCAACTCTCAGAAGGTTCAGAGACAACCCCCCCAATTTACTAGTCATTTATAGAATTTTTCATAATGTGCCAGTCTCTGTATTCAGGCTTTATAAGTCTTATTGTGTTCATTTTTCACCATGCTTTAGGAGATGGATGTTTTCATGATTCCCATCTAAAGATGAAATTAAGTGTGGTTTTTAAGACTTTCCACATAATTACTGAACTTGAAGTGGAAGAACCTATGTCTTGCCCGACTTCAAGCTAGCTGACCTTCTTCAAACAAAAGGGCTGGGCCAGGAAGAAGGGGACAACCATGAAACTCCTGTTGAGGAGAGACTGAGAGCCAAGTCATGGGGAGGCACCAGTTCAGTGGGTGTCAGGGGCAGACTGAGCCTAGCTGGAATCCCCTTTTAGGAGACTTTATGTCATGAGTCAAGTATCACCCATTGAGAATAACATGCCCTGGTTTCTCACTCTTCCTCACCTCCTCAACATGCAGGTTACTAAGGTATCCTTTATGTGTGCTTACATAGAGACTTAAACTTGCCTGCTGTTCCCAGAGCAGCCAGCACTGGTGCAAATTTTATGAACATAATAAAGATTCAAATCATGTGAGGAAAACCTAACTCTGTGAAGACCACTGCTTTCTGAGCTTTTACAAAAATTCCTGTGGCAGAACAATTCCAGCTACCCAGTTGTTTCTGCTGCCAGTTATTTGATTTTTCACTTAATCTGGCAACTTCTCCAAAGGAAATAATGCGTGGAGGGAGATCTTGGCTGCTCAATCCTCTACAGGATTCAATCATAAATCACCAGAGGGCCAATGCTACCAAGACATTAGGAAGTTTCCCAGAAAGAATAATGGAAACACTGCACACATCAGGGGATAGTCTATCATAAATTACAGATTTGAATGGGGAAAGAAATTTCTTTAAATGACCTGGGATTCTATTTTTTTAATAATAAAGGAAATGTTTGGGGCAATAGATATATTGTTAAGAGTGCATATTTTGTAATAATAATATTGCTACCATTGGTTGAGGGCCAGGCAATCACTTGGGGTGCTTAACACAATAGCATATTAAATAATATCTCTACAACTACTCAGTCAGGGAACACGTTATCCCACTTTTATAAACTAACAAACGGAGAGCTTGGGAGGTTGAACCATTTACTCCTAGCTGAATAACTGCAGGTGGAATCCAAGCCAATTATACAGTGTTTCAGGTTTTTGTGTCTCCACTGTGTTGCTTGGCTCTTACCCATATCTACATTAATTAAAACAAAACCTGTTTAAAGGCATTTAAATAATGAAGTGATTAAAAAGTCATTCAATGATTTCTGCCTTTTTTTCCTTAAAATGACATTTTCCCTCTTTTTTTCCCCCCTTTTCTCAAGGAAACAGAAACATTAGCTTTATTTTCACAGCTCAATTAACTGCTGTGGGGTTTTACCTGAAGAGATTAGTAAGACCTCCAGGCAGATGCCATTGATCCAACTATAGTGTCATTATGTACCTGTCCATATGCGTGATGTGGAAGGGAAGGCTTTCTTCGTGGGAATCACAAAGCCACCATCCATCTGACTCCCTGGGTTCTGGCGGCCTCTCACCTGCAGCGTCTCCTAAGAATACTTTCCTTGGTTTGTTATTGCTTCTAATCACTCACAGGGTGCTTCTTACTAGCAAAATTCTCACCAATCAAGATCATCAGCGATACCTCAGAGAAGTCTTAGGAAACTGATCTGTAATTTCAGCTCTCTTCCTCTGACTAGAGGCAGGATATGGGCGTCTGAGCTTCATCCAAGGTCAAGGACTGGCCAGCTGCCACAGAGGCAGCATCAAACCCTTTCAAAGAATCTATGCAAACCCAGGGCACCAAAGGTGAAGAGAAGGTTCTAGAAGTTTGGTGGGACAAGCAAATACTGAGTAAGAAAGTGCTGGATTCAGGGATCCTATCAAACACCAACATAGTGATGGAAAAAATAATAATAATACTATACACATTCTTCCTTATTCCAGCAAATATTACTCAGTAACTTTGTGACCTCAAGCAAATGATTTAGCCTCTTTTAAACTCAGTTTTCTCATCTGTAAGATAGGAGCATTGACCTCATCTCACTCTGTTGAAAATAAAATAATGTGATGACATCAATTAAGACTCTTTTTGTTCCGAGTGATAGAAATCTAATCAGAATCAGATGAACCAGAAAGAGCACTTAATTATAAGTAAAAGTAATGTCTCTCAAAAACAGGTATGCAGCTGGCCAGGAGAAAAACTTGTATTAGAGATGCAGCTGATCTCCTGAATCTCTCCCTGTTTCTTGTCTCCATTTCCCCGGGTGCATATGTAGTTGTTCTCTGCCCCCCTTCTCACTACCCTTGAGCTTTACGTGCAAGGCATATACACCAATGGCCTGCAACGTGACATCCCCTTTCCAATCCATGCTATGAGACAAACAAACTGATTGATCCAAGTTCTAAATCCCAGAGAAGAATTGGGATTGACCCAGTTCAGTGTCATGGGCCTATATCTAGATGAATCAATTATCTATTGACAAACAGCAGTCACTTATAGCTGTCCCTATGGTGAGTCTAAGAATAGGGGTGAGATGGGTATTTCCTAGAAAAAAGTACAGACTAGTTATTAGAAAAGATAGTTTCACTGCAGAGGAAAGAATTGGTGTCCACTATAACAACATATAAAGAATAGCTACCACTATACCCAGTCTAGAATATATATACTAAATAACTCTCCTGTCCCTCACAAACCCAAATCTTTTCACATTTTCTACTCATGCCTTCAGTTACTTTTCCATCTTTAAGTTTGGGTTTGTCTTAGTTTGAGGGTCCACTGGTGAGCTTTTAGTGTTAAAGATCCAAGGGACTACATAAAGTACTTGAAATGATTTCAGATAACAAAGAAAGGTCCCTATATGTTAGAACTAAACAGGGCACCAAAGGTGAAGAGAAGGTTCTAGAAGTTTGGTGGGACAAGCAAATACTGAGTAAGAAAGTGCTGGATTCAGGGATCCTATCAAACACCAACATAGTGATGGAAAAAATAATAATAATACTATACACATTCTTCCTTATTCCAGCAAATATTACTCAGTAACTTTGTGACCTCAAGCAAATGATTTAGCCTCTTTTAAACTCAGTTTTCTCATCTGTAAGATAGGAGCATTGACCTCATCTCACTCTGTTGAAAATAAAATAATGTGATGACATCAATTAAGACTCTTTTTGTTCCGAGTGATAGAAATCTAATCAGAATCAGATGAACCAGAAAGAGCACTTAATTATAAGTAAAAGTAATGTCTCTCAAAAACAGGTATGCAGCTGGCCAGGAGAAAAACTTGTATTAGAGATGCAGCTGATCTCCTGAATCTCTCCCTGTTTCTTGTCTCCATTTCCCCGGGTGCATATGTAGTTGTTCTCTGCCCCCCTTCTCACTACCCTTGAGCTTTACGTGCAAGGCATATACACCAATGGCCTGCAACGTGACATCCCCTTTCCAATCCATGCTATGAGACAAACAAACTGATTGATCCAAGTTCTAAATCCCAGAGAAGAATTGGGATTGACCCAGTTCAGTGTCATGGGCCTATATCTAGATGAATCAATTATCTATTGACAAACAGCAGTCACTTATAGCTGTCCCTATGGTGAGTCTAAGAATAGGGGTGAGATGGGTATTTCCTAGAAAAAAGTACAGACTAGTTATTAGAAAAGATAGTTTCACTGCAGAGGAAAGAATTGGTGTCCACTATAACAACATATAAAGAATAGCTACCACTATACCCAGTCTAGAATATATATACTAAATAACTCTCCTGTCCCTCACAAACCCAAATCTTTTCACATTTTCTACTCATGCCTTCAGTTACTTTTCCATCTTTAAGTTTGGGTTTGTCTTAGTTTGAGGGTCCACTGGTGAGCTTTTAGTGTTAAAGATCCAAGGGACTACATAAAGTACTTGAAATGATTTCAGATAACAAAGAAATGTCCCTATATGTTAGAACTAAACAGAGCACCAAACTGGGAATGAAGAGACAGTTTCTATTTTTTTCTCGTTTCCCTAAAATACACAGAACAATTTCAGACCACTCCTTTGTGGCCCCAATGTCATCCATAAATATGATGATCATAACTAGCCTACTTGTCTCTTGAGGTGAAGTAGGGAACACTGGTGTTTTGGCTATGAGTAGGGTCATTTATGGGCTTTCCAGGTGACTCAGCAGTAAAGAATCTACCTGTCATACAGGAGACCCAGGTTCTATCCCTGGGTTGAGAAGATCCCCTGGAGGAGTGCATGGTAGCCCACACCAGTATTCTTGCCTGGAGATCCTCATGGACAGAGGAGCCTGGCAGGCTTCAGTACATGGGCTCTCAAAGAGTTGGACACAACTTAGCAGCAGCAGGGTCATTTATAAGGAGAAGTGGGGGAAAATCTCAGAAAACTAGAGATTTCTTTTTCTTATTGGAAGAAGAATTCCTACACAGAAGATAAATCCTTTTTGTGTGTAATACAAAAGAATGATTTTGCTTGTATAAAATTGTAGAAATCCAATTGCCCTCTGTCAATAAACTCGAAGCCTTGGTGAGGGATTGAGCCAATATATTTTAGGTTTTGGAAAGTAACCACTTTGTGTCACTTTCTAGAATCCCTTCTGGCTGATTTCAGTATATTAGTGATTCCGTTTGGAAAGAATAATTCCAGGACCTCTCAAACAAAATAAGGAGACATAACTTCCTATCATGGTTAAAAAAAAAAAAAATTCAAAGTCTCACTTTGCATTGGATTTTGTTGCTTTGATATGATTCCTTTATAGAGAACTGAAATTAAATTTATGAACCAACAGTGTTCCAAGTGGTAGCTAAAAGGGAGAAATTAACTGAGGCAGAGATGAGTGTTACCAGCTAAAGATGATTCGTTCACATTTGTTTTCAAATATGAAAACAATTCCATTGGCCAAAGGAGTTACCAGAATAATAATATTGTCTTGAAATAAAATTCAGAGTCTATATGACCAAAAACAATGTCTTCTGGTGGTTACAGTTTAAGATGAGTGAAGACACATACGACTTGAAAGAATTAAAGTACTTGAAATGATTTCAGATAACAAAGAAATGTCCCTATATGTTAGAACTAAACAGAGCACCAAACTGGGAATGAAGAGACAGTTTCTATTTTTTTCTCGTTTCCCTAAAATACACAGAACAATTTCAGACCACTCCTTTGTGGCCCCAATGTCATCCATAAATATGATGATCATAACTAGCCTACTTGTCTCTTGAGGTGAAGTAGGGAACACTGGTGTTTTGGCTATGAGTAGGGTCATTTATGGGCTTTCCAGGTGACTCAGCAGTAAAGAATCTACCTGTCATACAGGAGACCCAGGTTCTATCCCTGGGTTGAGAAGATCCCCTGGAGGAGTGCATGGTAGCCCACACCAGTATTCTTGCCTGGAGATCCTCATGGACAGAGGAGCCTGGCAGGCTTCAGTACATGGGCTCTCAAAGAGTTGGACACAACTTAGCAGCAGCAGGGTCATTTATAAGGAGAAGTGGGGGAAAATCTCAGAAAACTAGAGATTTCTTTTTCTTATTGGAAGAAGAATTCCTACACAGAAGATAAATCCTTTTTGTGTGTAATACAAAGAATGATTTTGCTTGTATAAAATTGTAGAAATCCAATTGCCCTCTGTCAATAAACTCGAAGCCTTGGTGAGGGATTGAGCCAATATATTTTAGGTTTTGGAAAGTAACCACTTTGTGTCACTTTCTAGAATCCCTTCTGGCTGATTTCAGTATATTAGTGATTCCGTTTGGAAAGAATAATTCCAGGACCTCTCAAACAAAATAAGGAGACATAACTTCCTATCATGGTTAAAAAAAAAAAAAATTCAAAGTCTCACTTTGCATTGGATTTTGTTGCTTTGATATGATTCCTTTATAGAGAACTGAAATTAAATTTATGAACCAACAGTGTTCCAAGTGGTAGCTAAAAGGGAGAAATTAACTGAGGCAGAGATGAGTGTTACCAGCTAAAGATGATTCGTTCACATTTGTTTTCAAATATGAAAACAATTCCATTGGGCCAAAGGAGTTACCAGAATAATAATATTGTCTTGAAATAAAATTCAGAGTCTATATGACCAAAAAACAATGTCTTCTGGTGGTTACAGTTTAAATGAGACATGCATTGATTGAAGACACATACGACTTGAAAGTATATTATACAAATGGTTAATGTTGGTCCTTTAAGAATTCTGTCAATTACTTTCTTGATAGTTAGGATATTAAAATATGCAAATGAGCATGCTCTAGTTGGCCAGTGCTGATTTACTTGTAATAACTAATGCTGTCTCCCAACAGTCACCACTCCTTCTGTTCATGTCACCTTCACCCAGGTGACTCACCCAGGAGTCACAAAATGCTGAAGACAGTCACTTTCTACTTGATTAAATTTCAGCAGGTTGAAGCAAGGCCAAAATCCTCACATTCCTCTTTCCTAAATACTTTTTCTCCCCTCTCTCTTAATTATATGGCTTTACACTGATTTACATGAATTTCAGCTTTCAAAATCATTGGTCTTTGCTGAATGCAAATAGGCACATGGGAAAATTATATTAAGTTTGCACAATTGATCTTTCATCATTTCAAATGGTACCTTTGAACAGTTCCTGAAATGTCTGTCTGAAATACTCCCAGCGCTGAGTGTCATCAAAAGATGGGGGGGTCACCCTGGGGAAACCCATTCTCAGTGATGTAAATTACAGGGTTATTATACGTGTCCTAGAATGAGAAAGCAGAAGTTTTATTCCAAACAGATTTAAGAAAAAAAAACTCATAAAATCAGGTGCATTACCCTCTATCTTCTCTAAGCTACAACCCCCAAACTAGTTTTCATCAAATTGCACTGACCCTATTAACTTAATTTTCCGCGCACTGACCTTTTATAACTAACAATGGAAAAGAAAAACTGTGCAAACATCCATGAAGACAGTCAAATGACTCTTGTTATAATGAGAAGACAGAAATATCTTTCTTCCATCAGCATCTGCTGATTGTCATTGCTCCTTAACCCCTTGGTACTCCCCTAAACACACCAGCAGTTATATTCTTTATTCTCCCACAGCAGAAATGCTAAAAAAAAAAAATCTGAAAAAATGAAATTAAAATTTTCATTTCAGCTACCTGAATGCTATCCAGTGTAACAGGGACCCAGAAAGAATCCAGCTATTTCAACCCTTCTTATGCCTTTTAATAGTTCAATTGTGACCACAGTGTGAAAAATATGTCCAAGCTACTACTGTACCCACAACTGAATTTAACAGCCAATCCTAAGCCGAATCATGGCTTTGAAGCCCTTTATCCTTGGTGTCTCAGACAGCAAAGAAACTGCCTGCAATGCATGAGATTTGGATTCCATCCTTGGATCAGGAAGACTCCCTGAAGAAATGAATGGAAACTCACTTTAGTACTCTTGCCTAGAGAATTCCATGGACAGAGGAGCCCTGCAGGCTATAGTCCATGGGGTCACAAAGAGTCAGACCCACAACTAAGTGACTAACACTACTACTACTATCAGCTAATTACCCCTCATTGACTTAAATCCTAATTATTTCTTCCAAGGCCAACAAATGTATATGCTATTGCCTAAATCATTCTTTTTTCAGGTCCTTATACACACATATATGCCCATCTTCCCATCTTGCCATGTTCAGGTACACGGACTCAAACAAACTGTGCATTTACCTTAATGTATTTCAGTAGCTTACGTAGTCCTCACAGCACCACATAGACCCAATTCAAACTTATCCAAGATGCGTCTGGAAAAACTTCAACCTCCACATCCTAAGTTTGCAAATACCTTTGAACAGTTCCTGAAATGTCTGTCTGAAATACTCCCAGCGCTGAGTGTCATCAAAGATGGGGGTCACCCTGGGGAAACCCATTCTCAGTGATGTAAATTACAGGGTTATTATACGTGTCCTAGAATGAGAAAGCAGAAGTTTTATTCCAAACAGATTTAAGAAAAAAAAACTCATAAAATCAGGTGCATTACCCTCTATCTTCTCTAAGCTACAACCCCCAAACTAGTTTTCATCAAATTGCACTGACCCTATTAACTTAATTTTCCGCGCACTGACCTTTTATAACTAACAATGGAAAAGAAAAACTGTGCAAACATCCATGAAGACAGTCAAATGACTCTTGTTATAATGAGAAGACAGAAATATCTTTCTTCCATCAGCATCTGCTGATTGTCATTGCTCTTTAACCCCTTGGTACTCCCCTAAACACACCAGCAGTTATATTCTTTATTCTCCCACAGCAGAAATGCTAAAAAAAAAAAATCTGAAAAAATGAAATTAAAATTTTCATTTCAGCTACCTGAATGCTATCCAGTGTAACAGGGACCCAGAAAGAATCCAGCTATTTCAACCCTTCTTATGCCTTTTAATAGTTCAATTGTGACCACAGTGTGAAAAATATGTCCAAGCTACTACTGTACCCACAACTGAATTTAACAGCCAATCCTAAGCCGAATCATGGCTTTGAAGCCCTTTATCCTTGGTGTCTCAGACAGCAAAGAAACTGCCTGCAATGCATGAGATTTGGATTCCATCCTTGGATCAGGAAGACTCCCTGAAGAAATGAATGGAAACTCACTTTAGTACTCTTGCCTAGAGAATTCCATGGACAGAGGAGCCCTGCAGGCTATAGTCCATGGGGTCACAAAGAGTCAGACCCACAACTAAGTGACTAACACTACTACTACTATCAGCTAATTACCCCTCATTGACTTAAATCCTAATTATTTCTTCCAAGGCCAACAAATGTATATGCTATTGCCTAAATCATTCTTTTTTCAGGTCCTTATACACACATATATGCCCATCTTCCCATCTTGCCATGTTCAGGTACACGGACTCAAACAAACTGTGCATTTACCTTAATGTATTTCAGTAGCTTACGTAGTCCTCACAGCACCACATAGACCCAATTCAAACTTATCCAAGATGCGTCTGGAAAAACTTCAACCTCCACATCCTGGAGTAAACCCAGTTCTCCTTTCTTATTCTCCCGGTTCTTGACTAAGTGAGTCATATAATACTGCACAGCAAAGAAATCTGCAGTGTCTTTGACCATCTTCTTCTCTTCTGTAAATTCTGGAAGCCTTGATGATGAGTAGCCTTGTTTTTTACTCATGAGGGCAACCTGTGACTTAACAACCTCAGGATAATCACCATCAATAAATATGGGTTTAGCAAAGAAGTCCAACTGGAAAGCCATGGCTCTTTTAACCACTTCCTGGTCAGACACTGAGTTGGGATCTGCTGGTTCTGCCCAGCCAGCAAAAATTGACAGAGACACCATGCCCTTCTGCTCTTTTCAGAATAAGGAATCATAGCTGTGCCAGGATCTAGCATGAGTTTTAATCAAATTATGACCTGCCTGATAAGCTTTAGTTCCAATGTGAGGCATACCAGGAGGAAATACACCCAACTCATAAGCCATTAAGGCAAAAATATTAGGTTCATTTATGGTGATCCAATGCTTGACACGATCTCCAAACGTACTGAAGCAAAATCAGGCATATTTGTCGAAGGATTCAACGACTGCCTCTGACAACCAACCTCCTTGGTCTTCCAAGGCCTGAGGCAAATCAAAGTGGTAGAGGCTCATGATGGGTGTGACCCCATTTGTTGACAAATCATCAATGATCTTGTTGTAATAGTCAATTCCTAGGAGAAAAATAAAAGAATGTATGAGAAGAAAAGTCATCTTTGTTACATTGACAGAGAATCAGGAATAATAATATCCTAAAAAAAATTTAATCCAAAATAAGGGCTATTTCTTCTTAACCTATAATCAATTCAAGGCTGGAAAGAAACATGAAGAAATCCAAGAAAGAGAGCATGATGGGGTGACATAATTGTACAAGATGTACATTCTGAAAGGGATTCATTTGAACAGGTTGCTATCACTTAACTTTGTAGCATTGGGACACTTAGTGAAATTAGTGTATTTTGGGGGTGGGAAGAAAAACTAGGAATTTGGAATTAACAACTACATACTGCTATTTATAAAACAGATAACTAACAAGGACTTACTGTATAGCCCAGGGAACTATACTCAATATCTTATAACAATATCTAAGGAAAAAAAATCTGAAAAAGAATATATATATATACACTTACATATATATATATATATATATATATATATATATATAAAACACATATATATTCTTAAATATAACATATGTATATATTCTTATATATGACATACATATATAAAATATACATATACATATATGTAACTGAAAGACTTTGCCATACATCTGAGATGAACAGAGCACTGTAAGTCAAGTATATATCAATTAAGAATTATAAATTTATGTATTCATATTTTAAAAAGAAATTATTTTCTTTTCCTGTTTGTATTCAATATAAAGTAAAGAAATTGAACCTAGCGATTGTCTTAGTGCTTCTCCAAATCCATCAATCTCTCAAGTCTGGGAAAAGAGACCCACTGAGCATGGACAAGGCTCAGCTTCAGTCACAGGGTGTGAGTTACAAGGGTAGTGAGCGAGGGGCTGAACCCATTAAGGAACTTTCTGTTGGGGAGTTTGCTCTAAATCTCTGATGTAGTTCACGGGAATAACTGGGCTTCCCTGGTGGTTCAGACAGTAAAGAAGCTGCCTGGAATGTAGGAGACCTGGGTTCAGTCCCTGGGTGTGGAAGATTCCCTGGAGGAGGGAACGGCAACCCACTCCAGTGTTCTTGCCTGGAGAATGCCATGGATAGAGAAGCCTGGTGATGTACACAGCTGCTCTGGATCTTAGCTGATTCTCCCAACATTGCATGTGTGAAAGAGAGTTTTTAGGGTGTTCACAAGAATACTATGAAGTTGGAGATGTTCTGCCTCAGAAACCAATGCCAAGAAGATGTTGAGTCCAATCTAACGATTCTCAATTTGGAAGAGACTTTCTGAGGAGAGGCTGATTGTGTGTCTGAGTAAGAAGGGGAAAAGAGGGGAGATATATATATATATATTTGTATTGCTGATTCATTTTCCTAGACAGTAGAAACTAACATTGTAAAGCAACTATACTCTAATAAAAATTTAAAACAATAAAAAATTTTAAATAAAGAATAAGTATATGAAAGGAAACTAAGCAAAGAAAAGCAGTCCTGTTTTAAGTGATAATTTATTGAATAATAATTATAAATTCATATGCAGACTTGTATTTCACTTAAAGTTAACATAGGAATAAGTTCCTCTTTTAAATTTATTATCTTCCAATTTTAAATATAATAATTAAGACTTTTGTGCATATTTCATTTGTTCAATTATTCATTTATTCATTCCTTAAACACACATTTAGAGAGAAACTACTACATGCTAATTTACAAATATAAGATAAACACTGTCCTTGTCCTAAGAAAACTTAAATTTTAGTAGTAACAATGCATGCTTAGTCACTCAGTCATGTCTAACTCTTTGCAATCCTTTGGACTGTAGCCCACCAGACTCTCCTGTACATGGGATTTCTCAAGCAAAAATACTGACATGGTTTCAAAAGTGAACTGTGGGTTTTCACTGGTGGTAGAGTGGGTAAAGAGTCGGTTCAATCCCTGGTTCAATCCCTGGCCTGGGAAGATCCAACATGCTGTGGAGCGGCTTGACTGGTGTGTCTAATTACCAGTCAGCACTCTGGAGCACATGCGCCCAGAGCCAGTGCTCTGCAATGAGAGAGGCCGCTGCATGGAAGGCCCAGACAGGCCGAAGAATAAAGATGGATGAAAAATAATCAATACAAAGAGGCAAAATAAAAAAAAAAAAGAAGTGAACTATGGTGGAAGGCAATACAAATTTTATCCAAAGTTTTCATCTACTAGTTTAGTGACCTCAGGAGAGTTACTTTTATATCTCTGAATTATCTTTCCTTATCTGTAAAATGTGACAATAATAGAAACCTATTTCAGTAATTGTTGTGAGAGTTTAATGAGCTGATAAATTGAACATGCTTAGAACAGCTCTTGGTATAGTTAGCTATCATTCTAATAATGATTATTATTGTTATTGTTGTCATGAGCAACATCTAAGCCGATCCTCAAAACATGGATATAAATAACCTACATAAGGCAAGGGGGAGTGATCAAGGAAGAGAAAAAAGGGAAACAAATATGCAAAAGACCAAAGGAAGAAAATAAATAAACAAAGGCCATCCAAATGTGAACAGCCTATTTATTCCAAGCTTGGAGCAACAAGTCAGCAATTATCACTATGTTTGGCAGATACTCAAAGGCAATCAGGAAGTGGGAAAGCTTCATAATAAAATAATTTTTAAAATGGGGCAGAATTCAGGTACTGCCTGATTAAAAGCTGTTGGCACAGGGAGGAAAACTAAAGTTCCTCTTTTAAATTTATTATCTTCCAATTTTAAATATAATAATTAAGACTTTTGTGCATATTTCATTTGTTCAATTATTCATTTATTCATTCCTTAAACACACATTTAGAGAGAAACTACTACATGCTAATTTACAAATATAAGATAAACACTGTCCTTGTCCTAAGAAAACTTAAATTTTAGTAGTAACAATGCATGCTTAGTCACTCAGTCATGTCTAACTCTTTGCAATCCTTTGGACTGTAGCCCACCAGACTCTCCTGTACATGGGATTTCTCAAGCAAAAATACTGACATGGTTTCAAAAGTGAACTGTGGGTTTTCACTGGTGGT
This sequence comes from Tragulus kanchil, assembly GCA_022376925.1. Taxonomy (NCBI): domain Eukaryota; kingdom Metazoa; phylum Chordata; class Mammalia; order Artiodactyla; family Tragulidae; genus Tragulus; species Tragulus kanchil. Next base: position 102,303,218 of record JAIOJX010000025.1, on the reverse strand, counting down.
AGAGTGGGTAAAGAGTCGGTTCAATCCCTGGTTCAATCCCTGGCCTGGGAAGATCCAACATGCTGTGGAGCGGCTTGACTGGTGTGTCTAATTACCAGTCAGCACTCTGGAGCACATGCGCCCAGAGCCAGTGCTCTGCAATGAGAGAGGCCGCTGCATGGAAGGCCCAGACAGGCCGAAGAATAAAGATGGATGAAAAATAATCAATACAAAGAGGCAAAATAAAAAAAAAAAAGAAGTGAACTATGGTGGAAGGCAATACAAATTTTATCCAAAGTTTTCATCTACTAGTTTAGTGACCTCAGGAGAGTTACTTTTATATCTCTGAATTATCTTTCCTTATCTGTAAAATGTGACAATAATAGAAACCTATTTCAGTAATTGTTGTGAGAGTTTAATGAGCTGATAAATTGAACATGCTTAGAACAGCTCTTGGTATAGTTAGCTATCATTCTAATAATGATTATTATTGTTATTGTTGTCATGAGCAACATCTAAGCCGATCCTCAAAACATGGATATAAATAACCTACATAAGGCAAGGGGGAGTGATCAAGGAAGAGAAAAAAGGGAAACAAATATGCAAAAGACCAAAGGAAGAAAATAAATAAACAAAGGCCATCCAAATGTGAACAGCCTATTTATTCCAAGCTTGGAGCAACAAGTCAGCAATTATCACTATGTTTGGCAGATACTCAAAGGCAATCAGGAAGTGGGAAAGCTTCATAATAAAATAATTTTTAAAAATGGGGGCAGAATTCAGGTACTGCCTGATTAAAAGCTGTTGGCACAGGGAGGCTGGAGGCGAGCTAACTAGAACCAGGGCTCCAAGGGCAATTGAGTTGGGGGGCATGTTTGCCTTTTTCTGATTTGCCCTAAGTTGAAAGCACAGGGCAGAGGAGCAAAAGCACAGAGAAGTTGGCAGTTGTTGATCACATTCTGACTCTTCTGGGTCAACTGCTACAGAGGTCGTGGTTTGGCTGCCTGGGATTTTCATGAGAGTCAGACCTTTACTGTCATTTATGGCATGGTCATCGTTTGTGTATTCATTCTCTTAGAACAGTATGGTTCTTTCTGAGAACTGAAAGTTAACAATAAGGACAATGTATAGCTGAGCTGAAGAGGAAAAAGATGGAGAAGGAAATAGAAATCCACTCCAGTATTCTTGCCTGGACAATTCCATGGACAGAGGAGCATGGCAGGCTATAGTCCATAGTGTTGCAAAGAGTCAGACATGACTGAGCAACTATCACCCACATAGCTCAGCTGAAGTGGAATAAGAACAGTGAGAGGTGAGCAATGTAAGCAGAAGCCAAATGATGCAAGGTCAAATACACAGATGACACCATTATAATGGCAGAAAGTGAAGTAAAAAGCCTCTTGAAGGTGAAAGAGGAAAGTGAAAAAGCTGGCCTAAAACAACATTCAAAAGGCTAAATCATGGCACCTGGTCCCATCTCTTCATGACAAATAGATGGGGAAACAATGGAAAACATGACAGGCTTTATTTTCTTGGGCTCCATAATCACTGCATACAATGGCTGCTGCTATGAAATTAAGATGCTTGCTCCTTGAAAGAAAAGCTATGACAAACCTATACAACATATTAAAAACGCCTATCATTCTAATAATGATTATTATTGTTATTGTTGTCATGAGCAACATCTAAGCCGATCCTCAAAACATGGATATAAATAACCTACATAAGGCAAGGGGGAGTGATCAAGGAAGAGAAAAAAGGGAAACAAATATGCAAAAGACCAAAGGAAGAAAATAAATAAACAAAGGCCATCCAAATGTGAACAGCCTATTTATTCCAAGCTTGGAGCAACAAGTCAGCAATTATCACTATGTTTGGCAGATACTCAAAGGCAATCAGGAAGTGGGAAAGCTTCATAATAAAATAATTTTTAAAAATGGGGGCAGAATTCAGGTACTGCCTGATTAAAAGCTGTTGGCACAGGGAGGCTGGAGGCGAGCTAACTAGAACCAGGGCTCCAAGGGCAATTGAGTTGGGGGGCATGTTTGCCTTTTTCTGATTTGCCCTAAGTTGAAAGCACAGGGCAGAGGAGCAAAAGCACAGAGAAGTTGGCAGTTGTTGATCACATTCTGACTCTTCTGGGTCAACTGCTACAGAGGTCGTGGTTTGGCTGCCTGGGATTTTCATGAGAGTCAGACCTTTACTGTCATTTATGGCATGGTCATCGTTTGTGTATTCATTCTCTTAGAACAGTATGGTTCTTTCTGAGAACTGAAAGTTAACAATAAGGACAATGTATAGCTGAGCTGAAGAGGAAAAAGATGGAGAAGGAAATAGAAATCCACTCCAGTATTCTTGCCTGGACAATTCCATGGACAGAGGAGCATGGCAGGCTATAGTCCATAGTGTTGCAAAGAGTCAGACATGACTGAGCAACTATCACCCACATAGCTCAGCTGAAGTGGAATAAGAACAGTGAGAGGTGAGCAATGTAAGCAGAAGCCAAATGATGCAAGGTCAAATACACAGATGACACCATTATAATGGCAGAAAGTGAAGTAAAAAGCCTCTTGAAGGTGAAAGAGGAAAGTGAAAAAGCTGGCCTAAAACAACATTCAAAAGGCTAAATCATGGCACCTGGTCCCATCTCTTCATGACAAATAGATGGGGAAACAATGGAAAACATGACAGGCTTTATTTTCTTGGGCTCCATAATCACTGCATACAATGGCTGCTGCTATGAAATTAAGATGCTTGCTCCTTGAAAGAAAAGCTATGACAAACCTATACAACATATTAAAAAGCAGAGACATCATTTTGCCAACAAGGGTCCATATAGTCAAAGCTATGGTTTTTCCAATAGTTCAAGTACACATGTGAGAGTTGGACCAAGGAAGGTTGAGCACAGAATTGACACTTTCAAACTGTGGTTTTGGAGAAGACTCTTGAGAGTCCCTTGGACAGCAAGGAGACCAAACCAGTCAATCCTAAAGGAAATCAACCCTGAATACTCACTGGACTGATGCTGAAGCTAAAGCTTGAATATTCTGGCCACCTGATGTGAAGAAGTGACTCATTGGAAGACACTCAGATGCTGGGAAAGACAGGCAGGAGGAAAAGAGAGCAACAGAGGATGAGATGGTTGGATGGCATCATTAACTCAATGGACATGAGTTTGCAAACTCTGGGACACAATGAAGAACAGGGAAGCCTGGTATGCCACAGTTCAAAGGTCACAAAGAATTAGACACGACTGAGTGACTGAACAACAACACGTGTTGTCTGCCTATCTGTCTGTAAGAGTGTGTAGTTTTTAACAACAGCTCACTTGCTTTGCAAACATGAATATCATGTGAATCATACATAGCAATTCCATATTGGGAAGCCCCTTTTGCATGCCATTACTCACTGGGTGGACATGATGAGCCAGATCACCCAGAAGATCTCTAAGTTGTAATCCATAGATCATGTGAATATGTTACTTTACTTTTTATGTTACTACAAACTGACTTTGCAGATGTCATTCTGATTAAGGATCTTAAGATGGGAAGATGTCTCTAGATTGTTCAGATGGACCCACGCTGGCCACATGAGCCCTTACAAGTGAAAGAGGATGGCAGAAGAGTGGATCATAACGATGCAACAACAGAAAAAAGAGGCACAAGAGATGGCAGCATGAGAGGGATTCAACCTTCTATTGCTGGCTTTGAAGATGGAAGAAGAGAGCCACCAGTCAAGGAATGCAGGTGGCCTCTAAGAGGCCAAAATTATCCTCAGCTCACAGTCATCAAAGAAATGGAGACTTCAGTCCTACAACCATAGGAAACTGAATTCTGCTAACAACGTGAATGAATCAAGAATAGGAGTATCTCTTAGATCTTTCAAAAGAAATGCAGCCCTGTAAGCACAGAAGTTTTATTTCTGGAGAGATCTGTGTCAGACATCTGACCTACATAAATTTGTGTGATTTTAAACAAGTAAGCTTGTAGTAATTTGTTGCAGCAGTCATGGAATACTAATACACTCATCAAAGTTTCTAAAGCTTTCCTTTCCTCTCTCAGTAAAAGATCATTCCACCATTCTATCTCTGTAAGCCCATGCTTCCTCACTGGTTAAATGGAATATCCGAAGATTTGAATGATGAGATCATCTTGGTATTGACCTGTGTTAAGGTTTTCATAGCCAATGCCTTCCATTGGTTTTGAATATAAAAATACTATCAGTTTTGTGTTTTGCATTCATACTATAGATACACAATGCCACATATTTTGTTTAATCTCTTCACTACTCCAAGAGGTGGACATTTTTTAGTCTCAGTACACATACGAAAAAACTGAGTTCCAGACTTAAAGTGACAATGTTGTCAGATAGCAGAGTCAGTCTGTTTCACTACAAAGATTGAGCTGTTCCCACTGCAACATTCCTCTTCTCACACTAATCTTTCAAATCCAACAACATCATGAGACTGTTTTCCTAGACTTAATAATCATCTACTTTGGAGCTGATTCATAATGTCATTTTTTTTTTCTGGCAGAATCAATGATTTATAACCATCATTTAATATGATGCAATCATTAATGATGGCAATCAATGTAATTCAAACAACATGATGATTTGCAATTGAAGATTTTAAATTTTTAAGTAAAATTTTTTCTTACTCATCAACATGGCAGAGCAACAAAGCATTGCATACTTAATATCTATCATCCCAGAACTTTATTTCTAGTTTATTCAGAAGTGTAATGAAATTTTCCCGTGATGCAATGGAGTGAGGCTTTTAAGAGCAGAGCTTAAGAGTCAGACAATTCAGTCAAGCGATCATGGACAAGTCACGTGACCTCTCTACATCCATATTTCCTCATCTCTGAAAGAAGAACAGTAATAGTGTCACCTCAGGAGTATTTAAGCATTGAGAACTAATATCAGAGAGTTCTCTTGCTTTACCAGACTCCTACAATTCAGGGTAACTAATTCCATCCATAAATATGCATTTTTGTTTATTTTTTAATTTATTGGTCACGTGGCATGTGTGTTCTTAGTTCTTAGTTCCCCAGTGGAACTCTCTGCGTTGGAAGCAGGAGTCTTAACCACTGGACCACCAGGAAAGTCCCTATAAATATGTATTTTTAATGATCATGTGTTGCGAATCTAGGGAGCCTGAAACCCAAGAGGTCATTTGGACCCTGTTCTGCATCTGGATATTTAGGCCAGGGTTATGATAAGTATTAAAATGTTCACAGCCTTCTTTCATAGTTACTATCATCATCTCTGTTTTCATTAAACCCATTCCTTATTAGATGTTTTGGAAATAGCAGAAAGAAGCCCAATCAGATTATCTCAAATATAAAGGTGGCATTGGAGGCAGGATGCTGGCTAGTGTGGGATGCAGTGAACATTATTTGACATGATAGATATCAGATACCAAAGGACAGAAAAAAATCACAATTGGAACTCAAAGCTGGGAACTGAGAAAACATTTACCTCTCAGGAAACACTGATGTCTCCCAGCCCAACTTCTCTCAACACATCTCCTCCATGCTTCTCCTGATGAAAGAACCAATTTCCTTTATGCAGCCAATTAGCTGCGGTCTCAAAATAGCCATCCTACTTGCGAACACTATTTTATAACCATAAGCCAACCACCCACCAAATCAGCCTCCAGCTCCTCAATTCCAAACATCCCTGACAGAGGGAGGCAGTTGAACAGGATTATCTTTTTAAATGAAGTACACAATTTATATGTCAGAGGGAAGTAAGTTTCTCCCTCATCCAGTCAGCTGGGGCCAAAAGCGAAGCAGGATTATATAGAATAAAGAAATGGGAGAATTCTCTTAAAAGAGGACATGGCTGAAACTTACAGAGATGATGCCTCAGCTCATAAAACAACTGTACTGGAACTCTTCTAGTCAAACTATAAACGTCTTTGATGTAGAATGAACTTTAACCTAGTGCATACCTGTATCACGCATGTAACTCTCTTGGTTCACTCCTCACTAGAGTCACACCACGGGTTTCACTTGGCATATCCCCTGATAGCTGCTTATTGCTGCTGTAACAAATTACCACAAACTTAGTGTCTTAAACCAACACCGAATTGTTACCTTACAGTTCTGGGCATCTGATGTCCAAAATGGTTCTCCTTGAGCTAAAGTCAAGATGCCAGCAGGGCTGCATTCCTTCTAGAAGTTCCCAAAGAGAATCTATTTCCTTGCCTTTTCCACATTGTAGAGGCTCATAACCCGCTTCCTCCATCATCCAAGCGAGCCCTGAAATACCTCATCTCCTGTCTGACCTCTACCTCAGTCCTTCTACCTTCTCACTCTGACTCTGATCCTCTTAATTCCCTTTTTAAAGGATGTGGGAGATGACACTGGTACTATCCAGATAATCCAGGATAATCTCCCCATCTAAAGATCCTTAACTTAATCATATCTATAAAGTCCCTTTTATCATGTAAGATAATATATTCACAGTTTCTAAGAATGAAGACATGAACATCACTGAGGCACTGTTATTCAGTCTACCATACTGCCCAATATAGAATAGGAGATTAATAAATGCTTCTTTAGTAATTTATTTAACTACCATTCCTCTTTGTGTGCTCATATTTTAAATCTTAAAGTGCAAAAGAAAATCTGCATAACCATTCCTTTCCCTTTTTTTTCCCAATAACTGGGTCTTTTGCTAATCACCTGAAACATATTTGTGGCAGATATGAAAATACATTTGAACAGTTGAGAATGCAGACATTCATGAATTCAGTTGCCAGCTCAATCTCTTCTTGTTAAACCTCAAAAACTTGACATTTGAAAAAAAAATATTTCACAGAAAAGCTGTGTAGTAATCCCATTTTTAAAAATACTCTCCCAGTTTGGGAACACAGGATTTTATTTACAAGTTTCCAAATGTCCTCTCATCAAGTTTTAAAATAGGAAGTCAAATACAAAAACTTAAGTTTCTTAGAAAAGATAGTAAGAAGAATTCTCTAATTCTTTACATGCTCTTTGAGAAAATGTCTAAACAGGAAAAAAAAAAAAAAAATGATGGCCTTTCTGAGTTAAAACAGTTCCAATTGCTTCAACAGATCACTGCGCAAGAGTGAGCAACCACTTATTGAAATTCTGCCTACAGGAAGTACCTCCAGTACCCTCTTATTCATGGAAAAGTCTGTAATATTACTCAGCTTTGGCTTTACAAAAGCTAGCACCACATATAAAAAGCTCAGTGCTGAGACAATGTGACCCCCACATGAGAACTGCACAGTGAGTGTCTCACATCGTCTGGGTTGCCCGTGACCCCAGCCTATCCCACCACCATTGCCATCTACCTGTTCTACTGCCCTGTTCTTGGATTTCTACTTTCCAGTTAGCTCCATGACCTTCTGTGTATCTTAAGTTGGTATTAAATAACTGGACATGTTAATGTATTGCCACAGATCCATAATCCTTTATCTGAAAATACTGGCAGCCATGTGTTCAGAATTTGAGAATCTTTAGAAAAGAAGCACAGATTAAACATTGCCTATTAAGTTCAACACCGCCCCTCGGGGTGGGTCAATATCCCTTAATATTTCTGCAATAAAACAGACAGATATTCTAAGCAAAATGAATTGAGATGGTAATAAAACTTTGCCATGAACTCAGGTCAGCTTGGGCTACCTAATTCATTTCAGAATTAAACTTAGTAAAAAGGATTCAATAATCCAATCAATTTTGGATTTTAGAATTTCAGATAAAGGATTATAGACCTGTATCACACGGTGGTGGGGGTTTTTTTCTGTTGTTTACCATCCAAATGGAACCTTAATAAAGACTCCAGACAAGTAGAGTCATAGGCTGAAAGAGCAGCACAAGTTTTAGTAATGTAGTGCCTCCGCCTCATGTTACTAACAGGGAATTTGTAGCACAGAGCGTGCGCGCACGCATGTGTGTGTGTGTCTGTGTGTGTGAGTCTCTCAGACATGTCCAACTCTTTGCAACCCAAGGACTGTAGCCCGCCAGGCTCCTTTGTACATGGAATTCTCCAGGCAAGAATATTGGAATGGGTTGCCATTCCCTTCTCCAGAGGATCTTCCCAACCCAGGGACTGAACCCAGGTCTCCTGCATTGCCAGAATTCTTCACGATCTGAGCCACCTGGGATGCCTGGCACAAATCATACAAGTGGTTTAATGATGTTGTAAATGTCTCTGGAACCTATATTTGTGACATCAGATAGACCTAGGTCGAACTTAGCTTTAACTAACTTTACTATCTTGACAAATTTAGGTCCAAACTTACACCCCAGATTACCATGATTCCCTCTGTTTAGGGAAAGTTCTCCTCACTCACAGGGCTGTTAAGAGCACTGAATCAGCAAAAGCAGGTGCAATGTTTGGCACAGTGAGCTGCGCCTACTACACACTCAATAAAGGCAACCACTACTACCCTTCAAGGGATCTTTATGGTTGTTATGGACCTAATTCACTTAAGTGTCTACTGAATTCCTCCCTTCAGGGCACTGTACTGCATTGCAGGGGTGAACAAGGCAAACATATCTGCCCATTACCTTGTAAACAACTTCAAGGATTCTCTCATATTTCTGTTATGAGTACAGAGCACTGTCCCTGACACTGAGCAGTCACTTGATACATGTTTACTGGGCTTGTGGGTCAATATCCCTTAATATTTCTGCAATAAAACAGACAGATATTCTAAGCAAAATGAATTGAGATGGTAATAAAACTTTGCCATGAACTCAGGTCAGCTTGGGCTACCTAATTCATTTCAGAATTAAACTTAGTAAAAAGGATTCAATAATCCAATCAATTTTGGATTTTAGAATTTCAGATAAAGGATTATAGACCTGTATCACACGGTGGTGGGGGTTTTTTTCTGTTGTTTACCATCCAAATGGAACCTTAATAAAGACTCCAGACAAGTAGAGTCATAGGCTGAAAGAGCAGCACAAGTTTTAGTAATGTAGTGCCTCCGCCTCATGTTACTAACAGGGAATTTGTAGCACAGAGCGTGCGCAGCATGTGTGTGTGTGTCTGTGTGTGTGAGTCTCTCAGACATGTCCAACTCTTTGCAACCCAAGGACTGTAGCCCGCCAGGCTCCTTTGTACATGGAATTCTCCAGGCAAGAATATTGGAATGGGTTGCCATTCCCTTCTCCAGAGGATCTTCCCAACCCAGGGACTGAACCCAGGTCTCCTGCATTGCCAGAATTCTTCACGATCTGAGCCACCTGGGATGCCTGGCACAAATCATACAAGTGGTTTAATGATGTTGTAAATGTCTCTGGAACCTATATTTGTGACATCAGATAGACCTAGGTCGAACTTAGCTTTAACTAACTTTACTATCTTGACAAATTTAGGTCCAAACTTACACCCCAGATTACCATGATTCCCTCTGTTTAGGGAAAGTTCTCCTCACTCACAGGGCTGTTAAGAGCACTGAATCAGCAAAAGCAGGTGCAATGTTTGGCACAGTGAGCTGCGCCTACTACACACTCAATAAAGGCAACCACTACTACCCTTCAAGGGATCTTTATGGTTGTTATGGACCTAATTCACTTAAGTGTCTACTGAATTCCTCCCTTCAGGGCACTGTACTGCATTGCAGGGGTGAACAAGGCAAACATATCTGCCCATTACCTTGTAAACAACTTCAAGGATTCTCTCATATTTCTGTTATGAGTACAGAGCACTGTCCCTGACACTGAGCAGTCACTTGATACATGTTTACTGGGCTGAATTAAGCACAAAGTGCTCACAGTCAAGCAGGGGATTTAATAATGCCAAGATTGAAGAATATAAGAAATAGACTTAATTTTTCGAAGCACTATGGAAGCATTTAAAGAAAAACAGTACTTTTTGTCCTGAAATAGGGACTCTAAAGAAGAGGACTCATTGGTGCTAGACCCTAACAATAGACCATGGGTATAGTTGGGAATTTTTTTTGAAAAGTCATTTCAGGCAGGAGGCAGAAGTTAAAATTTTTTCCTCAAAGGTGGAAAATTACATAGCATGTTTAATTAAGTAGTGGATTATGTGCTTAGGGCATTGTGTGAAGGAATTGCCTAGACCACATGCATGGGGGAATTTCAGCCTGGAATGCCTCAGAGATGAGTTAAGACTAAGTCAACTAAAACCTGAAAAGATATATGAAGGATGACTAAAGATATATTTAGATGTCTAAAAAAATTTTATGTTGCTTTGTTTTAGCAGGAGATGATGCAAGCCAGCATGTCTTGGGCCAAGCTTTTGGAAAATTGCTGTGGTGGCATTTTGCACAAAGGATTAAAGGACAAACAAAGGGAGTGCGAGTAGGTATATTTGTCAAGGGTATATCAAAAAGCCCTTGATGAGGATGATAAACATCTAAACCAGGGCAGGAAAAGAGAAGATGGCTGAGGCAGGCGGCGGGGAGAAGTCAAACAGGCACAAGAAGAATGGGTAGATTTAGCAGTCAATTACATGCAAGAAGCAAAGAAAAAAGTCAAAGATTACTCTTAGTTTTTAATCCTTAAAGATTATGAGGGTGCCAGAGTAAAGACCAGGTACAAATGATGAATTAGGATACTGGAAAATTATGAGGTAATTTTTAAACTGAACAACAAATTACCCGTTCACAGTCAAAAACTAATACTGGCCCATGATGCCCAGAAAGTAGACCTTCAACCAAGAGCCGTTAAAACCAGGGCCTGGGGCTTCCCTGGTGGTCCAGTGGGTAAAGAGTCCACCTTGCAGTGCAAGGGGCACCGGTTTGATCTCTGGCATGGGAAGATTCCACGTGCCATGGAGTGGCTGGACCGGTGTGTCCAATTATAAGCCAGCACTCTGGAGCACATGGGTCCACAGCCTGTACTCTGTGACAAGAGAGGCCACTGCAATGGTAGGTCCACACAGGCCAAAGAATTAAGACGGATGAAAATAAATAAATGAAGGAACAATAAAAGAGGCCAAAGCAAAAAAATAAAATAAAAAATAGAAATAAAAAAAAAAAAAAAAACAGGACCTAATGTCTTTAGAATCAAGACACGGACCTGCTAACCTTGTATGTCCTTATCTGGGGGAATCTACTTTAAAGCCATGTGCTACAGGTACATCCACAAATTGTGCTTTGATTTCACACTGTAGAGGTCCTCTCCTCGGCCCTACCTCCTCACTGAGATCAAGTGCACAAGTCCACCTAGGAGCCGTTATCACTGATTGTCCTAGCTGTATTTGTGGTTGTTGTCATACCCAGGAAAGCAGGGAAGTTAACCAAGAAGAACCTCTCAGTTTCAATGCTGGCTCTTTGAGGTGGAAGTGTGGTGTGGCAACCTTTCTGTTGTGAGACACTGAGAGACCATGCCTCCCTGCACATCAGGCACCTCCTTGCCTCACTGTGTCCCAGCCCTAGGAGTCATGTGAAATCTTATGCAGAACAAAGATAAAATAAAGGTTCTTGAGAACTTATTCCATTGTCATGCAGGGTTACAAAACTTTTTCTATAAAGGACCAGGGGGTAAACATTTCGGGCTTTGCAGGCTGTACTGTCTTTGCCCCAACTATTCAATGTTACTGCAATAGTGGGAAAGCAACACAAGACTATACATAATGAAGAGATACAGTTGTACTACAAAGAAAACTTTATTTACCAAAATAGGGGTCAGGTCAAGTTTAGGTCTCAGGTCATGGTTAGCCAACTCCATTGTGTGGAAGGAGCTAGCCAAACGTTTGGTTTTAATTCAGATCTACCCCAGAAGACAACTTTACAAAATATCTGGATTTGAACATACACCTTTACCAAATGTGGTACTTATAACTTCCTTATTGATTTGCGGGAACTAGAGAAAATATATGCAAAGTGCCTCATAAATAATAAGCTTTCAAATAGGGCAGTAGTTTTTTTTCATTACAAGGCACATGACAAATAATAACTAACACATAGTGAATGCTTTCATGCTATACCAGACACCGTGTAAAGCACTTGAAAAGATTATTTCATTTACTCTTCCAACAACTCTCGGAAGTAACAACTATTACAAGATCTCTTTCTCCTCATGGGGAAACTGAGGCGCCAAGCAAGGCCCTAGAGATGCTCGCACACTTAGTAAGCAAAATCATTGGCACTTAATCCCAAATAGCCAGACTCCAGGGACCAACCTCTGTGCTGGCTAATTAACTTTACTAATTCAGTTCCAGGTGAAATGTTCAGAATCTTCTCAAGTTCTGCAGGGCTTTTCATGACTCATCACAGCATAACACAAGTGAAAAAAGGTTATACACAACTCATGGAAATTCACCTTCGGGTCAATACTCATGTAACATCTTGCATAAATAAAACACTTATTCCAACCCACTTCCTCTCTGTCTATTTCCACCCCTCCCAACAAAGATCTCCAGTTGAGGGAAGCCAGAATAATCCTGAGAAAGCAAATGCAAACCCATTTCAAACAATTTATCCTATAATCACTCTAAAAACTTGCAATTTCAAAGCTATGCAGAACAAAAAAATAAAATAAAGGTTCTTGAGAACTTATTCCATTGTCATGCAGGGTTACAAAACTTTTTCTATAAAGGACCAGGGGGTAAACATTTCGGGCTTTGCAGGCTGTACTGTCTTTGCCCCAACTATTCAATGTTACTGCAATAGTGGGAAAGCAACACAAGACTATACATAATGAAGAGATACAGTTGTACTACAAAGAAAACTTTATTTACCAAAATAGGGGTCAGGTCAAGTTTAGGTCTCAGGTCATGGTTAGCCAACTCCATTGTGTGGAAGGAGCTAGCCAAACGTTTGGTTTTAATTCAGATCTACCCCAGAAGACAACTTTACAAAATATCTGGATTTGAACATACACCTTTACCAAATGTGGTACTTATAACTTCCTTATTGATTTGCGGAACTAGAGAAAATATATGCAAAGTGCCTCATAAATAATAAGCTTTCAAATAGGGCAGTAGTTTTTTTTCATTACAAGGCACATGACAAATAATAACTAACACATAGTGAATGCTTTCATGCTATACCAGACACCGTGTAAAGCACTTGAAAAGATTATTTCATTTACTCTTCCAACAACTCTCGGAAGTAACAACTATTACAAGATCTCTTTCTCCTCATGGGGAAACTGAGGCGCCAAGCAAGGCCCTAGAGATGCTCGCACACTTAGTAAGCAAAATCATTGGCACTTAATCCCAAATAGCCAGACTCCAGGGACCAACCTCTGTGCTGGCTAATTAACTTTACTAATTCAGTTCCAGGTGAAATGTTCAGAATCTTCTCAAGTTCTGCAGGGCTTTTCATGACTCATCACAGCATAACACAAGTGAAAAAAGGTTATACACAACTCATGGAAATTCACCTTCGGGTCAATACTCATGTAACATCTTGCATAAATAAAACACTTATTCCAACCCACTTCCTCTCTGTCTATTTCCACCCCTCCCAACAAAGATCTCCAGTTGAGGGAAGCCAGAATAATCCTGAGAAAGCAAATGCAAACCCATTTCAAACAATTTATCCTATAATCACTCTAAAAACTTGCAATTTCAAAGCTATGCTGCAGAATCGCATCCTGGATTAATTATGCCAGACTGCAGCAATAACCTTGAATTAAAGCTGCAACCTTCTATTTTTATGAAACACTTGCCTTTCTGGTTGATGAAACCTGTCGTCCCATCAGGTAACAGACGTGACCAGGAAAGAGAGAAGCGGTAATGAGTCAATCCAAGCTGTTTGATACATTTCAAATCTTCCTCCCACAGAGTGTAGCTGCCACAAGCTACATCACCAGTCTGGTTCTTAAAAACTCTCTCTCCTCTCTGACGAGTGAATGTGTCCCAAACACAAGGGCCTTTTCCATCTGCATCCCAGCCTCCTGAGAAAAAGAAGAAAATGAAACCATTACACTCTTGACATCAAGAGGCGTATGTGGAATGTAAATATCTGTCACCAAAAGAACATCCCTCATTAACTCAATGTACCATATTGATAACTTTAGAATATGCCTTTAAAATAACATGCATGAGTGGGTTATGTGTTCAGCTGTCCTTGATCCCTGAAGCTGACTGGTGGCAAGGGAAAAATTATTGCATAATGCCACGGCATAGCAGGCTTTCACGGTCCATTATCTGAAGATCTCCCAGCTGGTAGACAGAGGTAGGGTTCAGCTTATAAGCATCTAAGTTGAAAACACCTGCCTCTTGTGAACATTTCTCCTCACCATGGCTGACGTGTCTTTTCCTCATTGTACACAAAGCAGTGTTGGGATTCTATTTTTGACCCTTCACTGCAATCTCTATCTTCCTGTCATCTGAGATGGTCCAGTCAACTACTGTGGGATGGGTGTTAGTTCTTGCCATTGCTTAGATGATATTGATATCCTACATTCATTCATTCACTCTTCTGTTAGTCCAACACATGTTCTGTGTCAGCCTCCAAGTTAAGCACAGTGGATACCAGGGTGAACTCTACTGTGATTCTTGTCCTTGGAGAACTCAATTACATACAATTATAAAACAGCCAAGGTAGGGGCCCTTGCAAGAAAGCCGGGGAGAAGTGTTTATCCAGATGTGGACAAGAGTCAGAAAATTCTTAGATAAGTTACTTCTAGACTGAAAATCTAAAGGAGATGTAGACTCATCAACGTGAATCACTAGGAGGTGGGAGTGGTGGAAAATAGCAAAAAACAGGGAGTCTAAAACTTGCAATTTCAAAGCTATGCTGCAGAATCGCATCCTGGATTAATTATGCCAGACTGCAGCAATAACCTTGAATTAAAGCTGCAACCTTCTATTTTATGAAACACTTGCCTTTCTGGTTGATGAAACCTGTCGTCCCATCAGGTAACAGACGTGACCAGGAAGAGAGAAGCGGTAATGAGTCAATCCAAGCTGTTTGATACATTTCAAATCTTCCTCCCACAGAGTGTAGCTGCCACAAGCTACATCACCAGTCTGGTTCTTAAAAACTCTCTCTCCTCTCTGACGAGTGAATGTGTCCCAAACACAAGGGCCTTTTCCATCTGCATCCCAGCCTCCTGAGAAAAAGAAGAAAATGAAACCATTACACTCTTGACATCAAGAGGCGTATGTGGAATGTAAATATCTGTCACCAAAAGAACATCCCTCATTAACTCAATGTACCATATTGATAACTTTAGAATATGCCTTTAAAATAACATGCATGAGTGGGTTATGTGTTCAGCTGTCCTTGATCCCTGAAGCTGACTGGTGGCAAGGGAAAAATTATTGCATAATGCCACGGCATAGCAGGCTTTCACGGTCCATTATCTGAAGATCTCCCAGCTGGTAGACAGAGGTAGGGTTCAGCTTATAAGCATCTAAGTTGAAAACACCTGCCTCTTGTGAACATTTCTCCTCACCATGGCTGACGTGTCTTTTCCTCATTGTACACAAAGCAGTGTTGGGATTCTATTTTTGACCCTTCACTGCAATCTCTATCTTCCTGTCATCTGAGATGGTCCAGTCAACTACTGTGGGATGGGTGTTAGTTCTTGCCATTGCTTAGATGATATTGATATCCTACATTCATTCATTCACTCTTCTGTTAGTCCAACACATGTTCTGTGTCAGCCTCCAAGTTAAGCACAGTGGATACCAGGGTGAACTCTACTGTGATTCTTGTCCTTGGAGAACTCAATTACATACAATTATAAAACAGCCAAGGTAGGGGCCCTTGCAAGAAAGCCGGGGAGAAGTGTTTATCCAGATGTGGACAAGAGTCAGAAAATTCTTAGATAAGTTACTTCTAGACTGAAAATCTAAAGGAGATGTAGACTCATCAACGTGAATCACTAGGAGGTGGGAGTGGTGGAAAATAGCAAAAAACAGGGAGCTAGGATCAGATTAAGCCTAGAGGTAAGAGATGAATAGAAAGCAAAAACTGCATTAGATGTGAAATACCTGTTCACATAGAAGTTTTGTCTAAAATGGTAGTTACACTGATACCCTAATCCCCAATTTCCAGCATCCAGTATTGTGAGGAATCAATGTTTGTTGCTTACAAGCCCCATAGTTTATGATCTTTTGTTAGTGCAGTCCAAATGGACTATGACACCCTCAAAACTATAATGTTAAACTAAAAAGAAATCAATATTCTAAATATATATATAGGAATGAATACACGGGGCACAGAAGATTTTTATTTCAGTGAAACTACTATCATTGTACATGGATTTTCCACTCTGTGGTGGGTATGCTCCCCTAACCCCATGTTGTCCAAGGGTGGACTGTATTCTGTATGGTATTGTAATAGTAGACACATGATATTTCACATTTGTTAAATTCTATAAAATATGAACATTATTGAACAACGATGTATAAATATTCCCCCTTGTTTGTAACCAATGTTCCACACTAATGCTAGATGTTCCTAGTAGGGAAAATTGAGAGAATGGGACACATGAGAACTGTGTACTTTCTGAATTTTTCTGTAAGTCTAAAATTTCTCTAAAATATAAAGGTTACTAACTTTAAAAAGAATATCGATAGTACTTTTATCCTGTTTTATGCAAACTATGTAAAACCAAAGATGGATTTTCTGCACACATACAGGTAAACACATAACAGCAAGCCTGGGGTTGATCTGTTCAAGCTGGTGCTTGCCTTTCAGTGGAAAGCAGAGGGGAATGAAAAGAAGAAGAAGCCTGAGGGTCCTTTGCATCTCTTAGGTTTCACTCCCTAAGTCAGCTAACAGGTATCTAAGAGGATGCTGATTAACCATTATAGTTGAAATTTTGATGAACACACACACACACACACACACATACAGTGGCCCTTTTTCAAATAGTTTATTCAGTTATTTGGTTGTGCTGTGTCTTAGTTGTGGCATGCAGGGTCTTTAGTTGTCACAGGTGAGCTCTTAAATGCAGCATGTGGTTCCCTGACCAGAGATCAAACACAGGCCCCCTGCATTGGGAGCATGGAGTCTTAGCCACTGAACTATCAGGGAAGTTCCCCAGTGGCCTTTTAAAAAAATATATAGTAGCCAGTATCCATTAATGTGCTCTGTGCTCAGTCACATAGTCATGTCCAACTTTTTGCGATCCCATGGACCACAGCTCACCAGGTTCTTCTGTCTATGACATTTTCCAGTCAAGAGTATTGGAGTGGTAGCCATTTCCTACATCAGGGACCTACCCAACCCAGGGATCAAATCCACATCTCCTGCACTGGCAGACAGATTCCTTACCATCAAGGCACCTGGAAAGCCCACTTACTAGCACCTGAATGTAACTTTTCATGAATGAATGATATTAATAATCCATTTGTTCATACAGGAATTTTCTCAAGATGCAAGTATGTCCACGCTTTAAAAGTTCTGGTTGTTCTTTATGAGGAACAAGACTACCATTTCCAGGCTGACTACATATTCTGAGCTCTCCTTCAAACAACTACAAGTGCCTGATAGAATATGAAAAATGTATTGTTAAATGTGCCATCAATCTTGAAAGATGTTAGGCAACCCAAAATCAAAGTGAGAGAAATTCTGAAGTATAAATGAGTTGTGATGCAGGATTTTGTCTTGAGAGTATCTGAGAAGCCCAGATGTTGTGAGCTTCCATTTTAATGGCCTCTGGGACAAAGAAGTAAAGAAACAAATTCTAAAGCTCACCAAAGATTGGAAACCGATGATTAGATGTTCACACAAGTTTGATGATGCAAGGACTCCACAGATGGAATAAATAAGAAACGAGCTCTGCCTAAGAAAGAGACAACAAAGCAACTAGCCTGTGAGGGAGAAATTACTCCTCAATTGAGCGACTGAGCACAAGTGTGTTTGTACCATTAACTGTGGAAATGGAAAAAGATTTCAGCAAACATATAAGCTCTCAGGGGATACTGGGGAAAAAAAAATTTTATTGGATATTACCAGAGGATAAATTTCTCCGAAACAATGATGTTATCCAAGAAAGAGAAAGATCTAGGATCCAGGAAATGAAGACGCCATCAGAACAAATCTCTGGAATAATGTAGCTATGTGGCAAATTCAAGGAGTGACCAGTCCATATGAGCATGTCATAGGGTATGGGAAATACTTCTTCAAGAATATTATACTACTAGTAGAATATTTAGTTTGATATTTTTCACATTTTAAAAGATTTACAACTGAATTGTCAACACGCACTAAAGTAGGCAGAACAGTACAGGTATACACAGCGCTTCACAGCTCCCACCATTTGCTAATCTTGTTTCATCTCTATCCCACCCACACTTCTTCATTTCATCTGTAAACACTTCAATATACCCTCTAACTGCCAATATCTTGGGGTAAAATAAACATAATATAAAACTTACTAGGGCTTCCCTGGGGGTCCAGTGGGTAAGGACACTGCCTTGCAGTGCAAGGGGCGCCAGTTCGATCCCTGGCCTGGGAAGATCCCACATGCCGTGGAGCGGCTGGACCCATGTGTCCAATTACCGAGCCTGAGCTCCGGAGCGCATGCGCCCAGAGCCGGTGCTCTGCGACAACAGAGGCCACCGCGATGGGAGGCCCACACAGGCCAAAAAACAAAGATGGATGAAAATGGACAAATGAAAGATCAATAGAAGTGGCCAGCCTGCTCTCCTCCCTCTCCAACCCACCCTCCTCAAATAAATAAATAAATCTTTAAAAATTAAAAAAAAAAAAAAAAAAACTTACCACCGTAACTATATTTAAGGAGTACATTTCAGTGGCATAGAGTACATTCACATTTGCATAAAGTACATTCACATTTTTATGTGACCATCGACCTCCATCTCCACAACTCCCTGTGTTGTGCAAAAGTGAAACTTTGTATCAATTTAACAATGATTCCCATTCTCTATAGTTCTAGACTTGTGGTGGGCATGGTAAAAGTGAGAAGGGAGAGAGAGAAAGTGGACAAACAGGTAAACCTTTCCTCTTTCACAGGAGAATTCAATAGATTATGCCTACAACAGGAAAAAATACCCTGTTGCATGCTATTTAAGATACAGAAGCCAATGCCAGAAGGATTAATCAAAAGAATTAAAAGGGGTTTCCTCTAGAGAGGTATGTGGAAGAGAACAAGGGTTGATAGCTTCTAAAACAATTTTGCTTGACTCTTTACTTATTATGTTAACTTATGCTTAATTCATATGAGCATGTCATAGGGTATGGGAAATACTTCTTCAAGAATATTATACTACTAGTAGAATATTTAGTTTGATATTTTTCACATTTTAAAGATTTACAACTGAATTGTCAACACGCACTAAAGTAGGCAGAACAGTACAGGTATACACAGCGCTTCACAGCTCCCACCATTTGCTAATCTTGTTTCATCTCTATCCCACCCACACTTCTTCATTTCATCTGTAAACACTTCAATATACCCTCTAACTGCCAATATCTTGGGGTAAAATAAACATAATATAAAACTTACTAGGGCTTCCCTGGGGGTCCAGTGGGTAAGGACACTGCCTTGCAGTGCAAGGGGCGCCAGTTCGATCCCTGGCCTGGGAAGATCCCACATGCCGTGGAGCGGCTGGACCCATGTGTCCAATTACCGAGCCTGAGCTCCGGAGCGCATGCGCCCAGAGCCGGTGCTCTGCGACAACAGAGGCCACCGCGATGGGAGGCCCACACAGGCCAAAAAACAAAGATGGATGAAAATGGACAAATGAAAGATCAATAGAAGTGGCCAGCCTGCTCTCCTCCCTCTCCAACCCACCCTCCTCAAATAAATAAATAAATCTTTAAAAATTAAAAAAAAAAAAAAAAAAAACTTACCACCGTAACTATATTTAAGGAGTACATTTCAGTGGCATAGAGTACATTCACATTTGCATAAAGTACATTCACATTTTTATGTGACCATCGACCTCCATCTCCACAACTCCCTGTGTTGTGCAAAAGTGAAACTTTGTATCAATTTAACAATGATTCCCATTCTCTATAGTTCTAGACTTGTGGTGGGCATGGTAAAAGTGAGAAGGGAGAGAGAGAGAAAGTGGACAAACAGGTAAACCTTTCATCTTTCACAGGGAGAATTCAATAGATTATGCCTACAACAGGAAAAAAATACCCTGTTGCATGCTATTTAAGATACAGAAGCCAATGCCAGAAGGATTAATCAAAAGAATTAAAAGGGGTTTCCTCTAGAGAGGTATGTGGAAGAGAACAAGGGGTTGATAGCTTCTAAAACAATTTTGCTTGACTCTTTACATTATCTTATTATGTTAACTTTGATTAGCTTGAAAATGAATTTAAGAAGCACTATTAAACAGAAAATATGGCATAGTAAATATACTATTCAATACAGATAAATATTAAATATAGATTATGTGGATAATCTAAATAAGCTATTAACATATAAAACAATAAAAAATGTCTGTTTTGTGAGAATTAAAAAGACTAAAGAGAATTCTATATAGACAAGACAGAATTAAAATGTTGGACCAAAAACTTATCTATCTATCTATCTATCTGTCTATCTGTCTATCTAAAAGCACCAAGGTGAGAATTCAGGTTAAAGTGTTCTGAGATTTTCATACTGTTTAGAAGGGGGCCTTAACATTTTACTTCATTATATTTTGTATTCAGATTAAAATTTCTAAGGCAACCACTTAAGGAAAAAACTATAATTTATAGTTTTAAAGATGAGTTCAGCACATCTTTAGCAAGTCTGTGTCAGGCTCTGTCAAAAAGTTTATGTATATCAACCCCTCACAATAATATTATGAAGTAACTGCCATTCTTATCCCCATTTTCAAGAAAGGAAACTGAGAAATGAAGAGGTTAATTCATTTGTCCATTTCAGTTTGTACTAAAGCTGACAGTTGAATTTCAGAGCTCAGGCTCTTAATCATTATGCTAAACAGGGAAAACTAAACAAATTTAAAAGAAGGCAAAAAAAGAATTAAAAAAACTAGAAGTGATAAGAAAAATATAAACATAAAAATAAATGCCATGACAAGATATAAATGTTTACTTACAACAATACATCAATGGAATAAATGAAGATAGTCAGATTATTATTTTTTAAAAAAATCCTGAGATGTACTGTTTACCAATACACCTAAGACTATGTTAAAAATTGAAAGTCAAAATATACAGAAAGATATTCCTCCTCCTTCTGAAAAAAAGCCAAGGACTTCAAGGAGGGGAAAGCAGCATTATTGGTGATAATGTGGGTCACCACATACTGACAACACTGTTAAAATATGCACGCATCTAAGAATCTAGCTTCAAAATATGTGAAGCAAACAGGATACAATTGAAATGTAAAGCTGAAAAATCCATCTCCATAATGAGGGATTTTAATTACCCAAGATATATCAAACATTTAAAAAATAAAACCAAAACACTCCATATACAGGAATTATTCCAAAAAATAAGAAAGAAAAAATTACTCATTTTATGTGCTTAGAATAACCTTGATACTAAAATCTGTCAGCAACTGAAACAAGAGAAAGCAATGACAGCAGATATTAACAAGCTTGATCTGATTGATACATATGACACCGCATGATAATAAATGCTTCCATTTTAAAAATACATATTCTTTTCATACAGGCAAAAATATTATGAAAGTTGAGCACAAATTGGTTCATAAATAAAGTCATCATAAATTTCAAAGGATTGGAGACATACAGATGGCAATCCCTGAACAATCCCTAAACAAACAATATTACAAGGTTTGAACTATAGGACATCAGTTTGTTCTTTCAGAAGTCTGAAAAGGGGCATCTGAATAGCTTAGGATTAAAGAGACATAATAGTGGTCATCAGAAAATGTTAAAAACTTAATAACAAAAAACTGAAAATGTGATATCTAATTAACCGGCATTTAGAGGGAAAAGCCTTAATGAAGAAAAAGCAAGAATTATAGCTAATAAATTATTATAAGACTTATACCTAACAAGGCATCCAAAGGAAAATATAACCAAAATATCTAAAAAATAATTGACGTGAAAAAGGCAGAAAAAGAGGGGAAAGAGAATAAAAATAAGTGGAACAAACAGAAAACAAATAGGAAAACGGTAGATTTAAACCTAACTATATTGATGTCATTAAATATAAATGAGCCTAGGGCCTCCCCTGGTGGTCCAGTGGGTAAGGACACCGCCTTGCACTGCAAGGGGCGCCGGTTCCATCCCTGGCCTGGGAAGATCCCACATGCCGCGGAGCGGCTGGACGGATGTGTCCAATCACCGAGCCGCAGCTCTGCAGCGCATGCACCCAGAGCCCGCGATCTGCAACGACAGACGCCACCGCGATGGGAGGCCCACAGGAGCCAAAGAACAAAGACGGATGAAAATAGAGAAATGAAGGACCAATAGAAGTGGCCTGCCCGCTCCCCTCCCTCCCCAACCCGACCCCCGCCCAAAATAAATAAATAAGTCTTTAAATATATATATATATATATATATATATATATATATATAAATAAGCCTAAACAACTCAACTGAAAGGCAGAGATTATCAGATTGGCAAAAATACCAAATACAGCTATATACTACCTAAAAGAAACCCATTTCAAATATAAAGACAAAGAAGGTTAAAAGTGACAGAAAGGAAAAGACGCACCATGATATTTAGAATATGTCAAAATCTTAAATTGGGACAGCAGATATTAACAAGCTTGATCTGATTGATACATATGACACCGCATGATAATAAATGCTTCCATTTTAAAAATACATATTCTTTTCATACAGGCAAAAATATTATGAAAGTTGAGCACAAATTGGTTCATAAATAAAGTCATCATAAATTTCAAAGGATTGGAGACATACAGATGGCAATCCCTGAACAATCCCTAAACAAACAATATTACAAGGTTTGAACTATAGGACATCAGTTTGTTCTTTCAGAAGTCTGAAAAGGGGCATCTGAATAGCTTAGGATTAAAGAGACATAATAGTGGTCATCAGAAAATGTTAAAAACTTAATAACAAAAAACTGAAAATGTGATATCTAATTAACCGGCATTTAGAGGGAAAAGCCTTAATGAAGAAAAAGCAAGAATTATAGCTAATAAATTATTATAAGACTTATACCTAACAAGGCATCCAAAGGAAAATATAACCAAAATATCTAAAAAATAATTGACGTGAAAAAGGCAGAAAAAGAGGGGAAAGAGAATAAAAATAAGTGGAACAAACAGAAAACAAATAGGAAAACGGTAGATTTAAACCTAACTATATTGATGTCATTAAATATAAATGAGCCTAGGGCCTCCCCTGGTGGTCCAGTGGGTAAGGACACCGCCTTGCACTGCAAGGGGCGCCGGTTCCATCCCTGGCCTGGGAAGATCCCACATGCCGCGGAGCGGCTGGACGGATGTGTCCAATCACCGAGCCGCAGCTCTGCAGCGCATGCACCCAGAGCCCGCGATCTGCAACGACAGACGCCACCGCGATGGGAGGCCCACAGGAGCCAAAGAACAAAGACGGATGAAAATAGAGAAATGAAGGACCAATAGAAGTGGCCTGCCCGCTCCCCTCCCTCCCCAACCCGACCCCCGCCCAAAATAAATAAATAAGTCTTTAAATATATATATATATATATATATATATATATATATATAAATAAGCCTAAACAACTCAACTGAAAGGCAGAGATTATCAGATTGGCAAAAATACCAAATACAGCTATATACTACCTAAAAGAAACCCATTTCAAATATAAAGACAAAGAAGGTTAAAAGTGACAGAAAGGAAAAGACGCACCATGCTAACACTAATCAAAGAAAACTGGAGTAGCTATATTAATACCATTGTAGATTTCAGAGCAAGAACACTAGCAGGTATAAGACAAGACATTTTGTAATATTAAAGAGAGTCAATCTACTTAGAGGATTAATAATTGTAAATATTTTTTTACCTAGTAACAGAGATTGAAAACACATATAGCAAAAACTGATAGAAAATAGGCTGCAAGAAGAATCAGCCCTAACGAGGTGGCTGGATCTAGAATGTATCATCAAAAGTGAAGTCAGTCAGAAAGAGAAGGACAAATACAGTATATTAACACACATATATGGAATCTAGTAGGATGGTGATGATGGCACATGCAGTGAAGGGACAGAAAGACAGACATGGACAGTGGACATATGGACATTATGGGGAAGGAACAGTGGGTGAGAGGTGTAAAGGAAGTAGCATGAAGACCTGTACTATCGTAAGTGAAGAAAATAGCTGTAGTCATTGCTCTGTGAGAAAAGGGGATCCTTCAGGGGTGCTGTGTGATGGTTGGGAGGGGTGGGAAGGGGGGGATATACATATGACTAATCTGAGAACATACATATCTATAAACAACAAAACTCTGTAAAAGTTAAAAGTAAAATAAAGGTTAAAAAAAAGAAAGAAAGAAAGAAAATAGGCTGCAGTGCTCGCTTCGGCAGCATATATACTAAAATTGGAGCAATACAGAGAAGATTAGCATGGCCCCTGCGCAAGGATGACACGCAAATTCGTGAAGCATTCCATATTTTTAGGAACAAGACAGGGGTGTCCAGACGCGAATGGAGGCCCACAGGAGCCAAAGAACAAAGACGGATGAAAATAGAAATGAAAGACCAATAGAAGTGGCCTGCCCGCTCCCCTCCCCCCCCCACCCGACCCCCGCCCAAAATAAATAAATAAGTCTTTTAATATATATATATATATATATATATATATATATATAAATAAGCCTAAACAACTCAACTGAAAGGCAGAGATTATCAGATTGGCAAAAATACCAAATACAGCTATATACTACCTAAAAGAAACCCATTTCAAATATAAAGACAAAGAAGGTTAAAAGTGACAGAAAGGAAAAGACGCACCATGCTAACACTAATCAAAGAAAACTGGAGTAGCTATATTAATACCATTGTAGATTTCAGAGCAAGAACACTAGCAGGTATAAGACAAGACATTTTGTAATATTAAAGAGAGTCAATCTACTTAGAGGATTAATAATTGTAAATATTTTTTTACCTAGTAACAGAGATTGAAAACACATATAGCAAAAACTGATAGAAAATAGGCTGCAAGAAGAATCAGCCCTAAAGAGGTGGCTGGATCTAGAATGTATCATCAAAAGTGAAGTCAGTCAGAAAGAGAAGGACAAATACAGTATATTAACACACATATATGGAATCTAGTAGGATGGTGATGATGGCACATGCAGTGAAGGGACAGAAAGACAGACATGGACAGTGGACATATGGACATTATGGGGAAGGAACAGTGGGTGAGAGGTGTAAAGGAAGTAGCATGAAGACCTGTACTATCGTAAGTGAAGAAAATAGCTGTAGTCATTGCTCTGTGAGAAAAGGGGATCCTTCAGGGGTGCTGTGTGATGGTTGGGAGGGGTGGGAAGGGGGGGATATACATATGACTAATCTGAGAACATACATATCTATAAACAACAAAACTCTGTAAAAGTTAAAAGTAAAATAAAGGTTAAAAAAAAGAAAGAAAGAAAGAAAATAGGCTGCAGTGCTCGCTTCGGCAGCATATATACTAAAATTGGAGCAATACAGAGAAGATTAGCATGGCCCCTGCGCAAGGATGACACGCAAATTCGTGAAGCATTCCATATTTTTAGGAACAAGACAGGGGTGTCCACTTTCACCACTACTATTCAACATAGTCCTGGAAGTTCTAGCAACAGCAATAAGAGAAGAGAAAGAAATCAAAGGAATCCAGATCGGAAAGGAAGAAGTCAAGCTCTCTCTTTTTGCAGACAACATGATATTATACATAGAAAATCCCAAAGACACGGTTACAAAGCTACTAGAGCTAATCGATGAATTCAGCAAAGTCGCAGGATACAAAGTCAACACACAGAAATCACTGGCATTCCTATACACAAACAATGAAAAATCAGAAAACGAAATCAAAGAGGCAGTCCCCTTCACCACTGCAACTAAAAGAATCAAATATCTAGCAATAAACCTACCCAAAGAAACAAAAGAATTGTACACAGAAAATTATAAGACACTCATGAAAGAAATTAAAGAAGACTTAAACAGATGGAGAGATATTCCACATTTCTGGGTCAGAAGAATCAATATTGTGAAAATGACCATACTACCAAATATCATCTACAGATTCAATGCAATACCTATTCAACTTCCATTGACATTTTTCACAGAACTAGACCAAACAATAACACAGTTCATATGGAAACACAAAAAACCTCGAATAGCCAAAGCAATCCTGAGAAAAAAAAAAAAACGGAGCTGGAGGAATCAGCCTCCCTAACTTCAGACTCTACTACAAAGCAACAGTCCTCAAGACAGTATGGTACTGGCACAAAAACAGAACTATAGACCAATGGAACAAGATAAAGAACCCAGAGATAAACCCACGCACCTATGGGTACCTTATCTTTGACAAAGGAGGAGAAACTATAAAATAGGACAAAGACAGCCTCTTCAACAAGTGGTGCTGGGAAAATTAAACAGCTACATGCAAAAAAATGAAGTTGGAACATTCCCTGACCCCATATGCAAAGATCAACTCAAAATGGATTAAAGACCTAAATGTAAGACCAGAAACCATCAAACTCTTAGAGGAGAATATAGGCAAAACCCGCAAGGACATCAATCAAAGCAGGATCTTCTCGGACCCACCTACTAAAATAGCGGAACTGAAAAGAAAAATGAACATGTGGGACCTCATGAAACTTAAAAGCTTTTGTACAGCAAAAAAAATTACAAAAAAGCTCAACAGACACCCCACAGAGTGGGAGAAAATCATAGCCAATGAAACAACAGACAAAGAATTAATCTCCAAAATCTACAAGCAACTCAGACAACTCAGCACAGGGAAAACGAACAACCCAATCAAAAAATGGGGAAAAGATCTAAAGAGACGCCTCTCCAAAGAAGACATACAGATGGCCCAAAAGCACATGAAATGATGCTCAACCTCGCTTATTATTAGAGAAATGCAAATTAAAACTACAATGAGATACCACCTCACACCCGTCAGAATGGCCATCATCAAAAAATCTGCAGACAATAAATGCTGGAGAGGGTGTGGAGAAAAGGGAACACTCTTGCATTGCAGGTGTGAATGTCAATTGATACAGCCTCTATGGAAGACAGTATGGAGATTCCTTACAAAACTAAAAATAGAAGCACCTTACAACCCAGCAATCCCACTATTAGGCCTATATCCTGATGAAATCAAAAGTGAAAGAAGCACCTGTACCCCAATGTTCATTGCAGCTCTCTATACAATAGCCAGAACTTGGAAGCAACCTAGATGTCCATCGACAAATGAATGGATCCAGAAGCTCTGGTACATATATACAATGGAATACGACTCAGCTGTTAAAAGAAATGCAGAAGACTCAATCCTAATGAAGTGACTGGCTCTAGAACCTATCATAAAAAGTGAAGTAAGTCAAAAAGAGAAAGACAAATACAGTATACTAACACACATATATGGAATCTAGTAGGATAGAAAAGATCTGGAAAACAGCATAGACATAGGGTACCTTATCTTTGACAAAGGAGGAGAAACTATAAAATAGGACAAAGACAGCCTCTTCAACAAGTGGTGCTGGGAAAATTAAACAGCTACATGCAAAAAAATGAAGTTGGAACATTCCCTGACCCCATATGCAAAGATCAACTCAAAATGGATTAAAGACCTAAATGTAAGACCAGAAACCATCAAACTCTTAGAGGAGAATATAGGCAAAACCCGCAAGGACATCAATCAAAGCAGGATCTTCTCGGACCCACCTACTAAAATAGCGGAACTGAAAAGAAAAATGAACATGTGGGACCTCATGAAACTTAAAAGCTTTTGTACAGCAAAAGAAATTACAAAAACGCTCAACAGACACCCCACAGAGTGGGAGAAAATCATAGCCAATGAAACAACAGACAAAGAATTAATCTCCAAAATCTACAAGCAACTCAGACAACTCAGCACAGGGAAAACGAACAACCCAATCAAAAAATGGGGAAAAGATCTAAAGAGACGCCTCTCCAAAGAAGACATACAGATGGCCCAAAAGCACATGAAATGATGCTCAACCTCGCTTATTATTAGAGAAATGCAAATTAAAACTACAATGAGATACCACCTCACACCCGTCAGAATGGCCATCATCAAAAAATCTGCAGACAATAAATGCTGGAGAGGGTGTGGAGAAAAGGGAACACTCTTGCATTGTAGGTGTGAATGTCAATTGATACAGCCTCTATGGAAGACAGTATGGAGATTCCTTACAAAACTAAAAATAGAAGCACCTTACAACCCAGCAATCCCACTATTAGGCCTATATCCTGATGAAATCAAAAGTGAAAGAAGCACCTGTACCCCAATGTTCATTGCAGCTCTCTATACAATAGCCAGAACTTGGAAGCAACCTAGATGTCCATCGACAAATGAATGGATCCAGAAGCTCTGGTACATATATACAATGGAATACGACTCAGCTGTTAAAAGAAATGCAGAAGACTCAATCCTAATGAAGTGACTGGCTCTAGAACCTATCATAAAAAGTGAAGTAAGTCAAAAAGAGAAAGACAAATACAGTATACTAACACACATATATGGAATCTAGTAGGATAGTCTTGATAACACACGCAGTGAACTCATGGAAAAACAGACAGAGCATAGACATAGGGACATTGTGGGGAAGAAATAGGGAGGGGGAAGCATGGAGGAAGTAACGTGGAAACCTGTACTGTCATGTGTGGAAAAGATAGCTATTGTCATTGTGCTAAGGGAATAGGAGTGCTCTCAGTGGCTTGGGGTGATGGTCCAGAGGGGTGGGATGGGGGGAAATGAGGGGGTGGGGACCAGGAATATGCATATGACTGATCTGGGAACATACATGTCTGTGAACAACAAAGCTCTGTAAAACCTTTATAATAAAGAATAATATATATATATATATATATATATCATTGGTACTTTAAAAAAAAGAAAATAGGCTGCAAAAAAATGGGCAAAAAATCACAAGAAACAGACAAATCCACACTTATTTTGGGGTATTTCAATTATTAATAAAAGACCAACAAGCTATAAAAATGGATAAACCATGTGAACAGTTCATTCATCGAAGGAGAAACACATTGCTAGTAAACATTTAAAAACACATAGGAGATCATTAAATTTAAAAAACAAAACAAAACAGGTAAATGCAAATAAAAGCCGCAATGAGATACCATTCTGCAACCACACAGTTGGCATAAATTTAAAAGTTCAGTAATATCAAGCATTAGAGAGATTGCTGCAAAGCAGGAATGTTTATACACTGATGGTAGGAGAACAATAAGGAAAGTTCTATTGAAGTTGAAGAAGCACTTACATCCAAACTCCATAATTCACATACCATCATATACCCTGTTTCTACAAATGTAGACCAGGACACAAATACAATAATCATGATTGCAACAATAAAAACTCTCACTGGAAACAGTGCAAATTTCCTTTGTTAGGAAAATAATGAAGGAATAAAACAACAGAATAGTCATGCAATGAAAGATCACACAAGAGTATAAATGAATGAACTAACTCTGTACAGACTCACATGCATAAATTTCACAAATATAACATAGAGAAGGAAGAAGCAAATTTCAAAAAAAATACACACAATGTATTTCCATTGATAAAAAACAAATACAGTATACTAACACACATATATGGAATCTAGTAGGATAGTCTTGATAACACACGCAGTGAACTCATGGAAAAACAGACAGAGCATAGACATAGGGACATTGTGGGGAAGAAATAGGGAGGGGGAAGCATGGAGGAAGTAACGTGGAAACCTGTACTGTCATGTGTGGAAAAGATAGCTATTGTCATTGTGCTAAGGGAATAGGAGTGCTCTCAGTGGCTTGGGGTGATGGTCCAGAGGGGTGGGATGGGGGGAAATGAGGGGGTGGGGACCAGGAATATGCATATGACTGATCTGGGAACATACATGTCTGTGAACAACAAAGCTCTGTAAAACCTTTATAATAAAGAATAATATATATATATATATATATATATCATTGGTACTTTAAAAAAAAGAAAATAGGCTGCAAAAAAATGGGCAAAAAATCACAAGAAACAGACAAATCCACACTTATTTTGGGGTATTTCAATTATTAATAAAAGACCAACAAGCTATAAAAATGGATAAACCATGTGAACAGTTCATTCACCGAAGGAGAAACACATTGCTAGTAAACATTTAAAAACACATAGGAGATCATTAAATTTAAAAAACAAAACAAAACAGGTAAATGCAAATAAAAGCCGCAATGAGATACCATTCTGCAACCACACAGTTGGCATAAATTTAAAAGTTCAGTAATATCAAGCATTAGAGAGATTGCTGCAAAGCAGGAATGTTTATACACTGATGGTAGGAGAACAATAAGGAAAGTTCTATTGAAGTTGAAGAAGCACTTACATCCAAACTCCATAATTCACATACCATCATATACCCTGTTTCTACAAATGTAGACCAGGACACAAATACAATAATCATGATTGCAACAATAAAAACTCTCACTGGAAACAGTGCAAATTTCCTTTGTTAGGAAAATAATGAAGGAATAAAACAACAGAATAGTCATGCAATGAAAGATCACACAAGAGTATAAATGAATGAACTAACTCTGTACAGACTCACATGCATAAATTTCACAAATATAACATAGAGAAGGAAGAAGCAAATTTCAAAAAAAATACACACAATGTATTTCCATTTATATAATATCCAAAACATGTAAACTTAAATAAGAAACTGTTTACCTATATAGTGTCACATGTCAAAATCATATAGAAAAGTAAGAAATGAATAAATTTGAAATTCATCTTAGTGGGTATCTTTGGGGAAAGGGATAAGGAGATAGGATTGGAAAATAGTCCAAGAAATATGGTGAGTATGTCACTATTTTTATTTTTGATTCTACACATGCAAAATATAAATGTTATCTATTGCTTTCAACCAAAGTTTGTAAAACATTTTATTGTTCACAGTAAAGGCCATTACTGAGCATTAGCTCTCTCCTCTACCAACAACTTACATCAACCATCCTATCCACAGTAACCCTTAGATGTACTATGACTGTTAATAAGAACAAGTGTATAAAGATTGAGTAACTTTTCAAGATCATATAATAACTGTGACTATCAAACATGATACCTCAGTCCTACCCGTATCAAAATCAACAGTTTAAACTCCTTCATTACTTACAACTTAGGTGAGTCTTGGGCAAAAGGAAATCTTTTTTATAAATTCATGTTTCATTCCACCTCTCTACATTTCCCAATAATACTTTCAATATCCACTTTCCTTTGAGGATCTCACAGTCTGGTAGATATCAAATAAAATCTTAGACTATGCTAAGATAAGAGTCATATCAAAATCATGTAAAAACACTATATGAGAACCAAGAAGCAAGCACTCAAGAGTTACTCCATCATTGAGAGGCACAGACATGCCCATGAGAAAACACTGGAGGCAGATGTTGAAAGATGAGTAGGAGTTACACCAGTGGCTCTGATAAGGGAAAAACAAATGTGTAATTCAGTGGAATTGCCAGAGGTAAGTTATAGAAAGAAGGCACTTAGAAGGCTCTATAAGTCCAAAGACAGATGCAGGTGATTGCAATACTTTTGGCAAGAAATAAGCTCTTATACTTTTTTTTAGTAATGTAGAAGTAAATAACAGTGTCTCTAAAATTCTTACCATATGAGGACACAGAAGGGAATCCCACAAAAAAATGTAAAATATTACTATTACCTATAAACATAAATATCAAAAACTTCTAAGGTTACAAAGAATTATGGAAAGAGCACAGGCTCTATAGCTGCCACTAAAGAGTTTTAGCTCCATCTCTACTCATTACTTGACTTCTCTGTATGTAAAATCAGAGGATAATATCCACTTTGAAGAGTTCTCATAAAAATCAACTGAGCCAAAGAAAACGTGTCTAGCAGGGCATGTGGCAGAGTATCCAGCAAATGCTAGTTTTGACTCTCTGTATGTCTCAGATCCTACTACACATGCAAAATATAAATGTTATCTATTGCTTTCAACCAAAGTTTTAAAACATTTTATTGTTCACAGTAAAGGCCATTACTGAGCATTAGCTCTCCTCTACCAACAACTTACATCAACCATCCTATCCACAGTAACCCTTAGATGTACTATGACTGTTAATAAGAACAAGTGTATAAAGATTGAGTAACTTTTCAAGATCATATAATAACTGTGACTATCAAACATGATACCTCAGTCCTACCCGTATCAAAATCAACAGTTTAAACTCCTTCATTACTTACAACTTAGGTGAGTCTTGGGCAAAAGGAAATCTTTTTTATAAATTCATGTTTCATTCCACCTCTCTACATTTCCCAATAATACTTTCAATATCCACTTTCCTTTGAGGATCTCACAGTCTGGTAGATATCAAATAAAATCTTAGACTATGCTAAGATAAGAGTCATATCAAAATCATGTAAAAACACTATATGAGAACCAAGAAGCAAGCACTCAAGAGTTACTCCATCATTGAGAGGCACAGACATGCCCATGAGAAAACACTGGAGGCAGATGTTGAAAGATGAGTAGGAGTTACACCAGTGGCTCTGATAAGGGAAAAACAAATGTGTAATTCAGTGGAATTGCCAGAGGTAAGTTATAGAAAGAAGGCACTTAGAAGGCTCTATAAGTCCAAAGACAGATGCAGGTGATTGCAATACTTTTGGCAAGAAATAAGCTCTTATACTTTTTTTTAGTAATGTAGAAGTAAATAACAGTGTCTCTAAAATTCTTACCATATGAGGACACAGAAGGGAATCCCACAAAAAAATGTAAAATATTACTATTACCTATAAACATAAATATCAAAAACTTCTAAGGTTACAAAGAATTATGGAAAGAGCACAGGCTCTATAGCTGCCACTAAAGAGTTTTAGCTCCATCTCTACTCATTACTTGACTTCTCTGTATGTAAAATCAGAGGATAATATCCACTTTGAAGAGTTCTCATAAAAATCAACTGAGCCAAAGAAAACGTGTCTAGCAGGGCATGTGGCAGAGTATCCAGCAAATGCTAGTTTTCTTCTTTTCTAGACTCAATGCAATAATGAAGGGAAAAAAAAAAAAAAGTGAAAGTGTCAATCTGACTAAAAGCTAAAAAGTCATTGTTGACTCTTTCAACCCCATGGACTGCAGCCATCTAGGCTCCCCTGTCCATGAAATTCTACAGGCAAGAATACTGCATTGGGTTGCCATTCCTAAGAGATCTTCTCAACCCAGGGATCAATCCTGCACTGCAGGCGGATTCTTTACCACTGAGACACCAGGGAAGCCATAAACACTAAGTGAAAATTTACACAAAAAAGTGACTAGTTGCTCTATTTTCTTCTTTCTGCAGCCAGCTCTTAATGCCAGAATGCACCTGTAGGAAACACTCTAACTGATGATATTTGTAAACTTGCCTGTGATGAAGATTCAGTGCCTGGACCTGCATGCTCAGGTCTATGGGGTCCTCAGATTCCTGATTTAGAAGTCATGAATACAAACAGGGTCATGTCACTTTTGTCTTCACCATAACAATGCCCTTTGTGAGGGTATAGATGTATAGACCTCAGTCTCCAAAAAGGAAATCACGTCAAGCAAAACCTAAAGAAGTGTGTGAGTGGGTGTGTGTGTGTATATACTTTTCTTTCAAAACCCCCAACTGGTATTACCTTACAACCTCTCCTCAGTGGCATTCTCTAACTCTCCACAATGAGGACACCTTCCTCAGTGTACACACTGGAGAAATAACACATAACATCGAGTCAGCATTAAAAACACCTCCTTTTTTTCTAATATTCCATTGTATATACAAACCACATGTTCTTTATCCATTCATCTGTTGATGGACATCTAGGTTGCTTCCATATATTAATGAATATGCATAGAATTTAGAAAAATGGTAGAACCTATTTGCAGGGAAAGAATGGAGACTCAGCCATAGAGAATGTACCTGTGGACACAGCAGGTGAAGGGTGAATTGAGAAAGTAGCATTGACATATATACACTACCATGTGTAAAACAGACAGCTAGTGGGAAGCTATTGTATAGCACAGGGAGCCCAGACTGGCGCTCTGTGATAACCTATAAGAGTGGGATGGAAGAGGAGAGGGAGGCTCATGAAGGAGAGGGCATATGTTTATGGTTGATTCACAGTGTTCCATGGAAGAAACCAATCTAAGATTGTAAAGCAATCATCATCCAATTTAAAAATATTTTTAAATTAAAATCTTTTGCACCCTTTGCACTCGAGCTCTGTCAAGGCAAGATTCAGGTTTCAAGATCAGGTTTCAACCCCATGGACTGCAGCCATCTAGGCTCCCCTGTCCATGAAATTCTGGAAAATACTGCATTGGGTTGCCATTCCTAAGAGATCTTCTCAACCCAGGGATCAATCCTGCACTGCAGGCGGATTCTTTACCACTGAGACACCAGGGAAGCCATAAACACTAAGTGAAAATTTACACAAAAAAGTGACTAGTTGCTCTATTTTCTTCTTTCTGCAGCCAGCTCTTAATGCCAGAATGCACCTGTAGGAAACACTCTAACTGATGATATTTGTAAACTTGCCTGTGATGAAGATTCAGTGCCTGGACCTGCATGCTCAGGTCTATGGGGTCCTCAGATTCCTGATTTAGAAGTCATGAATACAAACAGGGTCATGTCACTTTTGTCTTCACCATAACAATGCCCTTTGTGAGGGTATAGATGTATAGACCTCAGTCTCCAAAAAGGAAATCACGTCAAGCAAAACCTAAAGAAGTGTGTGAGTGGGTGTGTGTGTGTATATACTTTTCTTTCAAAACCCCCAACTGGTATTACCTTACAACCTCTCCTCAGTGGCATTCTCTAACTCTCCACAATGAGGACACCTTCCTCAGTGTACACACTGGAGAAATAACACATAACATCGAGTCAGCATTAAAAACACCTCCTTTTTTTCTAATATTCCATTGTATATACAAACCACATGTTCTTTATCCATTCATCTGTTGATGGACATCTAGGTTGCTTCCATATATTAATGAATATGCATAGAATTTAGAAAAATGGTAGAACCTATTTGCAGGGAAAGAATGGAGACTCAGCCATAGAGAATGTACCTGTGGACACAGCAGGTGAAGGGTGAATTGAGAAAGTAGCATTGACATATATACACTACCATGTGTAAAACAGACAGCTAGTGGGAAGCTATTGTATAGCACAGGGAGCCCAGACTGGCGCTCTGTGATAACCTATAAGAGTGGGATGGAAGAGGAGAGGGAGGCTCATGAAGGAGAGGGCATATGTTTATGGTTGATTCACAGTGTTCCATGGAAGAAACCAATCTAAGATTGTAAAGCAATCATCATCCAATTTAAAAATATTTTTAAATTAAAATCTTTTGCACCCTTTGCACTCGAGCTCTGTCAAGGCAAGATTCAGGTTTCACTCATTCATCTATGTTTCCTGAGTAGCAAGAATGGCATATGGGGGTTTCCATGGTGTTCCAGTGGGTAAGGAGTCTGCCTTGCAGTGCAGGGGCGCCAGTTCGATCCCTGGCCTGGGAAGATTCCACATGCCACAGAGCGGCTGGACCGGTGTGTCCAATTATAAGCCAGCACTCTGGAGTGCATGCTCCCAAAGCTGGTGCTCTGCAAGGAGAGAGGCCACTGCAGTGGGAAGCCCACACAGGCTGAAGAATAAAGATGGATGAAAATAAGTAAATCAAAAACCAATAAAAAGAGGCCAAAATTAAAAAAAAAAAAAAAAAAGAATGGCATATAGAAACACTGTGTGTTTAGTACAATGATTTTGTGTGGCATCGGTAACATAAAATAGGAATATCGATGTTTGCTGTGTCATTGCTTCACAGAAACACAGAAAAGCTCTCTCTATGTTTGTAAATGACTACAAATTCTTTACTTGAAAGAGTAAATACAGTTACAAATATAAGTAATTTCCATGAATAAATTATGATCTGACATGCTTTCAAACAAAAAGTTATTTATTTTTACAACTAACATTCATTAAGCATATTAGATGTAACTATTCTAAGTGAAACACTGAAGTGTGAAAAGCAAAGACAGCCCAATCTAGAAACAGTGCACTGTTCCTCAAGCTAACCAAGAAGGGATGGGGGCCCCAAAAAGCAGTAAGAAAAGCAACCATATCACATGGAAACACATTTCACTATCACAGCACAGGAGGATGGAGCATTCTAGAAGGGGTATCTTCAAGAAAATAAAAACTAAAGAAATGGATGAAGTATATGTTGTGTTTGAACACCTCAAGAAATAATTTATATTTCTGGCAGATAATAAGTGAGGACATTAGCAGGGCATTGTATAGCACAGGAGCCGAGACTGGCGCTCTGTGATAACCTATAAGAGTGGGATGGAAGAGGAGAGGGAGGCTCATGAAGGAGAGGGCATATGTTTATGGTTGATTCACAGTGTTCCATGGAAGAAACCAATCTAAGATTGTAAAGCAATCATCATCCAATTTAAAAATATTTTTAAATTAAAATCTTTTGCACCCTTTGCACTCGAGCTCTGTCAAGGCAAGATTCAGGTTTCACTCATTCATCTATGTTTCCTGAGTAGCAAGAATGGCATATGGGGGTTTCCATGGTGTTCCAGTGGGTAAGGAGTCTGCCTTGCAGTGCAGGGGCGCCAGTTCGATCCCTGGCCTGGGAAGATTCCACATGCCACAGAGCGGCTGGACCGGTGTGTCCAATTATAAGCCAGCACTCTGGAGTGCATGCTCCCAAAGCTGGTGCTCTGCAAGGAGAGAGGCCACTGCAGTGGGAAGCCCACACAGGCTGAAGAATAAAGATGGATGAAAATAAGTAAATCAAAAACCAATAAAAAGAGGCCAAAATTAAAAAAAAAAAAAAAAAAGAATGGCATATAGAAACACTGTGTGTTTAGTACAATGATTTTGTGTGGCATCGGTAACATAAAATAGGAATATCGATGTTTGCTGTGTCATTGCTTCACAGAAACACAGAAAAGCTCTCTCTATGTTTGTAAATGACTACAAATTCTTTACTTGAAAGAGTAAATACAGTTACAAATATAAGTAATTTCCATGAATAAATTATGATCTGACATGCTTTCAAACAAAAAGTTATTTATTTTTACAACTAACATTCATTAAGCATATTAGATGTAACTATTCTAAGTGAAACACTGAAGTGTGAAAAGCAAAGACAGCCCAATCTAGAAACAGTGCACTGTTCCTCAAGCTAACCAAGAAGGGATGGGGGCCCCAAAAAGCAGTAAGAAAAGCAACCATATCACATGGAAACACATTTCACTATCACAGCACAGGAGGATGGAGCATTCTAGAAGGGGTATCTTCAAGAAAATAAAAACTAAAGAAATGGATGAAGTATATGTTGTGTTTGAACACCTCAAGAAATAATTTATATTTCTGGCAGATAATAAGTGAGGATGAATTAACGAAAGAATCACAAAATAGGAAGCCAACAACAAAAAAGACAAGTATTAATTCTCAAGCAACATAAACATCATAGAAGAAAAGAAAATCCTAAGATGTTAGGCTCACTTGTGAACAATAGTTACATAAAACTGTTATGCAAAAACCAAATGATAATTTAAACAAATTTGGTTAAATCCCAAAACCTCACATTGGAAAAGGGAGAAAAGAAAGTTTGTTTTGTGGCCAGATACAGTAGCAGGACTAAAAAAAAAATCTAACTTGACATCAAGTAATAGATGTACAAGCATACTCTTTGTAGAAGTAAATCGTAGAAAAAGTGATTCAAAGGTGTTGGACTTGGGTAAAATAAGTAAGAAGCAG
Organism: Tragulus kanchil; assembly: GCA_022376925.1. Lineage (NCBI taxonomy): Eukaryota > Metazoa > Chordata > Mammalia > Artiodactyla > Tragulidae > Tragulus > Tragulus kanchil. Next base: position 102,265,437 of record JAIOJX010000025.1, on the reverse strand, counting down.
AGAGGAGTAATATAAAATACTTTTTTTGTTGTTGGGTATTATAACTCTTGGGGATTCCCAGGTGGTTCATTGGTAAAGAATCTGCCGGCCAATGTAGGTGCCACAGGAGAAGCAGGTTCGATCCCCGGGTCATGAAGATCCACAGAAGAAGGCAGTGGCAACCCATTCCAGTATTCTTGCCTGGAAACATCCATGCAGAGAGGAACCTAGCAGGCTACAATACATGGGATCACAAAGAGCTAGATATGACTGAGTGACTAAGTACAAGCACATTACAACTCTCATGGTACTGAGTTTTTTAACTATGCATATATGCTACTAAAATAAACCTAAAAGCTGTATTAGAAACACAAAGATAACCACGAGAAAAGGAAAATGGTAGACCTAGGTCCCAAACTGGCTAGCATTGCTTCACAGGTAGGAGGGTGTACCACAAAAGGAAGAAGGCAGAAACATATACACATGCTTTTGATTGTCCCAGGAACTGGAATGTTGTTATTCAGTGATGGGACCAGCAAGGTTCCACCAAGCAGAGTAGCCATGCACACTAAGGAATGGCCACATCAATGCTAATAGCACTTTTGCTGAGATATACTGCAACTGATGGGGAAAAAAAGTAAAGAAAAATATAAAGATAAGGAAAAAAGGATAGAAGAGCGGATAACAAAGCAAAAATAAACTATTGTGCTAGAATACATAAAATGGCAGAAAAAAGTTGAAACATTGGTAACTGGTGTTCAGGCACGAAGCTATGTCCGACTCTTTGTGACCCCATCTACTGCAGTACACCAGGCTCCCCCGTCCTTCACTATCTCCTGGAGTTTCCTCAAATTCATGTCTAGTGAGTCAGTGATGCCATCCTAGCATGGCATCCTCTGTTGGCCCCTTCTCCTCTTGCCCTCAATCTTGTCCAGAGTCAGGGTTGTTTCCAATGAATTAGCTCTTTGCATCAAGTGGCCAAAGTATTGGAGCTTCAGCTTTAGCATCAGTCCTTTCAATGAATATTCAGGACTGATCTCCCTTAGGATTGACTGCTTTGATCTTCTTGCTGTCCAAGGGATGCTCAAAAGTTTTCTCTAGAACCAGAGTTGGAACGCATCAATTTTTTGGTGCTCAGCCTTCTTTATGGTCCAAATCTCACATCCATACATAGCTACTAGAGAAACCACCATAGCTTTGACTATATAGCCCTTTGTCAGCAAAGTGATGTCTCTGCTTTTTAAGATGCTGTCTCAGTTTGTCATAACTTTCCTCCCAGAAAGCAAGTGTCTTTTGATTTCATGGCTGCAGTCATTATCCACAGTGATTTTGGAGCCCAAGGAAATGAAGTCTGTGACTGTTTCCATCTTTTCCCCATCTATTTGCCATGAAATGGAACCTGATGCCATGGTCTTTTTGAATACTGAGTTTCAAGCCAGCTTTTTCACTTTCCTCTTTGACCCTCATCAAGAGGCTCTTTAGTTCCTCTTCACTTTCTGTCATTAGAGTGGTCTCATCTGAAAATGTGAGGCTGTTGATATTTCTCCCAGCAATCTTGATTCCAACTTGTGATTCATCCAGCCTGGCATTTCAGATGATGTACTCTGCATAGAAGTTAAAGAGCTGGTGATAGTGTACAGCTTTGACATACTTCTTTCCCAGTTTGGAACCAGTCCACTCCTCTATGTCCAGTTCTAACTGTTGCTTCTCAACCCACCTACAGGTTTCTCAGGAGGCAAGTAAGGTGGTCGGGTATTCCCATATCTTAAAGAATTTTTCACAATTTGTTGTGATCCGTGCGTCAAAGATTTTAGCATAGTCAATGAAGTAGAAGTAGATATTTTTCTTGAACACATTTGCTTTCTCCCTGATCCAATGAATGTTGCCCTTCTTTGGGACTGGAATGAAAACTGACCTTTTCCAATCCGATGGCTACTGCTGAGTTTTCCAAATTTTCTGATATATTGAGTGTAGCATGTTTAAACATCATCTTTTAGGATTTTCAATAGCTCAGCTGGATTTATAAATCCATTAAATAGTCTTATTACAACAAAGGTAAAGATTAAGAGAAGTATATTTACATGTAAGTACTCATAGAAAATAAAGTAGATTTAGTAACAACCTGATAAAAATGAATATAATTAAAAGCATCAAATAAAGCAAAGAATAATAAGCTCATGTTAATAAAAGACTCTCTTAGATTTTATTTGCTGTCCAAGGGATGCTCAAAAGTTTTCTCTAGAACCAGAGTTGGAACGCATCAATTTTTTGGTGCTCAGCCTTCTTTATGGTCCAAATCTCACATCCATACATAGCTACTAGAGAAACCACCATAGCTTTGACTATATAGCCCTTTGTCAGCAAAGTGATGTCTCTGCTTTTTAAGATGCTGTCTCAGTTTGTCATAACTTTCCTCCCAGAAAGCAAGTGTCTTTTGATTTCATGGCTGCAGTCATTATCCACAGTGATTTTGGAGCCCAAGGAAATGAAGTCTGTGACTGTTTCCATCTTTTCCCCATCTATTTGCCATGAAATGGAACCTGATGCCATGGTCTTTTTGAATACTGAGTTTCAAGCCAGCTTTTTCACTTTCCTCTTTGACCCTCATCAAGAGGCTCTTTAGTTCCTCTTCACTTTCTGTCATTAGAGTGGTCTCATCTGAAAATGTGAGGCTGTTGATATTTCTCCCAGCAATCTTGATTCCAACTTGTGATTCATCCAGCCTGGCATTTCAGATGATGTACTCTGCATAGAAGTTAAAGAGCTGGTGATAGTGTACAGCTTTGACATACTTCTTTCCCAGTTTGGAACCAGTCCACTCCTCTATGTCCAGTTCTAACTGTTGCTTCTCAACCCACCTACAGGTTTCTCAGGAGGCAAGTAAGGTGGTCGGGTATTCCCATATCTTAAAGAATTTTTCACAATTTGTTGTGATCCGTGCCGTCAAAGATTTTAGCATAGTCAATGAAGTAGAAGTAGATATTTTTCTTGAACACATTTGCTTTCTCCCTGATCCAATGAATGTTGCCCTTCTTTGGGACTGGAATGAAAACTGACCTTTTCCAATCCGATGGCTACTGCTGAGTTTTCCAAATTTTCTGATATATTGAGTGTAGCATGTTTAAACATCATCTTTTAGGATTTTCAATAGCTCAGCTGGATTTATAAATCCATTAAATAGTCTTATTACAACAAAGGTAAAGATTAAGAGAAGTATATTTACATGTAAGTACTCATAGAAAATAAAGTAGATTTAGTAACAACCTGATAAAAATGAATATAATTAAAAGCATCAAATAAAGCAAAGAATAATAAGCTCATGTTAATAAAACTTACAGCCTACCAAAACTGTACAGTAATTATGAATTTTTGTGTATCTAGTTTTGAAATATATAAGAAAAAACTACCACAAATTCAAGGATATATTGAAAACTTAATTAAGACAGTAAGAAACTCTCTCAGAAACTGACAAAGAATTTGATCAATGTAGTTTATAAGCATATTCTCTCATGGATAGAAGTCTATGTACAACTTTACACATATTGGTATATATGTATGTGTGTGCACATATATGTATGATACACACACGTCAACAAAGAAACAAAGATTGATACTCAACAACAGAAAATTATTTTCAAATACCCTTGAAGTACTCACAAATATTAGAATTCATGCAGGCTACATTCTCTGACAAAAAAAGGAAAGGGAGGAAGATTTTTAACAACCAAAGAATAAGCCAATCTATCCACTCGAATTTTATTTAAAATTCTAAGTCTTGGAGTAAACAAAAAATAAAGCAGAATGATTTTTGAGGAAAAATGTGTTACTAAAATTACCTTAAGAAAAGGCAAAACCCTAAAAAACAAACATCTTTAATGTAGCTAAGTGCTTTGGAACAAACTTTTCCTCAACAGATGGAAGCTGAGGCTGAGTAGAGCATGTGGTGGGCTGGGGAGAGAGCATCACATGCATCTGGGTGCTCAGATACTGCCCGCCATGGGTCTCTGGTAAAGCCACAGATGCATCCATGAGAAAAAGAATCAGCTCTAAAAATCTGTCAGAATCCGACATTGTGAAATGAACTTAAGAACCTTCCTTTTCACTGCCTTGCCCTCAACCAGGTCAACTGGGTTCAACCAGGTCAGAAGTTTTGGTAAACAATTGGGAATCAACTGTTTGGTCGACTGAGAAGAAAAGCAGGCAAAAGAGTAAATGGCCACACCTCTCTTCCAATAGAGCTCAAAAAGAGACTTAACCTTAAATCTCATTTGGAGCTTTAACTATTTCTTAGATTAATTATTCTAAATACTAAAACGATATTATGTTTTGCAACTGAAGTGGGCATATGTATCATTCAGGGTCTCAGCAGGAAACAGATGGCACTCAAACTGGGTAATTGAGGACATTTCCTACAAGGACTGTGTCCTGTGTGTGATCAGTTTGGGGAAAGCAACAGGAAAGGTGAAATACCTCCAGGCTCACAACAGCACAAAGTCCGCAGCACCCCAGAAGGAGCTGGGAGGTGAAGGGTCTCCAAAGCCTGTAAGAGAGTAATGGTTTGCTGAGGTCAGCTGACAGGAGAGGAGGCCTTTAGTGGAGCCAACTCACTGCAATCCAGAACAGGGGGTAGAGAACAGGAAGAATAAATATTTTGTCTTCTCCCTCTTTCCACCTGAACTCTATCATCTCCTGTTAATGCTTCCCATTGATCAAGTTCAAAGTGAAGCCAAAGGACACCGCCATCCATCTAAGTTGCCTCCCAAGGCCAAGAGCAGGGAAAGGTGAATAGCATATCTCAGTGGACACATGGAAAATGTCCAGTACAATAAATAGATAAACACCAAGGACCTACTGTAGAGCACAGGGAACTACATTCAATATCCTGTAATATAGTATAATGGAAAAGAATATGTCTGTATGCATACGTAGAACTGAATCACTTTGCTGTGCACCAGAAGCTAGTATAACACCATAAATTAACTATTCTTCAATTAGAAAAAAAAAAAACTTCTAATACACAATAAGACTTAAAGGACAACCTTGGTGGTCCAGTGGTTAAGACTCTGTGCTCCCACTGCAGAGGAAGCTCCTGTTGGGGAGCTAAGATCCCAAGTGCTATGTGGCATGGTCAGGAAAAAAAAAAAAAAAAAAAAAGACTTAAGGCCACCAGACATAAAAGAACCAAACTGAGCTTTCCTTTAAAGAGAAAGGAAGAACTACCCCCACTAGGGAAACTGTGAAGAGACGGTGAGGAACAAAAAAGAATTTACTGCTGACAGCGTGCCCTGAGAGATGTGCTTGCAGGCTATACAAATATAATGTATAACAGAACACAGTTATAATTACTGACTTACTCATTCAGGGAAGTGATCGATTCTTCTAGGAATAAATAGTGAGAGGAAGTTTAATCCTGGCTCTGGGACTTGAGCTTCTGGGCTCCAACCCTGTGCTTGTGTTGCTTGTTTTCTGATGATCGCAATGTCCTCAGCTTCAAAGACTGCTGGCTCCCTCTCCATTTATGTTAACACATGTGCTTTTTGTCTTAACTGCTTTTGCCTCTGCTATTCTACTGCAATCATTCTTTTATCTTTCAATTAAGTCTCTTTGCGGTCAGCCACTTACACATGGACGTCTTCCATCTCATGAAAGACACTCTCATCAGTCTTTGAAAGAAAACTTCCCTTTTATCCACCAGAGTAATGGTTTGCTGAGGTCAGCTGACAGGAGAGGAGGCCTTTAGTGGAGCCAACTCACTGCAATCCAGAACAGGGGGTAGAGAACAGGAAGAATAAATATTTTGTCTTCTCCCTCTTTCCACCTGAACTCTATCATCTCCTGTTAATGCTTCCCATTGATCAAGTTCAAAGTGAAGCCAAAGGACACCGCCATCCATCTAAGTTGCCTCCCAAGGCCAAGAGCAGGGAAAGGTGAATAGCATATCTCAGTGGACACATGGAAAATGTCCAGTACAATAAATAGATAAACACCAAGGACCTACTGTAGAGCACAGGGAACTACATTCAATATCCTGTAATATAGTATAATGGAAAAGAATATGTCTGTATGCATACGTAGAACTGAATCACTTTGCTGTGCACCAGAAGCTAGTATAACACCATAAATTAACTATTCTTCAATTAGACAAAAAAAAACTTCTAATACACAATAAGACTTAAAGGACAACCTTGGTGGTCCAGTGGTTAAGACTCTGTGCTCCCACTGCAGAGGAAGCTCCTGTTGGGGAGCTAAGATCCCAAGTGCTATGTGGCATGGTCAGGAAAAAAAAAAAAAAAAAAAAAGACTTAAGGCCACCAGACATAAAAGAACCAAACTGAGCTTTCCTTTAAAGAGAAAGGAAGAACTCCCCCCCCAAGGGAAACTGTGAAGAGACGGTGAGGAACAAAAAAGAATTTACTGCTGACAGCGTGCCCTGAGAGATGTGCTTGCAGGCTATACAAATATAATGTATAACAGAACACAGTTATAATTACTGACTTACTCATTCAGGGAAGTGATCGATTCTTCTAGGAATAAATAGTGAGAGGAAGTTTAATCCTGGCTCTGGGACTTGAGCTTCTGGGCTCCAACCCTGTGCTTGTGTTGCTTGTTTTCTGATGATCGCAATGTCCTCAGCTTCAAAGACTGCTGGCTCCCTCTCCATTTATGTTAACACATGTGCTTTTTGTCTTAACTGCTTTTGCCTCTGCTATTCTACTGCAATCATTCTTTTATCTTTCAATTAAGTCTCTTTGCGGTCAGCCACTTACACATGGACGTCTTCCATCTCATGAAAGACACTCTCATCAGTCTTTGAAAGAAAACTTCTCCCCTTCTTTTTATCCACCAGAGCACTGCATCCATTTGGGCTGGCTTCAGCTTCTGATTGTCACTATGCTAATCAGAGCCCCATTTGGGAGGATGGGAATGGTGTTCTGGAAAAAGCACCGTGATAATAATAGCTATCATGTATTAAGCCCTCACCAGGAGGCAGGCACTTTGCTAAACACTTTACATGTGTAGGGAAAGAAAATAGTCTTCTTTGACCTTCTAAGGGTCCCTGGCTGGGCCTGAAAATTAAACTGACAAAGACAGATTAACAAGAGAAAAGCATATGAATTTACTTGATGTAAGTTTGACATGACATAGGAGCCTCCATAAAGAAATGAAGACCAGATGAAATGATTAAACCTAAGTATTTTCATGTTGGGTTTGATGAAGAGCGGACAATTTTGATGGAATATGATAGGCCAATGGGTAAGTGCTAAGTTGTAGTAAATTTAACAAGACCTGTGTATTCAGTTCTTCTCAATGCCTCTCTCTGTTTTCTGAGATAAGGATGCTCCTTTTCTCCAGGTATGGGGAGAGTACCTCTCACATGAATCTTCTATGACCCATTTCAGGGACAGAAGATCAGAGCGACCTTCTTGTTCAAGCCCATTTCTCAAACTCCTCTAGTTCAAAGCACCATGTTTTAGGAGAGTGAGCCCCATAACATCCTCTGTACCTTCTGATTCTACCCTTTGCAGGCATGAAGAATCTGAGCTTTCCTTGAGTTTAAAGATTTGGAGATCAGAGAGCTGGTACTTAGTGAAACTAAAATTGTAAGTCAGCATAAATTGTCCAAGACTGTGCTCTGGCTACACTCAATGGCTTTTTCATTCATATTTTCTATATATTAATTCATCTCTATGCCTCACGAGGGCTTCCCAAGTAGCTCAGTGGTAAAGAATCTGCCTGCCACGCAAGAGATGTGGGTTTGATCCCTGGGTTGAGAAGATCTCCTGCAAAAGGGAATGGCAACCTACGCCAGTATTCTTGCCTGGAGAATTCCGTAGACAGAGGAGCTCGATGGGCTAAAATCCATGGGGTCACAAAGAGTTGGACACAACTTAGCAACTAAAGAGTGACAACACCTCACTATCTTTGTAACCTTAGATAATTCATTCAACCACACTATGCCCATTTTTTTTTAATCAGCAAAATGAGAATAACTCCAGGGTCTTCCTATCTGACCATGTTGTTGGAAAATTTCCTGGATGTCTTATAAGAGTCGAGGCATTTAAAACTGACTTGTTGGGAGGCAGCATTTCATTGTTGTTGTTGATAAACAGTATTTGTGCCTAAGAACTCTAGGACGGGAAAGAAAATAGTCTTCTTTGACCTTCTAAGGGTCCCTGGCTGGGCCTGAAAATTAAACTGACAAAGACAGATTAACAAGAGAAAAGCATATGAATTTACTTGATGTAAGTTTGACATGACATAGGAGCCTCCATAAAGAAATGAAGACCAGATGAAATGATTAAACCTAAGTATTTTCATGTTGGGTTTGATGAAGAGCGGACAATTTTGATGGAATATGATAGGCCAATGGGTAAGTGCTAAGTTGTAGTAAATTTAACAAGACCTGTGTATTCAGTTCTTCTCAATGCCTCTCTCTGTTTTCTGAGATAAGGATGCTCCTTTTCTCCAGGTATGGGGAGAGTACCTCTCACATGAATCTTCTATGACCCATTTCAGGGACAGAAGATCAGAGCGACCTTCTTGTTCAAGCCCATTTCTCAAACTCCTCTAGTTCAAAGCACCATGTTTTAGGAGAGTGAGCCCCATAACATCCTCTGTACCTTCTGATTCTACCCTTTGCAGGCATGAAGAATCTGAGCTTTCCTTGAGTTTAAAGATTTGGAGATCAGAGAGCTGGTACTTAGTGAAACTAAAATTGTAAGTCAGCATAAATTGTCCAAGACTGTGCTCTGGCTACACTCAATGGCTTTTTCATTCATATTTTCTATATATTAATTCATCTCTATGCCTCACGAGGGCTTCCCAAGTAGCTCAGTGGTAAAGAATCTGCCTGCCACGCAAGAGATGTGGGTTTGATCCCTGGGTTGAGAAGATCTCCTGCAAAAGGGAATGGCAACCTACGCCAGTATTCTTGCCTGGAGAATTCCGTAGACAGAGGAGCTCGATGGGCTAAAATCCATGGGGTCACAAAGAGTTGGACACAACTTAGCAACTAAAGAGTGACAACACCTCACTATCTTTGTAACCTTAGATAATTCATTCAACCACACTATGCCCATTTTTTTTTAATCAGCAAAATGAGAATAACTCCAGGGTCTTCCTATCTGACCATGTTGTTGGAAAATTTCCTGGATGTCTTATAAGAGTCGAGGCATTTAAAACTGACTTGTTGGGAGGCAGCATTTCATTGTTGTTGTTGATAAACAGTATTTGTGCCTAAGACTCTAGGCTACACTCTCACCTAAGAAAAGATCTCAGAAGACTAGTTACTAATTAGGAGCCCACCATGACTCCCGCCCTCCTTGACAACTACAGAACTTGTTCTCTTCTCTGAAGATGCATTCCAGCATTATCTAACCTCTCAGCACCATGAGGACATTCACCCTGTTCCAGAACTTCGGGGCAGTAGGAAAACAGCACCTAGACAAAATGCACTATAACAGCTGTCCCCCTAGAGGCAAGCATTTTTTTTCCAGTACCCTTTTTTCCTGTTTCCCCTTAAAAGTAGTAATAATAAAGTTCTCTTATTACATAACTAAGGGACAAAGGATCAGATGGTGCTTAAAATGCAAAAAGTGCCCTACATTCAAACCACTGTTGCCCAGAAGAAACACCCTTTGCAAGACTTAAATAAACCTTTTAACTTTTATCTGCCTCTGATGCACAAAAATTACAAAGAGCGCCATGTCTGTATTTGTGGCTTTCTAGTGACATCATGGGAGACAGAGAATACTCCAAAAAGCCTTAACTCCAGGGAATGCTGGCAAAATTCCAGAAGCAAATCAAGCCAAGAATTGTAAACACTCATTTGATTTTCATTATTTTCTTATCAACCACAAATTACAGAGTTTCATTGTACGACATAACTAGGAAAAATAATGGGCTCCCTAAATCAGTTCTGTGAATTGGGCCAGGTAAATCAATTGTTTGTCAGTTAAATTCAATGTTTTTTTTTTTTAAAATTCAAAAATAATTACATTTCCCTGGAAATCTGCAAATGCCTCATTTCTTGCCTGGAGAATTCCGTAGACAGAGGAGCTCGATGGGCTAAAATCCATGGGGTCACAAAGAGTTGGACACAACTTAGCAACTAAAGAGTGACAACACCTCACTATCTTTGTAACCTTAGATAATTCATTCAACCACACTATGCCCATTTTTTTTTAATCAGCAAAATGAGAATAACTCCAGGGTCTTCCTATCTGACCATGTTGTTGGAAAATTTCCTGGATGTCTTATAAGAGTCGAGGCATTTAAAACTGACTTGTTGGGAGGCAGCATTTCATTGTTGTTGTTGATAAACAGTATTTGTGCCTAAGACTCTAGGCTACACTCTCACCTAAGAAAAGATCTCAGAAGACTAGTTACTAATTAGGAGCCCACCATGACTCCCCGCCCTCCTTGACAACTACAGAACTTGTTCTCTTCTCTGAAGATGCATTCCAGCATTATCTAACCTCTCAGCACCATGAGGACATTCACCCTGTTCCAGAACTTCGGGGCAGTAGGAAAACAGCACCTAGACAAAATGCACTATAACAGCTGTCCCCCTAGAGGCAAGCATTTTTTTTCCAGTACCCTTTTTTCCTGTTTCCCCTTAAAAGTAGTAATAATAAAGTTCTCTTATTACATAACTAAGGGACAAAGGATCAGATGGTGCTTAAAATGCAAAAAGTGCCCTACATTCAAACCACTGTTGCCCAGAAGAAACACCCTTTGCAAGACTTAAATAAACCTTTTAACTTTTATCTGCCTCTGATGCACAAAAATTACAAAGAGCGCCATGTCTGTATTTGTGGCTTTCTAGTGACATCATGGGAGACAGAGAATACTCCAAAAAGCCTTAACTCCAGGGAATGCTGGCAAAATTCCAGAAGCAAATCAAGCCAAGAATTGTAAACACTCATTTGATTTTCATTATTTTCTTATCAACCACAAATTACAGAGTTTCATTGTACGACATAACTAGGAAAAATAATGGGCTCCCTAAATCAGTTCTGTGAATTGGGCCAGGTAAATCAATTGTTTGTCAGTTAAATTCAATGTCTTATTTCAATTAATTACATTTTGATATGTGTTTTAAGAATACTTACATAAATATGACATGCGTAATAATGAGCTAGTGGCATCCTTTTTTAACTAGTGAAAAATAAAGGTCACAAGCTTCAGAGTCATCTGGCTCTTTCTTTTATGATATTAACAAATATTTATGAATCATATTATGCTGCAGATACTGAGACCTGACTCTGGAGTTTCAATCCTAGTACCTATTTTCTGAGAGAAAAAAGAAGAGCTGCGGATAGACAGATCTGGAGAGCTTAACCCAAAGATAGGTGGGTCATATCCAGATATTAACCACCAAAAGAATGCCAGGCCCACAAATTCATGGGTCAAGAATTCCTAACCACCTGTCTAAATAAGAATGTAAGTTTATTGTTTTTGTCTATAATTTTTTTAAAAAATTATAAAATTCTCACATAATAATTCATCCTGGACAATTTAATTTCTTTGAATCTGTGTTCTCTTTTTTTTTAATTTTGGCCTCTTTCTATTTTTTTTTTTTTATTTATTTTTCATTGATCTTTATTCTTTAGCCTGTGTGGGCCTCCCATAGCAGTGGCCTCTCTTGCTGCAGAGCACTGGCTCTGAGCGCATGCGCTCCAGAGTGCTGGCTTCTTATTGGACACTCTGGCCCAGCCACTCTGCAGCACGTGGGATCCTCCCATGCCAGGAATGGAACCGGTGGCCCTTGAACTGCAAAGCGGACTTTCTACCCACTGGACCACCAGGAAAGCCCTGTTCATTTTTGGGTAAAATTCCTACCCATAGGAAATCACCCTTTGCAAGACTTAAATAAACCTTTTAACTTTTATCTGCCTCTGATGCACAAAAATTACAAAGAGCGCCATGTCTGTATTTGTGGCTTTCTAGTGACATCATGGGAGACAGAGAATACTCCAAAAAGCCTTAACTCCAGGGAATGCTGGCAAAATTCCAGAAGCAAATCAAGCCAAGAATTGTAAACACTCATTTGATTTTCATTATTTTCTTATCAACCACAAATTACAGAGTTTCATTGTACGACATAACTAGGAAAAATAATGGGCTCCCTAAATCAGTTCTGTGAATTGGGCCAGGTAAATCAATTGTTTGTCAGTTAAATTCAATGTCTTATTTCAATTAATTACATTTTGATATGTGTTTTAAGAATACTTACATAAATATGACATGCGTAATAATGAGCTAGTGGCATCCTTTTTTAACTAGTGAAAAATAAAGGTCACAAGCTTCAGAGTCATCTGGCTCTTTCTTTTATGATATTAACAAATATTTATGAATCATATTATGCTGCAGATACTGAGACCTGACTCTGGAGTTTCAATCCTAGTACCTATTTTCTGAGAGAAAAAAGAAGAGCTGCGGATAGACAGATCTGGAGAGCTTAACCCAAAGATAGGTGGGTCATATCCAGATATTAACCACCAAAAGAATGCCAGGCCCACAAATTCATGGGTCAAGAATTCCTAACCACCTGTCTAAATAAGAATGTAAGTTTATTGTTTTTGTCTATAATTTTTTTAAAAAATTATAAAATTCTCACATAATAATTCATCCTGGACAATTTAATTTCTTTGAATCTGTGTTCTCTTTTTTTTTAATTTTGGCCTCTTTCTATTTTTTTTTTTTTATTTATTTTTCATTGATCTTTATTCTTTAGCCTGTGTGGGCCTCCCATAGCAGTGGCCTCTCTTGCTGCAGAGCACTGGCTCTGAGCGCATGCGCTCCAGAGTGCTGGCTTCTTATTGGACACTCTGGCCCAGCCACTCTGCAGCACGTGGGATCCTCCCATGCCAGGAATGGAACCGGTGGCCCTTGAACTGCAAAGCGGACTTTCTACCCACTGGACCACCAGGAAAGCCCTGTGTTCTCATTTTTTAAAGGGATTGTAAAATTCCTACCCATAGGAAATGGGTAAAATACCTGGCAAATAATAGTTGTTTTAAAAAGGCATCTATTATTGCTGTTATTATTATCATTCTCATCTTAGCAAGCTCTTTCTACATGATTCTTATGTTTTCAAAGATTTCATTAAATTTGCAAAGGTGTATTTATATCCATGCAATATATCCAGATACATTTAATGACAAACTGTCATAAGGTAACTCTATCGCGGTTTTTTTCTTTTAGAAAAATGCTATTCAGAGTCAATGTATCATAGAAAGTAAAAGCCCAACTTGAGATATGATTGAGTTATAGTCCGTTCCCTGAGAGGAGCAAAATCATCCATCCCCCACAGACAAGTCTACCCTTGGTACTGGTGGGTCTTACTAAATCTTTATGGGGTCTAACTTTTGTTATACTTGAAATGGTTAATTAGGAGAGGTAGGGGAGTCTGAAATGTCACAGTGAGTTCCTCTTGGCCCATTGTCACGTTTCATGAATTCTAGTGCTAAACCCATTTGGATTAAGCAGTGACCCAATCCAAACAAATTGCTTCTGTGCTTCTTATCTCCTATTACCTATTTATGTCCCAATACATCTGCATCGTGTGGCTCAGTAAGATCCATTAAGTCCTTGGGCAGTGTTTACGGTTAATTTTTTTTTTTTTTCCTTTGAGGCTCACATTTATCACAATATAGTGATACAAAACTATAGTGCAGACAGTGAGTCAAACACTTTCTAAAAGAAAGGAAAAAAAAGAAGTATAAGATATGCAGTTTCTGTCTGGGAAGTCTCGGAGTAATTCTGTGGGTGAGAGATAATCATTTCTTGTAGGTTTTAGGTAAAGATAAAAAATACCTTTATTTGCAGACACAAAATTCTAAGAAAACATTACTTGCTGTCAATTCCTCTGGCTTTAAAATATGTATGAGATTGAAATAGTCACCCTAAGGCAGAATTATTCAGGCTCTGAGGAAGGGTGCTGGCTTCTTATTGGACACTCTGGCCCAGCCACTCTGCAGCACGTGGGATCCTCCCATGCCAGGAATGGAACCGGTGGCCCTTGAACTGCAAAGCGGACTTTCTACCCACTGGACCACCAGGAAAGCCCTGTGTTCTCATTTTTTAAAGGGATTGTAAAATTCCTACCCATAGGAAATGGGTAAAATACCTGGCAAATAATAGTTGTTTTAAAAAGGCATCTATTATTGCTGTTATTATTATCATTCTCATCTTAGCAAGCTCTTTCTACATGATTCTTATGTTTTCAAAGATTTCATTAAATTTGCAAAGGTGTATTTATATCCATGCAATATATCCAGATACATTTAATGACAAACTGTCATAAGGTAACTCTATCGCGGTTTTTGTCTTTTAGAAAAATGCTATTCAGAGTCAATGTATCATAGAAAGTAAAAGCCCAACTTGAGATATGATTGAGTTATAGTCCGTTCCCTGAGAGGAGCAAAATCATCCATCCCCCACAGACAAGTCTACCCTTGGTACTGGTGGGTCTTACTAAATCTTTATGGGGTCTAACTTTTGTTATACTTGAAATGGTTAATTAGGAGAGGTAGGGGAGTCTGAAATGTCACAGTGAGTTCCTCTTGGCCCATTGTCACGTTTCATGAATTCTAGTGCTAAACCCATTTGGATTAAGCAGTGACCCAATCCAAACAAATTGCTTCTGTGCTTCTTATCTCCTATTACCTATTTATGTCCCAATACATCTGCATCGTGTGGCTCAGTAAGATCCATTAAGTCCTTGGGCAGTGTTTACGGTTAATTTTTTTTTTTTTTCCTTTGAGGCTCACATTTATCACAATATAGTGATACAAAACTATAGTGCAGACAGTGAGTCAAACACTTTCTAAAAGAAAGGAAAAAAAAGAAGTATAAGATATGCAGTTTCTGTCTGGGAAGTCTCGGAGTAATTCTGTGGGTGAGAGATAATCATTTCTTGTAGGTTTTAGGTAAAGATAAAAAATACCTTTATTTGCAGACACAAAATTCTAAGAAAACATTACTTGCTGTCAATTCCTCTGGCTTTAAAAATATGTATGAGATTGAAATAGTCACCCTAAGGCAGACATTTCATTTCAATGTCAAAGGTCAGGCATATTGGCTAACACCCCAAATAATACTGAGGTACTTTCACAATTTAAAATAATGTTGAGATCATTTATTTATTTATTCATATATAGAGCACCCATCCTGAAGTATCTGGGACACTGAACAAGGTTTACATAAATCTGACTGTTTTTTCCTCTGGGCCATTTGGCTCAGTCTGGTAGAGCATAAATATTCAATAATACTTTACAATGACAAAGCATCTTTTATGCAAACATCTCTAAGCACATTATTCACTGATATTACAATCTCCTTTTTAACCTACCGGTAAAGTCACAGAAACTAATTGACTTTCTTCAAGGTCCCACCACAAATTGTTTATTTTATAGAGTCCAGGTATCCTGTTCCTACCTATAACTAAAGTGAGAAAAGAACAAATAAACACATTTTTGGGTGCTTAAGCTGATGACCTACACTAAATATTTCTAAATTGAATCTATTAGGCAAAACGGCCTCCTTAAAGATGTTAAATGTTGTGATGCATCCAACTGAATTTTACAACTTTTCTTCCAATTTGCCCAAGGCCAGTTACCATTTTCAGAGCCCCAAGAATGACCTATTTTAATTGAATCCTGTTACAAACACTTAAACTTTCACTCTTTAATCAAATCAGGTTTCTAAATAGAAATTAAAGTTGGAGCACAAAAGTAAAACTTTTCATAGAAAGATCCAGTTGAAGTAGTAACACAACGGGATCAAAATAGTCAAGCAAAGTAAAAAGGTGGGAATTACTATGAGATCTGGGCAAGACTCAAAGACTTCAGGTTCCCCAAGCAAAAGGAAATATTTTAAATTCTTTTACTTCTCCAAAATGTTAAAGTAATGCAGCATGCGTGAGTGCAGTCGCTTCAGTCGTCTCCAACTCTTTGCAACCTCATGGACTATAGCCCAGCAGGGTCCTCTGTCCATAGGGTTCTCCAATCAAAAATTTTTTTTTCCAGACACAAAATTCTAAGAAAACATTACTTGCTGTCAATTCCTCTGGCTTTAAAAATATGTATGAGATTGAAATAGTCACCCTAAGGCAGACATTTCATTTCAATGTCAAAGGTCAGGCATATTGGCTAACACCCCAAATAATACTGAGGTACTTTCACAATTTAAAATAATGTTGAGATCATTTATTTATTTATTCATATATAGAGCACCCATCCTGAAGTATCTGGGACACTGAACAAGGTTTACATAAATCTGACTGTTTTTTCCTCTGGGCCATTTGGCTCAGTCTGGTAGAGCATAAATATTCAATAATACTTTACAATGACAAAGCATCTTTTATGCAAACATCTCTAAGCACATTATTCACTGATATTACAATCTCCTTTTTAACCTACCGGTAAAGTCACAGAAACTAATTGACTTTCTTCAAGGTCCCACCACAAATTGTTTATTTTATAGAGTCCAGGTATCCTGTTCCTACCTATAACTAAAGTGAGAAAAGAACAAATAAACACATTTTTGGGTGCTTAAGCTGATGACCTACACTAAATATTTCTAAATTGAATCTATTAGGCAAAACGGCCTCCTTAAAGATGTTAAATGTTGTGATGCATCCAACTGAATTTTACAACTTTTCTTCCAATTTGCCCAAGGCCAGTTACCATTTTCAGAGCCCCAAGAATGACCTATTTTAATTGAATCCTGTTACAAACACTTAAACTTTCACTCTTTAATCAAATCAGGTTTCTAAATAGAAATTAAAGTTGGAGCACAAAAGTAAAACTTTTCATAGAAAGATCCAGTTGAAGTAGTAACACAACGGGATCAAAATAGTCAAGCAAAGTAAAAAGGTGGGAATTACTATGAGATCTGGGCAAGACTCAAAGACTTCAGGTTCCCCAAGCAAAAGGAAATATTTTAAATTCTTTTACTTCTCCAAAATGTTAAAGTAATGCAGCATGCGTGAGTGCAGTCGCTTCAGTCGTCTCCAACTCTTTGCAACCTCATGGACTATAGCCCAGCAGGGTCCTCTGTCCATAGGGTTCTCCAATCAAGAATACTGGACTGGGTTGCTGTGCCTTCCTCCAGAAAATCTTCCCAACCCAGGGATGAAACTTGCATCTCTGGCATCTCCTGCATGGGCAGGCGGGTTCTTTACCATGACCACCACCTGGGAAGCTCCAAAGCAATGCATGCTAAATATTAAAAATAAAATACCCCCAAAATGGGAAAATGTGTAAATCGATCACCACTGTGATTGCCATAAAAACTACATTTTGCAAGCCCCTAACTTCAGAGAGTGTAACTGACTGAGGGCCCCAGTTGCTGAGCTCTGAAATCCATCACGTGTGCTGGAGCTGGCACTGCGACACACTTCCCTAGGTTGGTCCCAGCCAATGAGGAGCATGGAAAGGCCACTATGAAAAGCCTGGACCTAGAAGATATGGGAGGGTTTCCCTGGTGGCTCAGCAGTAAAGAATACGCATGCAATGCAGGAACCCCAAGAGACACAGATTCGATCCCTGAGTGTGGAAAATCCCCTGGAGGAGGAAATGGCAACCCATTCCAGCATTCTTGCCAGGAGAATCCCCATGGACAGAGGAGTCTGGCAGGCTACCATCTATAGCGTCGCAAAGAGTTGGGCACAACAGAAGCAACTTAGCACGTGCATCCACAGAAGATGTGGCAATCTTCTGACAGGTGACTTTGGATCAAAACTCCCGAAGTTCTTGGTAAACTGTCTTTGAACTGCAGTTTTGTTTAAATGATTCACTCAAACTTCCTTTCTTCCTTTCCTTCCTCCTTACACCCAGATTCTCCTGGCCCCTACTCCAGTTACTCTCATGAGTACTTCCCCTAATCAATTTCTTGTGTGTTCAGTATCATTTGGCATCTGTTTCTTGGAGGACCCGGACTAACACATGATTGATGGTGATGATGGTGATGATAGTAGTGATGATGGTGGTGGCAGTCATGATGATTGTGATGAATGATGATCACTACCAACAATTTAATGAGTTATGTTAAAAATACCAGTCCCTGTGCCAAGAGATTGTCTAAAATATTTAATATACTACTCCTAATAACCTGCAAAATGTATAGGTATTACTAGATATTACACCTGAGGGAAATGTCTTAAAGAGGTTAAATAGCAAAAGTAACCACTACATTATATAACTTCTTTGTATTAATAGTTTGCAGTACAATCTTCTAGTTCTTTTTCTGGATAATTATTATATAGCTATTACTATACTCACAATAATAAATGTAATAAGACCTTTTCATAAGAAAGTGAACTTTCACTTGAACTCTCTGATTCCTCTAAAATTTTCACTGTTTACTTTTTACTTTTCTACTTTACTTTGGTTACATAGACCTGATCCAATCATTTAAATATTATTAGTTAATACATTCAAATATTTTCCATATTTATATCATATATATATAGAACCACTATATCAACTCTGTGAGGTGGAGGAATTTTCTCCCTAGTTACGAAAACAAAAGTCAACCAAATGAGCCAATGTCAAGTAACTTAGACAATCAAGACTGTTAAAACATCCAAAATAACAATACTCAATCTCCAATTTTAGAATTTATTGACACTTAAATGGACCACTTTAAATAACAAACTAATGGGCTTTTTCTAAACAAAACAATCCGTACAATAAAATGTATTGAAGAGAATTTATATCCCATAAGCCTCTTTCTAAGGAAAGCTATGGAACAGAACAGCTTGGAATCAGGTGACTGGCAGGCTACCATCTATAGCGTCGCAAAGAGTTGGGCACAACAGAAGCAACTTAGCACGTGCATCCACAGAAGATGTGGCAATCTTCTGACAGGTGACTTTGGATCAAAACTCCCGAAGTTCTTGGTAAACTGTCTTTGAACTGCAGTTTTGTTTAAATGATTCACTCAAACTTCCTTTCTTCCTTTCCTTCCTCCTTACACCCAGATTCTCCTGGCCCCTACTCCAGTTACTCTCATGAGTACTTCCCCTAATCAATTTCTTGTGTGTTCAGTATCATTTGGCATCTGTTTCTTGGAGGACCCGGACTAACACATGATTGATGGTGATGATGGTGATGATAGTAGTGATGATGGTGGTGGCAGTCATGATGATTGTGATGAATGATGATCACTACCAACAATTTAATGAGTTATGTTAAAAATACCAGTCCCTGTGCCAAGAGATTGTCTAAAATATTTAATATACTACTCCTAATAACCTGCAAAATGTATAGGTATTACTAGATATTACACCTGAGGGAAATGTCTTAAAGAGGTTAAATAGCAAAAGTAACCACTACATTATATAACTTCTTTGTATTAATAGTTTGCAGTACAATCTTCTAGTTCTTTTTCTGGATAATTATTATATAGCTATTACTATACTCACAATAATAAATGTAATAAGACCTTTTCATAAGAAAGTGAACTTTCACTTGAACTCTCTGATTCCTCTAAAATTTTCACTGTTTACTTTTTACTTTTCTACTTTACTTTGGTTACATAGACCTGATCCAATCATTTAAATATTATTAGTTAATACATTCAAATATTTTCCATATTTATATCATATATATATAGAACCACTATATCAACTCTGTGAGGTGGAGGAATTTTCTCCCTAGTTACGAAAACAAAAGTCAACCAAATGAGCCAATGTCAAGTAACTTAGACAATCAAGACTGTTAAAACATCCAAAATAACAATACTCAATCTCCAATTTTAGAATTTATTGACACTTAAATGGACCACTTTAAATAACAAACTAATGGGCTTTTTCTAAACAAAACAATCCGTACAATAAAATGTATTGAAGAGAATTTATATCCCATAAGCCTCTTTCTAAGAAACTATACCAGCTTGGAACTTGTTGCAGGTAGCTAATTCTGGAACAGAACAGAACTTTTCAATGGTAGCAGATGCCACTTAGAATAACTCAAGGTTCCTCTGACTAATAAACTAATTGAATTTTCTCAAGTTTCCCCAGAAATCTCTGGGTTAATCTTCAGTCTTGGTAAATCTCCATGATACCTCAAAATAACTCCCTTAATACTGAGTATTCTAGAGTTTTCATGTGAAAGAATGATTGCAGTTGCTATAAAGTTACTACTATATGCCAGTTGGCGGTATAAAGGGTTGTTCCATCATCACTTCCCTAAACAGTCTTCTTAAATAAGTATACATTCTAATAAGGAAAGCACACTTGTCTTGCAAATACAGCTTTAAGACAAGTTATCAAGATTTCACTTTAAGACAAGCTATCAAGATTTCACCTCCCAACTAGATTGTCTCTCCCAAAGACTGTCTTAAATGGAAGAAAAGCTACTGCTGCCCTTCACTGACTCTTCCACATATCCTATCATTAAAGTTCCACTTCTACCAGAATCTGAATGGCATTTGGACTATAATGTCAATACAATGTCTATGACAAATATCTCACTTCTTTAGAAGCTGGAAAGACTTTCTTTCTCCAAGTCAGCACAAACCTTTAGCTCTGATTCTTACATAGGAGAGAAACTGAATCCCTGAATGTCTTCTTGGCAACTCCTTCCTAGAATTTCACAACTCTAAATGGTAACACCCCCGCACCCTGTTCCTTGAATCCATGTGTTGTGTTCACCACTGGGCTGGCTCCAAGCTCCATGCTGCCTTTTGCTGCTTTATTTCTTTTCAAGTTTTATCATATCACATTCTCACTCAGTCACAAATGAATTTCATGATGATGATCATGTAATCCACCATCCAGCCTCTATATAATAAGGAATGTACACTGATGTCTTAAAAGCCATGTTCCCTGGAGTAAAGTGTTGCCAAAAGGGGAAGAAGCCATAAAGAAGGAAATGCTGAATGGATAAGCACACATTCTCCCGCTCTTCTCTTCAATCAGAGATGCTCCATCTGCATCTGTTTTATTAAACATTCTGAGTTAGATTTCCCTTGAAAACAGGGTTCTGCTGCATTAAAAATTGTTTTAAAACCACTGGTCTAGAATATGCCTCATGTCCCATCTAATCATTCTCATATTCTGCAAGAATGCCAACTCCTTGTGGGTTTTTCTGAATCTTTTGTCAAGGTTCCTCTGACTAATAAACTAATTGAATTTTCTCAAGTTTCCCCAGAAATCTCTGGGTTAATCTTCAGTCTTGGTAAATCTCCATGATACCTCAAAATAACTCCCTTAATACTGAGTATTCTAGAGTTTTCATGTGAAAGAATGATTGCAGTTGCTATAAAGTTACTACTATATGCCAGTTGGCGGTATAAAGGGTTGTTCCATCATCACTTCCCTAAACAGTCTTCTTAAATAAGTATACATTCTAATAAGGAAAGCACACTTGTCTTGCAAATACAGCTTTAAGACAAGTTATCAAGATTTCACTTTAAGACAAGCTATCAAGATTTCACCTCCCAACTAGATTGTCTCTCCCAAAGACTGTCTTAAATGGAAGAAAAGCTACTGCTGCCCTTCACTGACTCTTCCACATATCCTATCATTAAAGTTCCACTTCTACCAGAATCTGAATGGCATTTGGACTATAATGTCAATACAATGTCTATGACAAATATCTCACTTCTTTAGAAGCTGGAAAGACTTTCTTTCTCCAAGTCAGCACAAACCTTTAGCTCTGATTCTTACATAGGAGAGAAACTGAATCCCTGAATGTCTTCTTGGCAACTCCTTCCTAGAATTTCACAACTCTAAATGGTAACACCCCCGCACCCTGTTCCTTGAATCCATGTGTTGTGTTCACCACTGGGCTGGCTCCAAGCTCCATGCTGCCTTTTGCTGCTTTATTTCTTTTCAAGTTTTATCATATCACATTCTCACTCAGTCACAAATGAATTTCATGATGATGATCATGTAATCCACCATCCAGCCTCTATATAATAAGGAATGTACACTGATGTCTTAAAAGCCATGTTCCCTGGAGTAAAGTGTTGCCAAAAGGGGAAGAAGCCATAAAGAAGGAAATGCTGAATGGATAAGCACACATTCTCCCGCTCTTCTCTTCAATCAGAGATGCTCCATCTGCATCTGTTTTATTAAACATTCTGAGTTAGATTTCCCTTGAAAACAGGGTTCTGCTGCATTAAAAATTGTTTTAAAACCACTGGTCTAGAATATGCCTCATGTCCCATCTAATCATTCTCATATTCTGCAAGAATGCCAACTCCTTGTGGGTTTTTCTGAATCTTTTGAATTCTTTTACAGCACATAATTCAGACTGCAACCTGCTCCTCTTCTGTTTCTTTCTATAACCCTATTTGAAGTATTCTCTTCCTTTATGACTTGAACTATCAGCTACACACTGATAACTACCACCAAATCCAATCGAAAGTGGAGATATGCATTTCCAGTCACCTCCTAGGCATTTCCATCAAAATATCTTAAGGAACCTATTATATTTCTACTGAGAAAATTTCAAACCTGCTCCTTCTCCAGTATATTATGGTACTTCTATTCATAGACTCATCAGCCAGAAAGTTACCTAAACTGTTATCACAAGAGTCACCTTAGTCTTCCTCCTATTTCCTTCACACAGTACATTAGATTCATGAATGTTTCCTTTGGATTCTCTCTCAATGATGTCTCTTTCTTCTTTTTTCTCTGTTCTTCCCCGTCCACCAAAATTCAGGCTTTCGTGATCATCTCTCTCATCTATCTCAATGCCCAATAATGATTCCTTTGTTTCCAGGTCTTATTCCTTCAGTCTGTCCTCCACTCTACCTTCAAAACTCTTCTAGTATACAGACTTTATCATAGTACTCCCTGTATTCAAGAACATTTTGTGGGTGCCAAGAGCCTCGAACACAAGACCCTGACACGAACTCCTTAGCTTGGCACCTCATGTAGATCACAAGGACCTACCTACTTCTCTGGTTTTAGATTCTGCCATTCACTCTGTCATCAGACGACCTAGCTTATGGCAGAATTTCTCAAAGCATCAGCTATCCACAGAGCACTTATTTTTAAAAAATGTAAATTCCTGGGCCCCATCTGTAAATATTGCTATTCTATAACCTGGTCTTAGGCCCCCAAATCAACACTGAAATAAGAACTCCTGGTGATTCTAATATATTCTACATATTAGAATTCTAAACTCTTTAGTTAGTGTACTAAATGTGACTATACTTTTCTCCAGATATAACATAGGCAGTCACAATTTTGAGCCTTGGATCAAAATGTTTTCTGTGTTAATATGCCCTTCTTTGTGACTTTCTCTGAAAAAATGAAACAGACTTTTCCTTAAAAGCTCAATTTAGATGGCATGTCATCTTCCCCAGCTTTATTCTTGAATCCCCACCCTTCCCATCTATGTTCCAATAGTCTTTTGTTTCCTCTACTGTTAGCTATCACATAATGATAGTCATATGTTTGTTCTCTTCCTCATTAGAATGTTTGATTCACATAATCATTCTACTTACCTTTTAAACCTCCAGACTCTAGTACCCACAGTGAATAAATATCTAGAAGGAACTATGCAGTAGTAATTCAAATAAATATCCATGCAACTTAATTTAACTACTAATTCATGCCTCCAAGTACAGCTGGAGACAGGCCTCTTCTGAATCATCCTGCAAAATTTCTCTACTACCAAGCGAAAAATCGTCTTCTAAGCCAACTGTATCATAGGCTTAATATAGCTGTACCTGATCGTTCTTTGAGCCACAGAGCTTGTGCTCCATGACCCTAGAGGATGTTCGGCCCAGCTGTATAGTTTCTATTCTGAGAGTGCTTCTTATTTTCCCTTCGTCAAATCAGTTGAAAAAGACTGTATTATATGCCTACGTTTGCCAGGCTTTTGGTACCACAAAAAAACAGGGGCCTTGGGAAGGTGCCTGTCTATGTACTAGTTACAAATTTTCTATGCAGTAAACATGGATTATATATAAATTATAAGTTTATCCAACTAATTTGTCAAAACAATTCCAATGAATCTGAACTGTTAAGAATGAGAATATCCAAAATTTATAGTTTGAGACCAAACTAGATTTTCCCCTATTATATAGATGGGACTTCATCAATCTTGTCCCTTAGTATTTAAAGTGGGTGTGTTCCTAAAACTGTACAAATGTTAATATTTTTAATCTTTAGTAAAATGATATTACAAATAAATTGCTTTTCTTCTGTTAATGTTCAACTGTCATTTTTATATATGTTTAATGCTCACTAGTCACTTGTGTTATTTCATTTTCTTCTACTTTTTTTCATTTCCCTTAATATATCGATGTCTTTGTTACTAGTTTCTAAGAATTCATTTATGACTAAGGAAGTTAACCATTTGTCATGCACTGCAAGCGAAATACCGTATTTTATTGTCATTAATTTACTCTTGTGTTTCATATTTTGGTTGTGTATTATAATTAGTAGGTCGTTCTTTTTTTTTTTTTTTAAAGAGAGAACCAGAACATACATTAGAGCCCTCAACACCTCCATCCCCATGTCTTGCTCTTCACACAAACACAACAGACAGCAGCCAAAGGCCCTTTGTAATATTTCACTCTGTGAAAAAGCCTTACTCTCCTACACTCTGGTGCTGAGCGGCTGCCACACATCCCTAACCTGCACCTGCCACCCAGACCAGGATGATAAATTATAAGCTATATGAAGGAATGGACCATCAAGAGAAAAATGTTGCTCTTTCAAAGATCCCCCAGTATGCATCCGTATGATGGACTACAATAACTCCAAAGGAAGATTATTGTATTTAGAGTAAATAACGCACTTTTATGCCCCAAGTCTCAAAGCTTGTATTTAAATGATTATTCGTGGGTGTTATGGGAGTCTTTAAGCCTAAGCTTGGCAATTCCCAACATAAAAATGGGTAATGTTTCAAAAACGATGTTTATGTGTCACCTGCCCAGAAACTCACCATTGCCTCTTACATTATGTTCCTAATTCCCAGGCCAACCCCCAAAATCTGTTTATCTCATTACACACCTGAAGGGCATTCAGTGACACTAACCTCTATTCACAACACTGTTCCTTTGAGAACATGTCCTCTAAATTCCCAGTCAAGTGACATGTAAATACCTTTCCCCCTGCATGTGGGTATGAATGGGGAAAGAAGAGAGGATGAAAATAAGAAGCAGATGAGATCAGATAGCTCCAGAAATCAGAATCCTGTTAATTTTACACAAACATTCATGAAATGCCTTTCTCCAACTGGTTATTGCTCATTAGGGACAAAGAATTATAGCCTGCACTTTCAAGAGAGAGACTTTCGGAATTTGAAGTAACTCCCACCCAATCCTTGCCACCTCATTTAAACATAAATGCAGTTATAAGAGAATTTGACATTGACTCTGAAGCTGTTCAACTCCTTGCCTATATTTTCAGTTTTCCCCCTAACTCCATTAAGTATCTATTATGATTAAATGTATACATTTTAAACAGGTGCATCATAGGAAATAGTCTTCTATTTTGAATCCAATCAAAACCAAATATATCAACATTTACTGTTTCAAAATATAAAACAGGTTCTTTTCGATTAAAAATGGGAGAAGAAAATCTAGTTTTTTTTTTTTCTATTATTAAAATATAAAAGATTTTTTAAATCTCATTTATTTTGTCAATTGGTTCTACTTAGCACTCTTCAGCCTGGTCCACTCTCAATTATCCATGCTAAGGAAGGGGGATCAGTGGCCTGGATAATCTAAAACAGCAGACAATTTTTAAAGCCCTTGTACTTGGCTTAGGCATACTTTACAATCAAACTCTGATTATCCACAGTAATGAAAGGAAGAGCAGGCACCTTGAGAAAGATCCAAAGCCAATACAGATCTGCTCAGCTGGTTTAGGGCACCTCAAGGCAGAGTTCCACACAGCAGAGGAGGAAGAGAACAACAGGGCCACAGCTGCTCCATTGCCACCCAAAATACCAGCACTCAGCTGAAATATCAATATTTATATCATAGTGATCCATATCAATATTTCTCAAGATACTAGGCATCCTTAAAATCATGAAGTTATGTCCAAATGTCCCCAGGTAAGAAGACACATTATCTACGTTGTTCCAAAGAATTAATATAATAGATTGTTCATAGGCAAGAGAAACTTCTTTGGGATTTTTCCTTTGCCACACCCCACTCCCAGCTCCTTACACTCTCTACCAAGCTCCCATAACACACTCAGATGAGTATCATAAAGCATGAAGGTGAACGAGGCCGTATGCTGCAGTAGGACAAGAAACCCAGCCTGGAATTCAGGAAGCCTGGATCTTTGTCCTCTGCTAGTCTCTGCTCATGCCAGAAGTCAGGTATGCACTCAAGCCATGATGAAAAAAATAAGCCTGCACTTTCAGAGAGACTTTCGGAATTTGAAGTAACCCCCACCCAATCCTTGCCACCTCATTTAAACATAAATGCAGTTATAAGAGAATTTGACATTGACTCTGAAGCTGTTCAACTCCTTGCCTATATTTTCAGTTTTCCCCCTAACTCCATTAAGTATCTATTATGATTAAATGTATACATTTTAAACAGGTGCATCATAGGAAATAGTCTTCTATTTTGAATCCAATCAAAACCAAATA
The DNA here is from genome assembly GCA_022376925.1 of Tragulus kanchil. Classification (NCBI taxonomy): domain Eukaryota; kingdom Metazoa; phylum Chordata; class Mammalia; order Artiodactyla; family Tragulidae; genus Tragulus; species Tragulus kanchil. The sequence goes on along the minus strand of JAIOJX010000025.1, from coordinate 102,238,876 downwards.
TATCAACATTTACTGTTTCAAAATATAAAACAGGTTCTTTTCGATTAAAAATGGGAGAAGAAAATCTAGTTTTTTTTCTATTATTAAAATATAAAAGATTTTTTAAATCTCATTTATTTTGTCAATTGGTTCTACTTAGCACTCTTCAGCCTGGTCCACTCTCAATTATCCATGCTAAGGAAGGGGGATCAGTGGCCTGGATAATCTAAAACAGCAGACAATTTTTAAAGCCCTTGTACTTGGCTTAGGCATACTTTACAATCAAACTCTGATTATCCACAGTAATGAAAGGAAGAGCAGGCACCTTGAGAAAGATCCAAAGCCAATACAGATCTGCTCAGCTGGTTTAGGGCACCTCAAGGCAGAGTTCCACACAGCAGAGGAGGAAGAGAACAACAGGGCCACAGCTGCTCCATTGCCACCCAAAATACCAGCACTCAGCTGAAATATCAATATTTATATCATAGTGATCCATATCAATATTTCTCAAGATACTAGGCATCCTTAAAATCATGAAGTTATGTCCAAATGTCCCCAGGTAAGAAGACACATTATCTACGTTGTTCCAAAGAATTAATATAATAGATTGTTCATAGGCAAGAGAAACTTCTTTGGGATTTTTCCTTTGCCACACCCCACTCCCAGCTCCTTACACTCTCTACCAAGCTCCCATAACACACTCAGATGAGTATCATAAAGCATGAAGGTGAACGAGGCCGTATGCTGCAGTAGGACAAGAAACCCAGCCTGGAATTCAGGAAGCCTGGATCTTTGTCCTCTGCTAGTCTCTGCTCATGCCAGAAGTCAGGTATGCACTCAAGCAAAGGGAACGGCGCGTGCAACAGTACATGAAGGTCATGGCACATTTAAAGAGTTCCTTGTGCTTCATTTTGGTCAAAGGATGTGATACAAATGAAGAGGAAACAAGAGATGAAACTGGGGGTATAGTCAGAGGTAAAACTGCAAGGAGTTTTTTGGGTTTTTTTTTTAAATGTCACGTGGGATGTTCAGAAATAATTCTGTAGAAGGTAAGAAAACAAATAATTGTTAAAATTTGTTGAACATATTTAGTTTGCCCAGCACACATGTTCTAAGCAGCTGATGTTCATAAACATGTACAACCACCGAGACAGGCACTGTTACTATTTCCATTTACAAATGACAACATGAGGTACACAAAGCTTAGCTGTCTCCCAAGATCACACAACTGGAAAGTGGTAGAGTCAAGAGTTCAAACCTGGTCTGTTTGATTTTGGATATCACACTCTCTCTCATGAAATGAAGGGACTTCCCTGGAGGTCCAATGGTTAAGACTCTGTACTTCTGATGCAGGGGTCTCAGGCTCAATCCCTGGTTGGGGAACTAAGACCTTAAGCGCTACACAGTGCAGCCAAAAGTAAAAATTAAAAACTGAGGACCACTTAGCTTCTCTTGGAGAAGGAAATGGCAATCCACTCCAGTATTCTTGCCTGAAGAATTCCGTGAACAGAGGAAGCCTGGCGGGCTGCAGTCCACGGTGTTGCTAAGAGTTGGAGACGACTAAGTGACTAACACATACTAGATTTTTTTTTTTTTTTTTTTAAATTTTTGGCTTCTGGGTTTTCACTGCTGCCACAGGCTCTTCTTTAGTTGCAGGGAGTGGGGGCTACTCTCTAGTTGAGGTGAGAAGGCTTCTTGTTACAGTGACTTCTCTTGTTGCGGAACTGAAGCTCTAGGGCTCACAGGCTTCAGTAGTTGCGGCACATGGGCTCAATAGTTGCAGCCCTGAGGCTCTAGAGCTCATGTTGCTCTGCAGCATGTGGGATCTTCCCAGATCAGGAATGAACCCATGTGTCCTGCATTGGCAAGCGGACTCTTTACCACTGAGCCACCCGGGAAGCCCCATACTAGTTTCTTTAACAACAACAATGAAAAAAAAAAAAAAATCACTAAAAAAAAAAAAAAGAAATGGAATGATGTGGTCAGAATTTTCAAAGACCATGCTAGAAACAGGGTGCCAATGACATTGGAAGAGAGTGGAGAGGAGACAAGGAGAATTTAAGACAAAAGATGGTGATTTCTGGAACTAAAGAAAGGAAGTAGTAACGGGGAAGATGATATAATTGAGGGGTTTAGAGGAGATAGAACAAAAAATAATTGATCAAATAAAAGAGTGAGAGAAAGCAGCTAGCAAGAGTCCCATATTTCTGTCTGGGACACTGTGTGATGACCTAGTAATTTCTGAAGAATCACCTAAGCTTTGCACCAGTGAACTTACCTGGAAAGCAACCCCTACCAGATGGGCAGGCCCAGGAAAAAATAGACTTTTTTTCAGTAATATGCTGGCACACATTCATCCAAATAAACAAATGTCCCATCTTAACTGATATATTTGGTGGTGACATATTAATTTATGTACAGATATGTAGGACACTGTATAGAACCCTACTCCGAAAAAGAGATGTAGCAAATTTACCAAGAGGCAGCAAATGTTCTCTTAGTTCACAAAAGTACATATATTGATTCACATTTGCTTTCTTTTTTATGTTTTTATTTTTTTATTTTCAACTAGAGGATAATTAAAATTATGATGGTTTCTGCCATACAAGCAGCTCGTGCAGTTCAGGAAAACAAACAACCCAATCAAAAAGTGGGCAGAAGACCTAAACAGACATTTCTCTGGAGAAGACACACAGATGGCTAATAAACACATGAAAAGATGCTCAACATCGCTCATTATTAGAGAAATGCAAATCAAAACCACAATAAGGTATCATCTCACACTTGTCAAAACAGCCATCATCAAAAAGTCTACCAACAAATGCTGGAGAGGATGTGGAGAAAAGGGAATCCTCTCTCTCAGATGGTGGGAATGCAAATTGATACAGGCACTATGGAGAACAGTATGGAGATTTCTTAAGAAAATTAGGAATAAAACTACCATATGACCGAGAAATCCCATTACTGGGCATACACTTAAGGAAACCATAATTGACAAAGACACATGTTAACACACTTTCTTTCTATGCAACATCCATGTATACAGAAAGATAGAGAAGAGAGAAAAGAGATAAATGTGTCATAGCCTATCAGGATATTTGTAAGAATCTTATGGAAACCAAAACCATCTACAGAACATCCCTACTAGATTGAACAAAAGTGTATGAGTGCCTGAAAATTTGAAGATACCTCTCTGGCTGATTTTTTATTTTATTTGTTTGGTTATTTATGTATTTTAAAGGCTCTCTAAATATTCTGTAGTAATTCCATACTACAAATAAAAGTGTTTTTTTCCTAAACATATGTGATAAGCATCCACTCTCTGAAGAATTTTGTTGATAGAAAAGAACACATAAGCATGCAGACTATTATCAGTAAGTAACCCACATTTACCAGTAGCGATGGCAACAGATACCTTTCAGTACTGCCCACAAAGCCAGCTGGAACACCCTACCAATAAAAAAACTTTTTTAGTAATATGCTCCCATCTCCAAATAACTGCCATTAACTGATATATTTGGTGGTGACATATTAATTTATGTACAGATATGTAGGACACTGTATAGAACCCTACTCCGAAAAAGAGATGTAGCAAATTTACCAAGAGGCAGCAAATGTTCTCTTAGTTCACAAAAGTACATATATTGATTCACATTTGCTTTCTTTTTTATGTTTTTATTTTTTTATTTTCAACTAGAGGATAATTAAAATTATGATGGTTTCTGCCATACAAGCAGCTCGTGCAGTTCAGGAAAACAAACAACCCAATCAAAAAGTGGGCAGAAGACCTAAACAGACATTTCTCTGGAGAAGACACACAGATGGCTAATAAACACATGAAAAGATGCTCAACATCGCTCATTATTAGAGAAATGCAAATCAAAACCACAATAAGGTATCATCTCACACTTGTCAAAACAGCCATCATCAAAAAGTCTACCAACAAATGCTGGAGAGGATGTGGAGAAAAGGGAATCCTCTCTCTCAGATGGTGGGAATGCAAATTGATACAGGCACTATGGAGAACAGTATGGAGATTTCTTAAGAAAATTAGGAATAAAACTACCATATGACCGAGAAATCCCATTACTGGGCATACACTTAAGGAAACCATAATTGACAAAGACACATGTTAACACACTTTCTTTCTATGCAACATCCATGTATACAGAAAGATAGAGAAGAGAGAAAGAGATAAATGTGTCATAGCCTATCAGGATATTTGTAAGAATCTTATGGAAACCAAAACCATCTACAGAACATCCCTACTAGATTGAACAAAAGTGTATGAGTGCCTGAAAATTTGAAGATACCTCTCTGGCTGATTTTTTATTTTATTTGTTTGGTTATTTATGTATTTTAAAGGCTCTCTAAATATTCTGTAGTAATTCCATACTACAAATAAAAGTGTTTTTTTCCTAAACATATGTGATAAGCATCCACTCTCTGAAGAATTTTGTTGATAGAAAAGAACACATAAGCATGCAGACTATTATCAGTAAGTAACCCACATTTACCAGTAGCGATGGCAACAGATACCTTTCAGTACTGCCCACAAAGCCAGCTCATTTCCTGGAGGTACCAGAAAACTTAGTACATGGATCTACGTGTCCAGGATAAAGGGAAACGATGAAAAGCATAAATGGCTTTGAGCAACTGACCCCAGAGGCATGCACTTTTCTTGGTCACAGCATCAATCCTCCACTACGGCTTTCCTCATACTCTTTCAGTATTTTCCTTTCTCTCATTGTCTGAAATGCCATCAAATCCATGTTATCTCATCCTTTTTCTAAAAAGCATAAGACTAGAAAATTTCCAGAGCTTGGATGTGTTAGTGATAAGAGAGGAGGAGGATAAGGGCAAGAAGGAAATATGGGAGTTCATTTGTTAACTTTGAATAACATTGCATGGTTTGTAAGACAGGTCTGTTCTATAAATGCATGTTAGTAAGGACTTTCAGTTCAAGATGGGGAGGGGAGTGGACATACTTAATTTCCCTGTCTGGCAACCCCATTGAAATGACAATTTAAAAAAATCCATGATATATCTGAAAACAAACCAAAAAAAAAAAAAAAAGGAATGCCACATTGACTAAAGTATTTGTAGGAAACAGAATGGAACTAGAAGGGAACTGTCTGAGAAACTAAAGTAAAAGATTGCAACACACTCACACACTGAAGATGGCTGGTAAGGATTAAGAGGGGCTGCCCTAGAGAATCTACAGGTCAGCCACTTCAGAGAGCAGAGCAGACCGAGAACAACCTCACAGTAATTAATTAAAGAATTATCGAATGTGCTGTTGCCTTGACTGGTTCCTCTTCCACCCTTCAAACTGAGCAGTGGGTGCTGTCTTCACCCAACCTGAAGTTCCAAGAAATGCTTAATAAAAGTGAGAGATGTGACAGGAAAAGATTGCTAGCAAGGGTGCTAAGAACAGTCCAGAAAAGTAGAACAGGCTCTAGAACTAAATATGAACTTGAGGGTAGTACAGATGTGAAACAAAAGTAAAAGGTGAACAGAGAAAAATGAATACAGTATGATATGACTTACAGTGGAATCAAAGAAAACAGAAAAAAACAAACTCATAGGCAAAAAAAAAAAATAGATTCACAACCTGCAAAGATGGGGGTTGAGAGGAGGAGGAACTAGAAGATAGCAGTCAGAAGGTCCGAGCCTTTGGAAGATAAATCAGTACAGAGAATGTCATGTACAACGTGATGACTAAACTCGTTGTAGGCTATATTTGAAAATTGCTAAGAGAGCAGATCCTAAAAATGTGAATGAAAAATAAAAAATGTATTTTTCTTTTTTCATATCTAAAGGAGATAATGGATGTAAACTAAATTTATTATAGTAATCAATTGACAATATACGTAAGTCATTAAGCTGTACACTGTAAACTTATACAGTGCTGTGTGACAATTATACCTCAATTAAACTGATAAAAAAAAAAGAAAGACTTAATAAAAACACTTTTACAAGGCCAACAAAAACATTCTTTTCTGAAGTTCTCATTATCTGGCAATTATTGAGATATAAATCTTGGCTTCCTTCCCTCAGACACACAGTCCTTTGTGAGTAGACTGACCATCAACAGGTCCCACCCACTTACACAGAGCCCTGCTTCTTGTAGGGTCAGTGCTGTTTCGGTTCTACAGAACCATTTAACTTCAAAGGAAACCTAACTCAGTTACTGATATCAATGTATTCTTTCATTCAAAAACATAAATGGGTATTCCAGGATCACCAGCCATTTTACAAAGACAGATAGCATGAAAGACAAGGACTCAAATAATCAAATAACCCAAAAATTTCAAAGTGATGCCAAATAAAAAGTAATAAAGGACAAATTTTAAACTAGCATTCTTAAAAAGACTTAAGGAATGATTATATCCAAAAACAAAAACATGACTTCCTGGAAATTAGACAATCAAAGAGTAAGACTGTGTTCCTAAAACTTAAAAATATGATTGCCATAATTAAACATTTCATAGAGAGGCTGAAAGATAGAATGAACACAGCTAACATCCAAATTAGTAATCTGGAAGAGAAAGTTGGGGAAATCAAGTCAGATTCAGAGAAGCACAAAATGTAAGAAAAAGTTCTCTAATACTTATCCAATGAAATATATATTTTAACAAGAGAGAGCACAATGAGCCTCAGGAATTTAGCAGGTGAAAAATCTGAGGCTTGGAGAATTAAGTGATTTGACTCTCCAGTAGTTCACCAGTAGTCTGATATAGTCTAGATGTGTCCCACCTCAAAGGAAAAATTAAGCCCGGTGATAGCAGTCAGAAGGTCCGAGCCTTTGGAAGATAAATCAGTACAGAGAATGTCATGTACAACGTGATGACTAAACTCGTTGTAGGCTATATTTGAAAATTGCTAAGAGAGCAGATCCTAAAAATGTGAATGAAAAATAAAAAATGTATTTTTCTTTTTTCATATCTAAAGGAGATAATGGATGTAAACTAAATTTATTATAGTAATCAATTGACAATATACGTAAGTCATTAAGCTGTACACTGTAAACTTATACAGTGCTGTGTGACAATTATACCTCAATTAAACTGATAAAAAAAAAAGAAAGACTTAATAAAAACACTTTTACAAGGCCAACAAAAACATTCTTTTCTGAAGTTCTCATTATCTGGCAATTATTGAGATATAAATCTTGGCTTCCTTCCCTCAGACACACAGTCCTTTGTGAGTAGACTGACCATCAACAGGTCCCACCCACTTACACAGAGCCCTGCTTCTTGTAGGGTCAGTGCTGTTTCGGTTCTACAGAACCATTTAACTTCAAAGGAAACCTAACTCAGTTACTGATATCAATGTATTCTTTCATTCAAAAACATAAATGGGTATTCCAGGATCACCAGCCATTTTACAAAGACAGATAGCATGAAAGACAAGGACTCAAATAATCAAATAACCCAAAAATTTCAAAGTGATGCCAAATAAAAAGTAATAAAGGACAAATTTTAAACTAGCATTCTTAAAAAGACTTAAGGAATGATTATATCCAAAAAAACAAAAACATGACTTCCTGGAAATTAGACAATCAAAGAGTAAGACTGTGTTCCTAAAACTTAAAAATATGATTGCCATAATTAAACATTTCATAGAGAGGCTGAAAGATAGAATGAACACAGCTAACATCCAAATTAGTAATCTGGAAGAGAAAGTTGGGGAAATCAAGTCAGATTCAGAGAAGCACAAAATGTAAGAAAAAGTTCTCTAATACTTATCCAATGAAATATATATTTTAACAAGAGAGAGAGACAGCACAATGAGCCTCAGGAATTTAGCAGGTGAAAAATCTGAGGCTTGGAGAAATTAAGTGATTTGACTCTCCAGTAGTTCACCAGTAGTCTGATATAGTCTAGATGTGTCCCACTCATAAGTCTAAAGGTAAAATTCAATCAGTACATGAAACGGTGACCCCAGTAGTTGATTACAGTTGGTACCCATTCTGATTAGTTAAGTGGATGCCAGGCTAGTCAAATCAGTTGTTGACAGCCGGCTTCCACTCTTAATGATCAATGGCTAGTCTGTTCCATATCAGTGGTTGATGGCTCAAATCTCCTCTCATTGGTCAATACAGGTGCTAGTCCAGTCTATACCTATTTGTTTTGTTTTGTTTTCTTACACTTAGCATCTGATTGGTTAGTGTATCAACTGATGAATATCTGAATACTATTCCACCCAAAGCCCATACCTTTTCTATAATGCCTACATAATTTCACAGTACAATTAAAAACAGACAACTACTGAGTTTGTGTGGATCCCAAATTTAAAACTGGTAGAAAGAAAGGTGGTTTCTGTCATCTCAACTTCAACCTACGAGAAATTTTATGGATAAATTCCCATCTGTCTTCTTCCTTTTTCCTTATACATAAAAAAAAAAAAAAAAAAGATCACTCTTTTAAGTCTGTTTCTATTCATTTCTTAGGTGGTCCATACAAAGGGCAGATCACTTTGGTGAACCCATTCCAGAAAACTACCAAGGGCAGCCCAGAGATCAAGGGCCCAGCTGGAATGTTTATTCCAACAAGCTTAGAACTAGGAAGCCAGACACACAGCCAAAACTGGTTGAACAGAGAAGGCAGACATGAAGTGGTCGAAAGAAATATGGAGCCTATGCTGACATCTCCAGCAGGAAAAAGGCCCAAGTTCCAAAAAAACCTTTTGGTGTCAAAACTGCACTGCAGGGGATATGGGTTTGATTTATAAAACAAAATGATTGCCATAATTAAACATTTCATAGAGAGGCTGAAAGATAGAATGAACACAGCTAACATCCAAATTAGTAATCTGGAGAGAAAGTTGGGGAAATCAAGTCAGATTCAGAGAAGCACAAAATGTAAGAAAAAGTTCTCTAATACTTATCCAATGAAATATATATTTTAACAAGAGAGAGAGACAGCACAATGAGCCTCAGGAATTTAGCAGGTGAAAAATCTGAGGCTTGGAGAAATTAAGTGATTTGACTCTCCAGTAGTTCACCAGTAGTCTGATATAGTCTAGATGTGTCCCACTCATAAGTCTAAAGGTAAAATTCAATCAGTACATGAAACGGTGACCCCAGTAGTTGATTACAGTTGGTACCCATTCTGATTAGTTAAGTGGATGCCAGGCTAGTCAAATCAGTTGTTGACAGCCGGCTTCCACTCTTAATGATCAATGGCTAGTCTGTTCCATATCAGTGGTTGATGGCTCAAATCTCCTCTCATTGGTCAATACAGGTGCTAGTCCAGTCTATACCTATTTGTTTTGTTTTGTTTTCTTACACTTAGCATCTGATTGGTTAGTGTATCAACTGATGAATATCTGAATACTATTCCACCCAAAGCCCATACCTTTTCTATAATGCCTACATAATTTCACAGTACAATTAAAAACAGACAACTACTGAGTTTGTGTGGATCCCAAATTTAAAACTGGTAGAAAGAAAGGTGGTTTCTGTCATCTCAACTTCAACCTACGAGAAATTTTATGGATAAATTCCCATCTGTCTTCTTCCTTTTTCCTTATACATAAAAAAAAAAAAAAAAAAAGATCACTCTTTTAAGTCTGTTTCTATTCATTTCTTAGGTGGTCCATACAAAGGGCAGATCACTTTGGTGAACCCATTCCAGAAAACTACCAAGGGCAGCCCAGAGATCAAGGGCCCAGCTGGAATGTTTATTCCAACAAGCTTAGAACTAGGAAGCCAGACACACAGCCAAAACTGGTTGAACAGAGAAGGCAGACATGAAGTGGTCGAAAGAAATATGGAGCCTATGCTGACATCTCCAGCAGGAAGATAAAATGGGTCTCTGGCTCAGGTTTGTATGGTTTTCAGTTTTTAAAAGGTACAGAGAAGAAACAGCCTTCATAGAATCACTACAGTTCTTCCCTGGTTGTCCAGTGGTTAAGAATCTGCCTACCAATGCAGGGGATATGGGTTTGATTCCTGCTCTGGGAAGATCTCACATGCTTGAGAGCAACCAAGCCTATGTGCCAAAACTACTGAACCCGCACTCCAGAGCCCAAGAGCTGCAGCTACTGAGTCCACGTGCTGCAATGACTGAAGCTCCTGTACCCTAGAGCCCATGCTCTGCAACAAGAAGCCACAACAATGAGGAGCCCATGCACCGCAAACTTGAGAGTAGCTTCCACTCACTCCAACTAGAGAAAGCTCACTCAGCAATGAAGACCCAGTACAGCCAAAATATTAATTAACTAAAAAAAAAAAAACCCACAAACTAGACCTAAAACCAACTATTTTGTCTTCCTCCATTTTTGTAAGCACAGAATAACCTCAAGTTTCTCAACTACAGGAGTTCATCTTTGACATACCAAGGCAAACAGATGGCCAGATTTCAAGGCCAGCTTCAATATCTGCCAACATAAAGTCCAAGTGCAAGTTAAATCATAGTCCTAACACAACACTGATACCCAGTGCAGCATGGGAGGCTGATAATCACATTCATAAAACCAGGCTTTCCCCTCTTTCAGATCCCACCAGGAAGCCTTAGCAGAGCAGTTGTAGACTTTATACTTAGGACCCATGGGATTTTTGCAGAACCTTTAGAGTCTTCCCTGAAATCACTGGGAGTTACAAGCTCATAAGCACTGCAGAATCAGGTCCAAAATGTTATTTTCATAGCTCCTCCATGCCGTATCAAGGAAAGAAACACAAAGCCACTGAGCTGTGAGCTGTTTTGTGCTTCCTGATCGCTGCAGCCAGAAGGGCAGACAGAATCAGTTTAACAAAAGGTTAAAAATCATGGGGATTTTCAGGCCAGACACAAACTACCAAGGGCAGCCCAGAGAAAGGCCCTGGTTTTGAACAGAGAAGGGCAGACATGAAGTGGTCGAAAGAAATATGGAGCCTATGCTGACATCTCCAGCAGGAAGATAAAATGGGTCTCTGGCTCAGGTTTGTATGGTTTTCAGTTTTTAAAAGGTACAGAGAAGAAACAGCCTTCATAGAATCACTACAGTTCTTCCCTGGTTGTCCAGTGGTTAAGAATCTGCCTACCAATGCAGGGGATATGGGTTTGATTCCTGCTCTGGGAAGATCTCACATGCTTGAGAGCAACCAAGCCTATGTGCCAAAACTACTGAACCCGCACTCCAGAGCCCAAGAGCTGCAGCTACTGAGTCCACGTGCTGCAATGACTGAAGCTCCTGTACCCTAGAGCCCATGCTCTGCAACAAGAAGCCACAACAATGAGGAGCCCATGCACCGCAAACTTGAGAGTAGCTTCCACTCACTCCAACTAGAGAAAGCTCACTCAGCAATGAAGACCCAGTACAGCCAAAATATTAATTAACTAAAAAAAAAAAAACCCACAAACTAGACCTAAAACCAACTATTTTGTCTTCCTCCATTTTTGTAAGCACAGAATAACCTCAAGTTTCTCAACTACAGGAGTTCATCTTTGACATACCAAGGCAAACAGATGGCCAGATTTCAAGGCCAGCTTCAATATCTGCCAACATAAAGTCCAAGTGCAAGTTAAATCATAGTCCTAACACAACACTGATACCCAGTGCAGCATGGGAGGCTGATAATCACATTCATAAAACCAGGCTTTCCCCTCTTTCAGATCCCACCAGGAAGCCTTAGCAGAGCAGTTGTAGACTTTATACTTAGGACCCATGGGATTTTTGCAGAACCTTTAGAGTCTTCCCTGAAATCACTGGGAGTTACAAGCTCATAAGCACTGCAGAATCAGGTCCAAAATGTTATTTTCATAGCTCCTCCATGCCGTATCAAGGAAAGAAACACAAAGCCACTGAGCTGTGAGCTGTTTTGTGCTTCCTGATCGCTGCAGCCAGAAGGGCAGACAGAATCAGTTTAACAAAAGGTTAAAAATCATGGGGAATTTTCAGGGCTTTCAAATATCTCTGGAGGGGGCTTCCCTGGTGGTCCAGTGGGTAAACAGTCCACCTTGCAGTGCAAGGGACACCGGTTCTGGCCCGGGAAGATCTCACATGCCGCGGGAGCGGCTAGACAGGTGTGTCCAATTAGGAGCCAGCACTCTGGAGCCCATGCGCCCAGAGCCGGTGCTCTGCAGCTAAGAGAGGCCACTGCCATGCGAGGCCCACACAGGCTGAAAAATAAAGATGGATGAAAAGCAAAAATAAAAGAGGCCAAAATTTGAGGAAAAAAAAAAAAAAAGGAATTTCAGTAACCAAAAGGCCTGTTCTGCCCTTTCTGGTAGCTCTATCTGCAAAGACCCTGACAATGGCTTAAATTTCCAGTTGTGGAGCCAAAATATTTCTGTGTGGGGGTCGGCATGGGTCTAGGGCAGTGGGGAGGGATGCAGTATGCTGTTTATCTCTCCAGGCTCCGATGAGGCTGTCTGAAAACAAAGATACCTACACAGAGAATGTGTTTTGAAAATCACTAGAAAAAGATAGTGATGTTTTCTAATAAATAACCAAAACAGATTTTTTTTTTTTTAACAAGTACAATTTCTGCTCTGTCCTCAGTTCTGCTGAGTGTCTGAGACTTCCAAAGGCTCTATGGACTTTCAGAGGCTAGGGAAGCACACAAGTACAAAGATTCCCAAGATCAGAAAGATGACTTCAGCTTTTAAATTCCAGTGCACATTGATTGACTTGCAGCTTAAATCATGGACTCTATGCCCCTTTGCCATAAAGTCACATTCATAAAACCAGGCTTTCCCTCCTTTCAGATCCCACCAGGAAGCCTTAGCAGAGCAGTTGTAGACTTTATACTTAGGACCCATGGGATTTTTGCAGAACCTTTAGAGTCTTCCCTGAAATCACTGGGAGTTACAAGCTCATAAGCACTGCAGAATCAGGTCCAAAATGTTATTTTCATAGCTCCTCCATGCCGTATCAAGGAAAGAAACACAAAGCCACTGAGCTGTGAGCTGTTTTGTGCTTCCTGATCGCTGCAGCCAGAAGGGCAGACAGAATCAGTTTAACAAAAGGTTAAAAATCATGGGGAATTTTCAGGGCTTTCAAATATCTCTGGAGGGGGCTTCCCTGGTGGTCCAGTGGGTAAACAGTCCACCTTGCAGTGCAAGGGACACCGGTTCTGGCCCGGGAAGATCTCACATGCCGCGGGAGCGGCTAGACAGGTGTGTCCAATTAGGAGCCAGCACTCTGGAGCCCATGCGCCCAGAGCCGGTGCTCTGCAGCTAAGAGAGGCCACTGCCATGCGAGGCCCACACAGGCTGAAAAATAAAGATGGATGAAAAGCAAAAATAAAAGAGGCCAAAATTTGAGGAAAAAAAAAAAAAAAGGAATTTCAGTAACCAAAAGGCCTGTTCTGCCCTTTCTGGTAGCTCTATCTGCAAAGACCCTGACAATGGCTTAAATTTCCAGTTGTGGAGCCAAAATATTTCTGTGTGGGGGTCGGCATGGGTCTAGGGCAGTGGGGAGGGATGCAGTATGCTGTTTATCTCTCCAGGCTCCGATGAGGCTGTCTGAAAACAAAGATACCTACACAGAGAATGTGTTTTGAAAATCACTAGAAAAAGATAGTGATGTTTTCTAATAAATAACCAAAACAGATTTTTTTTTTTTTAACAAGTACAATTTCTGCTCTGTCCTCAGTTCTGCTGAGTGTCTGAGACTTCCAAAGGCTCTATGGACTTTCAGAGGCTAGGGAAGCACACAAGTACAAAGATTCCCAAGATCAGAAAGATGACTTCAGCTTTTAAATTCCAGTGCACATTGATTCGACAAAGCCACGTGCTGATGTCCTGCACCTGTGATCCTCACAATGGTGGAAGGTGTCGTTAGACAGTGACTCTCCCAGCTGCTAGTGGTACATCAGGACAAGAATGAGCAAGAAGGCAGTGTATTCTTACTTGTGGTTCAAAGAAGAAAGGACCATCCCCAGTAAAGGGAACAGATGGTGTAACTCTCCTATCAGCACAGAATGTGGCAGAAAATCCATCCAGGAAAAAGAATAACAGGATGATGATCATCATCATTACTACTACTATTAGTAGCAGAGGTGGCATTATTATTATGTAGTGGATACTATGCACCAGGCATTCTTGTGCTCCAGATACATATGCTGATCTCTTTAATTCCCAGAACAAACCTACAGAGTAGGTATGACCATTTTCTTAATTTTACAAATAAAGAACCTGAGGCTTAAATAAGTGACTTGTCCAAACTCACTCAGCTAGTAAGTGCTCGAGCTAGGATTTAAACCCAGCCTAAAAAGATAGGTAAGAAAACCAAGCAGACATATAAAAGGCATCTGTGCATTGACTAAAAAAGAGAATCAAAAGACTAAAAAGGAGGATCAATTTCCCTTCTGAAAGCTGTTATTAGAGAGTGAACAGCACAATAGCAGGTTACGAACCACAAATAAAGACCTTCCAATAAGGCAGCAGCAAGCTGGGTGTAGACAGAAGAGGCCTGGCAATGTGGAAGCCCCGTGAAGAGAGGAGCTCAGAAGGAACAGGAAGTGAGGCTTAAATTTCCAGTTGTGGAGCCAAAATATTTCTGTGTGGGGGTCGGCATGGGTCTAGGGCAGTGGGGAGGGATGCAGTATGCTGTTTATCTCTCCAGGCTCCGATGAGGCTGTCTGAAAACAAAGATACCTACACAGAGAATGTGTTTTGAAAATCACTAGAAAAAGATAGTGATGTTTTCTAATAAATAACCAAAACAGATTTTTTTTTTTTTAACAAGTACAATTTCTGCTCTGTCCTCAGTTCTGCTGAGTGTCTGAGACTTCCAAAGGCTCTATGGACTTTCAGAGGCTAGGGAAGCACACAAGTACAAAGATTCCCAAGATCAGAAAGATGACTTCAGCTTTTAAATTCCAGTGCACATTGATTCGACAAAGCCACGTGCTGATGTCCTGCACCTGTGATCCTCACAATGGTGGAAGGTGTCGTTAGACAGTGACTCTCCCAGCTGCTAGTGGTACATCAGGACAAGAATGAGCAAGAAGGCAGTGTATTCTTACTTGTGGTTCAAAGAAGAAAGGACCACCCCCAGTAAAGGGAACAGATGGTGTAACTCTCCTATCAGCACAGAATGTGGCAGAAAATCCATCCAGGAAAAAGAATAACAGGATGATGATCATCATCATTACTACTACTATTAGTAGCAGAGGTGGCATTATTATTATGTAGTGGATACTATGCACCAGGCATTCTTGTGCTCCAGATACATATGCTGATCTCTTTAATTCCCAGAACAAACCTACAGAGTAGGTATGACCATTTTCTTAATTTTACAAATAAAGAACCTGAGGCTTAAATAAGTGACTTGTCCAAACTCACTCAGCTAGTAAGTGCTCGAGCTAGGATTTAAACCCAGCCTAAAAAGATAGGTAAGAAAACCAAGCAGACATATAAAAGGCATCTGTGCATTGACTAAAAAAGAGAATCAAAAGACTAAAAAGGAGGATCAATTTCCCTTCTGAAAGCTGTTATTAGAGAGTGAACAGCACAATAGCAGGTTACGAACCACAAATAAAGACCTTCCAATAAGGCAGCAGCAAGCTGGGTGTAGACAGAAGAGGCCTGGCAATGTGGAAGCCCCGTGAAGAGAGGAGCTCAGAAGGGAACAGGAAGCTTACCCCCGGAGCCTGAGTGAGCAGGATCTGGAGCTGGGAACTGAAAGCCTGCTGTGCTGTCTTGCATAACTGATTGCATATTTTAGCAAAGTTCCCTGTGGAGTCCTGAAGCGAGTCATTCTCAGCAATCTGTTTGTGACCACCACATCTAAGTACTAATACCATTCAGGGATCACTTACCAGCCATCAAACATTTAACATATATCACCTTATTTAAACCTTACAGCAACACTATAAGGTTTAACACCATCATTATCCCCACTGACAGATGAGAAGGCACAGAGAAGTTAAGTAACTTGCCCAAAGTCACAGAGTTAGGAAAAGGTAGAGATGGATCCCAGGTCTAGGGAATCTGGCACCAGAGCCTAACTTCCTAGGCTCCATGCTATGCACCTTCTAGAACCTGATTCTGTGTTCTCCTTTCCAGCACTCTGCAACCCCTCTCAGTTCTGTCTGACCTCTCTTCTGAAAAGGAAACCAGCCAATGTGGTGCCTCTTATCTTCATTCCTATAAGGTCATCCTTGTCAAGTCACACACCCTGACCAAGTGGAGATTATCTGGGAAAAGATGAAGAAGGTAGTATAGGGAGAGAGACAAGTGATGTGAAATCTTGCTAACCTGGACATTTCCAGACCTTCTTTAGAACATGCCTTGTGTCAGAGCACGAAAGTGTGAAGGAGTTAGCTGCTCAGTCGTGTCCAACTCTTTGCAACACCGTGGACTGTGGCCCACTGGGCTCCTCTGTCCATGGAATTCTCAAGGTAAAAATACTGGAGAAGGGGGCTTCCCTGGTGGTCCAGTGGGTTAGGACACCACCTTACAGTGCAAGGGGCGTCAGTTCGATTCCTGGGCTGGGAAGATCCCATGTGCAGCGGAGCAGCTGGACCGATGTGTCCAATTACCAAGCCGGAGCTCTGGAGCGCATGCGCCCAGAGGCGGTGCTCTGCGACAATAGAGGCCACTGTGATGGGAGACCTACACGGGCCGAAGAACAAAGATAGATGAAAACACATAAATGAAAGACCAACAGAAGTGGCCCACCCCCCCACCACAACCAAAAAAAAAAAATACTGGAGAAGGTAGATTCCCTTTTCCGGGGGATCTTTCCCACCCAGGGATCAGATCCAGGTTTCCTGCATTGCAGGCAGATTCTATACCATCTGAGTCACCAGAGCGTATGCGTCAAAACTCAGAATCCCCATGGAAGATGGCTCCTACCTGGCAGTTCCATGGAGGTGAACGGAGACCAACTCCAATCTGGATGCTCTTTGCTGACAGTTGGTCCACTTTACTTCTCAACCACCTGGGAAGTGGGGATGCCTGCTGTTCATTAAAAATAGAACAAGCACTTCTCCCAACTGAAGAGCATCCCGTAATGACATCTCTTGAAGGGATTTAGTCAATATTTTTTTCAACCAATAGGAGAAACTGTTATCATTTGGGGGGAGATTACGGCCACTGTGTTCAAGAAACAAATGCAAGGTACACTGATGTCCCAGATAAGTTGGAACTGAGGGATATACAGTTGCTGCTGGGTCTTCAGCCCCTCACCACCATCTCCCTGGTGCTCAAAGAAAGGCTCATGGGAAGTGAGCTCTTCTACGAGAAAAGGGGCAGTTCCATTTATATAGTTATGGGTTCTTCAGCGCTTTTCCTTTTCTTTCTCCCTCCTCACTCCCACCCTCTTCCACGGGCAAACACGCAGCCCTAGAGAAGGGGAAAGAGTTTCTCCTACCTTCTACTTGATAAGCTGCGGTGGCTGCCCCCCAGCCAAACTCTGCAGGGAAAGCCATGCTTTCAGGAGCGGGCAGACCAGACAGGAGAGCAACTGAGCGGCACCCTCGAGGCAGTAGACTCTGGCAGTTGCGCAGACAGTAGGTGAACTCTGACCCTGGCTGAACTGCGCAAGTGAGTATGCAAACAAGGGAGCCTGATTAAAGGAGCCCGCTCTCCGTTTCTTCAACGGACACTCGCTGGTTCTAAACAGAGCTGGGCCAGCCTAGGCACAAACCAAGTCCCTGCTTTGGCAGGGCACCTTCTAATCGTTTCCCTTTTATTGAGATACATGAACATTGTTTTTAAGTCAGGCAATCCTGCAAGAACGTTCCCTTGGCCAATTCCTCCTAATCCCCTATCCCAACACCCTGGAGGTAACTGTTTTCAGCTGTTTCTTCTGGTTTTTACATCCATGTTGTTTCCCAGGTGGCGCAAGTGGTAAATAAAGAACCTGCCTGCCAATGCAGAAGGCACAGAAATCGGGGTTCTATCCCTGGGGGGTGTGGGGGCGGGCGGGAGAGGCGGGCGCGGGGTGGGGTGGCAGGCGGGCGGAAGATCACCTGGAGGAGAGCATTTCAGCCCACTCCAGTATTCTTGCCTGGAGAATCCCAAGGACAGAGGAGCCTAGCAGGCTACTGTTCCTAGGGTTGCAAAGAGCTGGACACAACTGAAGTGTGCTCTGTATATATATATATGTATGTATGTATGTCTAAATAATAGGCTGATACTTGTTTGCCTTTTAATTTGTTTTTCGATTTCCCATAGTAACTATCGACTTCTGGATATAAGGGTGGAAGATCCTAGCACATGTGCACTCTCTCTTCCCTTCCTCCATCCACTCAATGTGGTTAGATTACTATTCCTGTTTAAGTAAATATTCACTGTTTACATTAATTTGACCGTGTATGACTCAAAGCTAAACCATGTAGTATACCACACTTGTGTGCAACTTTTTATCTTCTCTAGGGTTCAGCAACTGTCTGGCTTTCATATGTAATTTCCTGTATACTTGTCACTAATTTATCCCAGTCTAACTGGGCTACAAGTCTGTGTAGACACCTCTTTCCCTGCTCAACGCTCTACTGTTGGTTTTGGGGGCAGCGACAGAGAATGTAGTCTGCAACCTCATTCCTCAGCTCCTGGGCTCTCTCCCTCTTTGTTTCCTTTTCCTTGTTAAAGAAGCAAACCCTTAAATAATTTACTGATAAAAAAAAAAAAAAAAAGGGCATGGGAGGGCATATATTTTGAAACCCTGTAGTTCTGCAGCGATCTTTATTCTCATATTACACTTGATCTCTAGTTTGGCTAGTATAGAATTTTTTGACACAGATCATCTTCACTCAATTTGGAAACCATCAAGTTTAATCGTTTCCCTTTTATTGAGATACATGAACATTGTTTTTAAGTCAGGCAATCCTGCAAGAACGTTCCCTTGGCCAATTCCTCCTAATCCCCTATCCCAACACCCTGGAGGTAACTGTTTTCAGCTGTTTCTTCTGGTTTTTACATCCATGTTGTTTCCCAGGTGGCGCAAGTGGTAAATAAAGAACCTGCCTGCCAATGCAGAAGGCACAGAAATCGGGGTTCTATCCCTGGGGGGTGTGGGGGCGGGGCGGGAGAGGGCGGGCGCGGGGTGGGGTGGCAGGCGGGCGGAAGATCACCTGGAGGAGAGCATTTCAGCCCACTCCAGTATTCTTGCCTGGAGAATCCCAAGGACAGAGGAGCCTAGCAGGCTACTGTTCCTAGGGTTGCAAAGAGCTGGACACAACTGAAGTGTGCTCTGTATATATATATATGTATGTATGTATGTCTAAATAATAGGCTGATACTTGTTTGCCTTTTAATTTGTTTTTCGATTTCCCATAGTAACTATCGACTTCTGGATATAAGGGTGGAAGATCCTAGCACATGTGCACTCTCTCTTCCCTTCCTCCATCCACTCAATGTGGTTAGATTACTATTCCTGTTTAAGTAAATATTCACTGTTTACATTAATTTGACCGTGTATGACTCAAAGCTAAACCATGTAGTATACCACACTTGTGTGCAACTTTTTATCTTCTCTAGGGTTCAGCAACTGTCTGGCTTTCATATGTAATTTCCTGTATACTTGTCACTAATTTATCCCAGTCTAACTGGGCTACAAGTCTGTGTAGACACCTCTTTCCCTGCTCAACGCTCTACTGTTGGTTTTGGGGGCAGCGACAGAGAATGTAGTCTGCAACCTCATTCCTCAGCTCCTGGGCTCTCTCCCTCTTTGTTTCCTTTTCCTTGTTAAAGAAGCAAACCCTTAAATAATTTACTGATAAAAAAAAAAAAAAAAAGGGCATGGGAGGGCATATATTTTGAAACCCTGTAGTTCTGCAGCGATCTTTATTCTCATATTACACTTGATCTCTAGTTTGGCTAGTATAGAATTTTTTGACACAGATCATCTTCACTCAATTTGGAAACCATCAGTTTATGGCTTTCTAGCTTCTGGTGTGGCAATTGAGAGGTCTGCTGACACACCAAGTCCTGGTCTTTCATAGGCCACCTGTTTTGTGGCCCAGCTCACTCTCATTGCTCCCGGAGCTCGTTTCTGAAATTTCAGTCACACGCCTTGAATGGAACTTCTCATCCACTGCTCTGGGCACAGTGTGTGGCCCACTGTCATGAGGATGCTGACACAAAGTGAGGATGGGTGAGGGGTACCCAGGAACACCCTCTAGCCTCCTCGCCACTTTCCTGTACAGCAAAAACGATCCAAAACTATGTTGGATTTTCTTTAATGTCTGTGGAGAGAGGAGTTAGAAAAACTCAAAGTGAGGAAAGTACCTTTTTCAGTTCCTGTAAGACAGCAGTCATTCACCCTACACTGTGTAAGACAGGAACACAAGATGGGGTCGAGGTAGAACCAGGTTCAGAGCTTACCCTCTCCAGTTATCCTAATCCTAGGAAGAAAGAAGAGGTTAACTATCAAAAGAAATGAGGGAAGACATTTAAAAGGTATGTGTTTGGTGAAATAAACATAAAAACACAGGGCAGGCTATTGAAGTACCTGTGGTCTTTCAGTTCTGAAGCGATCATCATCAGGGAATGAAAAAATAAATAAATATTAAAATGTTTTCATTGTGGAACACTAGATGGCAGTATTGCAACTTCTGGCTTTCATATGTAATTTCCTGTATACTTGTCACTAATTTATCCCAGTCTAACTGGGCTACAAGTCTGTGTAGACACCTCTTTCCCTGCTCAACGCTCTACTGTTGGTTTTGGGGGCAGCGACAGAGAATGTAGTCTGCAACCTCATTCCTCAGCTCCTGGGCTCTCTCCCTCTTTGTTTCCTTTTCCTTGTTAAAGAAGCAAACCCTTAAATAATTTACTGATAAAAAAAAAAAAAAAAAGGGCATGGGAGGGCATATATTTTGAAACCCTGTAGTTCTGCAGCGATCTTTATTCTCATATTACACTTGATCTCTAGTTTGGCTAGTATAGAATTTTTTGACACAGATCATCTTCACTCAATTTGGAAACCATCAGTTTATGGCTTTCTAGCTTCTGGTGTGGCAATTGAGAGGTCTGCTGACACACCAAGTCCTGGTCTTTCATAGGCCACCTGTTTTGTGGCCCAGCTCACTCTCATTGCTCCCGGAGCTCGTTTCTGAAATTTCAGTCACACGCCTTGAATGGAACTTCTCATCCACTGCTCTGGGCACAGTGTGTGGCCCACTGTCATGAGGATGCTGACACAAAGTGAGGATGGGTGAGGGGTACCCAGGAACACCCTCTAGCCTCCTCGCCACTTTCCTGTACAGCAAAAACGATCCAAAACTATGTTGGATTTTCTTTAATGTCTGTGGAGAGAGGAGTTAGAAAAACTCAAAGTGAGGAAAGTACCTTTTTCAGTTCCTGTAAGACAGCAGTCATTCACCCTACACTGTGTAAGACAGGAACACAAGATGGGGTCGAGGTAGAACCAGGTTCAGAGCTTACCCTCTCCAGTTATCCTAATCCTAGGAAGAAAGAAGAGGTTAACTATCAAAAGAAATGAGGGAAGACATTTAAAAGGTATGTGTTTGGTGAAATAAACATAAAAAACACAGGGCAGGCTATTGAAGTACCTGTGGTCTTTCAGTTCTGAAGCGATCATCATCAGGGAATGAAAAAATAAATAAATATTAAAATGTTTTCATTGTGGAACACTAGATGGCAGTATTGTAACTTTTTAGGTTTACAAATTGCTGTGTGAAGTGTTACTAACGTTGACTTAACGCACCAAAGTCCATCTACCTCATAATCCCTAACTTTTAATGATTTTTCTCCAGAAAGAAAAATCTGCCTTCTCAGTGCTCCACGTTTTCTGAAATTATTAAACCACAAACAGCAGGACTTAACTTTTCTTAGCTCTGATGGTATTCTTCAATATAGCATTCTTAAGCATCTTGGGGTCAGGATGTCTTTGCCTCCTTAAAAAGAACTAAAGCCGTAAAGAGGTTTTTTTTTTAATAGGGGTTTTATTTATCAATATTTATTCTATTTGAAATTAAAACTGAGATTTTAAAAATATTTACTGATGACAAATAGCAATAAAAAGCATGGGAGCATAAATATTTTATGTAAAGTAATCATATAATCATAAACAAAGATTATTTAGTGAGAAGAGTGTTTTGCATCTTTGCAAATCTCTTTTATGCCTGGCTTAAGCAAAGACAGCTGGATATTTATATCTGCTTCTGATTTGATTTGTTGCCTCTGGAAAACTCCAGTGTACACACATGGAGGAAAGAAAGATGAAAGTGGGAAAGGAAAATCATGTCTTACTATAAGTGTGGGCCCCCCAAAGGGTCTTGAGGGCTCCAGGGAATCTCAGCTCCAACCATACCTTCTTCAACACTTTCCTTTGCTTCCTACTGTCTCTCTATATTTTCTCTTTAGAGTTCATCCCACTAACACTCCCCACTAAAACCCCTCTGGCTATAAGACCTATGAATTTACAGCTCCATCTTCAGTAAGAAAAAAAAATATTTCTTTATATCAAAAGAATTCTAATTTCATGGCCCCATCTAGTAAGACTGGCTGGTAATTCAATTTGTGATTTTAGGGCCATACAAGAAAACTGAGGTCCTATGAAGAAAAATTTTTGTAAATGTCTAATGTCCCCATCCTCCTGACCTCCCAAGTTTAAGCCTGTTTGCTGATGCTAGTAGATCCACTGTTCAGTCTTTATGCCTGCCATGGCCCTCTCCAGTCCACTGTCTCTCAGTTTTGAGACATAGGAATCCTTTAAGGGTATAAATCTGAGCCTTCAGGTTCAACTCACTTTCAAAACCACACAGTAATTCCTTTGAGATCCTGCCCTCTTCCCAGGGTCCCACCTCAGAACAGCACATCAAATCCTGCCATTCAGAACAGCCACTGAACACTGTCCACATTAAAAACTGGAGGAAAATGAATGTACTACTTGCATTATGGGTTTGGCTGCAGGTGTGCTCTTTCTAGAAGTCCTGGAGTGCTCAATGGCCATAAATAATGTACTCTCTAGGGTAAAAATCTATCTCGCAGAAACCCTCTTCTTTGCTAACTGTAAAACAAGCTGCTGATCAGTACAGATTCAGCATTATCAGTCAAGACTTTGACCCTCTCAATTTGAAAGGTAAAGTTTCAGCAGCCCTGGCATTCACAATGTTCCTGTGTACCTGTGTCAGGAGAAAAGTAAAGTTCTGCATAAGTATTTTTCTATCTGCAGTAGAGATTGCTATGGGTTAGCCAAATCCTGGTTCTTTTTCCATCTGGGCACACAATTAGACCACATTTGTCAGCTCCCTTACAGTTAAACGTGGCTATACGACCATGTCCTGGCTTAAGCAAAGACAGCTGGATATTTATATCTGCTTCTGATTTGATTTGTTGCCTCTGGAAAACTCCAGTGTACACACATGGAGGAAAGAAAGATGAAAGTGGGAAAGGAAAATCATGTCTTACTATAAGTGTGGGCCCCCCAAAGGGTCTTGAGGGCTCCAGGGAATCTCAGCTCCAACCATACCTTCTTCAACACTTTCCTTTGCTTCCTACTGTCTCTCTATATTTTCTCTTTAGAGTTCATCCCACTAACACTCCCCACTAAAACCCCTCTGGCTATAAGACCTATGAATTTACAGCTCCATCTTCAGTAAGAAAAAAAAATATTTCTTTATATCAAAAGAATTCTAATTTCATGGCCCCATCTAGTAAGACTGGCTGGTAATTCAATTTGTGATTTTAGGGCCATACAAGAAAACTGAGGTCCTATGAAGAAAAATTTTTGTAAATGTCTAATGTCCCCATCCTCCTGACCTCCCAAGTTTAAGCCTGTTTGCTGATGCTAGTAGATCCACTGTTCAGTCTTTATGCCTGCCATGGCCCTCTCCAGTCCACTGTCTCTCAGTTTTGAGACATAGGAATCCTTTAAGGGTATAAATCTGAGCCTTCAGGTTCAACTCACTTTCAAAACCACACAGTAATTCCTTTGAGATCCTGCCCTCTTCCCAGGGTCCCACCTCAGAACAGCACATCAAATCCTGCCATTCAGAACAGCCACTGAACACTGTCCACATTAAAAACTGGAGGAAAATGAATGTACTACTTGCATTATGGGTTTGGCTGCAGGTGTGCTCTTTCTAGAAGTCCTGGAGTGCTCAATGGCCATAAATAATGTACTCTCTAGGGTAAAAATCTATCTCGCAGAAACCCTCTTCTTTGCTAACTGTAAAACAAGCTGCTGATCAGTACAGATTCAGCATTATCAGTCAAGACTTTGACCCTCTCAATTTGAAAGGTAAAGTTTCAGCAGCCCTGGCATTCACAATGTTCCTGTGTACCTGTGTCAGGAGAAAAGTAAAGTTCTGCATAAGTATTTTTCTATCTGCAGTAGAGATTGCTATGGGTTAGCCAAATCCTGGTTCTTTTTCCATCTGGGCACACAATTAGACCACATTTGTCAGCTCCCTTACAGTTAAACGTGGCTATACGACCATGTCCTGGTCAGTGGAACGTAGGCAGAAAGAATGTGCATATTGCTTCCAAGCTAGGTGGCTGAAATCTGCCCACACGACCACCCATATTTTGGCCATATGGCAGCAGCATCCTTCATCCAACCACTGAATATAGAGGCTCCACTGGAGAAACTTGAAGGTCCTAGGATCTCCTTCAGTCGAAGGCACACAGTTACCTGCATGATGCAGGCTCCAATACCAACTAGACAAGCAACTCACTCTGCACTCTAATATGAAGAAGAAACAATGTTTGCTAAACCATTGAGATCAGACAAGGGCTGATAAATACACTCTCTGAATACTGAATACTGACTATGTTTTCAACAAATAAACAAAAAATAGCCCAAGGAAGAAGTTTAGTAACTTCAAAGTACTCTTTTAAAGCTGGGGGTGGAGGGGGGCGGGGGGCGGGGAGGCCAGGGCTGTTGGTGATTTACTATCACTGGAGGAAAAAGGAAGTGAAACAGAAAGTGACAGAGGGTGGGGTGGGATCAGGCACACCCCAGGGCAGTTATACTCACAGTTGTATGTGCAGTGGATTATGCATCTTGATTATCTGCCTTTGCCAAGAAAAATCTCCTCAAATCTTGACCTAAAGGTACAAATTTTACAAAAGGGCATCCCAAACAGGGCCCTGGACTCCTGAGAGTCATCAAGTTATTTTAGTATTTCTAATTACAATTGTACATTTACTTCCTATTGGGTCTCTCAGGTTATCTAAAACATCCATTTTATTGCTATAGGCTGGAAGCACATAAACTCAATTGTGGTAATACCAGCTTCTCATGCACGAAAATGCAAAAATGAATTAGTTTTAACAATGCTCTCATTTTCTTAACAGATAGAATCTGTCAAAACATGAAGTACAGAAGGCAAACCAGTTAATAAAATAAATCTTTGATTGTAAAGATTCTGACAACTACGATGTGTATGTGTATGTATGGGGGAGCCAACAGGTGAAGTGTTTGTTAATCTGGGCCACCTAGAATTCAGACAATTCTCAGGACTCTCTTAGTAACTGAATCTGATTTTCCTGTGGGTTATCTGCCTTTCCCCTATGCAGCCTGTAAGGCTTCTGGAGACAGAAACACTGCACCCCACCCATCAACCCACCAGCTCCAGGGAGTAATTTAAGGTCATCTTCACATCTCATCTCATTGGTTACAGGGGTTAGATTAGAACTGAGCTTGAAATACAATTAATGAGACATGAGAAAATATATGTTAGGGCCTCTGAGAAAGAAGTATCTCACGCTTTCATGTGAAAGTGTCAGTTGCTCTCATGTCCAACTCTTTGCAACCCCACGGACTATAGCCCAACAGGCTCCTCTGTCCATGGAATTCTCCAGGCCAGAACACGAGTAGGTTGCCATTTCTTTCTCCAAGGGATCTTCCTGACCCAGGGATTGAACTCAAGTCTCCTGCATTGCAGGCAGATTCTTTGCTATCTGAGCCACTGTTTCATAGAAGCTATCTAAAAAGGCAAGCTCTTCCTGCTAATTGGGAAGGTGTGGGCAGCCATTTCATCAACTTAAAGAGGACTAACTTTGGGATTTGGAGGAAAGATGGGAAGAAACTGAACGTTTCTTGGAGAAGGAAATGGCAACCCACTCCGATATTCTTGCCTGGAGAATCCCATGGACAGAGGAGCCTGGTGAGCTACAGTATGTGGGGTCACAAACAGTTGGATGCCACTGAACGACAAACACCCATTTTGGTTATCCATTCACCAACTGGTGGACATTTGTCCCTCTTTTTGGTTGTTATGAATAATGCTGCCGTGAACATTCATGTACAGTCACGCCTCATAGATATTATGGGCTTGGTTCCAGATTACTGCAATAAAGCAAATACCCCCCCAAAAAAAAAAAAAAAAAAAAAAGAAACTGAACGTTTGAGAACCAGTGAATTCCCTTTATGGTTTCAGCCTATTTGGGTTGAGTTTCCTATTACGTGCAACCAAAAGATTCATATACATATATATTGGAGGTGTGTGGGTACCTGTATTTATATATGCATATGTGTCCATATCTATAATATGTATTTGCATGTTTACTATCCACACATGGTTTGTGTAGATGTGTGTATGTGAGTATAGACATGTGAACATGAAAGTGGATGCAAATATATATACATGATTCATATTATCTCTATAGATCATAAATGCACCCGAAATAAAGGAACTTTGCTGGATATTTTTTCTACCTGTCTTGAAGGTTGGCCTAGATCACCAGCCCTACAGCGAAAAGATCTGTGAGATTATTAATGTCAGGCTCAAGTGGAATTCAATTACATCATTTGCATTTATTTGTTGAAGGCCATACACACCATAAGATTTTACATGAAAGCAATATAAAACAACGGTAGTGTATCACTCAACACTTCAAAAAGCCATACTGCTATGTAATTAAGGATTTACTATTGAGTAATTTTCAAAACAAACAACAAAAATGGCCTGCCCTTCAAGGTGTTGACAGGCTGGTACTAGCAATGGCATACAAGTAATCACAAGAACCACTCAATATAACTCAGAACTCAACCAGTGAGCTTAGAAGTCCTACAAACAAAAAGCAGTTAGTAGAGGTTGAGCCCTTAGAAGATCTTTTGGGAGCCTTCCAGTGCACACCCACAGCTGTGGTGTCAGGTTCTAATTGCAACGCTTCTGGGGACATCACTCACAGCCCAGCTGCCAGGGAGTCTGTCTACTCATCAACATGATTTAAATCCACCAGAGCTGTTATTCCACCAACTCAGATTTAGCCACTCAGATCATCCTCCTAAAAACATCCCTCCATCCAAATAATCTAAACTCCACTCACCTTCATAGGGATTATTTGAAGACATGTTAAACAAAGCTGAAATGAGCATGAAGCAAGTGAGGTCCCCAGGATACAATATTCAAAGGGCTGCTTGCAGACAACATTGACCCTGGTGTGAAGTACCAGAAAGGGAACATTCAGGTTGGGAGGGCTTGCTCAGTATCACATGCATGGATGTGTGATCAGTTGTATCTTGCTCTTTGCAACTCCATGGAGTATGACCCTCCAGACTCCTCTGTCAGTGGCGTTCTCCAGGCAAGAATACTGGAGTGGGTTGCCATTTCCTCCCAGGGAATCTTCACAACCCAAGGATTGAACCTGCTTCTCCTGGATTTCCTTCATTGGCAGGTGGATGCTTTACCATCGGATTACCTGGGAAGCCCCACGATCATAAGCAGATTTTATTTCTAAACTGTTCATGGCAATGCACAGGTGTGCCATATGCCTCAGGACTAGACTGTAGCTAATCCCCCTAAATCCCATGAGTGTTTGCATGTTTGAGAGTGTCTCTGATTGCTTTTCTTGCTTCAGGGATTGGTTTGGAACTTCAAAAGGATTTTCTTCCCAAAGTGAAATGAGCAATGCATCTGAGGCCCACAGTCTGGAAAGAAGCATCAAAGAGTGGAATCTAGCCAAACAAAATGGAAAATCAGGCTCAAAAAGAGCAATTTCAGTGATCAGCAAGTTAGACAAGCTACTGTGAAGAGCTAACATAGTTTTCTCTGTGGCATGTGATAGATAGTCAAAAAAAACCTGTTCAGACATCTCTTGGATCCTCAGTCAAACACCACTGCACAACCTGGACATCATTGTTTCCTCTTGTCCACCTCTTCCTTCCTGTCACATGAAGCCCACATCCAAATATTGTTGACTCTAATTCCTTGACATGTCTTAATTATGTCAATTCCCCTTCATCCTACCCCTCATTTGGGACATCACTCACAGCCCAGCTGCCAGGGAGTCTGTCTACTCATCAACATGATTTAAATCCACCAGAGCTGTTATTCCACCAACTCAGATTTAGCCACTCAGATCATCCTCCTAAAAACATCCCTCCATCCAAATAATCTAAACTCCACTCACCTTCATAGGGATTATTTGAAGACATGTTAAACAAAGCTGAAATGAGCATGAAGCAAGTGAGGTCCCCAGGATACAATATTCAAAGGGCTGCTTGCAGACAACATTGACCCTGGTGTGAAGTACCAGAAAGGGAACATTCAGGTTGGGAGGGCTTGCTCAGTATCACATGCATGGATGTGTGATCAGTTGTATCTTGCTCTTTGCAACTCCATGGAGTATGACCCTCCAGACTCCTCTGTCAGTGGCGTTCTCCAGGCAAGAATACTGGAGTGGGTTGCCATTTCCTCCCAGGGAATCTTCACAACCCAAGGATTGAACCTGCTTCTCCTGGATTTCCTTCATTGGCAGGTGGATGCTTTACCATCGGATTACCTGGGAAGCCCCACGATCATAAGCAGATTTTATTTCTAAACTGTTCATGGCAATGCACAGGTGTGCCATATGCCTCAGGACTAGACTGTAGCTAATCCCCCTAAATCCCATGAGTGTTTGCATGTTTGAGAGTGTCTCTGATTGCTTTTCTTGCTTCAGGGATTGGTTTGGAACTTCAAAAGGATTTTCTTCCCAAAGTGAAATGAGCAATGCATCTGAGGCCCACAGTCTGGAAAGAAGCATCAAAGAGTGGAATCTAGCCAAACAAAATGGAAAATCAGGCTCAAAAAGAGCAATTTCAGTGATCAGCAAGTTAGACAAGCTACTGTGAAGAGCTAACATAGTTTTCTCTGTGGCATGTGATAGATAGTCAAAAAAAACCTGTTCAGACATCTCTTGGATCCTCAGTCAAACACCACTGCACAACCTGGACATCATTGTTTCCTCTTGTCCACCTCTTCCTTCCTGTCACATGAAGCCCACATCCAAATATTGTTGACTCTAATTCCTTGACATGTCTTAATTATGTCAATTCCCCTTCATCCTTCCAGCCTCTTTGTGTAGTTAGTGGAAATCCTCTCAAGCCTAGAAACCTCCAAGTGGGCCCCCAACCAACAAATTCTACCTGAACCATCTTTCTAAAACACAGATTGCTCAGAGATTTTTCTCTGTCCCAGAAGTGCATACTTGTGTATACAAGGAAGTGCATACAAGGCCCACATAAGCTGCTTCCCACCTTCTTTCCACACATTCACATTAGTGTTCCACACGTAAACACCTCTAATCTTGTTCAGTTTTCCAAGTCTGCCATGCTTCTTTCTCTTTCTCTACAGTGATTCTTGGAAAATGATGCTTTCTCTGCCTAGAACTTCTCCTCCCTTTACGTAGACCAACTCTAACTTCTCTCTGGTTGGTCAACTGAAAGTTACTTTCTTAAGGACACATTCCCCAAAATGAGCTTGGTCCCCCTGCCCTGTGTTCCCTTATACTTTGTACACCTCTTAATCATAATACTCATGGCATTTCATAGTAAAATGTGTTTAGCTATCTGGATTCTCCATCAATTTAAAACTTTCTGAGTACAGGAATTGCCTTAACCAGGCAAGTTAATATACCAAAGCCCATTTGGTAGTTTTTCCCTTAAATTCAATGATTCATTCATCAAATGTAGAGTCATCACTTATGGTGAGCCAGGAACCACACTAAGCCTAATGAGGAAAGCAGTGAACCAATCCAACCAAGTCAGTCCCTAAATATGCTGTCAGACATTGACTCATCTTCCAATTTACTAATTAAAGTTCCCCAACTTTGTTTTAATAGCATCCCATTTTGGTCCTAAGTTACTCAGAGAAGAATAAAAAAGTAAGTAGAGGGCTTCTCTGGTGGTCCCATGGGTAAGGACACTGCTTTGCAGTGCAAGGGGCGCTGGTTCAATCCCTGGCCTGGGAAGATCCCACATGCCATGGAGTGGCTGGACCAACATGTCCAACACGGAGCCAGAGCTCTGCAGCGCATGCGCCCAAAGCTGGTGCTCTGTGACAACAAAGGCCACTGCGATGGGGGAGGCTGATGAAAATAGATAAATGAAAGACCAATAAAAGTGGCCAAAAAGAAAATGAATAAAAAAAAGTAGAGAGTTGTAGTTTTCCTATGCACATTACTGCCACCTCTCCCCATGTCTTATAGAGTGCCCAAAACCCAAGGCCCAAAAATTCTACCTGAACCATCTTTCTAAAACACAGATTGCTCAGAGATTTTTCTCTGTCCCAGAAGTGCATACTTGTGTATACAAGGAAGTGCATACAAGGCCCACATAAGCTGCTTCCCACCTTCTTTCCACACATTCACATTAGTGTTCCACACGTAAACACCTCTAATCTTGTTCAGTTTTCCAAGTCTGCCATGCTTCTTTCTCTTTCTCTACAGTGATTCTTGGAAAATGATGCTTTCTCTGCCTAGAACTTCTCCTCCCTTTACGTAGACCAACTCTAACTTCTCTCTGGTTGGTCAACTGAAAGTTACTTTCTTAAGGACACATTCCCCAAAATGAGCTTGGTCCCCCTGCCCTGTGTTCCCTTATACTTTGTACACCTCTTAATCATAATACTCATGGCATTTCATAGTAAAATGTGTTTAGCTATCTGGATTCTCCATCAATTTAAAACTTTCTGAGTACAGGAATTGCCTTAACCAGGCAAGTTAATATACCAAAGCCCATTTGGTAGTTTTTCCCTTAAATTCAATGATTCATTCATCAAATGTAGAGTCATCACTTATGGTGAGCCAGGAACCACACTAAGCCTAATGAGGAAAGCAGTGAACCAATCCAACCAAGTCAGTCCCTAAATATGCTGTCAGACATTGACTCATCTTCCAATTTACTAATTAAAGTTCCCCAACTTTGTTTTAATAGCATCCCATTTTGGTCCTAAGTTACTCAGAGAAGAATAAAAAAGTAAGTAGAGGGCTTCTCTGGTGGTCCCATGGGTAAGGACACTGCTTTGCAGTGCAAGGGGCGCTGGTTCAATCCCTGGCCTGGGAAGATCCCACATGCCATGGAGTGGCTGGACCAACATGTCCAACTACGGAGCCAGAGCTCTGCAGCGCATGCGCCCAAAGCTGGTGCTCTGTGACAACAAAGGCCACTGCGATGGGAGGCCCACACAGGCCAGAGAACAAAGACTGATGAAAATAGATAAATGAAAGACCAATAAAAGTGGCCAAAAAAGAAAATGAATAAAAAAAGAAGTAGAGAGTTGTAGTTTTCCTATGCACATTACTGCCACCTCTCCCCCATGTCTTATAGATTCAGAGTAGAGAAAGGAGATGGATACAGAGGAGGAAAGAGTATAACCAGCCACTTTTGCTCTGTTTGCTTGTGAAGTCACCAAGGGAGAAAGGAAGTGTTCCTCTGGGACCA
This sequence comes from Tragulus kanchil, assembly GCA_022376925.1. Classification (NCBI taxonomy): domain Eukaryota; kingdom Metazoa; phylum Chordata; class Mammalia; order Artiodactyla; family Tragulidae; genus Tragulus; species Tragulus kanchil. The sequence goes on along the minus strand of JAIOJX010000025.1, from coordinate 102,207,340 downwards.
CTGACTGGGTTTAGGATTTAGGCTCAAGGAGCAGACAGGCTACTCTTGAGAGAAAAACTGATGCTTTCAAACCATAGTGATGGACTGCAAGGAGATGAAACCAGTCAATCCTAAAGGAAGTCAACCCTGAATATTCACGGGAAAAACTGATGCTGAAGCTGAAACTCCAATACTTTGGCTACCTGAGGCAAAGAGCCAACTCATTGGAAAAAGAGCCTCATTCTGGGAAAGACTGAAGGCAGGAGGCGAAAGCAGTGACAGAGAATGAGATGGTTGGATGGCATCACCGACTCAATGAGCATGAGTTTGAGCAAACTCCAGGAGATAGTGAAGGGTAGGAAGCCTGGCATTCTGCAACCCATGGGAGTCTCAAAGAGTTGGACTCAACTTATCAACCGAACAGATTCTCAGGAAACTCCATCCAAAAATTGTCTGTTAAACCTCTGGTCTTAGAGTAGCTGGCACAAAGATCCACCAGCCAATGTGATGTACTGACAGTATGGGCCATCTCAGCCTCTGACCAAGCCAGGGAGCCCTCCTCACTGTCTTCCAGAAGGCAACACTGCTGGGACCCACATTGCCTTGATTGGGATCCCCTTCCTTGGACAGCACCAGTTCTCAACTTACATTTCTGTTCATAATATTTAGAGCTATAATATACTCTGCTCATTTTAAATGATTATAAAAGATTATGATTCTATTCTCATTTCCTGTGTTTTATGTTGTTTCATTTTGACTAATGATTTCTTGCACTGTAACCTTCAAATGTGTTCAAAATGCATAAAGAATGAGCAATATATTAATATTATTCTTGAAATCAAGGTGAGGCTGTTGAAACACACTGAGACAGTTAAGGTCAGTAAGAAGGAGTTTGTGAGAAATGAGAATTTTTCTGAGGACCTCTTTTATAATATTCATTTCGGTCCTTAGAGATTCATACCAATAAAAGTGGCCAAAAAGAAAATGAATAAAAAAGAAGTAGAGTTGTAGTTTTCCTATGCACATTACTGCCACCTCTCCCCCATGTCTTATAGATTCAGAGTAGAGAAAGGAGATGGATACAGAGGAGGAAAGAGTATAACCAGCCACTTTTGCTCTGTTTGCTTGTGAAGTCACCAAGGGAGAAAGGAAGTGTTCCTCTGGGACCACTGACTGGGTTTAGGATTTAGGCTCAAGGAGCAGACAGGCTACTCTTGAGAGAAAACTGATGCTTTCAAACCATAGTGATGGACTGCAAGGAGATGAAACCAGTCAATCCTAAAGGAAGTCAACCCTGAATATTCACGGGAAAAACTGATGCTGAAGCTGAAACTCCAATACTTTGGCTACCTGAGGCAAAGAGCCAACTCATTGGAAAAAGAGCCTCATTCTGGGAAAGACTGAAGGCAGGAGGCGAAAGCAGTGACAGAGAATGAGATGGTTGGATGGCATCACCGACTCAATGAGCATGAGTTTGAGCAAACTCCAGGAGATAGTGAAGGGTAGGAAGCCTGGCATTCTGCAACCCATGGGAGTCTCAAAGAGTTGGACTCAACTTATCAACCGAACAGATTCTCAGGAAACTCCATCCAAAAATTGTCTGTTAAACCTCTGGTCTTAGAGTAGCTGGCACAAAGATCCACCAGCCAATGTGATGTACTGACAGTATGGGCCATCTCAGCCTCTGACCAAGCCAGGGAGCCCTCCTCACTGTCTTCCAGAAGGCAACACTGCTGGGACCCACATTGCCTTGATTGGGATCCCCTTCCTTGGACAGCACCAGTTCTCAACTTACATTTCTGTTCATAATATTTAGAGCTATAATATACTCTGCTCATTTTAAATGATTATAAAAGATTATGATTCTATTCTCATTTCCTGTGTTTTATGTTGTTTCATTTTGACTAATGATTTCTTGCACTGTAACCTTCAAATGTGTTCAAAATGCATAAAGAATGAGCAATATATTAATATTATTCTTGAAATCAAGGTGAGGCTGTTGAAACACACTGAGACAGTTAAGGTCAGTAAGAAGGAGTTTGTGAGAAATGAGAATTTTTTTCTGAGGACCTCTTTTTATAATATTCATTTCCGGTCCTTAGAGATTCATGGAAGAGACAGACATTAAGCACACAAACCAGCAAACAAAAACATAAAAATCTATTTCTAACTGTGATAAAATAGAGTTCTAGCTTCTGATCATTCCAGAATAGCATTTGTCAGAATTGTCCTCTTGCAAATTGCAATTTACAAAGTCTTAACATAATATCCAAGACCACTTTTTTAAAAAACTGAAGATGACGCAAAAGTGGGTGGAAACTGGGGAGAATTCAAACCATGAAAGACAGAGGTGAACCAGAGTGCTATTCATTTTTCAAGATGTTTACTCTGAGGATGCTTCTCAGAAAACTCAAACAAAAAACCTCTGTTCTTGCAGCTTGGTGGAAGAGAGAGAACAGAAATTGAGGGAGAAGAGGGGCCAGAACAGAGGAAATCTGAAAAAGGAGGGAGCCAAAATTGAATAAAACTGTCATGTTTTCATTACATTCTTTTCTGGATACCTCTGCATGATGCTTCTTATAACACGTGTTGCTAGTTTTCCATATACCACTATGGTATAAATTTTTCTTTATAAATACATTTTAAGTGAAAAAAAGAGACAAGTCCATATAAATTAAGTAGTAATGCAAGTATCACAAAGCTACAGCAAAATAATGAAACAGTATTAAAGGTGATATCCTAAGGTCTGAAATTTGTGTAACTCTATTTTAGGCCATTATTTTCATTCATTTTTTTGAAATAGACAAGTTAAATGACTTATATTTGGGGATATGACACTTTTTCGTCACCTGCATTAAGAAAAATACAGGGTCCCAAATAACCACAGTTAACACACAGAACTGATAGTTATCAAATTCCATTGCAACTGCTATATACAGCCTTCAGTTGGCTTCGGGGTTTCTATCAATGTTGCACACTACAAACAAAGGCAATATATTATTCTTATAATTAGGGTAAACAGCAATCTTTCAAAATCAGCTCCTTTAAACATTATATTCACCTATTTTTTCTTTTTAATTTTTTTTACATAGTTTTGTTGTTTTCATCCATTTAAAACCCATGCCTAAATAATAATTTTCCCTGTCTTATGTTCCCTCTGACGATAAAGGAGGTGCTGATTAGCTTTCCCTTAGGTGGTGTTTATTGGGAAGGAAAATGGAGTATTGTGTATTTTCAAACCACAACAGACCTCTATTCCAGAGCAGTGAGTAGCAGAGGTATGTGGGCTTGGGTGTCAACCAAGGGCCCCATGTGAGGACAGTATGAGTATTTCATAGGTGTATGAGCTTGGACGCACTTACCTCTCTGAACAACACTTTCCTCATCTGCAAACTAGTGATGGTTCCTAGCTTAACACTGCTGTAAGGGTTAAATGAGACAACATGTGTGAAGCACTAAGACAAATGCCAGGCCCATGGCTGATACTTCATCAAGAACAGTCATGGGTAACTCATTGCTATGTATTCAAGGTAGCAAGTTTGAATAGTACATAATCCTGTTCTTATTTCACACCTTTGAAATAGCATAATTATAAAATGAAGAACAGAGTAGAGGCTGCTTGGGATTAGGAGTGGGAGGCTGGCTCTACAGGGACAGCAGATGGGACCCCCTAGGGTGATGGTAAAATAGTTAATTATGGTGATGGCTACTGCACAGCGTTACAGACACACACATACACAAGATGAGCATGTGTGTACCTGGTGGTATGGAACTGTGCAATGTCAGTCCCCTAGCTTTAATGTTGGACCATAATGTCTGACGGAAGACATTAACATTGGGGGATGATTGGTAAAGCAGGCACAGAGCTTCCTTGTGTGTTTCTGGGCAACTTCCTATGGATCTTACAACTATTTCAAAATAAAACGTTAAAGAAAATGAAAGGTAGCAGTTTGATGCTCAGGAGGCTATAAAGGCAGCCATTAAGCTGGGTTGGCCAGGAATTTTTGAGATGCAATGTCTAAAAGAAGCTAATTCCCTCCATCAATTTAACTTGGCAGTGGGAAGAGCCCACCTCCAGACTTAAGGAAAGTGTGGAAATGTACAATTATGAGGTGTAGAGGAACAGTATGTTTCCATGGCTCACAGTGGTGAATGAATAGCTTCTTTCATTAGGCACAAGCTCTCTAAAATGGATTCTCCCACTTTTACAAGTACCTGCTCTTGTTTATACAAATTTGGCCAAGGAATTGAGCCTGAATGGAAGTCACTTGGGCATATGGAAAAATGTCCCCCACAAACTCTTTCCACTTATTGTGGAAACTTAGGTGTCCCTCTCTCACTGGACTTATGAACTGTTGCCATTTGTTATTCCAATCAAATTCCCTTGAATTGATTGAAAGCAAATGTCTCATTTGCCTAGGACAAATGCACTTTTCCTTGACTCACATACCCATAGGACTTCTGACATCTGAAGTGAGGGCTTTCCCTTGTTGACCATTTCATTGACACCAGCTGAGTGTCTGACTATTTTAACCAGACATGGCATGCTCAATCCCACCAACCACTTCCACTTCAGAAGACAGTTTAAGTCCCAGTTGTCACCCATACTCCTGACTAACCAGTTAAATTTGGGGCTCCCAAACCCCTTTCCTTAGGCATGATAGTTTTTTTTTTTTTTTTTTTTTTTTTAAAGATTTATTTATTTATTTATTTTGGGCGGGGGTCGGGTTGTGGAGGGAGGGGAGTGGCGGGCCACTTCCATTGGTCTTTCATTTCTCTATTTTCATCCATCTTTGTTCTTTGGCTCCCGTGGGCCTCCCATCGCAGTGGCCTCTGTTGTCACAGAGCACCGGCTCTGGGCACATGTGCTCCAGAGCTCCGGCTCGGTAATTGGACACATCAGTCCAGCCGCTCCGCGGCACGTGGGATCTTCCCAGGCCAGGGATCGAACCGGCGCCCCTTGCCCTGCAAGGCGGTGTCCTTACCCACTGGACCACCAGGGGAAGCCCGGCATGATAGTTTATTACAAGAGCTCATAGACTCAGAGAAACTCTTTCTTTGTATCAGTGTACTCTATGATAAAGTATATGATCAAGGATAAAGATGATCAGCCAAATGAAGAGCTATATAGAGTTAGATCCAGAAGGGTCCCAAGTACAGGAACGTCTGTCCCCATTAAGTTTGATGTGTCATCCCAGCTTGGATGTGCTCACCAATCTGGAAGTTCTCCAAACTTCATGTTAGTCACTCAGTCATGTCCAACTCTTTGCAATCCCGTGGGTAGCCCACCAGGTTCATCTGTTCAAGGGATTCTCCAGGAAAGAATACTCAAGTAGGTTTCCATTCCCTTCTTCAGGGGATCTTCCCAACCCAGAGACTGAACACAGATCTCCCTTCTTGCAGACAGAGCCCTTATCATCTGAGCCACCCTGGAAGCCCCCAAACTTCATACTGTAGGAGTTTTTATGGAATATTCATCACACCAGCATGATCAATTATTATCTCCACATCTTGGCCATCTCCTCTCCAGAGAATGAGAGGTAAGGCTGAAAATTCCAAGCTTTTATTCATGATTGGGTCTTTCTTAAGATCAGCCCCCACTGAGCAGATCCCCAAAGGTCACTCCATTAGAATAAAATATGCTCTTGAAACTCAGGAAATTACAAGGGTTTTAGGATCTCTGTGCTCAGAGCTAGAACTAGAAGTAGGTCTGTGTGTGTGTGTGTGTGTGTGTGTGTGTGTGTGTGTGTGTCTACACCTAACATCATTGTAATTTTTTTAAAAAGCCACTGAATTTTTTGGATCACTCACCTATATTCCAAGCAATATTTGCTACAATTAAATATCAGTCCAATAACACAGTTCTTTACACAGTTTTTGTCATGGGGCTTGCCTTATATTTTTAGAGAGGCATTCAGAAAAGAAAAGAAAAGCAATAGGGAGTATTAAGGCTGAGGCCTTACCCTTTCTATTTTAATGTGTTTGGATATGACTCTTGTTAGGACAAAATACCAGCATGTGTTGCCGCATCCTTTTCTGGATCACTTTCTCCAACTTGAATCTTTTGTTTTATTTCTGCCTCTGATATTTAGAAGCCTGGAGGCTTCTTCTAAAAATGCTTTATTTTATGGCATAATTGCTAATGCAAAAGGCAAACATTTAGTATGGGGTGTTTTTCTTTCCCCAAATCAGTTGATCCTTAAATCAATAACTGTTTTTTTTAATTGGATTGTCGATGATTGAATGGCAAACATTGTTAAATTCCCACAAATTGCCTTTATTTCCCTACAATGTTCATTTATTCCATTTTGCCTATGGTCTGGTGAGCTATGCCTACACTTTTTTTCCTTCATTCATTCTTGTGGTTTTCTTTTCTCTCACTCTTATGTATCTGACCTTCCAACAGCTCTAGTGACTGGAATTTTGTGGCAGTAGATAACAGAATGCTCACCAAAGACCTTTATTCCTTCAGGGCACTCACCCATACATCTCCCACTAAGAAGTTTAAAGCTTCATCCATTTAAAAGGAGTAAGATTCCTATTTTACCCATTTTTTGATGCCTTAAGCAGAAGTGTCAATATTGCCAACTTGATGGCAAAAACATTTTTATTAGTGACATTCTCCACAAATATTCTCTGCATGGTTTTTATAGTTAAAAACACATCATCTCCTCCAAATGTAAATATTTTCTTGGGATGAGAAATCCAATAAAACCACAGGCCCTGGCCTTTGTGGTTGGTATAAACAAGCTCTACTTTTAGAGCTTTCAGTCTCAAAATGTGACAGCCATGATTTTATTTTAAAGGTTACACTTTGCATTTTTTTAAACATTTGCAAGATTTATTCACAGGTGGTTAAAATTTCCACATCTCTGAAGTCACCTGCTAAGATCAGCCTCACTTTACATATGGGAAATCATTTATGGGAATCGAACAATATTTCCTTTGTCTCCAGCCACAAGCTGGCTCAGCATCACCTTCACAATTAAGTGAGTTTGCAAAATTAGTTTCCTGGTGTGCACTGGATTCTTCTCTCAGAACTAGAGAACAAGATTGCCTTATCCCAAGTTCTTCCTTCAGCTTTGGAGTGTCAAGAACACTTTCACTTTTCTGAAACATTTAGCTGAACCCCAGAGGAAGTGTGGTGTAGTGGAAGAATCTGTACATGTTCCAAATGTTACTCAGCATCTCCAGGTCTACTTCCCTATGTGTATGAATGTATTTCCTTCCTCCCACTCCTTTTTGGTTCCTTCCTGATATATTTCTTATGATATCCATTTCCAAAGCATGGTTATGTCTTGGAGTTGAGGTTACGATCTGCTGGGCAACAGATATGCACTACCTATACCAGAAGGAGAAAAATATTTTTTCTTAAAATGAGACTGCATGCGGAGTTAGAGAAATTCTACCGAAATCACCAGACCTGGTTCTAACCACTAATATTCTTCAAAGCATGTTGTGTGAGCATCCTTCCCTGCCCTCCAGGAGAGTGAAGACAGAGCTACACAGGCCCACTGCTCTCTCTTGAGCACTGGCAACAGCTGTTCTGAATAGCAGCATAGATGCACTGAGTGATAATGTCACGGCTGGCTGCCAGTCATTGGAGGCTAATAAAGTGAACATTTCGAAGACCGCTTCCCTCATATTCTGTGGTCTGTCTTTGTCCACTTCCCCACATCTTGTTTTTTCAGAAAGCAGAAATGCTGGTAGTACAACTCTTCTTTGTGTGGACTCTACCCAGAGTCCCAAAGTCCCATTCCAGACCTCTGTTCTCCCTTTCCACACAGTGGTCAAGTGGAAATGAGACCTTCATTCAGAATTACAAAGCAAAGAACTCAAAAAACTCTATTCATGGAGTTTTGAGAGGAAGCCTCAGGGCCAAGGAGTCTACTGAGCTGGAAATGATATTAAAGGTCATTTAGGAAGATGCAATTATTTATAAACAAAGAAGCAGCCCAGATATTTGCCTAGAAAAGCACTAATTAAAAGTCAGCAAAGCCAGAACTCGAGTCCAGGTGTTTTCACTTCAAGTATTCTCCCTTTCCAGCAGTTTCATTCCAATTGGAGATAAATTAATTGCTACTCTAGAAGGTGCAGCACATTTCTACCATCGAGTCCCTGCACTAGAAAAGCTTTTCCCAAAATTTCTCTAATTTATTAAGCTTTTTACAGGTATTTATTTTTACTTGGACTTTATACTTTCCAATAAGCATATACCTAGGATCATGAAAATTGAATTCCTGGCCAAAGTCTCTCCACTCTATGCCTTTTTAAAAAATCATCTCATCTCTCTCTCCCTTGTACAAAAGGAAAAGTGACAAAGAGAGAAATAAATCTGAAAATATGTATTACAGGCCTCCAGGTCTACTTCCCTATGTGTATGAATGTATTTCCTTCCTCCCACTCCTTTTTGGTTCCTTCCTGATATATTTCTTATGATATCCATTTCCAAAGCATGGTTATGTCTTGGAGTTGAGGTTACGATCTGCTGGGCAACAGATATGCACTACCTATACCAGAAGGAGAAAAATATTTTTTCTTAAAATGAGACTGCATGCGGAGTTAGAGAAATTCTACCGAAATCACCAGACCTGGTTCTAACCACTAATATTCTTCAAAGCATGTTGTGTGAGCATCCTTCCCTGCCCTCCAGGAGAGTGAAGACAGAGCTACACAGGCCCACTGCTCTCTCTTGAGCACTGGCAACAGCTGTTCTGAATAGCAGCATAGATGCACTGAGTGATAATGTCACGGCTGGCTGCCAGTCATTGGAGGCTAATAAAGTGAACATTTCGAAGACCGCTTCCCTCATATTCTGTGGTCTGTCTTTGTCCACTTCCCACATCTTGTTTTTTCAGAAAGCAGAAATGCTGGTAGTACAACTCTTCTTTGTGTGGACTCTACCCAGAGTCCCAAAGTCCCATTCCAGACCTCTGTTCTCCCTTTCCACACAGTGGTCAAGTGGAAATGAGACCTTCATTCAGAATTACAAAGCAAAGAACTCAAAAAACTCTATTCATGGAGTTTTGAGAGGAAGCCTCAGGGCCAAGGAGTCTACTGAGCTGGAAATGATATTAAAGGTCATTTAGGAAGATGCAATTATTTATAAACAAAGAAGCAGCCCAGATATTTGCCTAGAAAAGCACTAATTAAAAGTCAGCAAAGCCAGAACTCGAGTCCAGGTGTTTTCACTTCAAGTATTCTCCCTTTCCAGCAGTTTCATTCCAATTGGAGATAAATTAATTGCTACTCTAGAAGGTGCAGCACATTTCTACCATCGAGTCCCTGCACTAGAAAAGCTTTTCCCAAAATTTCTCTAATTTATTAAGCTTTTTACAGGTATTTATTTTTACTTGGACTTTATACTTTCCAATAAGCATATACCTAGGATCATGAAAATTGAATTCCTGGCCAAAGTCTCTCCACTCTATGCCTTTTTAAAAAATCATCTCATCTCTCTCTCCCTTGTACAAAAGGAAAAGTGACAAAGAGAGAAATAAATCTGAAAATATGTATTGCTACAGGCCTAGCAATGGATTACACACACTAGAGTAAAGGAAACTCATGAGGTCGCAGCATACTTGAAATGAAACAGTAGCAGCATAACTGAAAAACAGGGAACTGAGTCTCCAAACCAGGAGATTTCAAGGGATCACCACATTTTGGACAAATACCTCTTGCCAAAGTCAACATGCAACCATAATTCCAGGACTCCATTTTGCTGGATCAACACCATGCTTTAAAAAGTACATTAAATTTTCCCCATGGTTTACATGATTTTAAAAAGAGACAAGGAATCTCAGTTCAGTACAGTTCAGTTCAGTCGTTCAGTTGTATCCGATTCTTTATGACCCCATGGACAGCAGCACACCAGGCTTCTCTGTCCTTCACCTTCCCCTACATGGGTAAATTTAGTAGATTGTGTGCAGGCTCAGTCACTTAGCCGTGTGCAACTCTTTTTCAACCCCATGGACTGTAGCCCATCAGACTCCTCTGTCCATGGGAATTTCCAGGCAAGAATACTGGAGTGGGTTGCCATTTCCTTCTCCAGGGGATCTTCCAGCCCCAAGGAGTGAATTCAAGTCTTCTGTATTGGCTCACAGGCCCTTGACTACTGAAACACCAAGGAAGCCCTTTAAGTAGATTAGAATAGTACTTTTTTGAAGATAGCCAGATAGCTGGCCTTCAACAGAGAGGGAAAAGTCATAGTTTGCTCAGACAGATCAGACTGGTTCTAGCACTTGAATTTCCCCCTTCAGCTTGGGCCTTATGTTTAAAAACACAGCATAATTCTAGAAGCTCAAGATTGGTTTTGGATAAGAGTACAGTAGGTTTCTCAAGTCAGGAATTGACCATTTACCTTTCCTTCTTTCTTTCTTCACAAACACCTAATACAAGTGTATTCTCTTTAATTTATTAAGCTTTTTACAGGTATTTATTTTTACTTGGACTTTATACTTTCCAATAAGCATATACCTAGGATCATGAAAATTGAATTCCTGGCCAAAGTCTCTCCACTCTATGCCTTTTTAAAAAATCATCTCATCTCTCTCTCCCTTGTACAAAAGGAAAAGTGACAAAGAGAGAAATAAATCTGAAAATATGTATTGCTACAGGCCTAGCAATGGATTACACACACTAGAGTAAAGGAAACTCATGAGGTCGCAGCATACTTGAAATGAAACAGTAGCAGCATAACTGAAAAACAGGGAACTGAGTCTCCAAACCAGGAGATTTCAAGGGATCACCACATTTTGGACAAATACCTCTTGCCAAAGTCAACATGCAACCATAATTCCAGGACTCCATTTTGCTGGATCAACACCATGCTTTAAAAAGTACATTAAATTTTCCCCATGGTTTACATGATTTTAAAAAGAGACAAGGAATCTCAGTTCAGTACAGTTCAGTTCAGTCGTTCAGTTGTATCCGATTCTTTATGACCCCATGGACAGCAGCACACCAGGCTTCTCTGTCCTTCACCTTCCCCTACATGGGTAAATTTAGTAGATTGTGTGCAGGCTCAGTCACTTAGCCGTGTGCAACTCTTTTTCAACCCCATGGACTGTAGCCCATCAGACTCCTCTGTCCATGGGAATTTCCAGGCAAGAATACTGGAGTGGGTTGCCATTTCCTTCTCCAGGGGATCTTCCAGCCCCAAGGAGTGAATTCAAGTCTTCTGTATTGGCTCACAGGCCCTTGACTACTGAAACACCAAGGAAGCCCTTTAAGTAGATTAGAATAGTACTTTTTTGAAGATAGCCAGATAGCTGGCCTTCAACAGAGAGGGAAAAGTCATAGTTTGCTCAGACAGATCAGACTGGTTCTAGCACTTGAATTTCCCCCTTCAGCTTGGGCCTTATGTTTAAAAACACAGCATAATTCTAGAAGCTCAAGATTGGTTTTGGATAAGAGTACAGTAGGTTTCTCAAGTCAGGAATTGACCATTTACCTTTTTCCTTCTTTCTTTCTTCACAAACACCTAATACAAGTGTAAAAACTTCATAAACTACAGATATTTGGGGGAAGAAGAAGAGGTTGGAAAAATAGAGATATTCTTTCCATGTCCATTGATAATATGTATGAGACTTGGATTCACAATGCCCAGTTCTATAGCAACTTTAAACATTTCACTCTTTCCTAAAGCTCTTCGCATTCTTCTTGGTGAAATGAGGCATCTACAAGGAGGGGTGAAGAGAACCAATATGTATACACCAGGTTTCATCTTAGCCATTTTGCCAAGTGGACTTAATTCCTCTTCACAACAATCCTGAAGACAAATAAGTCTACTGACTTTTTAAAGACTTAGAAATGAAAGAATATAAAGATTTGGCAAATTCAAAGCTGAAGTGTGGCATCAGGATTTCTTTGAAAAGAAAACCTGTTGGCTTTTCCCCAAATCTGGACACTCGAACGTAATCTTCTCTGTGTGAAGAATGTGTGAAGATTTTAGCTCTTCACCCTTAGGCAAGAGCAAAAGCCTTGGGCCCATACTTGTTCTTTCAATGAACCTGAATTCTCAGAATAACAATATTTTTCGTCTTGGCAAAATCCAGACTCTTCTAAGCAAATAGTGGCTGGGAAGGAAGAGGCTTAGCCCCTGGGGTGGGACTGTGCATTCATAATGATGGGTGAAAAACCTACAAGAACTGAGAGAACTCTGCCTGATTTCTATTGTAGGAATTACTGAATCAGAAACCCAAGAAAGTCAGCTCCCATACGTATGTGTGTGTGTGTGTGTGCGCGCATGTGTGTGCACTAAGTTGTGTCCAGTTCTTTGTGGCCCGATGGATTGTAGCCTGCCAGGCTTCTCTGTCCATGTAATTTTCTAGGCAAGAATACTGGAGTGGGTTGTCATGGCCTTCTCCAGGAGTTCTTCCCAACCCAGGGATCAAACCTGTGTCTCTCACCATCATTTCTTATACCTCTTGCATTGACACTAGTGCCATCTGGGAAACTATACATATATATGTATATATACATATATACATATATATATGACAAATAATTTACATATAACTTTATTAGTTTCAGATGTACAACATAGTGATTCAACATTTGTAGATATTGTGAAATGATCACCAAATAAGTCTTTTTACCATCTGTCAGCAACATGATTAAAATATCTTTTACTATATTCCTCATGCTGTATTTTACATCCCAATCACCTTTATTTACAACTGGAAGCTTGTGTTTTACCCACTTCACCCATTTCTTCCCCCCCAGTTCTATAGCAACTTTAAACATTTCACTCTTTCCTAAAGCTCTTCGCATTCTTCTTGGTGAAATGAGGCATCTACAAGGAGGGGTGAAGAGAACCAATATGTATACACCAGGTTTCATCTTAGCCATTTTGCCAAGTGGACTTAATTCCTCTTCACAACAATCCTGAAGACAAATAAGTCTACTGACTTTTTAAAGACTTAGAAATGAAAGAATATAAAGATTTGGCAAATTCAAAGCTGAAGTGTGGCATCAGGATTTCTTTGAAAAGAAAACCTGTTGGCTTTTCCCCAAATCTGGACACTCGAACGTAATCTTCTCTGTGTGAAGAATGTGTGAAGATTTTAGCTCTTCACCCTTAGGCAAGAGCAAAAGCCTTGGGCCCATACTTGTTCTTTCAATGAACCTGAATTCTCAGAATAACAATATTTTTCGTCTTGGCAAAATCCAGACTCTTCTAAGCAAATAGTGGCTGGGAAGGAAGAGGCTTAGCCCCTGGGGTGGGACTGTGCATTCATAATGATGGGTGAAAAAACCTACAAGAACTGAGAGAACTCTGCCTGATTTCTATTGTAGGAATTACTGAATCAGAAACCCAAGAAAGTCAGCTCCCATACGTATGTGTGTGTGTGTGTGTGCGCGCATGTGTGTGCACTAAGTTGTGTCCAGTTCTTTGTGGCCCGATGGATTGTAGCCTGCCAGGCTTCTCTGTCCATGTAATTTTCTAGGCAAGAATACTGGAGTGGGTTGTCATGGCCTTCTCCAGGAGTTCTTCCCAACCCAGGGATCAAACCTGTGTCTCTCACCATCATTTCTTATACCTCTTGCATTGACACTAGTGCCATCTGGGAAACTATACATATATATGTATATATACATATATACATATATATATGACAAATAATTTACATATAACTTTATTAGTTTCAGATGTACAACATAGTGATTCAACATTTGTAGATATTGTGAAATGATCACCAAATAAGTCTTTTTACCATCTGTCAGCAACATGATTAAAATATCTTTTACTATATTCCTCATGCTGTATTTTACATCCCAATCACCTTTATTTACAACTGGAAGCTTGTGTTTTACCCACTTCACCCATTTCTCCCCACTCCAACCTCCCTTTCCTCTGGCAATTATCAATCTATCTTTTGTATCTATGAGTTCTGAGGTTTTTTAAATTTTTTGTTTTGATTTTTAGATTCTACCTATAAGTAAAATTATGTGATATTTGTCTTTCTCTGTTTGACTTATTTCACTGAGCATAATGTCTTTAGGCTCCATCCACGTTGTTGTAAATGGCAAAATTACAGTTTCTTAATGGTTGAGCAGTATTCCATTGTTTATATATACCATCTTCTTTATCCACCCATCCATCCGTGGGCACTTAGGTTGTTTCCATATTTTAACTACTGTAAATAATGCTGTAATAAACATAGGAGTGCAAATATCTTTTCAAATTAGTGTTTTTATTTTCTTCAGATTGATACCGCAAAAGAGGAATTGCTGAATCACATGGTAGACTTGTTTGTTGGGGTTTTTTTTGGAGCAGGGGACAGGGGTCGGGGGTGAGGGCGGGTTGGGGAGGGAAGGGGCGGGTTGTGGAGGGAGGGGGCGGGTGGACCACTTCTATTGGTCTTTCATTCATCTATTTTCATCCATCTTTGTTCTTTGGCCTGAGTGGGCCTCCCATCGCAGTGGCCTCTGTTGTCTCAGAGCACCAGCTCTGGGCACATGCGCTCCAGAGCTGCAGCTTGGCCATTGGACACATCGGTCCAGCAGCTCCGCGGCACGTGGGATCTTCCCAGGCCAGGGATCAAATCGGCGCCCCTTGCCCTGCAAGGCGGTGTCCTGACCCACTGGACCACCAGGGAAGCCCCCCATGGTAGACTTATGCTTAACTTTTTGAGGAACCTCCATACTGTTTTCTGTAATGGCTGCAACAATTTACATGTGCACCAACAGTGATACAAGAAATTGAAGAAGAACACAAGTAGATGAAAAGATATTTGGTGCTCATGGAATCGGAAAATTAATATCATTAGAATGTCCATACTACTCAAAGCAACCCACAGATTCAGTGTAATTCCTATCAAAATTCCAGTGCATTTTCCATCCTCTCTTTTTATTGGATATCAACTCTTACAGAGATCATTTTGATTGGAGTTTCTGGCTTCCTCGACTATGAACATCTTCATTAAAAAAAAAAAAAAAAACCTATACCTTTCTATATGTTACAGAGGCTTACAGTCTCTTTCTAAAGGTAGGTTTTAAGTTCATTGAGTACTTGGGCCCTGTCTTAACAATTTCAACAGCTGCAAAGAACCTGATGATTCTCTTGAAAAAGGCAGGCAAGCAGGGGAGAGGAAATTAGAAGGAAAGAGACAAGATTTGTCGAATGCAAAAACAAGTAAAGAAAAGCTTCAGTTTTTCCCAGCTTTCTAAGCTCTGCCACATGCTTTTAAATTCATTTTCCATGAGTCATCTAAGTTACTCCTTTTCTCATCTCGATGCCTCTTTTTATCTTTCTAAAACCATAAATTAGATAGATGATGATTCAATGTGACTCAAATGTAGTCCATCAGCAAAATTACATTTTCTATTAGTGACAAACCCAGACCCTAAGATCTCATGATTTGTGACCTGTTCCCAATTATGTAAGTCACTCTAGGAAAATAGTCCCACCAGCTGGATCTGATGCCCATGGCCAGTATCATATCAGTGGGTGGATGTGATATATTGACATAATACATAAAGAGAAAGCAGAGAAAGAGAGAACATGCTTGATTTTATTTACAATCAGATACAGATTATTTCTGCTTTCCTTACATTGTAAAGAAGGCATTTAAGTCACGTTACCAACTGCTAAGATCAGTGGGAATAGATCTTATAACCATTGCCTTCTCCTTGCTCTCACGTCATGCACAACACAAGGTTAGCTGGGAGGTGCTCATAAAGGGACTAGGATGCTATGAAGATCATTTTAACAGTCCATGGAAAACCTGTAAATCTAAATTTCTACTTTCAAATACATCACTGTAAATTACATTATGATTGCCATTGCAAAGTATTGTTATATGTATTCTGTCAAATTCAGAAATAATTCTCCTCTTTAAATTTTTTGCTATTTTTTAAATATGGAAACGGAAAATTAATATCATTAGAATGTCCATACTACTCAAAGCAACCCACAGATTCAGTGTAATTCCTATCAAAATTCCAGTGCATTTTCCATCCTCTCTTTTTATTGGATATCAACTCTTACAGAGATCATTTTGATTGGAGTTTCTGGCTTCCTCGACTATGAACATCTTCATTAAAAAAAAAAAAAAAAAACCTATACCTTTCTATATGTTACAGAGGCTTACAGTCTCTTTCTAAAGGTAGGTTTTAAGTTCATTGAGTACTTGGGCCCTGTCTTAACAATTTCAACAGCTGCAAAGAACCTGATGATTCTCTTGAAAAAGGCAGGCAAGCAGGGGAGAGGAAATTAGAAGGAAAGAGACAAGATTTGTCGAATGCAAAAACAAGTAAAGAAAAGCTTCAGTTTTTCCCAGCTTTCTAAGCTCTGCCACATGCTTTTAAATTCATTTTCCATGAGTCATCTAAGTTACTCCTTTTCTCATCTCGATGCCTCTTTTTATCTTTCTAAAACCATAAATTAGATAGATGATGATTCAATGTGACTCAAATGTAGTCCATCAGCAAAATTACATTTTCTATTAGTGACAAACCCAGACCCTAAGATCTCATGATTTGTGACCTGTTCCCAATTATGTAAGTCACTCTAGGAAAATAGTCCCACCAGCTGGATCTGATGCCCATGGCCAGTATCATATCAGTGGGTGGATGTGATATATTGACATAATACATAAAGAGAAAGCAGAGAAAGAGAGAACATGCTTGATTTTATTTACAATCAGATACAGATTATTTCTGCTTTCCTTACATTGTAAAGAAGGCATTTAAGTCACGTTACCAACTGCTAAGATCAGTGGGAATAGATCTTATAACCATTGCCTTCTCCTTGCTCTCACGTCATGCACAACACAAGGTTAGCTGGGAGGTGCTCATAAAGGGACTAGGATGCTATGAAGATCATTTTAACAGTCCATGGAAAACCTGTAAATCTAAATTTCTACTTTCAAATACATCACTGTAAATTACATTATGATTGCCATTGCAAAGTATTGTTATATGTATTCTGTCAAATTCAGAAATAATTCTCCTCTTTAAAATGTTTATTTTGCATTTATATTAACCAAACACCTTGAAAAATTTTTGCTCTTGGAAAAACAGTTAGGCATGGTGACAGAAATTCACACACCCAAGCCCTATTCCCCCATGTGTTCAAGTCCAGACTGTCACTTAATAGCTGTAAGTCCTTCAGATAGATTATGCTTCAATTTCCCTGTCTGTCCATGGAAAAGATGTCTACCTTGGATAGTTGTTAGGATTAATTTACCTCATTCACAGTGAACATTTTTCACTGTGCCATAACAATCCCTACAGGAGTTTTTATCATTTATGCTGAAACAGACATTGCTGACTTTTATTAATTTCTTTGTGGGAAGAACAAGATGATTTAAAGAAAGCAAAGAGATGTAAAATGCCAGTCTCTACCATGATGGTACCCAGCATAACATGAACTTGGAGTCAGAAGATCTGAATACACTACGTAAGAAAAGGGTGATAAAAAATTAAAAATAATAATAATAAAATAAATAAATAAAAAAGAAAAGGGTAAGCTTAAGAACATCTCCTAAACTCTTTTCTTTTTCAGACTCCTTATCTGCCTACATCCAAAACTGCTTAAGAATCAAATAAATCCTTAGTCAAAACTGGTCATAAGCTTGAAAAAAGTGATTCAAAAGACAGTTTTGATATGCTTGAAAAAGTGCTTTTATGCCCATGGCCAGTATCATATCAGTGGGTGGATGTGATATATTGACATAATACATAAAGAGAAAGCAGAGAAAGAGAGAACATGCTTGATTTTATTTACAATCAGATACAGATTATTTCTGCTTTCCTTACATTGTAAAGAAGGCATTTAAGTCACGTTACCAACTGCTAAGATCAGTGGGAATAGATCTTATAACCATTGCCTTCTCCTTGCTCTCACGTCATGCACAACACAAGGTTAGCTGGGAGGTGCTCATAAAGGGACTAGGATGCTATGAAGATCATTTTAACAGTCCATGGAAAACCTGTAAATCTAAATTTCTACTTTCAAATACATCACTGTAAATTACATTATGATTGCCATTGCAAAGTATTGTTATATGTATTCTGTCAAATTCAGAAATAATTCTCCTCTTTAAAATGTTTATTTTGCATTTATATTAACCAAACACCTTGAAAAATTTTTGCTCTTGGAAAAACAGTTAGGCATGGTGACAGAAATTCACACACCCAAGCCCTATTCCCCCATGTGTTCAAGTCCAGACTGTCACTTAATAGCTGTAAGTCCTTCAGATAGATTATGCTTCAATTTCCCTGTCTGTCCATGGAAAAGATGTCTACCTTGGATAGTTGTTAGGATTAATTTACCTCATTCACAGTGAACATTTTTCACTGTGCCATAACAATCCCTACAGGAGTTTTTATCATTTATGCTGAAACAGACATTGCTGACTTTTATTAATTTCTTTGTGGGAAGAACAAGATGATTTAAAGAAAGCAAAGAGATGTAAAATGCCAGTCTCTACCATGATGGTACCCAGCATAACATGAACTTGGAGTCAGAAGATCTGAATACACTACGTAAGAAAAGGGTGATAAAAAATTAAAAATAATAATAATAAAATAAATAAATAAAAAAGAAAAGGGTAAGCTTAAGAACATCTCCTAAACTCTTTTCTTTTTCAGACTCCTTATCTGCCTACATCCAAAACTGCTTAAGAATCAAATAAATCCTTAGTCAAAACTGGTCATAAGCTTGAAAAAAGTGATTCAAAAGACAGTTTTGATATTTGTCCTAGTGTTAATTTTTATCAAAATTATTCTGACAATGGCTTTTATTAAAGGGTGTTATAAATTAATTCTATATCAATACCCAGCATCTTAAAACACAGTTTTGTTCATGTCTCTCTGACAGTGGCTTCTGCATGTAAAATAAAATTCCTGTGCCCGTAGTCAAGCCTTTCCCTGCAGAACGTCATTCTCAGTCTTACTTCCCCAAGTCTGGGCAAACTAAGCAATGAGTGATGATTTCAGTTCACAGATTGAATATTTATTTATTCCCTTTCTACCATTATTCCTACATGTGGAATGATTTTTTGTCTCCAACTGTCCAGTTCTTACTCATCCTCCAATGTTCAAAGGTCACTTTTATGAGATCTTACCTGTTTCTTCTATAGTCAACATATACTTTCTTACATCTCTGAACTATTCTGGTGCTTTGTGCACTATGTCGTGGGAAATGAAAGCCACTGCCTGTCAACAGCTGTAGCAAATGACACGCTCTTCCCCAAATGAACTCTGCTTTTCTCTCCTGGGGGAGTTTGTGCGTGCTGACTGAACAATCTGAGATGCCCTCCATCTGCTCATTCACTTACTGGATTTCTTATCCTACAAGCCTTAATCCAAGAGTTGCTCTGTCAGCCAGGACTCCCCCAGACAGGGCTGAGTAAACTCCTTCTACCCTCTCATAGCACCAATGACCCTCAGCACTTCAAAAAGCCATGGAAGATAGTTCTTGACAGTGACAACCCTGTGTCTGAATCCTAACTCATTCACTCGTTACTCTGATAAGTTCAATTGTCAGTTAAACCTACTCTAAACTTGTTTTCTCCACCAAAAATACTGCAAGAGATTTTAAAAAGAGCATATAATTTTGGGGAAAACTGCTACTGTAACTTACAAAGTCATGAGAATTCGGAGCATTGTGATCAAAGCCCATGCACACTTTAGGAATAAATAAGTCATACATGTTTTCACATAACTCCGTGTTAGTTCCTACCATAATACAGTACAATTGCCGCTTTGATTGATGTTCCCTCTGTATCATGAGCTCCTGGAAGATAGCTACTACAGGACATAAGATCTTAGTGGCTGACAAACACACACCTGGGTTTAAGTATCACCTCCATTACATATGATCTATGGTCACTGAAGCAACTTAGCACATGTGCACAACATTCTTCTGGAGACTTTTTTCTGTTAAGTACCCTTCTCGTTGCTACAATCAACTAAGATATTGGTTCAAGGTCTCAGGTTTGGCATTTCTAAAGCAAGACCCTTCAACTAACTCTTCTCTAAGAGTCCTAGGATTTCAAGGTGCTTGGCACCTGATTGGGTTCTGTGGAGGAATGACAAAGTATGAGGTATGTTTCCTTTCTTTTAGAAAGTACATAATATTCAAAGTTAATTTTTTTTAGTTAAATAGGGAATAAAGAGGAGTTGCTCATTAGAATTAGAGTCCATTGGCTCTCAGTTTAACACTGGAAACATTGCATATTCTTACTCTAGGTCACTGTTTTCCATTATGACCAGAAACTTTTGATTTCCTTGTACTCTGTGCACTCCATATCACATATTCAATTTCAACACCAAGTTTTACAGGAAAGACATTTGCAACAAGCCATCTCCTGACTATGTCTTTCTTATCTCCATGTGAGTTAAGCAAGACATAGCCTACCAGAGGGTGTCACCTTCTGATATGTTTCACTTTCTATAGATTTTAATCTTTTCCCTGTAGCCACATTATCTTGGACACTTCTCTGTTTACGCACTTCAAATGTAGCAGCATTAATGGTAACAGTGAATTTTAGTGTCAATAAGGAAATGAAGAACTATATTATTATATTATATACTATAATATAATAATATATTATACATAACTATCTTAAATTATTATTTTATTTTGGACTCTTCCAGGGAGCACTTTTAGGACACTTAATTTAGTTTTGAATTTTTGAACTCTAAATTATATATTTCAAAAAATTTATGCTACTGTGTGTTTCCTGAAATTTTTCTTAAATAACTGATCTTTGTAGTTATTTCATTTTCATAATTTTTTCCTTATATAATGTTAATTTTATACCATTTCAATGATTTATATCTTTAACCTATCTCCCTAAAAACAGCTGACATTTTTGCTTAAAAATAACATGTATTAATTTCTTGATACATTAATATGCTTAATATGTATTAGACACCACTCTTTATCATTTAATCCTTACACAACAACTATATAAGAAAGTTGTCCCATCTCACAACAGAGAAAACATGGGCTTTTTTTGGTATATCATTTGTCCACAGACCTATAGCCAGGAAGTAGAAGAGTAAAATGGAACTCAGTTTCTCTGACTCTAAATCCTGAATCTATCATTCCTACATCTTATTGGTTTTTCTACCAGGTTGAGTATTTCTTTAGAACAGAAACAAATATACTGCTCCGTATTTCTGTATGTCTTTCTAATACCCAGCATAGAACACCTTGCCTAATAGTTGCTTAACAAATTCAGAAGAAGAAGGAGCAGGAGGAGGAGGAGAAGAGGAAGAGGAAGCAGCAAGGGAGGGGAGGGGAAATGGACTCCAAGAATGTATAGTGACTATGATACAGTTTCTTCTTTCTTGAAGGCATTCCCGTGCTTCTCTCAAAACCTTGGGCTCCAGCTAACAGTACCCACTCACTACATCGAAGATGAACATGAGTGGCGGGTGGGCAATGAATTTCTAATTTTCTGCATGGATGCCTTAGTTACTATCAAGATATTGTCAAAGGGAAGTCATTTCAAAGAAGAGAAGCTAGCCTGATTAAGAAGTTCGATTAAGATTGACTTTCAAGAAAAATTAGAAGCTCCAAGGAAAAAAAAAAAAGATTAAGATTGGGATCCATTAAAGGGAACTCAAAGATACCAGAAAGGCAGAGAGCAGCTGCTCATGGACACAGGGCACAAGGCCTTTATACTGACAAGAGCTTTCCTCATAGCAATCACAACACACGTGTGCACTGTCAGCCTGTCCAAGGCCAAGCATTCCCCTGTTAGTTGCAGTTTTAATAAGGCTGGAGCCTCCTTAGCGCCTAGAGATCCTTGGTTAGAATCACACAGCCTCCTGCTTACTTCATTTCTTGCTGTCCCTCTCAGGACTTAGACCCTAATTGTAGCACCTAGTCCCACTCTTCTGATCCTGTGGATAAATTTTTTCTCTCCTTAGAGATTTGCTGAGGATAAGTAGCCACCCCAACCACCTCTCACTTAGACGAAAGGTTTATGATTCTTAACCTACTTTATGTCAAGCTCCTGGATGGCGGCATCCTTGGTCAGCTGTCCAGATTCCTCTAAACACATTTTGCTTCTGGCCAGTACTGCCCAGTAACTGATGGTCTGGCTTCTGGCCTCAGAACTGTAACTCAGATAGGATGCCAAGACTGGTCCTCTGGTGGTGGTGGGGATCTCAGAGACAGAACCTCTGGGGACAAGTGACATACAGAACCGTACTCCCTGACCTCTGCAAATCCCACATGCTTCCATGTCTAGGTTTTATAGCTTTGTCAGTATTTGAAAGCTCTCATTCAAAATAGACTCTGACTACTCATTCTTGGTCAGTTCAAATGCACTGTAATGTTCTATTAACACTACCACATAAGGAGAAAGCTGTCAAGCTGGTCATTTGCAGAAATACTGTCCAAGAATGTATAGTGACTATGATACAGTTTCTTCTTTCTTGAAGGCATTCCCGTGCTTCTCTCAAAACCTTGGGCTCCAGCTAACAGTACCCACTCACTACATCGAAGATGAACATGAGTGGCGGGTGGGCAATGAATTTCTAATTTTCTGCATGGATGCCTTAGTTACTATCAAGATATTGTCAAAGGGAAGTCATTTCAAAGAAGAGAAGCTAGCCTGATTAAGAAGTTCGATTAAGATTGACTTTCAAGAAAAATTAGAAGCTCCAAGGAAAAAAAAAAAAGATTAAGATTGGGATCCATTAAAGGGAACTCAAAGATACCAGAAAGGCAGAGAGCAGCTGCTCATGGACACAGGGCACAAGGCCTTTATACTGACAAGAGCTTTCCTCATAGCAATCACAACACACGTGTGCACTGTCAGCCTGTCCAAGGCCAAGCATTCCCCTGTTAGTTGCAGTTTTAATAAGGCTGGAGCCTCCTTAGCGCCTAGAGATCCTTGGTTAGAATCACACAGCCTCCTGCTTACTTCATTTCTTGCTGTCCCTCTCAGGACTTAGACCCTAATTGTAGCACCTAGTCCCACTCTTCTGATCCTGTGGATAAATTTTTTCTCTCCTTAGAGATTTGCTGAGGATAAGTAGCCACCCCAACCACCTCTCACTTAGACGAAAGGTTTATGATTCTTAACCTACTTTATGTCAAGCTCCTGGATGGCGGCATCCTTGG
This sequence comes from Tragulus kanchil, assembly GCA_022376925.1. Classification (NCBI taxonomy): domain Eukaryota; kingdom Metazoa; phylum Chordata; class Mammalia; order Artiodactyla; family Tragulidae; genus Tragulus; species Tragulus kanchil. The sequence goes on along the minus strand of JAIOJX010000025.1, from coordinate 102,184,266 downwards.
TCAGCTGTCCAGATTCCTCTAAACACATTTTGCTTCTGGCCAGTACTGCCCAGTAACTGATGGTCTGGCTTCTGGCCTCAGAACTGTAACTCAGATAGGATGCCAAGACTGGTCCTCTGGTGGTGGTGGGGATCTCAGAGACAGAACCTCTGGGGACAAGTGACATACAGAACCGTACTCCCTGACCTCTGCAAATCCCACATGCTTCCATGTCTAGGTTTTATAGCTTTGTCAGTATTTGAAAGCTCTCATTCAAAATAGACTCTGACTACTCATTCTTGGTCAGTTCAAATGCACTGTAATGTTCTATTAACACTACCACATAAGGAGAAAGCTGTCAAGCTGGTCATTTGCAGAAATACTGTCCATAGGAAATGCTTAGAAAATTCTACTGTAGTTAAAACACTGGGAGGGACAGGGGCTGGAATATTGGAATTGCAGAAAATTAGAGGGTCTCTTTGAGTTTTTTCCTTCCTAACTTTCCCCAGAGTAAGAAGTCCTGAGTTTTAAAATCCCACACTTTTACAGAAAAAAAAAAGATATTCCCAACCTACGGGTTTATAATGACACATAGGAAGCTTTTGGGTTACTATACATGCGTGTACTCAATGTTCATGGAATTCTCACCTGGTAAGGGATAGAAATAAGGACTTCGCAAGTCACTCAGTGGTAAAGAACCCTCTGCCAATGCAGAAAATGTAGGTTCAATCCCTGGGTTGGGAAGATCCCATAAAGAAGAAAATGGCAACCCACTCTAATATTGCACAGAGAAGAGCTTGGCAAACTACAGCCCAGGGGATTACCAAAAAGTCAGAGGCAAATAAACAACAAGGAAAAGAAGCAATGTCTTCTTCCATTTACTCTGAGAAATGTGAAACTCAAAGTGACAACAGTTTGCAACTTGTCACTTAACACACAATCCTTATAATAATATTCTACTTTTAGAAACCCCGAAAAGTATGCGTGGGTGAGGAATGAGGGTCGAGCCAGAAATATAAAACATGCCTTAGAATTAGACCTTAGAATCACGTTATGTTCTAATGTTACATCTCCATTTCTGAGCTTGATAAACTCCAAAATAATTCTAAGCTAACACTTGGCAGTTTCTTTTGAGTGTGTGTGTGTGTGTGTGTGTGTGAAGTTAAAATTTTGCTGTTGTCCTTTAGTCAGTAAGTCACGTCCCACTCAGCAGCCCCACGAACTGCAGCACATCAGGCTTCCTTGTCCTTCACTCCTCTCAGAGTTTGCTCAAATTCATGTCCATTGAGTCAGTGATGCTATGCAACTTAAAATAACTTTTATTTTATTCTTATTTCTAAAAAAAATAACTGTTTTAGGCATATTAGGAAAAATAGAGGAATAAAAATTAGAGAAAAAGCCCACTTCTGGAGATATTAATAGTCAACAGTTAAGATCTCAAAATACATCCTATCCCTTAGTGTGTTATGTTTTGTTCATTTAAACATAAGAAGCCCTTTTCCTCACATCTTTCTTCACAATACTCATCCATAAAATACAAAATGGCTTTTGTTAAACTCACATTTAATATCTTCAGAGTAGATCTAAGGACCCAGTACCCATAGGTATTTGCATGTGTGTGGAGAGTCAAACAGAACATTTTAAAACTAAAGGGGACTTTAAATATGGTGCGGTGAATATTTATTTACTTTGTGCTCAATGCATGCTTCTTTTCAATATCCTATGAAATAACAAAGTAGGGATAAACTCACAGTATCAAAAGGAATGGAAAAAGAGATAACAGCAGCAAATTTTAAGAAGATAGAAACTGGACAGGTAATAAACAGACTTCACAAAACAGAGAAACATAAAGCCAGCCCAGCAGCAAGCTAATTTAGTCCTCAGGATTCCAAAACCTAAAAGTGAGCTTACAGATGGACTGAAAACTGGAGAGTTTATTCAAAATTTGTCTAATAAGAGGCAAGAACTAATAGTGTGCCGGTACCCAGCTTTCTACCTGCCCCTGTCCCACCGCCACACACACACACACACACACACACACACACACACACACACACACACACAGAGTCTGTTTACTAATTTTCAGGGCATAAATACTCCCCCTATGGGTAGTTTTAAGCTACTACTATCATGCTACTGAACACAGTAGGACTGCTAGGAAGAGTCCTGGGATAGAACAGGCATACCGTCTCTAGAGAGATGATTCAAGCTGACTCCAACACAGTTCTGGTTAGAACCAAATAAACAATAGATGTATTAGAATCAAATAAACAATACATTCATTCTCTGCAGCTATTCCATGGAGACATGCCGGAGAGACATAGGTCTCAGAGACCTGAGGCTCAGGAAGGAAGCACAGTGCTAAAACAGGAGGACTACATGGAGATGTTTTCACGGTACAGCCCCTTTACCCACTTGGCTGGAGACTGGAGAATCCTTTATGAGCAAACTTAAACTCAAGCAGAAAGATCAAAACCAGGTATTTTAGATAGAAAGAGGAATAAAAATTAGAAAAAGCCCACTTCTGGAGATATTAATAGTCAACAGTTAAGATCTCAAAATACATCCTATCCCTTAGTGTGTTATGTTTTGTTCATTTAAACATAAGAAGCCCTTTTCCTCACATCTTTCTTCACAATACTCATCCATAAAATACAAAATGGCTTTTGTTAAACTCACATTTAATATCTTCAGAGTAGATCTAAGGACCCAGTACCCATAGGTATTTGCATGTGTGTGGAGAGTCAAACAGAACATTTTAAAACTAAAGGGACTTTAAATATGGTGCGGTGAATATTTATTTACTTTGTGCTCAATGCATGCTTCTTTTCAATATCCTATGAAATAACAAAGTAGGGATAAACTCACAGTATCAAAAGGAATGGAAAAAGAGATAACAGCAGCAAATTTTAAGAAGATAGAAACTGGACAGGTAATAAACAGACTTCACAAAACAGAGAAACATAAAGCCAGCCCAGCAGCAAGCTAATTTAGTCCTCAGGATTCCAAAACCTAAAAGTGAGCTTACAGATGGACTGAAAACTGGAGAGTTTATTCAAAATTTGTCTAATAAGAGGCAAGAACTAATAGTGTGCCGGTACCCAGCTTTCTACCTGCCCCTGTCCCACCGCCACACACACACACACACACACACACACACACACACACACACACACACACAGAGTCTGTTTACTAATTTTCAGGGCATAAATACTCCCCCTATGGGTAGTTTTAAGCTACTACTATCATGCTACTGAACACAGTAGGACTGCTAGGAAGAGTCCTGGGATAGAACAGGCATACCGTCTCTAGAGAGATGATTCAAGCTGACTCCAACACAGTTCTGGTTAGAACCAAATAAACAATAGATGTATTAGAATCAAATAAACAATACATTCATTCTCTGCAGCTATTCCATGGAGACATGCCGGAGAGACATAGGTCTCAGAGACCTGAGGCTCAGGAAGGAAGCACAGTGCTAAAACAGGAGGACTACATGGAGATGTTTTCACGGTACAGCCCCTTTACCCACTTGGCTGGAGACTGGAGAATCCTTTATGAGCAAACTTAAACTCAAGCAGAAAGATCAATAGACCAGGTATTTGGGGAGTTTCCCAATGAAGCACAGCAGCCACAAAACACCAAAGTGAACTCCATAATCAGCATGCTCCATACTTGCCCCAGAGCTTCCAGTCAGCATTTCAATGTATCATGTTAAAACATAAACTGAGGAGGGGAGCCAAGATGACGGAGGAATGAGGGGAAGATTTCACCAGCTCCCCAACAGAATCACCAAAACTAATCAAGAAATGACCACCACCACCAAACCAGCTGCTAGACAACAGAAGAATTCCATAGGTCCGCAAGAGTAGAAGAGTGAACAGCCAGAAATTTCCAGGAGCTCCGGTTCTAAGAATCCTCTATCCTAACCCCCACGCCAGATTGCACCGATGGAGAGCGCGCCAGCAAGTGCCCTAAAAGGGGGCCTGAACGGAGCCTCCGGGAAGAAAGGGCAGAGATCAGCGTAAAATCTCCAAGAATTCGCCTGGATCACCGACAGAAATTAAGACACTGCGAAGATAGGATACTGGAGCAGAGCCAGACGGAACACAATTGGAGTGCTGCCTAGCGACCTGGGGCCGGGAGGTGGCGCCCAGTGTGAAAATAGCGCCGCTCTGCCGGGCGAAAATCGCGACTTTCCACCTGGCATCATGTGAGTTCAAACACTCCTAGTGGGGGACTGGCTGAAGGGGAAGTCGCCCACAGATTGCTGACCAGGGACCGGGCTCGAGCCAGAAGGGGAAGCTTGTGCCTGCCTTTGGGACTTGGAAGCATAACCGGCAGTGCGCGCACACCAGTGGCGGAGGAGCCCGTGCACCCCCATAGCTACACCCGCAGCGGAGGAAGCCGGGAGAATGGCAGGTATTGAAGGCTACCAGCGGGTGCACGGGTTCCCCTGTCCAACACGGGAATGCGTGCGCGCCGCGGCCTCCAGCCCAACAGACTGGGATCAGCCTGCACCCCGGGCGGCACGCGTGCCGCTGTCCCCCGCCCGATCGACTGGAATCAGCCCGCCGTCCCGGCCAGCACCTGAGCTTGCAGACTGGTGCCATAAGGGAAAAGTACATCATCAAGACAACACCATCGAGAGCAGACTGGCTTCCTCCAGACAGATGAGATGATAAAAACCAGGGACAGTATTTAGCTTTTTTGTTTATCTGTGGCGGACGGTTTTGTTTATTAGTTTGATCAGTCAGGTTTGGGTGCTTTTCTTTTTTTCCCCCTCTTTTGTCTCTTCTTATTAAGTTTCTCTTACCTTTTTATTTTTTAATTTCTTTTTTTTATTTTTAATTATTAATTTTTTTTAATTTTTAATTCTTTAACTTCTAGTTTTCATTCCTCTTTCCCACTTCTTCCTCCCTCTATGTTCTAAATCTAAAACTTTCTCCTATCTACCACTACCCCCTAGATAAATATTTCCTACCTTCCTGTCTCTACTATTCTCTTCCAGCTGCACTAAACAACCGATTAGGTCCGCAAGAGTAGAAGAGTGAACAGCCAGAAATTTCCAGGAGCTCCGGTTCTAAGAATCCTCTATCCTAACCCCCACGCCAGATTGCACCGATGGAGAGCGCGCCAGCAAGTGCCCTAAAAGGGGGCCTGAACGGAGCCTCCGGGAAGAAAGGGCAGAGATCAGCGTAAAATCTCCAAGAATTCGCCTGGATCACCGACAGAAATTAAGACACTGCGAAGATAGGATACTGGAGCAGAGCCAGACGGAACACAATTGGAGTGCTGCCTAGCGACCTGGGGCCGGGAGGTGGCGCCCAGTGTGAAAATAGCGCCGCTCTGCCGGGCGAAAATCGCGACTTTCCACCTGGCATCATGTGAGTTCAAACACTCCTAGTGGGGGACTGGCTGAACGGACAGGGAAAGTTGCCCACGGATTGCTGACCAGGGACCGGGCTTGAGCCAGACGGGAAAGCTTGTGTCTGCCCTTGGGACTAGGATGCAAAACTGGCAGTGTGTGCGCACCAGTGGCGGAGGAGCCCGTGAACAACCACAGCTATACCCACAGCGGAGGAAGCCAGCAGAAGGGCAGGTATTTGAGACTACCAGCGGGTGCACGGGTTCCCCTGTCCAACACGGGAATGCGTGCGCGCCGCGGCCTCCAGCCCAACAGACTGGGATCAGCCTGCACCCCGGGCGGCACGCGTGCCGCTGTCCCCCGCCCGATCGACTGGAATCAGCCCGCCGTCCCGGCCAGCACCTGAGCTTGCAGACTGGTGCCATAAGGGAAAAGTACATCATCAAGACAACACCATCGAGAGCAGACTGGCTTCCTCCAGACAGATGAGATGATAAAAACCAGGGACAGTATTTAGCTTTTTTGTTTATCTGTGGCGGACGGTTTTGTTTATTAGTTTGATCAGTCAGGTTTGGGTGCTTTTCTTTTTTTCCCCCTCTTTTGTCTCTTCTTATTAAGTTTCTCTTACCTTTTTATTTTTTAATTTCTTTTTTTTATTTTTAATTATTAATTTTTTTTAATTTTTAATTCTTGAACTTCTAGTTTTCATTCCTCTTTCCCACTTCTTCCTCCCTCTATGTTCTAAATCTAAAACTTTCTCCTATCTACCACTACCCCCTAGATAAATATTTCCTACCTTCCTGTCTCTACTATTCTCTTCCAGCTGCACTAAACAATACAACACACTAATCTTGGCTACATAACCCTATAAAATCCTTCTAAGTCGAATCTATTCCTTCTCATTACCCATACACTCTCCACCTCCTCACCCTGAACACATGTCTTAGTTAAAAATTGCTTTCAATGAAATAGTCCAAGCCAGGACCTTACCCAGGATCTATTTTTCCAGGCACTATTTTAATTAATTCAGAGCTTAACGGGCAAGTACCATCTTTAATTGCGTCATTTGCCAGAAAAATTCCCTATGCTTTGTCACTGTAAGACGGGTTAGATGTGGTTATTGCTGTATATGTATGTATATCTTATGACTATGTTAGAAAACATCTGCATGCTTTTATGACTGTCACCCATTAGGGACACACCTCTTGCTCCTCAGATGCTAGTATTTGAACTAATATCACGGAACACCATAGCAAACCAGACATAGAGCCTACACTCCCTAACCAGTCATCAAACCAAGGATCCTCGGAGTAGAAGCCCTGATTCCAAGACCCCACACTATCAAAGAACATACAACACTAGAGATTGTTCACCTGTAAACAAGACCTAACACCACCCATGACACAAACCATTGAACCCTTCTAGAAGGACAGAAACCCAAAGGAAGGGAGAATTCAACCAAGAAGCCTGGTGGGGAAAAGAACTCCGTACACACAGACACCAACAAAGAAACAAAAACTAACCTAATAATGAAACGACAGAGAAACACTGCACAAATGAAGGACCAAGCTAGAGAATCACCGCTTCAAATGACAGAGGAGGAGATAGACAAATTATCTGAAAGAGAATTCAGAAAAACTATACTAATGAGGATGCAAAACACCAAAAACAGAATATTAGAGGAAATCAGTGCACTGAGAAAAGACATGCAGGAAATGAAAAATAAGGAAATAGAAAAAGGAAAAAAAGCCCAAACAACTCGAAAAACAAGGAATAAATTAGGACAGAAGAATTTTTCATTCCTCTTTCCCACTTCTTCCTCCCTCTATGTTCTAAATCTAAAACTTTCTCCTATCTACCACTACCCCCTAGATAAATATTTCCTACCTTCCTGTCTCTACTATTCTCTTCCAGCTGCACTAAACAATACAACACACTAATCTTGGCTACATAACCCTATAAAATCCTTCTAAGTCGAATCTATTCCTTCTCATTACCCATACACTCTCCACCTCCTCACCCTGAACACATGTCTTAGTTAAAAATTGCTTTCAATGAAATAGTCCAAGCCAGGACCTTACCCAGGATCTATTTTTCCAGGCACTATTTTAATTAATTCAGAGCTTAACGGGCAAGTACCATCTTTAATTGCGTCATTTGCCAGAAAAATTCCCTATGCTTTGTCACTGTAAGACGGGTTAGATGTGGTTATTGCTGTATATGTATGTATATCTTATGACTATGTTAGAAAACATCTGCATGCTTTTATGACTGTCACCCATTAGGGACACACCTCTTGCTCCTCAGATGCTAGTATTTGAACTAATATCACGGAACACCATAGCAAACCAGACATAGAGCCTACACTCCCTAACCAGTCATCAAACCAAGGATCCTCGGAGTAGAAGCCCTGATTCCAAGACCCCACACTATCAAAGAACATACAACACTAGAGATTGTTCACCTGTAAACAAGACCTAACACCACCCATGACACAAACCATTGAACCCTTCTAGAAGGACAGAAACCCAAAGGAAGGGAGAATTCAACCAAGAAGCCTGGTGGGGAAAAGAACTCCGTACACACAGACACCAACAAAGAAACAAAAACTAACCTAATAATGAAACGACAGAGAAACACTGCACAAATGAAGGACCAAGCTAGAGAATCACCGCTTCAAATGACAGAGGAGGAGATAGACAAATTATCTGAAAGAGAATTCAGAAAAACTATACTAATGAGGATGCAAAACACCAAAAACAGAATATTAGAGGAAATCAGTGCACTGAGAAAAGACATGCAGGAAATGAAAAATAAGGAAATAGAGACCACCAACTCAATTGCTGAACTCAAAAATACTATAGAAGGTCTCAACAGTAGAGTATCAGAAGCTGAAGAACGGATAAGTGAGCTGGAAGACAGAATGGTGGAAATAAATGTTGAGGAACAGAACAAAGCCTAAAGAATGAAAAGAACTGAGGATAGCATCAAAGACCTATGGGACAATATCAAATGCACCAACATTAGAATTATGAGAGTTCCAGAGGAAGAAGAGGGAAAGAAAGGTTACGAAAATATTCTTGAAGAGGTTATAGTGGAAAACTTCCCCAGCATGGGAAAGGAAATAGTCAACCAAGTCCAAGAAGCACAAAGAGTTCCATACAGGAGAAACCCCAGAAGAAATACACCAAGGCACATACTAATCAAACTAATGCAGACTAAATATAAAGACAGATTACTAAAAGCAGCTAGGAGCAAACAACAAATAACATAGAGGAAACCCCATACGTCTAACTGCGGATCTCTCAACAGAAACCCTACAGGCCATAAGAGAATGGCAAGAAACATTTAAACGGCTAAAAGAGAATAACCTCCAACCAAGAATTCTCTACCCAGCAAGAATCTCATTCAGAATTGATGGAGAAGTTAAAAGCTTCTCAGACAGACAAAAACTAAAATAATTCTGTACCACAAAACCAGCCCTACAACAAGTGTTAAAGGGCCTGATATAGCCAATAAATACAAGAGTAGAAGAAGTCCTACAAATCAAACCCCAAACTTCTAAGAAGATGACAATAGGAACATTTGTATCAATAATTACTTTGAACGTAAATGGACTAAATGCTCCAACCAAATGACACAGGCTGGCTGAATGGATCCAGAAACATGACCCATATATATGCTGTTTACAAGAGACCCACTTCAGACCTAGAGACACCCATAGACTGAAAGTGAAAGGCTGGAAAAAGATATTCCATGCAAATGGAAATAAAAAGAAAGCTGGAGTAGCAATCCTAATATCAGATAAAATAGATTTTAAAGTAAAGAATTCAAAACACCAAAAAAAAAAGAATATTAGAGGAAATCAGTGCACTGAGAAAAGACATGCAGGAAATGAAAAATAAGGAAATAGAGACCACCAACTCAATTGCTGAACTCAAAAATACTATAGAAGGTCTCAACAGTAGAGTATCAGAAGCTGAAGAACGGATAAGTGAGCTGGAAGACAGAATGGTGGAAATAAATGTTGAGGAACAGAACAAAGCCTAAAGAATGAAAAGAACTGAGGATAGCATCAAAGACCTATGGGACAATATCAAATGCACCAACATTAGAATTATGAGAGTTCCAGAGGAAGAAGAGGGAAAGAAAGGTTACGAAAATATTCTTGAAGAGGTTATAGTGGAAAACTTCCCCAGCATGGGAAAGGAAATAGTCAACCAAGTCCAAGAAGCACAAAGAGTTCCATACAGGAGAAACCCCAGAAGAAATACACCAAGGCACATACTAATCAAACTAATGCAGACTAAATATAAAGACAGATTACTAAAAGCAGCTAGGAGCAAACAACAAATAACATAGAGGAAACCCCATACGTCTAACTGCGGATCTCTCAACAGAAACCCTACAGGCCATAAGAGAATGGCAAGAAACATTTAAACGGCTAAAAGAGAATAACCTCCAACCAAGAATTCTCTACCCAGCAAGAATCTCATTCAGAATTGATGGAGAAGTTAAAAGCTTCTCAGACAGACAAAAACTAAAATAATTCTGTACCACAAAACCAGCCCTACAACAAGTGTTAAAGGGCCTGATATAGCCAATAAATACAAGAGTAGAAGAAGTCCTACAAATCAAACCCCAAACTTCTAAGAAGATGACAATAGGAACATTTGTATCAATAATTACTTTGAACGTAAATGGACTAAATGCTCCAACCAAATGACACAGGCTGGCTGAATGGATCCAGAAACATGACCCATATATATGCTGTTTACAAGAGACCCACTTCAGACCTAGAGACACCCATAGACTGAAAGTGAAAGGCTGGAAAAAGATATTCCATGCAAATGGAAATAAAAAGAAAGCTGGAGTAGCAATCCTAATATCAGATAAAATAGATTTTAAAGTAAAGAAGATTCTAAGAGACAAGGCAGGTCACTACATCATGATTAAGGGATCCATCCAAGAGGAAGACATAACAGTCATGAATATCTACACACCTAACACAGGGGCACCTCAATACATAAGACAAATACTTTCAGACTTAAAAGGAGAAATCAATAATAACACAATAATATTAGGAGACTTTAACACTCCTCTCACACCAATCGACGGATCATCCAAACAGAAAATTAATAAAGAAACACAAGCCTTAAATGCCACACTAGAAAAGATGGACTTCATCGATATCTTTAGGACATTCTACCCAAAAGCAGAAGAATACACTTTATTCTCAAGTGCTCATGGAACATTCTCCGGGATAGACCACATCTTGGGTCACAAACCTAACCTCATCAATTCAAGAAAACTGAAATTATATCAACCATCTTCTCAGACCACAATGCAATGAGACTAGAGATCAACTACAGGAAAAAAACTGCTAAAAATACAAACACATGGGGCTTCCCCTGGTGGTCCAGTGGGTAAGGACACTGCCTTGCAGTGCAAGGGGCCTCAGTTCGATCCCTCGCCTGGGAAGATCCCACGTGCCGCGGAGCGGCTGGACCAATGTGTCCAATCACTGAGCCGGAGCTCTGGAGCGCATGCGCCCAGAGCCGGTGCTCAGCAATGACAGAGGCCACTGCAATGAGAGGCCCACAGGAGCCAAAGAAAAAAGACAGATGAAAATAGACAAATGAAAGACCAATAGAAGTGGCCCGCCCGCTCCCCTCCTTCCCCAACCCGACCCCCGCCCAAAATAAATAAATAAATAAATCTTTAAAAAAAAAAAATTCCTAGAAGAAAATGACAATGAACATATGACCATGCAAAACCTATGGGATACCGCAAAAGCAGTTCTAAGAGGGAAATTTATAGCAATACAATCCCACCTCAAGAAACTAGGAAAATATGAAGCAGATGACCTAACCCTCTGCTTAAAACAATTGGAGAAAGAAGAACAAAAACATCCCAAAGCCAGCAGAAGATGAGAAATTATAAAAGCTAGAGCAGAAATAAATGAGAAAGAAATGAAAGAAACTATAGTATAGATAAATAAAACAAAAAGCTAGTTCTTTGAAAAGGTAAACAAAATTGACAAGCCACTGGTCAAACTCATTAAGAAAAAGAGAGAGAAGAACCAGATCAACAAAATCAAAAATGAAAAAGGAGAGATTACAACAGATAATGCAGAAATCCAAAGGATTCTAAGGGACTATTATGAGCAACTCTATGGCAACAAACTGGACAACCACCTGGAAGAAATGGACAGTTTCTTGGGGAAGATCACTCTCCCAAGACTGAGCCAGGAAGAAACAGAAACTTTGAACAACCCAATCACAAGCTCAGAAATCCAATCTGTGATTAAAAATCTACCCAAAAATAAAAGCCCAGGGCCAGATGGCTTCACAGCCAAATTCTACCAAACATTTAAAGAAGAGCTAATGCCTGTCCTTCTAAAACTCTTTCAAAAAATTGCACAGGAAGGAAAACTTTCAAACACATTCAAGGAGACCACCATCACCCTGATACCCAAACCAGGCAAAGACAACACAAAAAAGGAAAATTACAGACCAATTTCCCTGATGAACTTAGACGCCAAGATCCTCAACAAAATCCTAGCAAACACAATTCAACGACACATCAAAAAACTCATACATTACAATCAAGTCAGGTTCATCTCAGGCATGCAAGGATTCTTCAACATCCACAAATCAAACAATGTGATACACCATATCAACAAAATGAGAGACAAAAATCACATGATCATCTCAATAGATGCAGAAAAAGCCTTCAACAAAGTACAACACCCATTCATGATAAAAACTCTTCAGAAAATGGGCATAGAAGGAACCTATCTCAACATAGTGAAAGCCATATATGAGAAGCCCACAGCAAACATTATCCTCAATGGTGAAAAACTGAAAACATTCCCTCTAAGATCAGGAACAAGACAGGGGTGTCCACTTTCACCACTACTATTCAACATAGTCCTGGTAGTTCTAGCAATGGCAATAAGAGAAGAGAAAGAAATCAAAGGAATCCAGATCGGAAAGGAAGAAGTCAAGCTCTCTCTTCTTGCAGACGACATGATATTATACATAGAAAATCCCAAAGACTCTATTACAAAGCTACTAGAGCTAATCAACGAATTCAGCAAAGTCGCAGGATACAAAGTCAACCCACAGAAATCACTGACATTCCTATACACAAACAGTGAAAAATCAGAAAACGAATCAAAGAGGCAGTCCCCTTCACCATTGCAACCAAAAGAATCAAATATCTACGAATAATCCTACCCAAAGAAACAAAAGAATTGTACACAGAAAATTATAAGACACTCATGAAAGAAATTCAAGAAGACTTAAACAGATGGAGAGATATTCCATGTTTCTGGGTCAGAAGAATCAATATTGTGAAAATGACCATACTACCAAATATCATCTACAGATTCAATGCAATACCTATTCAACTTCCATTGACATTTTTCACAGAACTAGACCAAAGAATAATACAGTTCATAATGAAACACAAAAAACCTCGAATAGCCAAAGCAATCCTGAGAAAGAAAAACGGAGCTGGAGGAATCAGCCTCCCTAACTTCAGACTCTACTACAAAGCAACAGTCATCAAGACAGTATGGTACCAGCACAAAAACAGAACTATAGACCAATGGAACAAGATAGAGAACCCAGAGATAAACCCACACACCTATGGGTACCTTATCTTTGACAAAGGAAGAGAAACTATAAAATGGGACAAAGGCAGCCTCTTCAACAAGTGGTGCTGGGAAAATTGGACAGCTACATGCAAAAAAATGAAGTTGGAACATTCCCTGACCTCATACGCAAAGATCAACTCAAAATGGATTAAAGACCTAAATGTAAGACCAGAAACCATTAAACTCTTAGAGGAGAATATAGGCAAAACCCTCAAGGACATCAATTAAAGCAAGATCTTCTCGGACCCACCTACTAAAATAGCGGAACTGAAAAGAAAAATGAACATGTGGGACCTCATGAAACTTAAAAGCTTTTGTACAGCAAAAGAAATTACAAAAACGCTCAACAGACACCCCTCAGAGTGGGAGAAGATCATAGCCAATGAAACAACAGACAAAGAATTAATCTCCAAAATCTACAAGCAACTCAGACAACTCAGCACAGGGAAAACGAACAACCCAATCAAAAAATGGGGAAAAGATCTAAAGAGACGCCTCTCCAAAGAAGACATACAGATGGCCCAAAAGCACATGAAATGATGCTCAACCTCGCATATTATTATTCTGGCTAGATATAAATGACTTTAAATATTGTATGACTTTCTGCATAAAAAAAACGAATTGCAACCAAAAGAATCAAATATCTAGGAATAAACCTACCCAAAGAAACAAAAGAATTGTACACAGAAAATTATAAGACACTCATGAAAGAAATTCAAGAAGACTTAAACAGATGGAGAGATATTCCATGTTTCTGGGTCAGAAGAATCAATATTGTGAAAATGACCATACTACCAAATATCATCTACAGATTCAATGCAATACCTATTCAACTTCCATTGACATTTTTCACAGAACTAGACCAAAGAATAATACAGTTCATAATGAAACACAAAAAACCTCGAATAGCCAAAGCAATCCTGAGAAAGAAAAACGGAGCTGGAGGAATCAGCCTCCCTAACTTCAGACTCTACTACAAAGCAACAGTCATCAAGACAGTATGGTACCAGCACAAAAACAGAACTATAGACCAATGGAACAAGATAGAGAACCCAGAGATAAACCCACACACCTATGGGTACCTTATCTTTGACAAAGGAAGAGAAACTATAAAATGGGACAAAGGCAGCCTCTTCAACAAGTGGTGCTGGGAAAATTGGACAGCTACATGCAAAAAAATGAAGTTGGAACATTCCCTGACCTCATACGCAAAGATCAACTCAAAATGGATTAAAGACCTAAATGTAAGACCAGAAACCATTAAACTCTTAGAGGAGAATATAGGCAAAACCCTCAAGGACATCAATTAAAGCAAGATCTTCTCGGACCCACCTACTAAAATAGCGGAACTGAAAAGAAAAATGAACATGTGGGACCTCATGAAACTTAAAAGCTTTTGTACAGCAAAAGAAATTACAAAAACGCTCAACAGACACCCCTCAGAGTGGGAGAAGATCATAGCCAATGAAACAACAGACAAAGAATTAATCTCCAAAATCTACAAGCAACTCAGACAACTCAGCACAGGGAAAACGAACAACCCAATCAAAAAATGGGGAAAAGATCTAAAGAGACGCCTCTCCAAAGAAGACATACAGATGGCCCAAAAGCACATGAAATGATGCTCAACCTCGCATATTATTATTCTGGCTAGATATAAATGACTTTAAATATTGTATGATGCAAATGGAATTTCTAGAAAAGCAAATTCATAGAGACAGAAAGCAGATGGATGGCTCCCTGGGACTGGACTGTGGCAGTTCAAACAGACACAAAGGAAGTATTTGGGTTGATGAAAGTGTTCAAAAGCTGGATTGTGGTGATGGTTGCGCAACTCCATAAATTTATCAAAATATCCATGAGTAGTAGTTATAACAGGTAGACTTTATGATATGTGAATTATTCTACAATAAAGCTGTTAAAAGAATGACCAAAAAGCATATCCAATAAGTGCACAAGAATGAACTGTGATTTCTAGCTTGAAGTCTTTGGTGATGAATCTAGAAAGAATTATTGATATAAAGAAGTGATTGCTATCCCACTTTTTTGTTGCACATTTACTCAAAATTTCCCTTAGTCATCATACCCCATTGAGTATAAAGGACATCATACTAAAAGATGGCCTACAGTTTCTATTTTTAGAACTACCTCTTCCTATGAGATTTACTGCTTTCTGCAATCTTCCGTAGTTAACTCAAGAAGTGTATACAAATACTTCACTGAAATCACAAACAGCTCTCAAACAGAATTATCTCATGGGATCAACAATGTTCTTCTCATTCAACTCCCTTTTCTAACATCTCTGTATGAACTATGAAACAACTTATGAGACATGAAATCAACCTAAGTTCATCAATAAATAAATAGATGAGGGCTTCCCAGGTGGTCCAGTGGGTAGAGAGTCTGCCTTGCACTGCAAGGGGCATCGGTTCGATCCCTGGCATGGGAGGATCCTGTGTGCCACAGAGTGACTGGATCAGTGTGTCCAATTACCAGCCAGCGCTCTGGAGCACATGCGCCCAGGGCCAGTGCTCTGCAGCAAGATAGGCTGCTGCGATGGAAGGTCCACTCAGGCCAAATCCTTAAGATGGATGAAAATAAATGCATGAAGGACCAATAAAAGAGGCCAAAATTAAATAAATAGATGAAATCTGGTGCATATTGACACAAACGGAGTATTATTCAGCCATGAAAAGAATTAAATACTGCCATTTCCAGTAATATGGATGGATCTAGAAATTACCATACTAAATGAAGTAAATCATGCAAAGAAAGACAAATATTATAGATATACATATATATATCACTTATATGTGGAATCAAAATAAATAATATAAATCAACTTATTTACAAAACAGAAACAGATTCACAAACATAGAAAAAAACCTTATGGTTACCATAAAGGAAAACAGGGAGGGAGAGAGAAACCATAAGTATGAGATTAACAGATATGCACTACTATGCATAAAATAAACAAGAATCTACTGTGTTGCACATGGAGCTCTACTCAATATCTTAACTTGCAACAGGAAAGAACCTGCATATACAACTGAATCACTTTGCTGTATACCCAAAACAATACTATATTGTAACCAACTATACTTCAATTGAAAAATCATGTGGCTTCCCTGTTAGTCCAGTGGGTAAAGAGTCCACCTTACAGTGCAAGGGGCACCGGTTCCAACCCTGGCCTGGGAAGATCCCACGTGCTGTGGAATGGTCAGACCATTGCATCCTCCCAGTGCTCTGCAACAGGAGAGACCACTGTGATGGGAAGCCCACACAGGTCAAACAATAAAGATGGATGAAAAGAAAAAAGAAAAAACAATTAAAGAGGCAAAAAGAAAGTACAAAAATAAAAAATCATGTTATTTTAGTGATCCTACACATGAGATCAATGCTCTTATATTTACATTTAAAAATGATACACTAACAAAAAAAAAATTATACACTATCATTTATGTTGTACAATATGCAGAGCAAAATCTGTTGAGAATTTTAAAATTTTCAGTATTTCTTTACTTAAAATGACATAAAATTGAAAATAAAAATCATAAAGGTTCAAGAGAAAATTTGTGGAAGAAAGAAAAAAACTTCCTGTTTTATCACCTGTAACATTTTTTCTAGCTTTTTCAACAAAGACTTTGTATTTTCGTTTTGTATTTGACCTCATAAATTATGAACTTGGCCGTGACACCTGAAGGGACCATTTTGACTCAGGCAATGTTGCTCAAGTATGACAAGAGAGATCAGTTACTGATAACACGGGAGGCTGCCTCAGTATTATGATTTTTTTTTTACCAAAGGCCCTGAGACTTATGCACAGTTCCACTCCTTATATTTGCAGAGTACAGGACAAGGGTAGAAGTGGAGGGTCACATATGACATAGGTGAATATTAAAAGTTGTTAGAAAGGTTGACAAATTCTTAAATGAAATAAAATATATTCTACTCTTTTGCCCTGAAACAAGCATTCCTTTGTAATGGCTGGAAGGTGAGTCTAAGACACCTGAGAATTCTGTTTTGCTATATGAAGATGTAGGGATTGCTTACCCTGGCCCCCAGTTCCTAGCTATGATGTGATACCATTTTCTTTCCACCTGCAGCTTTATCCCAGACCAGGAAAGTTTCATGCTAAGGTGTGTAGACACCACAGCCTGCACATTTAAGCTCTGTCTACACCCCCACAAAAATAGCCACCTCTCACTTTCCTTCCCCTTAGACCTAATCCTGAGAGACTGAATACACCAATGGACAACAGCCAGACCAGAACTCCGATGCACACCCTTTTGTGACCCCATGGACTGTAGCCTACCAGGCTTCTTTGTCCGTGAGATTTCCCAAGCAAGAATACTGGAGTGGGTTGCCATTTCCTTCTCCATTTGTGTGGCTATTTGCAGGTTTCTGCTCCAGTGTGACACTGAAGTCTCTTAAGAGGACTCCAGACTTCTCGCAGAGCTATTTTCACTCATGGGTAGTGGTCTCATCACTGTTCTTTGTGGGGAGATGGGGGTTGGGGTTTCCTACTCCACCATCTTGGTGACATCGTCCAACATCACTCTTCTTTCACTCTCCCTGTTCTGAGTTAGGTTGTGGACCTACCCAGGAGCCATTGCTGTCAAGGCTTCCCCTTTCCCCTCGCTTCCATCATGGGGGAAAAGCCCACAGCTTGGAGGCTGGGTGACCAGAGTTTGAATCTGGGCTCTACTAGTTGTAGCTATAGGATCTTCTGCAAATCATCAGGCCTTATTTATTTTATTTTATTTTTTGGCCATACCTCACAATTTACAGGATTTTAGTTCTGCAATCAGAGATCAAACTTGAGGCCTCATCAGTGAGAGCTAAGTCTTAAACCACTGGACCGCCAGGGAATTCCCCATCCTTCTTTAAATCATGTATTCTTGTTTACTCCCTTTCTTCATGTATAAAAGGGGAGTGATAATACCTGATTGGAATGATTGATAATTATATTAGAGACTGTATATAGTGGGTGTTATATAAATATTTACTGCTTTAACTCAACCCTTTATTACTGTTAGTTTTATTTTATTTGGTTTGATCCTCAGTTCCTGTAAAAATTTTTGCTAAATGAGTGTATCAAATTGTGTATTTGTGTAGTGAAGAGAGAATTCTCAAGCACGTGCACAAGCATGCACACACTGCATATCAGAAAACAATCTTGTCTTGACAGGAAGAAGGATAACGACACCCAATGGGCCTTTTCCATTTCTAATTTCAGTCACTCTATGGCCCTGCAATTACTGTAGCCAACTAATCAACTAAACGTAATTATGCACAATTCCAAACATATTATGAAGTAATAAGGCCTTTATTTTTCATTGCGCCCTGAATGCTTGTATCATTAGAGATATAAAAACAGAATTTAATTTGGACCCACAGAATAGAAAGTCAAAAGAAGGAAAGAGATGATAAGAAGGTCTGTTTGTTTGCTTCTTAGCTCTAAATTATATAAAGCACTTGCACCAAATTTTTTAAATGTGTGAACAGTCTCACAGCAGCCAGTTCATACAGAGGACTCATGTTATACACCCCAACACAGGAAGATTTTATTCTTGAGTCCACTGAGAACAAATGAAAGTAGTATCAGAAGTCTCTGATGAGGGCGTCCCTGGTGGTCCAGTGGGAAAGGACATCGCGTTGCAGTGCAAGGGGCGCCTGTGCGATCCCTAACCTGGGAAGATCGCACGTGCCGCAGAGCGGCTGGACCGGTGTGTCCAACAATGGAGCCAGAGCTCTGGAGAACATGCGCCCAGAGCCCGTGCTCTGCAGCAAGAGAGGCTACTGGGATGGGAGGCTCACACAGGCCAAAGAACAAAGATGGATAAAAATAAATAAATTTTTAAAATAGTAAAAAAAAAAAAAAAAAAATCCCACAATCAAAGAAGTCTCAGATGAAACGCAAATGATCAATTGTCCTGGAAAACCTAAACACATTTGTATCAGGATGATTGGGACCCCTCCTAGTTGTCTCATAACCTGGCAAAAGTGTCTAATTCCACAGTTTTCTGAGTCAAGACTGTGTGTATAAACTGCAAAATTAATTCTAGTAGCATATGAATGAAAAGTAGGTAACAGCAGAGGTTTTTACAAAGTAGTTGTAACTCCTGCAGCATATCACTAAACAAAAACAATGTATGCCATCCTGGTCTGTAATCTATACTACAGTGGACTAGGCAGAATTACCATTATCTCTAATGATGTACCCGACCAAACTTCTCATAATGAGAGCAGAACAAAGGTATTCATCTCACCGAGCATCTTCACTATGCAGGTTCATCCAGTGGCTACCAGTGTATGCTTTGCAGAGAAAACCAAACAAAGCGGTACATGCTCCTTCAAAATGAATAATAGAAAATCTCACAGTTAATTTGGGAAAGATTTTAATAACTCTTTGCTGAATTTGACGCTGAAATATGGTGCAATCAAGTTCTGTCTCCAAAACTTAACAAAACCATGTTATTTTAAATGCTAGATGTACTATAGCCTAATGTTTGCCCAGAGACGTGCTCTAATTTTAATCAGCACAACACACAAATTTATTCTGTGTCTTCTTAGATCTCTTTTTATATTTCTATTTAAATTTCCCTGAGAACACTGAGCATAGCTAAACATTCATCATTCTCTAGGCAAAACCATGTATGAATGTGGATTCCAAATTGTGTCCTTTCTGTTTTACCCTAGATGGGCATACATTAAAATTCAAACTAATACTTTGTGAGGGACTGTCATAAGCAAAAGAGAAAAAAAAAATAATGTTTAAAGCCAACTAGTTGGTGCTAATATTTCAGGATACAGGCAGGAAAAAAATCTTATTTTACTCCCCAGCTCTTAAGCAGCTTCTATTATCTTAGAAGTTAGAAGAATGTTGTGCTTCAACATCAAAGCGAGATTACTCTCAAAAAGAAACATTTATCAGAAAAAAAAAATTAATTGGTTGCTGGAAAGCAGAGCTATAAGAATGAAGGAATCTGGGGTGAAATGAGAGATTAAAGCTAGAAAACATCACTAATGAGGAATGCAATCTCCTTTCATGCACGTTGAAGCTTGCATGCATGTGTTCATTTCCCTCAAATATCTCAGATGCTTAGATGAGCAACAACACGCCATCAGCTTTGCCCAGCGAGTTTTCCCTTTGCCTCTTATGGTTTGTGATACAAGACATTCTTTCCCCTTATTCTCCTGTCGAAGTGTTGTAATTCTGCTCTGTGTTGCAAACTGCCCACACTGCCATTCCAGCTCTGTGGACGGTAAGTTGGGGATATGAGGAAGGTACACCCCTGCCTGTGATCAGGGCTAAGATGCAGTAAAGAGAAGCCAAAAAGCAAGGAGATGCCTTCTTGTCCACCCAGGAGATACCACACTATCCTGGCAGGATAGGGAGGCATTTCAGCAGGGTTTCTAAGGTCCCAGTCTTGGAATTCTCAGCACCCAAGACAGAGTGAGGGTAGAGGAGGTAGGCACAGCTGCTTTCTCTAGCTCCCATCAACATACACAGACACACACACACACACACACACACACACACCACAGACACACACACACGAGTACTTTGGGGATAGAAAATTATTCAAGAGTCTTACATTGCTACCCATCTTTCCATTTTCCAGCCCTCTCCTCATCTAATCGCGAGCCTTCATGCCCTCAAAGGTCTTAGCCTCCAGATTAATGATTATAGCGATGGCCGATATTTATTATGTCAAGCGTGATTCTTAGAGTCCTTTCACCTTTGAAATCACCTAACAACACTGTGGTTTATGTACTATTATCATCCCCATTGTATAGATGTGAGAACTGAGGATTCAAGTTTTGAAGCAACTTGCCTGTGATCAGGCAGCTTATATGTTTTGTATTAAGATTTGAATCTTGATCTTCTAATTCCAGAATGTATACTCTTAATCGCTATTTAAACTATCAACATTCCTATACCTTTCCTCCTCATCAAAACTTAACGTCCTATCAGGGACATATGGCTGGTTCGTGCTGACATTTGGAACAAAACAACAAAATTCTGTACAGCAAGTATTCTTAAATTAAAAAATAAATTAATTTAAAAAGCCTTAGTGTCCTATCAGCATCACTGTGAATGGAACTGAAGTCATCTAAAACTTCTGGACAGCAGCTACCTATACTAAAGGCTCTATTAATCTCAGTCCCTTTCAATCCTGAATGATAAATTATAACATGAATCAGTCCAGATATCTTGTTAAACTGCTGTCTACCCCAAAATAACACTGAGTAAATCTTTAAGGAAGGAGAAAGATACAGAGACTCTCAGGCATTCTGGGAGATGGAAGAAGCCTCAGAATAGTCCTGGCTGTGAGTGTCCCTAGTGGGGTTCACACAACAATCAGACGGGTGACAGCAAAAGAAGTGGAGCTGGATTTCCCTGGGACCCGTTAGAGAGGCACGCCATTGCCACGGTGGAAGCCTGATTCAGTACTTTTACTCAGTCACAACAAGGTAGGTACAAACGTTATCCATGCACACAACTCTGTGGTTTTCTCCCAGTTGCTAGACAAGTAAAGAACCATCACAGACCATATGATGAAGTCCAAAGGGGGAAAAAATGCCATTTCCTATGCCTATGCCTAGGTCTCTACATGAATGTCAATGTTATGTAAATGAAAACAATAACCAAAGACACTTGTTTGGAACAGCCAAGTAACGAAAAGAGGAAGGAGTTTTTAGAACAGGAGGAAATTTTCTTTAAATATCTTAAGTAGAAGAAATGATGGCATGCATAAAAAAGGCAGAAAAATCCAATGAGGCTGATGTGAAAGCAAGCGAGAGAATGGTTCAAGGAAATTTTGTTGGTTTTGCTGTGTTAATTCCTATCTCCTTATTTTCACAACTCATCCCTTTTGACCTTGGATAGAAAAGAAGCCCTGACTTTGGTTCTCAGATATTTTTAGACACCTGCAAAGGGCCTGTGGCCATGTCTTCAGGAGGTGATCTACTTGAAACTTTTTTGGTTAAATAAGAACATGTCAGAGGATTTGGCTCAGATACTGAGAATAAAGGGTGATGGAGAGGACAGGGCAAGATCACCTTCAAATTTCTCATGCCTGAGATTTCTGTAAGAACAGCTCCAGAGGAAACTAAGAAAATGTTCATTAAAAGGACTCAGGTATGGGGCCCCCAAATATTCTGGTCTTTGCAAAAAACTCCAGGGATAACTGAAGTCATCTAAAACTTCTGGACAGCAGCTACCTATACTAAAGGCTCTATTAATCTCAGTCCCTTTCAATCCTGAATGATAAATTATAACATGAATCAGTCCAGATATCTTGTTAAACTGCTGTCTACCCCAAAATAACACTGAGTAAATCTTTAAGGAAGGAGAAAGATACAGAGACTCTCAGGCATTCTGGGAGATGGAAGAAGCCTCAGAATAGTCCTGGCTGTGAGTGTCCCTAGTGGGGTTCACACAACAATCAGACGGGTGACAGCAAAAGAAGTGGAGCTGGATTTCCCTGGGACCCGTTAGAGAGGCACGCCATTGCCACGGTGGAAGCCTGATTCAGTACTTTTACTCAGTCACAACAAGGTAGGTACAAACGTTATCCATGCACACAACTCTGTGGTTTTCTCCCAGTTGCTAGACAAGTAAAGAACCATCACAGACCATATGATGAAGTCCAAAGGGGGAAAAAATGCCATTTCCTATGCCTATGCCTAGGTCTCTACATGAATGTCAATGTTATGTAAATGAAAACAATAACCAAAGACACTTGTTTGGAACAGCCAAGTAACGAAAAGAGGAAGGATTTTTTAGAACAGGAGGAAATTTTCTTTAAATATCTTAAGTAGAAGAAATGATGGCATGCATAAAAAAGGCAGAAAAATCCAATGAGGCTGATGTGAAAGCAAGCGAGAGAATGGTTCAAGGAAATTTTGTTGGTTTTGCTGTGTTAATTCCTATCTCCTTATTTTCACAACTCATCCCTTTTGACCTTGGATAGAAAAGAAGCCCTGACTTTGGTTCTCAGATATTTTAGACACCTGCAAAGGGCCTGTGGCCATGTCTTCAGGAGGTGATCTACTTGAAACTTTTTTGGTTAAATAAGAACATGTCAGAGGATTTGGCTCAGATACTGAGAATAAAGGGTGATGGAGAGGACAGGGCAAGATCACCTTCAAATTTCTCATGCCTGAGATTTCTGTAAGAACAGCTCCAGAGGAAACTAAGAAAATGTTCATTAAAAGGACTCAGGTATGGGGCCCCCAAATATTCTGCGGGTCTTTGCAAAGAATAGGTACACTCCAGGGATAAGAGCTCAAATACCTTAACCTCCCCCTACCCACACTCCCATACACAGGATATTCAGAAGGAGCCATCACAGCAAGAAAGACTCTTCCTTCTTCCCCAATCAAATAATGTTAATACATGACCGTTTATTGGGCTTCCCTGGTGGCTCAGACAGTAAAGAGTCCACCTGGATTGCAGGAGACCCGGGTTCTAACCCTGGGTCAGGAAGATCCTCTGGAAGAAGGAATGGCCACTGACTCCAGTATTCTTGCCAGGAGAATTCCATGGACAGAGGAATCTGGTGGGCTACATTCCATTGGTTTGCAGAGTCAGATGTAACTGAGCAACTAACACACACACACACACACACACACACACATGCACACATACACAGCTTTTGTTAGTATGAAAAGCAAGAACAGGGTTTAGAGACCCTCCAACCTCATGATGAGTTTTCTCTGAGAATTGTCAATAAATAAAAGGACTAGGACAGGCTCAGATGTGGGCAAGAGGGCCCTCCACTTGCAAGAGTCCCTTAGAGCATAAACTCATCTTCACAACGGTTTATTAAAGAGCTCATGGGTCAGTGAAATGAAAAGTTCTCTTTTTTATAAGAGGTCCTTAAGAAAACAAAAAGTCAGGTCAGAGACTGGGAGAAAATATGAACAATATTTCTATCAGACAAGGCCTTGTATACAAAAATGTATTAAGAATTTTTATAGATTAATATAGAATAAAAGACAACTAACTCAATTGGTTTTGGGTTTTTTTTATATATTGGCCTCTTCTATTGGTTTTTTATTTATTTATTTTCATCCATCTTTATTATTTGGCCTGTGTGGGCCTCCCATCACAGTGGCCTGTCTCGCTGTAGAGCACAGGCTCTGGGCGTGTGCACTCTAGCTGCAGAGCCCAGCTGTGGGAGCATGTGCTCCAGAGCGCTGGCTTGTAATTGGACACACTGGTCCAGCCACTCCGCACAGGCTCTTCCCCAGCCAGGGTTCAAACCGGTGCCCTTTACACTGCAAGGCATACTCTTTACCCACTGGACCACCAGGGAAGCCCCTAACTCTATTGTTTTTAAGTGGGCAAAAGACCTGAACAAGCACATCATAAAAGAAAACTGACAATGCCAATAGCGCATGATAAGGTGCTCAATGTCACTTATGATCAAGGAAATGAACACTAAAAACAAAATATAATACTAATTTATACCCAGGAGAATGACCAAAATAAAGCATATAGAAATTCCAAGAGTTATGAAAGATGAGGAACAGTTGGAATTCTCACACAAAATATCACTTTGGGTCACTGGTTAGAAATTTCTTATAAACATACTCCAACCCCAAGACCAAATAATTCCACTCCTAGGTATTTACCATAGAAAAATGAAAACACATGTCCACACAATGAATTGTATGAGAATGTTTACAGCGACTTTATTCATTATAGCCCCAAACTGGAAACAACCAAATATTCAGTAACAGAGAGAGGTTAAATAACTACAATAAATATATTTGAAAAACATTTTTCAGCAATAAATAAAAGGACTAGGACAGGCTCAGATGTGGGCAAGAGGGCCCTCCACTTGCAAGAGTCCCTTAGAGCATAAACTCATCTTCACAACGGTTTATTAAAGAGCTCATGGGTCAGTGAAATGAAAAGTTCTCTTTTTTATAAGAGGTCCTTAAGAAAACAAAAAGTCAGGTCAGAGACTGGGAGAAAATATGAACAATATTTCTATCAGACAAGGCCTTGTATACAAAAATGTATTAAGAATTTTTATAGATTAATATAGAATAAAAGACAACTAACTCAATTGGTTTTGGGTTTTTTTTATATATTGGCCTCTTCTATTGGTTTTTTATTTATTTATTTTCATCCATCTTTATTATTTGGCCTGTGTGGGCCTCCCATCACAGTGGCCTGTCTCGCTGTAGAGCACAGGCTCTGGGCGTGTGCACTCTAGCTGCAGAGCCCAGCTGTGGGAGCATGTGCTCCAGAGCGCTGGCTTGTAATTGGACACACTGGTCCAGCCACTCCGCACAGGCTCTTCCCCAGCCAGGGTTCAAACCGGTGCCCTTTACACTGCAAGGCATACTCTTTACCCACTGGACCACCAGGGAAGCCCCTAACTCTATTGTTTTTAAGTGGGCAAAAGACCTGAACAAGCACATCATAAAAGAAAACTGACAATGCCAATAGCGCATGATAAGGTGCTCAATGTCACTTATGATCAAGGAAATGAACACTAAAAACAAAATATAATACTAATTTATACCCAGGAGAATGACCAAAATAAAGCATATAGAAATTCCAAGAGTTATGAAAGATGAGGAACAGTTGGAATTCTCACACAAAATATCACTTTGGGTCACTGGTTAGAAATTTCTTATAAACATACTCCAACCCCAAGACCAAATAATTCCACTCCTAGGTATTTACCATAGAAAAATGAAAACACATGTCCACACAATGAATTGTATGAGAATGTTTACAGCGACTTTATTCATTATAGCCCCAAACTGGAAACAACCAAATATTCAGTAACAAGAGAGAGGTTAAATAACTACAATAAATATATTTGAAATACATTTTTTCAGCAATATAAGTAACTACAAACTATGCAAAGTAAAATGATTTACTCAAAAATATCATTATATCTAGCAAAAAAAGACATGAAATAGTACACACCATTTATATGAAGCACTAAAACAGACAAAATGAATCAACAACAATAGAAATTGGAACAAATGTTTGGCTCTGGTTTTTCTAAAGACCAATTAAAAAAGAGGCAAAATGTATTCTGTGATGATGGAATTTAATATCTTGAATGAGATAGCGGTTAAATAAATACACACATTTGTCAAAAGTCATCTGATTTTACACCTAAATCTTACATTTTATTATACTAAGTTGTGTATTACTGCATGAGTTTTAGATAAAAAAATTTGACTCTAAGAAAAAATTATCCAAATCTAGATTTTACTTCATTTAAAACAATAAGTGTCTCTGTCATTCAGTAGTTGGTGCCCAGCACTGACAAGGTACACGTACCTGGGAGAAAAAGCTCTTCCTTTACCCTCTTATGTTTTGTCTATGAGGTTTGCAAATTAAACAGATAAAAGATAGATAAACAGAAAACATTTTTTCATGTATACACAGAAGCCTATAAAAGTAGCTGTTCATTATATGATTGAAGTTTTTAGGGCTTACATATTTAATTCAGTAAGAGAAAGTTGCTTTAGACCATCACTATCAAGAGAACACAAATTATGTATAACTTGATTACAATCATATAACTAGTGACTTTGCTGAAAAGTTCCAGCAGGTATCTCCTGTGCATAAGCAGGAGAATGACCAAAATAAAGCATATAGAAATTCCAAGAGTTATGAAAGATGAGGAACAGTTGGAATTCTCACACAAAATATCACTTTGGGTCACTGGTTAGAAATTTCTTATAAACATACTCCAACCCCAAGACCAAATAATTCCACTCCTAGGTATTTACCATAGAAAAATGAAAACACATGTCCACACAATGAATTGTATGAGAATGTTTACAGCGACTTTATTCATTATAGCCCCAAACTGGAAACAACCAAATATTCAGTAACAAGAGAGAGGTTAAATAACTACAATAAATATATTTGAAATACATTTTTTCAGCAATATAAGTAACTACAAACTATGCAAAGTAAAATGATTTACTCAAAAATATCATTATATCTAGCAAAAAAAGACATGAAATAGTACACACCATTTATATGAAGCACTAAAACAGACAAAATGAATCAACAACAATAGAAATTGGAACAAATGTTTGGCTCTGGTTTTTCTAAAGACCAATTAAAAAAGAGGCAAAATGTATTCTGTGATGATGGAATTTAATATCTTGAATGAGATAGCGGTTAAATAAATACACACATTTGTCAAAAGTCATCTGATTTTACACCTAAATCTTACATTTTATTATACTAAGTTGTGTATTACTGCATGAGTTTTAGATAAAAAAATTTGACTCTAAGAAAAAATTATCCAAATCTAGATTTTACTTCATTTAAAACAATAAGTGTCTCTGTCATTCAGTAGTTGGTGCCCAGCACTGACAAGGTACACGTACCTGGGAGAAAAAGCTCTTCCTTTACCCTCTTATGTTTTGTCTATGAGGTTTGCAAATTAAACAGATAAAAGATAGATAAACAGAAAACATTTTTTCATGTATACACAGAAGCCTATAAAAGTAGCTGTTCATTATATGATTGAAGTTTTTAGGGCTTACATATTTAATTCAGTAAGAGAAAGTTGCTTTAGACCATCACTATCAAGAGAACACAAATTATGTATAACTTGATTACAATCATATAACTAGTGATTTTGCTGAAAAGTTCCAGCAGGTATCTCCTGTGCATAAGCAATTGGGACCTTTTCTAACTTCTGTTCTACCTTTGCTTACCGTTCTTTCTTTCTTTTTTTTGCATACCATTCTTAATTCTAGAAGGTTTCAAGAGAAGCTTGGAGCATTGTTATCTTCTGTTTTGATCCAGATCAAATTCTTGAGCAGGGTTTCTCCCTACCAATATTCTTTATGAACTAGGAGAAAATAAAAATACAAAGACTTATTTCTCAACTTTAACTGTAACTCATTGTGAATTTTCTCCAACTGTACAATCTGACCAATAATGAGGAACAGTTTTCTCTCTCTTGTTACCTACATTCCTGCCCCTCTATGTCCACACTTTCATGCTGCTAGGTTACTAGTATCACTTTAGGCTGGCAAGTTCCCATTTCTTGAGAGGCAGAAAATTGCCAATGTCTGAACAGGTGCCAGAAGATGCTGGATTTGCTGCGAAGCTAAGGAAGCTTGCTTCAAAAGCCCTTACTTGCATACATCCACTACAAAGTCCTAGAAGAAGCCCTAGCAACATGTTTGTGTGCTTCTCTGAAATTTGCAAAAGTGAGGCCCCACCTCTCCAATTTGACTTCTCCTATCATACATATCTCCTGGTAACACAAGGTGATGTTGAAATGTACATGGGCTTAAAAAAAAAAAAATTTAGGACTTCCTTGGCAGCTCAGTGGTAAAGAGTTTACCGTGTCAATGCAGGAGACACAGGTTTGATCCCTAATCCTGGAAGATCCCACACGCTGCAGAGCAACTAAGCCTGTGAGCCATAACTACTAAGCCTGTGCTCTAGAGCCTAGAGCCGCAACTCTTGAGCCCATGTGACAAAGCTATTGAAGCCTATGTGCCCTAGAGCCTGAGTTCCACAACAAGAGAAGTCACTGCAACAAGAAGCCTGTTCACCTCAACTGGGAAGTAGCCTCCACTCCCTGCAACTAGAGAAGAGCCTGTGGTAGCAGTGAAAACTCAGAATAGCCAAAAATAAATAAATCTATTTTTTAATCCTTAAAAAAAAATAGCTAAGGAAAATCTGACTTGGGATTGTTTAAGTTTGTACTTGGTAGGATATAACTGCGTGATTTGCAATCATTCCCATCTATAGTCAATCTGGGGCTAACTTTCCAGTGAACAAATTATCTTTTCACCTTTGCTTACCGTTCTTTCTTTCTTTTTTGCATACCATTCTTAATTCTAGAAGGTTTCAAGAGAAGCTTGGAGCATTGTTATCTTCTGTTTTGATCCAGATCAAATTCTTGAGCAGGGTTTCTCCTACCAATATTCTTTATGAACTAGGAGAAAGTGAAAACACAAAGACTTATTTCTCAACTTTAACTGTAACTCATTGTGAATTTTCTCCAACTGTACAATCTGACCAATAATGAGGAACAGTTTTCTCTCTCTTGTTACCTACATTCCTGCCCCTCTATGTCCACACTTTCATGCTGCTAGGTTACTAGTATCACTTTAGGCTGGCAAGTTCCCATTTCTTGAGAGGCAGAAAATTGCCAATGTCTGAACAGGTGCCAGAAGATGCTGGATTTGCTGCGAAGCTAAGGAAGCTTGCTTCAAAAGCCCTTACTTGCATACATCCACTACAAAGTCCTAGAAGAAGCCCTAGCAACATGTTTGTGTGCTTCTCTGAAATTTGCAAAAGTGAGGCCCCACCTCTCAATTTGACTTCTCCTATCATACATATCTCCTGGTAACACAAGGTGATGTTGAAATGTACATGGGCTTAAAAAAAAAAAAATTTAGGACTTCCTTGGCAGCTCAGTGGTAAAGAGTTTACCGTGTCAATGCAGGAGACACAGGTTTGATCCCTAATCCTGGAAGATCCCACACGCTGCAGAGCAACTAAGCCTGTGAGCCATAACTACTAAGCCTGTGCTCTAGAGCCTAGAGCCGCAACTCTTGAGCCCATGTGACAAAGCTATTGAAGCCTATGTGCCCTAGAGCCTGAGTTCCACAACAAGAGAAGTCACTGCAACAAGAAGCCTGTTCACCTCAACTGGGAAGTAGCCTCCACTCCCTGCAACTAGAGAAGAGCCTGTGGTAGCAGTGAAAACTCAGAATAGCCAAAAATAAATAAATCTATTTTTTAATCCTTAAAAAAAAATAGCTAAGGAAAATCTGACTTGGGATTGTTTAAGTTTGTACTTGGTAGGATATAACTGCGTGATTTGCAATCATTCCCATCTATAGTCAATCTGGGGCTAACTTTCCAGTGAACAAATTATCTTTTCACTTACTGTGCAGACTCATCCAGCATGACAATACAAAGATCAGCGTAAGAGACTGCATGAAAGAACAATGGCATAGTCATTTGTGATTTTTTTTTTCTCATTCATGATGAGAAGTAGTTACTTACATACCTCATTTTACATGTATGAATTTGTATCCTTTAACCTTAAGAAGATCTCCAGGACTTCCCTGGTGGCTCAGTGGTAAAGAATCGGTCTGCCAATGCAAGAGACACTGGTTTAATCCCTGGTCCAGGAAGATCTCACGTGCTGTTGTAGCAATAAATCCCGGGCATCACAACCTTAGAGCCCGGGCTCTCGACCCCAGGAGCCACAGCTGCTGAACTCATGGGCTGCAACTACTGAAGCCCTCACGTCCTAAAGCTCATGCTCCACACAAAAGAAGCCACTACAATGAAAAGCCTGCACACCCCAATGGGAGAGGAGCCCCCATTCGCGATGACAGAAAAGCCCACACAGCAACGAAGACCCAGCACAGCCCCGAATAAATAACAGTATGATTTAAGAAAAAGATATCTAAAATTGTGTGGGTCTGGCCCCATAAAACCCAGATACATTCCTAATAGATATTCAGTAAATGTTTGGTGCTCAATTTTATTAAAATATGTAAAAGTTAAGGTGATAGATTGAATTCCTCAATCTTTAAATACCACATCCGTATATCAGAAAGCTTTGAGGAAAAGCATAGACTTCAGAATCAGATAGAAATGAGTTCATATACTTCCTCTTAGTAATGTAAACTCGATCAAGTTATTTAATTTCCTTGGGCCTCATTTTCCTCATCTGTAAAATGAGGATAATAATACTTACTTTGCAGAATTACACCAAAGATGAAATGAGATGAGATACATATAGCACCAAATCATGGGTCTAAGGCTGCAAAAAGTGTTAAGTCACTCAGTCAAGTCCAACTCTTTGCAACCCCATGAACTATAGCCAGCCAGGCTCCTCTGTCCCTGTTGGGGGCATGGTGGGATTGGAGGAGAGGGGTGGACACACAGACTTTGAAATGAGATTATCTGATTTAAATCCTAGCTCTGCACCTAGATGCCTGTAAAAAACAGGACAAAGTGTTTTCCCTTTCTGTGCCTCTGTGTCTTCGTCATTAAAATGGGAATAAAAATGGTACTCATATTATAAGATAGCTATGAAGATTAAATGAGGTCAGATTTCCAAGGCACTCAGAATGGTACCTTTGGCACAAGGTATGCTATCTAAGTATATTAAATTGTCGACTATTTATTTACTGAAAATCTTTATTCCACTAGACCAGAACTGTTCTATTAGGTATATATTATAGAAGAATAACTGTAACATTACCTCTGAAAATGGGAGACATTTGTCCTAATTAAACCTACATTTCATTGTTCAGATTTCTTATAGTTATAGATTTATAGACAACTTTAAAAAAAAATGAAGCTTTGAATCAATGGTATCATGTTCTCGCCTGTTATTATACATAAAGACCCCAATTATACTGCTTGGTTAATGCTTTCAAAAGTATTTTTGGTAACAGTTAAAAAGAGTTCCAACAAAAAAAACTATTGTTTTCTCTGAGATCCCAGAAAGTTTAATTAAAATGCCAACATGATCAAGCAGGATAAGAGTGTTTTCTCATTACTCCAATTAAGAGTCAGTAAGATTTGATTAATATTATTCTGACCACATTAGGTTCTGGCAGATCTGTATATTTTCATTTAGTTATGCAGCTCTCATAGATCCTATTAATTACCTTTCTTTCTCTCTGCCTTTCTCTTCTTCAATACAACCCTTTTTTCAAACAGCCTCAAGAGCTTTTTCCCTAAAATAGTAAGAATTATTTTAAGTGCTACAGTTAATTTTAGTCAAAACTTTACATATCATATTGAGTTAATTCATATCTTGGGTTCCTCATATAAAAGGAATATGTGAGTTTTTAAAACTGCAATTTCCTTCATCTTGATACAATATGTAACTCAGTGTCTACTCGAGAATTAAAATGATTATTTATGTTCCCCAGACTCAGAGAATGAAGGAAACACTGAAATGTACTGATTTTTTAAAACACAGTTGGAATTGTTCAGTAATGTTTCATTTGTATGCAGAACACAATACATATTAAAATGGGTACACACTACTTCTATGTTCGTTTTAAGGAAATGAAGGCGAGCCAGTTTATTGTTGAAGAGTACATATTCAGTAGCCACTCCCAGCATTACATAAATGAGGCACCACGTTGGAAATAATAAATAAATAAGAGTCTAAAACCCAGAGTTAGGCTCCCAAAGAAAGGGTAACTCATTTCTTTACATATTTACAATATTAAATCCTTGGCTACATATATAATTCTGAGTAGGTGTGTGAAATAGTTTTCTAGAGGGAAAATGCCTAGTTAGTACTCATTTTCAGCCTGGTAATTGTGTTGGTATTTTTAAATGTGTTATGGTACCCAGAGGTTTTGGAAGCAGTCATATGCTTTATCAACATATGAATAAATGTGAACTAGAATTATGCTGTAGTTTCTGAGGAAGCCATAATTCTAAACTGAATGGTGTTCTTGTATTTTTCAACCTCACCTGCATAAACATGAATATGAAGTGTGAGTTTTAAACCAAGGTCATCTGTAATTATATTCTAGCTCTTTTGTGTGCTTAGCTTCTTGTCTCTATGTGTTTATGTACACACATGTTTCTGGTTCTGTGGGGGAAACTCCCCCAAATTACAATGATACTGAGAGATAACATCTTAAAACATAACTGCATAAAAGAAATGCTGTTTGGGGTACATGGATTAGTTTTTTTTTTTTTTTTTTAATGTTTTGTTTCCTTGTCTAAGAATTAGAAAGAGAAAACAGAACACACAGACTCTTCCCCACCTGCCCACTACCATCACAG
This sequence comes from Tragulus kanchil, assembly GCA_022376925.1. Lineage (NCBI taxonomy): Eukaryota > Metazoa > Chordata > Mammalia > Artiodactyla > Tragulidae > Tragulus > Tragulus kanchil. The sequence continues at coordinate 102,151,446 of JAIOJX010000025.1, read as the reverse complement.
AAGCTACCACACCAGACCATTTTCTCCCTCCAGCTATGGACTTACGTCCCCAGAAGGTAGCATTCTTCACAGCGATTGTATATACAAAATGCTTTTCAACTTCATTAATTCAGGCTGCATTAAGTAGAGAATGGAAAGATTAAGATTTTAATTATTATAATTTCACATGATTAAAAAGCCTTCATCTCTCCTGTTCTTTATTGATGACACAAAGTAAGGAACTCTAAGTGATGAAGTATGTCCTTTTTAAGAAATGAAGAAGTAAAGGGCCTTGAATGACACTAGTGGCAAGAAGAATTCTTTCTTGAAGAGAATCAGCTGCTGCATTCTGATTAACTCTTTGATGGCAAAAGGAAAAACACAGGGTGATATGGTAACACTGTGATCATGTTGCAAAATGGATGAGTAATAAAAGTAGGCTCCCAAGAGGCACCACGTTGGAAATAATAAATAAATAAGAGTCTAAAACCCAGAGTTAGGCTCCCAAAGAAAGGGTAACTCATTTTACATATTTACAATATTAAATCCTTGGCTACATATATAATTCTGAGTAGGTGTGTGAAATAGTTTTCTAGAGGGAAAATGCCTAGTTAGTACTCATTTTCAGCCTGGTAATTGTGTTGGTATTTTTAAATGTGTTATGGTACCCAGAGGTTTTGGAAGCAGTCATATGCTTTATCAACATATGAATAAATGTGAACTAGAATTATGCTGTAGTTTCTGAGGAAGCCATAATTCTAAACTGAATGGTGTTCTTGTATTTTTCAACCTCACCTGCATAAACATGAATATGAAGTGTGAGTTTTAAACCAAGGTCATCTGTAATTATATTCTAGCTCTTTTGTGTGCTTAGCTTCTTGTCTCTATGTGTTTATGTACACACATGTTTCTGGTTCTGTGGGGGAAACTCCCCCAAATTACAATGATACTGAGAGATAACATCTTAAAACATAACTGCATAAAAGAAATGCTGTTTGGGGTACTTGGATTAGTTTTTTTTTTTTTTTTTTAATGTTTTGTTTCCTTGTCTAAGAATTAGAAAGAGAAAACAGAACACACAGACTCTTCCCCACCTGCCCACTACCATCACAGAAGCTACCACACCAGACCATTTTCTCCCTCCAGCTATGGACTTACGTCCCCAGAAGGTAGCATTCTTCACAGCGATTGTATATACAAAATGCTTTTCAACTTCATTAATTCAGGCTGCATTAAGTAGAGAATGGAAAGATTAAGATTTTAATTATTATAATTTCACATGATTAAAAAGCCTTCATCTCTCCTGTTCTTTATTGATGACACAAAGTAAGGAACTCTAAGTGATGAAGTATGTCCTTTTTAAGAAATGAAGAAGTAAAGGGCCTTGAATGACACTAGTGGCAAGAAGAATTCTTTCTTGAAGAGAATCAGCTGCTGCATTCTGATTAACTCTTTGATGGCAAAAGGAAAAACACAGGGTGATATGGTAACACTGTGATCATGTTGCAAAATGGATGAGAGCAAGTTACTAAGCGTGTTAAATCCTAATTCTCTTTACTGTACTGTGTGTTCTTTACTTCATGTTTCAGGTTTTAAAATAAATCTAAAAAAATATTCTTTTCCATGTTGATGAGTATCCTCAGTGAAAAATTCACATGAAATATTTATCTTGGTGCCTGATGTGCAGTGACTGCTTAGCAAATGATCATTTCTATTTCAAAATCAGGTTCTAAAAAATAGCTTTTATTACCATCTCTCACAATAGATGTCTTCTCTTGTAAACGTATACCTTACTCCCATCTACAAAATGCTTACAATGCACAACCTGACCTTAATAAAATATTTATCATTTTCCATAATTCCTTTTAATTTTACTATTCATTTGATTTTAAATTTGTAGTCATAATAAACATCCTTTTCTTTCCATTCCAGTTATGTGTTCAGACTTTTATTTATTCACTAAACATGTCTTGAAACGTGTCTCCATTAAATATGAAATATTTTCATCATGTGAACAACTGTTTTTGTTTAAGGAATATCTTTGTATTTTTATGTTACTGCCAGCTGCTGCATCTACAAACAGCAGTAGCATGAAAACCAGCATTTTTCCTGAACTGTGAATTCATGAAAATGTGAGGCTATGTAATTTAATGTTCTTAAATTTAATAAACATTTTGGAAAGAAAATGATATAATGCCTAAACTTCTAAGTTAGTTGGAATTAAGAAAGTGAGTAGGAAAACTCTAAGTAACAATTTGCACACTTCCCAGTTCTGCGTTTTCTACAAAAACCCACTTTGAATACAGAGAGGTATACAGGTATGCTAAGTCGCTTCAGTCATGTCCAACTCTTTGCAATCCCATGCACTGTAACCTACCAGGCTCCTCTGTCCATGGATTTCTCAGGCAAGAATACTAGAGTGGGTTCCTATACCCACCTCCAAGGGATCTTCCTGACCCAAGGATTGAACCCTCATCTCTTCCATTTCCTGCATTCTTTTAAGTAGAGAATGGAAAGATTAAGATTTTAATTATTATAATTTCACATGATTAAAAGCCTTCATCTCTCCTGTTCTTTATTGATGACACAAAGTAAGGAACTCTAAGTGATGAAGTATGTCCTTTTTAAGAAATGAAGAAGTAAAGGGCCTTGAATGACACTAGTGGCAAGAAGAATTCTTTCTTGAAGAGAATCAGCTGCTGCATTCTGATTAACTCTTTGATGGCAAAAGGAAAAACACAGGGTGATATGGTAACACTGTGATCATGTTGCAAAATGGATGAGAGCAAGTTACTAAGCGTGTTAAATCCTAATTCTCTTTACTGTACTGTGTGTTCTTTACTTCATGTTTCAGGTTTTAAAATAAATCTAAAAAAATATTCTTTTCCATGTTGATGAGTATCCTCAGTGAAAAAATTCACATGAAATATTTATCTTGGTGCCTGATGTGCAGTGACTGCTTAGCAAATGATCATTTCTATTTCAAAATCAGGTTCTAAAAAATAGCTTTTATTACCATCTCTCACAATAGATGTCTTCTCTTGTAAACGTATACCTTACTCCCATCTACAAAATGCTTACAATGCACAACCTGACCTTAATAAAATATTTATCATTTTCCATAATTCCTTTTAATTTTACTATTCATTTGATTTTAAATTTGTAGTCATAATAAACATCCTTTTCTTTCCATTCCAGTTATGTGTTCAGACTTTTATTTATTCACTAAACATGTCTTGAAACGTGTCTCCATTAAATATGAAATATTTTCATCATGTGAACAACTGTTTTTGTTTAAGGAATATCTTTGTATTTTTATGTTACTGCCAGCTGCTGCATCTACAAACAGCAGTAGCATGAAAACCAGCATTTTTCCTGAACTGTGAATTCATGAAAATGTGAGGCTATGTAATTTAATGTTCTTAAATTTAATAAACATTTTGGAAAGAAAATGATATAATGCCTAAACTTCTAAGTTAGTTGGAATTAAGAAAGTGAGTAGGAAAACTCTAAGTAACAATTTGCACACTTCCCAGTTCTGCGTTTTCTACAAAAACCCACTTTGAATACAGAGAGGTATACAGGTATGCTAAGTCGCTTCAGTCATGTCCAACTCTTTGCAATCCCATGCACTGTAACCTACCAGGCTCCTCTGTCCATGGATTTCTCAGGCAAGAATACTAGAGTGGGTTCCTATACCCACCTCCAAGGGATCTTCCTGACCCAAGGATTGAACCCTCATCTCTTCCATTTCCTGCATTGTCAGGCAGGTTTTTTACCACTAGCACCACCTAGGAAGCCCAAATATAAAGATACATAGGTACATATAGGTGACTCAGATGGTAAACAATCTGCCTACAGTGCAGAAGACCTGGTTACATCCCTAGGTCAGGAAGATCCCCTGGAGAAGGAAATGATTACACACTCCAATATTCTTTCCTGGAAAATTCCATGGACAGAAGAGTCTGTATGGCTACAATTCATGGGGTCTCAAAGAATCAGACATGACTGAATGACTAACACACTATAGATACACATATATAGTGTGTTGTATATATATATATAGTGTGTTTATATATATGTGTGTGTGTGTATATATACATATATATAGTGTGTTGTATATATATAGTGTGTTTGTGTGTGTGTGTGTGTGTGTGTGTATAAACTGAAAGGATGGAGAAAATATACAAAGATGAATACTAGATTTAAGGTAAAAAGAGAGAGAAAAATAAACTGTGAAACTAACAATTTGTTCCAGTTGAACTCAAATACCTCCCTTTGTGATGGTGCTTAATTTTAACTGCATAAATTGCATTCAGGATACATGAGCTCCTTTATCTCATCATAAGCTGCCACGAATCTGTTTAGACATTCACCTGGGTTAATATGCATATTATTGTTCCCTAGTTTGGAAAATGAAGTTTCAGACAGAATTCATTATCTGTTCATGTTGGTTTGCCTGAGCAATTGTTTCCCAAATGCATATTAATTGTATTTTAGTTATTTTTAGCTCTAATCTCTCTAGGTCCTTGGGCCTCAAGCTGTTGATTTATTTTTATGTTACTGCCACCCATCTAAAAAGCAGTAGGAAAACCAGCATTTTCCTGAACAAAAAACTTAACAAAACATTTTGGAAAGAAAATGATATAATGCCTAAACTTCTAAGTTAGTTGGAATTAAGAAAGTGAGTAGGAAAACTCTAAGTAACAATTTGCACACTTCCCAGTTCTGCCTACAAAACCCACTTTGAATACAGAGAGGTATACAGGTATGCTAAGTCGCTTCAGTCATGTCCAACTCTTTGCAATCCCATGCACTGTAACCTACCAGGCTCCTCTGTCCATGGATTTCTCAGGCAAGAATACTAGAGTGGGTTCCTATACCCACCTCCAAGGGATCTTCCTGACCCAAGGATTGAACCCTCATCTCTTCCATTTCCTGCATTGTCAGGCAGGTTTTTTACCACTAGCACCACCTAGGAAGCCCAAATATAAAGATACATAGGTACATATAGGTGACTCAGATGGTAAACAATCTGCCTACAGTGCAGAAGACCTGGTTACATCCCTAGGTCAGGAAGATCCCCTGGAGAAGGAAATGATTACACACTCCAATATTCTTTCCTGGAAAATTCCATGGACAGAAGAGTCTGTATGGCTACAATTCATGGGGTCTCAAAGAATCAGACATGACTGAATGACTAACACACTATAGATACACATATATAGTGTGTTGTATATATATATATAGTGTGTTTATATATATGTGTGTGTGTGTATATATACATATATATAGTGTGTTGTATATATATAGTGTGTTTGTGTGTGTGTGTGTGTGTGTGTGTGTATAAACTGAAAGGATGGAGAAAATATACAAAGATGAATACTAGATTTAAGGTAAAAAGAGAGAGAAAAATAAACTGTGAAACTAACAATTTGTTCCAGTTGAACTCAAATACCTCCCTTTGTGATGGTGCTTAATTTTAACTGCATAAATTGCATTCAGGATACATGAGCTCCTTTATCTCATCATAAGCTGCCACGAATCTGTTTAGACATTCACCTGGGTTAATATGCATATTATTGTTCCCTAGTTTGGAAAATGAAGTTTCAGACAGAATTCATTATCTGTTCATGTTGGTTTGCCTGAGCAATTGTTTCCCAAATGCATATTAATTGTATTTTAGTTATTTTTAGCTCTAATCTCTCTAGGTCCTTGGGCCTCAAGCTGTTGGATAAAAACAGCTATAATCAGCTATGGGGAGCTGAGAAGTGGGTTCCAAGCAACTGTGTAACTCCTGGAGACTCAGATCATCCCGATCAAGTGCTCTTCCATCCAGTGAGGGATGCTGGGCAGGAAGCACTGAAGGTTTTTCACATGTCTCCTTATTATCCGTAGTTAATCCCAACCAACAATACCCTCCCACAACCAGATGCCTAAAAATTAGTGGTCAAAAATTGGGAGGAGGGGCTTCCCTGGTAGTTCATTTGTTAAGAGCTCGCCTGCCAATGCAGGAGACACAGATTCAATCCCTAATCCAGGAAGATCCCACATGCTGCAGAGCAACTGAGCCTGTGAGCCACAACTATTGAGCCCTTGTGTCGCAACTATTGAAGCCCGTGTGCCCTAGAGCCTCAGTTCCGTAACAAGAGAAGTCACTTCAACAAGAAGCCTGCTCACCTCAACTAGAGAGGAGCCCCCACTCCCGGCAACTAGAGAAGAGCCTGTAGTAGCAGTGAAAACTCAGAATAGCCAAAAATAAAAAAAAAAATAAAATAAAACTTGGGAAGAGCTCTATACTGTAATCCCAATATAAAGTCAGCTTTTTAAAAATCAATTTGTATTGGAGTATAGTTAATTTACAAAGCTGTGTTTCAGATGTACAACAAAGTGAATCAGTTATACATATGCATATATCCACTCTATTTTAAATTCTTTCCCTCTGTAGGTCATTGCAGAGTACTGAGTCAAGTTCCCTGTGCTATACATTTGGTTCTTATTGGTTATCTATTTTGTACAGAGTAGTATGTGTATGTCAATCCCAATCTCCCAATTCATATCCTTCCAACTTGATAACCATGTATTTGCTTTCTACATCTATGACTCCATTTCTAGTTTGTAAATAGTTTCAACTTTTATACTACCAATCACAGCAAGCCTCTGAGAAGGCATGAAAAGGTCTGTCTAACCTTGTTTAACCCAGAATTTCCCCAATTGTTTTAGATACGGTATTTTTTTTATTGAATTATGGCTAGCATAAAATATTATATTAGTTTCAGGTATATATCATAGTGATTTGATATTTTTAGTTATTGTGAAATGATTGCTGCAAACAGTCTAGTTGCCATCTGTCACAGTACATAGTTGTTAAGAGTATCATGATCTGTATTCCCTAAGTACACATTATATCCCTGACATTTGTTTTATATTTAGAAGTTTATATCTCATATTCCCCTTCACCTATTTCATCTGTCTCCACCTCATGCTGTGGCCACCAGTTTGTTCTCTGTACCTACAAATCTGTTTCTGTTTTGTTCTGTTCCTTTGTTCTGTTTAGTTTCCAATACAAGAGAAATCATACAGCATTCATTTTTCCCTGACTCAATTCACCTAGCATAATATACAACAGATTCATCCATATTCTGGCAAATGGCAGGATTTAATTTTTTTATGGCTGAGTAATACTTCATTATATATTTACATACATACATACACACACACACACACACACACACACACACACACACACACATGGGAAAACTGGTGGCTCAGATGATAAAGAATCTGCCTACAATCTGAAAGACCCAGATTCAATCACTGGGTCAGGAAGATTCCCTGGAGAACAAAATGGCTACCCACTCCAGCTTTCTTGCCTGCTGGAATCCCATGGAGAAAGGAGACTGGCAGTCTACAGTCCATGGTATCACAGAGTCGGACACAGCTGAGCGACTAACATTTCATTTCATGTGTGTGTTCATACAGGTTACTTACGTAGCTTGAGTCTAGTAAACAGTACTTCAGTGAATATAAGGGTGCATAGATCTTTTCAGATTAGTGTTTTCAGATTTTTTTGATAAATACCTAGAAATTGAATTGATGGTTTACACAGTTTTGTTTTTAGCTTTTCGAGGAAACTCCATACTGCTTCCAAATTTATTTGAGAATGAGATCTTTTAAACAAAACAGTCATAAAGAACCCTTTTTTTCCAAAAAAATTATCAACCAATTCTTGAAACATACTTATTGACTCCATTTCTAGTTTGTAAATAGTTTCAACTTTTATACTACCAATCACAGCAAGCCTCTGAGAAGGCATGAAAAGGTCTGTCTAACCTTGTTTAACCCAGAATTTCCCCAATTGTTTTAGATACGGTATTTTTTTTATTGAATTATGGCTAGCATAAAATATTATATTAGTTTCAGGTATATATCATAGTGATTTGATATTTTTAGTTATTGTGAAATGATTGCTGCAAACAGTCTAGTTGCCATCTGTCACAGTACATAGTTGTTAAGAGTATCATGATCTGTATTCCCTAAGTACACATTATATCCCTGACATTTGTTTTATATTTAGAAGTTTATATCTCATATTCCCCTTCACCTATTTCATCTGTCTCCACCTCATGCTGTGGCCACCAGTTTGTTCTCTGTACCTACAAATCTGTTTCTGTTTTGTTCTGTTCCTTTGTTCTGTTTAGTTTCCAATACAAGAGAAATCATACAGCATTCATTTTTCCCTGACTCAATTCACCTAGCATAATATACAACAGATTCATCCATATTCTGGCAAATGGCAGGATTTAATTTTTTTATGGCTGAGTAATACTTCATTATATATTTACATACATACATACACACACACACACACACACACACACACACACACACACACATGGGAAAACTGGTGGCTCAGATGATAAAGAATCTGCCTACAATCTGAAAGACCCAGATTCAATCACTGGGTCAGGAAGATTCCCTGGAGAACAAAATGGCTACCCACTCCAGCTTTCTTGCCTGCTGGAATCCCATGGAGAAAGGAGACTGGCAGTCTACAGTCCATGGTATCACAGAGTCGGACACAGCTGAGCGACTAACATTTCATTTCATGTGTGTGTTCATACAGGTTACTTACGTAGCTTGAGTCTAGTAAACAGTACTTCAGTGAATATAAGGGTGCATAGATCTTTTCAGATTAGTGTTTTCAGATTTTTTTGATAAATACCTAGAAATTGAATTGATGGTTTACACAGTTTTGTTTTTAGCTTTTTCGAGGAAACTCCATACTGCTTCCAAATTTATTTGAGAATGAGATCTTTTAAACAAAACAGTCATAAAGACTTTTCTCTTTTTTCTTTAATCTGTTTTCCGAGTTTTCTTAAATGAGAAACAATGACTAGCAAAGAAACCAACAAGTGCATAGAAAGTGAAACAACTGAAGCTGTCAGTCCAGTGGAGCAGAACGCCTGTGAGCAGTCGCTGAGATCCTGACTTTCCCCGCCACCTCTTTTCCACGTTTAAGCCCAGCCGTAATCACAGTCTCTGACTCATGTAATTGTTTAAAATGGCATTTCTCAAAGTGTGTTCTATACACCATTAGTTCCTAGATACATTAATGAGCACTCCACACACAAAAAAGAAAGGTTCAGGGTCAAAAGACTTAGGCTCTACAAAGTTGTTATTGAACTTCTCAGAACCTTTAATATTCAATGTACATTGTACATTCCCAAAAGAGATGAATTTGCTGTGTTTCACCAAATTTATTTCACCAATTTTAATTAGAAATCTCCTAGGAGTATTTTTGCAGAATACTGGTTTAAATTTTGAGCTTTGGAAGGGTTTGACAGAGGATGGGGATGAAAGTGGTTTCAGTCACTGACCTAAGACCCTGGCTGAGTCAGGAACAATCTGGAAATTCAGGGACTTTATCTGTAGATGTCAAGGAAAGATAGATGATATTTTTATAATGATGATAATGAATTTATATACATAAGCAAAATATATTTCCCTGATTGTATGAAAGAATGTATGTGTGTTTTCCTTTCATTTGTTCAACCAATTTTATTTCAATTTGGTTCCCAAAACAGGAAGAAACAAAGACATTTGTGTGGGTCTATGACCTTCGAGGGTTTGTAGTCTGTGGTGGGCCAGCCATGCATATCAGCCCAATATGATGATAACAAAGGAACAGACTGTCTAGACAGCCATGGGAACAGAGATAAGGGACCCAGAAATCTGAATATATTTGCTCAATGAAAGACTTTCTAGAAGAGTAGATTACTGAACTGAGACCCACTTACCACCACTGCCCTCATTTAAAGATCTTATAAAGCATGGAACTGCATTCTACAAATTTATCTTCTTTTTGTACCTTTGACAACAATGGCAATTTCTACAAAATTTGAATTTAAAGCTCTGTTTACTCAGTGATAATAAAATAGTGTCATTAAGATAATAAATGGAACCTCCTGGGTTTTATATAGAACAAGAAATTATCACTAATGAAGACAGAAAAATAGCTGGCTCCAAGAGAGAGGTGGGCCTATCATTCAGATCATCCACATTGAAGAAATACTGAAAATCTCTTTTTGCTGACTGCAATCTGCTGCTGAATTGAACCTTTGAACCATTGAATCATTAATTTTAAAAAATCGTATTTTGCCAGCCAATTACTCAGCATTCCATGACATGATCAATGATGTTAAAGGTTTTGAGCTCATTGTATTAATCAATTAAGCACAGAATATAAACATTTTACATTGTACATTCCCAAAAGAGATGAATTTGTTATTGAACTTCTCAGAACCTTTAATATTCAATGTACATTGTACATTCCCAAAGAGATGAATTTGCTGTGTTTCACCAAATTTATTTCACCAATTTTAATTAGAAATCTCCTAGGAGTATTTTTGCAGAATACTGGTTTAAATTTTGAGCTTTGGAAGGGTTTGACAGAGGATGGGGATGAAAGTGGTTTCAGTCACTGACCTAAGACCCTGGCTGAGTCAGGAACAATCTGGAAATTCAGGGACTTTATCTGTAGATGTCAAGGAAAGATAGATGATATTTTTATAATGATGATAATGAATTTATATACATAAGCAAAATATATTTCCCTGATTGTATGAAAGAATGTATGTGTGTTTTCCTTTCATTTGTTCAACCAATTTTATTTCAATTTGGTTCCCAAAACAGGAAGAAACAAAGACATTTGTGTGGGTCTATGACCTTCGAGGGTTTGTAGTCTGTGGTGGGCCAGCCATGCATATCAGCCCAATATGATGATAACAAAGGAACAGACTGTCTAGACAGCCATGGGAACAGAGATAAGGGACCCAGAAATCTGAATATATTTGCTCAATGAAAGACTTTCTAGAAGAGTAGATTACTGAACTGAGACCCACTTACCACCACTGCCCTCATTTAAAGATCTTATAAAGCATGGAACTGCATTCTACAAATTTATCTTCTTTTTGTACCTTTGACAACAATGGCAATTTCTACAAAATTTGAATTTAAAGCTCTGTTTACTCAGTGATAATAAAATAGTGTCATTAAGATAATAAATGGAACCTCCTGGGTTTTATATAGAACAAGAAATTATCACTAATGAAGACAGAAAAATAGCTGGCTCCAAGAGAGAGGTGGGCCTATCATTCAGATCATCCACATTGAAGAAATACTGAAAATCTCTTTTTGCTGACTGCAATCTGCTGCTGAATTGAACCTTTGAACCATTGAATCATTAATTTTAAAAAATCGTATTTTGCCAGCCAATTACTCAGCATTCCATGACATGATCAATGATGTTAAAGGTTTTGAGCTCATTGTATTAATCAATTAAGCACAGAATATAAACAAAAAACAACTGTCAGCTGATCTGGGTCCATTGCTGATGAACTGCTGTTTAAAACAATTAATAATGAAGTAATGCTGGAAAACCAAGGGCAAAGGCCTAATTGATTTTTCAAAAGTAAGAACACTCTAAATGCTCAATTAGTTAATAATTTGCCTACTAATTGATTTCTTCAAGGTGTCTGACTAGCAAAATTGAGAAAGGTTCTATAATCACTATCCTTCTACAAAAAGCTTGTTTCTAGACATCTAGGAAGGTTAGAAGATCAATTTAGACTCCCATTAATAGTGCAGGAAACTTTCTCCAAGGATGAAAAAGAAACTATCAAAAACAAAGAAATCATCCACTAATAAAACTCTAGGGAGCCTTCTATGAAATGAATCAATTTCATGAAGACCATTAATAAATTAAATAGGGAAAAAACAATGAAGTAACGCAAATATCTATTAGAAATAACAGACATTTACCAAACGCAAAAAGACAAGTTTGAAACTGAGAGACTTGTGATTAAAACGCTGTTAATTGCAGGTAATGAACTAAATAAAGAGAAATCAACATAAGAGCATACCAAGAATTCTTCAAATTATTTTCTGTTCTCTAATTGTTTCTTTTCACTGTACAGGGCAGGTTGCAACACTTTCTGTTAATGGAACCTTATTACCTTATTAAGCAATAGAGATTATAGGTTTTAAAAACAATCCAAAACACTCCTGGGGGGTAGATTTCAATGCTAATAGTATGAATAGTAGTGGTTAATATTTATTAAATATTTACTACGGGTTAGCCACTTCCTGAACATTTTACATAGACTGGCTAATTTAATCATTGTGAATCTCTATAAGAAAATGTCTTTCCAGCGGGTAAGTAGTATTTCCAGAATTTGGACTCAGATAATCTACTTACAGGAATGGTACCCTTCATATCCTGTTCTTTATGAAACCATGATTTAACCATTGAATCATTAATTTTAAAAAATATTTACCCAGCCAATTACTCAGCATTCCATGACATGATCAATGATGTTAAAGGTTTTGAGCTCATTGTATTAATCAATTAAGCACAGAATATAAACAAAAAACAACTGTCAGCTGATCTGGGTCCATTGCTGATGAACTGCTGTTTAAAACAATTAATAATGAAGTAATGCTGGAAAACCAAGGGCAAAGGCCTAATTGATTTTTCAAAAGTAAGAACACTCTAAATGCTCAATTAGTTAATAATTTGCCTACTAATTGATTTCTTCAAGGTGTCTGACTAGCAAAATTGAGAAAGGTTCTATAATCACTATCCTTCTACAAAAAGCTTGTTTCTAGACATCTAGGAAGGTTAGAAGATCAATTTAGACTCCCATTAATAGTGCAGGAAACTTTCTCCAAGGATGAAAAAGAAACTATCAAAAACAAAGAAATCATCCACTAATAAAACTCTAGGGAGCCTTCTATGAAATGAATCAATTTCATGAAGACCATTAATAAATTAAATGGGGAAAAAAACAATGACGTAACGCAAATATCTATTAGAAATAACAGACATTTACCAAACGCAAAAAGACAAGTTTGAAACTGAGAGACTTGTGATTAAAACGCTGTTAATTGCAGGTAATGAACTAAATAAAGAGAAATCAACATAAGAGCATACCAAGAATTCTTCAAATTATTTTCTGTTCTCTAATTGTTTCTTTTCACTGTACAGGGCAGGTTGCAACACTTTCTGTTAATGGAACCTTATTACCTTATTAAGCAATAGAGATTATAGGTTTTAAAAACAATCCAAAACACTCCTGGGGGGTAGATTTCAATGCTAATAGTATGAATAGTAGTGGTTAATATTTATTAAATATTTACTACGGGTTAGCCACTTCCTGAACATTTTACATAGACTGGCTAATTTAATCATTGTGAATCTCTATAAGAAAATGTCTTTCCAGCGGGTAAGTAGTATTTCCAGAATTTGGACTCAGATAATCTACTTACAGGAATGGTACCCTTCATATCCTGTTCTTTATGATATCATATACCATATTAGCAATTAATGTAGATTTTCTTATTTAAGTTCCGAGCAACCCTATGAGTTAGGTACTATTTTATCTATGTTTTACCAGGTAAGAATTTCTGATTAATTTGCTCAAGGACTGCTGGGTCAATACATAGTATCTTAGGAACTTACAGAAGACATGCTCTTTGGCATGAATATGGGCAAACAGACCTAGCATTGACCACTAAGTAGTTGTTGACCTTAGATTTTTAACTGAGGGGTTTGATTCAAACTTCTTACTGTTCTTCATCCTCTGACTTCTCTCACAATTTTAATACAACCATCTAAGTTCACTTCTTTTTCCAAGGTAGTGTGAAAATATTTTTAATTCCAGTTTGTGTAACAATTATAAAGTAGAAAGATATTTGCATAAGTAAGAATATATAGGCTTATGTGTATAAATATTCTAAGGCTATTACTGTAAATTGTCTTATAGATAACTGAATAACAATGTTAGCTTTAAATATCAAGCATACATTAGTTACTGAATTAATGGTCAGAAAATAATTTCATCCTTAAAGCAATCTTAAAGCAATTCCATCCTAAAGCGATTCCATCCTTAAAGTCAATGCAGCAATGCAGAGAACCAAGAAGCTGGAAGAAGGAAGCAGATAGGAGTCCACCCTGACTAAAGAAGCAGGAGCTGGGACCCAGAGTGCAGACTTTGGTCTCCAGTTTCATATAAACCTGTGATGAGCAGCCACTCCAAGAGGTTAACACGGCACGATCACCAGTAAGCCCAAAGAAAGGTTGCAAGCATCTTCCTTCAGCCCTTCCTATCTCTTGATTTATCTGCTGAATAGAGATGTAAATATAAAGAAGCCATAAACACATTTTAAAGAATCAGTAACATCCATCTTTCTTCTTGGTTTATTTTATTCCTGAATAACCCTGTGTTGGAACTGTCTACTATGAATAAAAGACAGAAATTTTCTTTTCTTCTTTTTTTAATGTTTTATATTTTTGGCTATTCTGGAACTTTGTTGCTGCCAGCAGGCTTTTCTCTAGTTGCAGGGAGTGGAGGCCTCTCTCTAGTTGAGGTAAGCAGGCTTCTTACTGCAGTGGCTTCTCTTGCTGTGGAACTCGGGTTCTAGGGCACACAGGCTTCAGTATTTGCAGCATGTGGGCTCCATAGCTGTGGCTGCCAGGCTCTAGAGCACAGGCGCAATAGTTGTGGCTCAGGGCTTAGTTGTTCCACAGCATGTGGGATCTTCCTGGATCAGCGATTGAACTTGTGTCGCCTGCATTGGCAGATGGATTCTTTACCACTGAGAAAACAGGGAAGTCCCTCTTCTTTTATCTTTATTTTTTAAGTTTTTTTATCGAAATATAGTTGATTTACAATGTTATGTTATTTTCAGATGTACAGCAAAGTAATTCAGTTATACATATACATATCTGTGTTCTTTTTTAGATTCTTTTCTATTATGTTGTTACAAGATATTGAATATAGTTCCCTGTGCTGTATAGTGGGTCCTTGTTGGTTATTTATTTCATATACAGCAGCGTACATATCTTAATCCCGGATTCTTAGTTTATCCTTCCCTTAATTTCCCCTTTAGTAACTATAAGATTGTTTCCTTTTTTTAAAAAGCTTTTTATTTTGTATTGGGTTATAGCTGATTAACAATATTGTGATAGCTTTAGGTGAACAGCCATACTCTCTGTGAATCTATTTCTGCTTTGTAAATAAATTTATTTGTATCATTTTTTTCTAGATTCCACATATAAGTGATATCATATGGTATTTGTCCTTGTCTGATTTATTTAACTTGGAATGATAATCTCTAGGTCCACCCATGTTGCTGCGAATGGCATTAAATCACTCTTTTTTATGACTGAGTTGTATTCTCTTATATATATGTACCACCTCTTCTTAAGCCATTCATTTATCATGGACACTAAAGTTGCTTGAGGACAATAGTCCTTAATTAGGGTCTTAAGATTCTAACCCAAGATCATTTTTCCCTTTATTTTCAAATTGGACATCAGTTTTCATTGGACAACCGCTTTGTGCAGTTGTGAGGATTAATCAGATAATTTAATCAGTATGCATGGACATACCTTGGGAACTGTCTACTATGAATAAAAGACAGAAATTTTCTTTTCTTCTTTTTAATGTTTTATATTTTTGGCTATTCTGGAACTTTGTTGCTGCCAGCAGGCTTTTCTCTAGTTGCAGGAGTGGAGGCCTCTCTCTAGTTGAGGTAAGCAGGCTTCTTACTGCAGTGGCTTCTCTTGCTGTGGAACTCGGGTTCTAGGGCACACAGGCTTCAGTATTTGCAGCATGTGGGCTCCATAGCTGTGGCTGCCAGGCTCTAGAGCACAGGCGCAATAGTTGTGGCTCAGGGCTTAGTTGTTCCACAGCATGTGGGATCTTCCTGGATCAGCGATTGAACTTGTGTCGCCTGCATTGGCAGATGGATTCTTTACCACTGAGAAAACAGGGAAGTCCCTCTTCTTTTATCTTTATTTTTTAAGTTTTTTTATCGAAATATAGTTGATTTACAATGTTATGTTATTTTCAGATGTACAGCAAAGTAATTCAGTTATACATATACATATCTGTGTTCTTTTTTAGATTCTTTTCTATTATGTTGTTACAAGATATTGAATATAGTTCCCTGTGCTGTATAGTGGGTCCTTGTTGGTTATTTATTTCATATACAGCAGCGTACATATCTTAATCCCGGATTCTTAGTTTATCCTTCCTTAATTTCCCCTTTAGTAACTATAAGATTGTTTCCTTTTTTTAAAAAGCTTTTTATTTTGTATTGGGTTATAGCTGATTAACAATATTGTGATAGCTTTAGGTGAACAGCCATACTCTCTGTGAATCTATTTCTGCTTTGTAAATAAATTTATTTGTATCATTTTTTTCTAGATTCCACATATAAGTGATATCATATGGTATTTGTCCTTGTCTGATTTATTTAACTTGGAATGATAATCTCTAGGTCCACCCATGTTGCTGCGAATGGCATTAAATCACTCTTTTTTATGACTGAGTTGTATTCTCTTATATATATGTACCACCTCTTCTTAAGCCATTCATTTATCATGGACACTAAAGTTGCTTGAGGACAATAGTCCTTAATTAGGGTCTTAAGATTCTAACCCAAGATCATTTTTCCCTTTATTTTCAAATTGGACATCAGTTTTCATTGGACAACCGCTTTGTGCAGTTGTGAGGATTAATCAGATAATTTAATCAGTATGCATGGACATACCTTCCCCCTTCACACATATACCCATCAGCTCTCCTTCCCTTCCTTCCTCCCTGCACTGAAGAGACAAGTGCTGCATACAAGTATTGGATTAGTCAACCTTCCCCCAGCCTCCAATCCCAGTCACCCAGTTCACATCCTTAAGTGGCAAAATTTCTCACCATCTTTGCCCTTCCCCTTCTATAGCTATCTGTAGGTCTCTAGTCTGACTGAAAACCTGGGGTCCATTTTCCTTTTCCCTTTGACCTTGCCCCTATATAGTCAACGATATACATTGTCCGAGGGTGAGGATTACAAGACTATAGAGGACAAAAAATTACCCTGGCTTTGGAGTTCTAGAATTTGCTCCTGAACCTCATAATTTAGATCATACATAGAAATTGCATTCCTTTAATTTGTGGGTATCAGAGTATTTTCTTCTCTGTCTCTCAAAAAAAAAAAACCCAGAAATGTGATTTTACATATAGAAAATTGCATTTCAAAGAGATTGAGTCACAGATTGTATTTCTATTACTAGATTGGAAAACAGTTGGTGGAGGAACCAATATTCAATCTGGATAAGTAGGTGAAGTGTCCTTCTGAGAGAAGAAAATATTGTCAATTGCTGGTATATGTCAGTAAACAATTAGGGAAGACAAGGCTGGGAAGGTAGAAAGGTGGCATGATCCAGAAACCACAGGTGGGGTTAGCAAGAACCCCAGGGTACAAGGACCTCAGCCAGTGCAGTGCACTTTGTTGGTGATACTTACAAAGATGTCACCACCACACCCAGTGACAGCACCTGTGTGATAAAGTAGCATCGAGAAGGTGTCAGGCTATTTCTGAGTAGAGAGGTCCTGAGTCAAACTATGGAGATTTCCTCAGCTCTGGGGAGCATGATAAAGTACCCAGAAGTGTCTCATAATCTTGAGAGACAAAAGAAGTACATGGGAAGGAACAGCAAACAGGAAGGGACCTTCCATCAGGACAGAGCAGATCTTGAGAGAGCACATTGAACCGTTACTAGCCACAATGGTGAGGAACTATGGGAAGCTTTCTTCAAGTGGGACCCAGATAGCAGTGGCTCATAGTGATTTCTTCCTTCAAAAGTGTATTTTTATCAAAGCAAGATCTTCTCTGACCCAACTACTAGAATAGCAGAACTAAAAAGGAAAATGAACATGTGGGACCTAATGAAACTTAAAAGCTTTTGTATAGCAAAAGAAACTACAAACAAGTTGAACAGATAACCCACAGAATGGGGGAAAATCATAGCAAATGAAACAACATACAAAGAATTAATCTCCAAAATCTACAAGCAACACAGACAACTCAGCACCAGAAAAATGAACAACCCAATCAAAAAATGAGAAAAGGACCTAAACAGACACCTCTCCAAAGAGGACATACAGATGGCCCAAAAACACATGAAACGATGCTCAACTTCACTTATCATTAGAGAAATGCAAATCAAAACTACAATGAGATATCACCTCACACCAGTCAGAATGGCCATCATCCACAAATCGACAGACAATAAATGCTGGAGAGGGTGCGGAGAAAAGGGAACCCTCTTGCATTGCTAGTAGGAATGTCAATTGATACAGCCTCTATGGAAGACAGTATGGAGATTTCTTAAAAAACTAAAAATAGAAGCACCCTACGACCCAGCAATCCCACTCTTAGGCTTATACCCTGGTGAAATTAAATCCAAAAGAAGCACCTGTACCCCAATGTTCGTTGCAGCTCTCTATACAATAACTAGAACATGGAAGGAACCTAGATGCCCATCGACGAATGAACGGATACAAAAGCTCTGGTACATATATACAATAGAATACTACACAGCTATAAAAAGAAATGCAGAAGAATCAGCCCTAACGAGGTGGCTGGATCTAGAACCTATCATCAAAAGTGAAGTCAGTCAAAAAGAGAAGGACAAGTACAATATACTAACACATATCTATGGAATCTAGTAGGATGGTGATGATGGCACATGCAGTGAAGCGATGGAGAAACAGACATGGACAGTGGACATATGGACTTTGTGGAGAAGGAACAGCAAACAGGAAGGGACCTTCCATCAGGACAGAGCAGATCTTGAGAGAGCACATTGAACCGTTACTAGCCACAATGGTGAGGAACTATGGGAAGCTTTCTTCAAGTGGGACCCAGATAGCAGTGGCTCATAGTGATTTCTTCCTTCAAAAGTGTATTTTTATCAAAGCAAGATCTTCTCTGACCCAACTACTAGAATAGCAGAACTAAAAAGGAAAATGAACATGTGGGACCTAATGAAACTTAAAAGCTTTTGTATAGCAAAAGAAACTACAAACAAGTTGAACAGATAACCCACAGAATGGGGGAAAATCATAGCAAATGAAACAACATACAAAGAATTAATCTCCAAAATCTACAAGCAACACAGACAACTCAGCACCAGAAAAATGAACAACCCAATCAAAAAATGAGAAAAGGACCTAAACAGACACCTCTCCAAAGAGGACATACAGATGGCCCAAAAACACATGAAACGATGCTCAACTTCACTTATCATTAGAGAAATGCAAATCAAAACTACAATGAGATATCACCTCACACCAGTCAGAATGGCCATCATCCACAAATCGACAGACAATAAATGCTGGAGAGGGTGCGGAGAAAAGGGAACCCTCTTGCATTGCTAGTAGGAATGTCAATTGATACAGCCTCTATGGAAGACAGTATGGAGATTTCTTAAAAAACTAAAAATAGAAGCACCCTACGACCCAGCAATCCCACTCTTAGGCTTATACCCTGGTGAAATTAAATCCAAAAGAAGCACCTGTACCCCAATGTTCGTTGCAGCTCTCTATACAATAACTAGAACATGGAAGGAACCTAGATGCCCATCGACGAATGAACGGATACAAAAGCTCTGGTACATATATACAATAGAATACTACACAGCTATAAAAAGAAATGCAGAAGAATCAGCCCTAACGAGGTGGCTGGATCTAGAACCTATCATCAAAAGTGAAGTCAGTCAAAAAGAGAAGGACAAGTACAATATACTAACACATATCTATGGAATCTAGTAGGATGGTGATGATGGCACATGCAGTGAAGCGATGGAGAAACAGACATGGACAGTGGACATATGGACTTTGTGGAGAAGGAACAGAAGGTGGGAGGCATAAAGGAAGTAGCATGAAGGCCTGTACTATCATAAGTGAAGAAAATAGCTCTAGTCATTGCTCTGTGAGAAAAGCAGATCCTTCAGGGGTGCTGTGTGATGGTCTGGAGGTGTGGGAAGGGGGGGATATACATATGACTAATCTGGGAACTTTCATATCTGTAAACAACAAAACTTTGTAAAAGCTAAAAGCAAAATAAAGGTTTAAAAAAAAAAAAGTAAAATAAAAGTTTTTAAATTAAAAAAAAAGTGCATTTTTTAACACCTGAGTTTGTGCTGTACAAACTATTCCGACACCCTACAAAGGAATGAGTTGTATTTCAAGAGATGTCTAAGCCTGTCTAGATTTGCTAAAATGAACTGGAAGTTTCATCACAATGAACTGAAAAATAGGTACGTTGAGTAAGAATAGCATCAGCTTGAATACTTTCAATAGGCCACAGATAAAAATATTTAGTATTTTCAATAGTCAAAATGTGGAAACAAGGAAACAACCCAAGTGTCCACAAATGGATAAATAAAATATGGTGTATATACACAATAGAATATTATTTGCCGTTAAAAAAGAAGGAAACATTTTCCAGAACTAAAAAAGGAATTTGTTTACTGAGGACCAGAGGATGTAAGCAATATAAAAATCAAAAACTTATCTGACTTTAATTGACTTTTCATTCTCTGCTTCTCTAAGCAGAGTTGGATTTTATTTGTACATTTCCTAAGGGTCTCATCTGCTCAAGAAATCTTTATATGAAGGAAGTTGATGGGGCAGATTCCTTAAACGACCCTTTAGGAGAATCCTTAACAGGGAGGAGTAATTGCTCAGTGCTGCCTACTTCTTACCCTTCAGCTCATGTGGAGGAGGAAGTAGTCATTGCAGGCGATGGTGAGCCCAGCAAATGGCAAAAAGAAGCTATGAAGCCCACTTTGCCACGTTGGCACTGGTCCAGGTCCTTCATTGTCTTGTCCATGGCCAGAGGGTCTTTTATATTTTCCAAAATCCAAGAAACTCCGTTTCTATGAGTATTCTCAGGTCTTCCTTTGTCAAGTAGCCTAACACATATCTATGGAATCTAGTAGGATGGTGATGATGGCACATGCAGTGAAGCGATGGAGAAACAGACATGGACAGTGGACATATGGACTTTGTGGAGAAGGAACAGAAGGTGGGAGGCATAAAGGAAGTAGCATGAAGGCCTGTACTATCATAAGTGAAGAAAATAGCTCTAGTCATTGCTCTGTGAGAAAAGCAGATCCTTCAGGGGTGCTGTGTGATGGTCTGGAGGTGTGGGAAGGGGGGGATATACATATGACTAATCTGGGAACTTTCATATCTGTAAACAACAAAACTTTGTAAAAGCTAAAAGCAAAATAAAGGTTTAAAAAAAAAAAAGTAAAATAAAAGTTTTTAAATTAAAAAAAAAGTGCATTTTTTAACACCTGAGTTTGTGCTGTACAAACTATTCCGACACCCTACAAAGGAATGAGTTGTATTTCAAGAGATGTCTAAGCCTGTCTAGATTTGCTAAAATGAACTGGAAGTTTCATCACAATGAACTGAAAAATAGGTACGTTGAGTAAGAATAGCATCAGCTTGAATACTTTCAATAGGCCACAGATAAAAATATTTAGTATTTTCAATAGTCAAAATGTGGAAACAAGGAAACAACCCAAGTGTCCACAAATGGATAAATAAAATATGGTGTATATACACAATAGAATATTATTTGCCGTTAAAAAAGAAGGAAACATTTTCCAGAACTAAAAAAGGAATTTGTTTACTGAGGACCAGAGGATGTAAGCAATATAAAAATCAAAAACTTATCTGACTTTAATTGACTTTTCATTCTCTGCTTCTCTAAGCAGAGTTGGATTTTATTTGTACATTTCCTAAGGGTCTCATCTGCTCAAGAAATCTTTATATGAAGGAAGTTGATGGGGCAGATTCCTTAAACGACCCTTTAGGAGAATCCTTAACAGGGAGGAGTAATTGCTCAGTGCTGCCTACTTCTTACCCTTCAGCTCATGTGGAGGAGGAAGTAGTCATTGCAGGCGATGGTGAGCCCAGCAAATGGCAAAAAGAAGCTATGAAGCCCACTTTGCCACGTTGGCACTGGTCCAGGTCCTTCATTGTCTTGTCCATGGCCAGAGGGTCTTTTATATTTTCCAAAATCCAAGAAACTCCGTTTCTATGAGTATTCTCAGGTCTTCCTTTGTCAAGTAGCCTTTAACCTTGGCAAATTTGAAAAATATGAGCATTGTTGTTTCCATGGCACATTCCATTTGAAAAAGCATTTTGATGAAGTCTATTGAAACCTCAGCAGGAGGTGGGGCAAGGATGCTGGGCTGGCGGGGACTCGTGGCCAGTGAGGAAGGAATTTTTGACACATGCCACGTGGAGGAACCTTGAAGACACTATGCTAAAAGAAATAAGCCAGTCACAAAAAGACACATACTGTATGATTCCATTTATACGAATAGTCGGGATAGTCAGATTTACAGAGACAAAAAGCAAAATGGTAGCTGCCACGACCAAGAGGAAAGAGAAATTATTGTTTAATGGGTACAGACTTCCAGTTTTGAAAGATGACCAGAGTTCTGTGGATGGATCATGGGGACAGTAGCCCAACAAAGTGAATGTACTTATGTCACTGAACAGTGCACTTAAAAATAGTTAAGGCGATAATTTTGTATCGTATATTTAAGATGTTTTAAGATTAAGACAAAAACAAAACACATCTTTCAACTACTCGGCTGTAAAAAGAAATGCAGAAGACTCAGTCCTAATGAAGGGGCTGGATCTAGAACCTATCATAAAAAGTGAAGTAAGTCAAAAAGAGAAAGACAAATACAGTATACTAACACACATATATGGAATCTAGCAGGATGGTCTTGATAACACACACAGGAAACACATGGAAAAACAGACAGAGCATAGACATAGGGACATTGTGGGGAAGAAATAGGGAGGGGGAAGCATGGAGGGAGTAACACAGAAACCTATACTGTTATGTGTGGAAAAGATAGCTACTGTCATAGAGCTAAGGGAATAGGAGTGCTTACAATGGCTTGGGGCGAAGGTCTGGAGGGGTGGGATGCGGGGAACTGGGGGGTGGGGACCATGGATATGCTCATGTGGAGGAGGAAGTAGTCATTGCAGGCGATGGTGAGCCCAGCAAATGGCAAAAAGAAGCTATGAAGCCCACTTTGCCACGTTGGCACTGGTCCAGGTCCTTCATTGTCTTGTCCATGGCCAGAGGGTCTTTTATATTTTCCAAAATCCAAGAAACTCCGTTTCTATGAGTATTCTCAGGTCTTCCTTTGTCAAGTAGCCTTTAACCTTGGCAAATTTGAAAAATATGAGCATTGTTGTTTCCATGGCACATTCCATTTGAAAAAGCATTTTGATGAAGTCTATTGAAACCTCAGCAGGAGGTGGGGCAAGGATGCTGGGCTGGCGGGGACTCGTGGCCAGTGAGGAAGGAATTTTTGACACATGCCACGTGGAGGAACCTTGAAGACACTATGCTAAAAGAAATAAGCCAGTCACAAAAAGACACATACTGTATGATTCCATTTATACGAATAGTCGGGATAGTCAGATTTACAGAGACAAAAAGCAAAATGGTAGCTGCCACGACCAAGAGGAAAGAGAAATTATTGTTTAATGGGTACAGACTTCCAGTTTTGAAAGATGACCAGAGTTCTGTGGATGGATCATGGGGACAGTAGCCCAACAAAGTGAATGTACTTATGTCACTGAACAGTGCACTTAAAAATAGTTAAGGCGATAATTTTGTATCGTATATTTAAGATGTTTTAAGATTAAGACAAAAACAAAACACATCTTTCAACTACTCGGCTGTAAAAAGAAATGCAGAAGACTCAGTCCTAATGAAGGGGCTGGATCTAGAACCTATCATAAAAAGTGAAGTAAGTCAAAAAGAGAAAGACAAATACAGTATACTAACACACATATATGGAATCTAGCAGGATGGTCTTGATAACACACACAGGAAACACATGGAAAAACAGACAGAGCATAGACATAGGGACATTGTGGGGAAGAAATAGGGAGGGGGAAGCATGGAGGGAGTAACACAGAAACCTATACTGTTATGTGTGGAAAAGATAGCTACTGTCATAGAGCTAAGGGAATAGGAGTGCTTACAATGGCTTGGGGCGAAGGTCTGGAGGGGTGGGATGCGGGGAACTGGGGGGGGTGGGGACCATGGATATGCATATGACTGATCTGGAAACATACATATCTGTGAACAGGGGAATAGGAGTGCTTACAATGGCTTGGGGTGAAGGTCTGGAGGAGTGAGATGGGGGGAACTGGGGGGTGGGGACCATGGATATGCATATGACTGATCTGGGAACATACATGTCTGTGAACAACAAAACTCTGTAAAACTTTTAAAATAAAGAATAATAATAATAAAAAAAAACAGCTAAAGAAAAAAAAAAAAAAAAGACAAGGAACCTCTGCTTGCCTCTATGCACACAACCCCTTTACAGAAATCTTTAAAATATACGCTTCTCTAATTTATGTGACTACCCAGGGCTCTATAACTTCCAACATCACATCAAAGTCTCCTGAATTCAAATCCAATGTTCTCTGCATTAACTCTAATAAATGTACACATGAGAATATGCAAAGGAATAACACATACACAGGCATACAAAGACAAGTATAGTGTGTATGGTTTTTATTAGGAGACAAAGCAATAAATGCATTTTGCTGAACATTTTAATGTTACCTTGGGTTTGTGAATTTTAAACCAATTTACTTTTAAACAAGTATTTCTAGAATGTCTTTGATGTCCAATAATTTTAAGTGTACTTAAAGACTTTGTTCTTTGAAATAGTAAGTCAGGTTTATTAAGTATTTAAGTACTGAATGGTTCATTACATTGTCTTTAAACCAACAAAAATGCATGCTTGTCTCCTCCATTAAAAGTATGCCTTAATTTCATGTGCTGCCCACTTTTAAAGAAGTCCAATGAAAAAATCTTATTGCATATATTTGAAATAGAAAATAAATAACGGACATTAAAATAGAGAATTATTTTTATATTTATACAATATTTAGACATGATTAAAAAGAATTCACAAGTTCTAACAGACTAAAAATTTACATTAAAATGGTAAAAAGAACAAATACATGCTTATTATTGTATGTTCAAGAGTTTTTTCTATTACATTTTGTATTTATCTCAAATTTAATTTTGTTGTGAATTTTAAAAAGAACCTTTTGTTTCTCACCATCATACTTGAAAGGGAAGCAGCATTTTATGATAAAGAGCATAGATATGGGACTTGGACATCCAAGCTCCTCTGCTGTGTGATCTTAAACAATATGACCTCCTTTGAGCTGATTTTTGTCCACAATAAAGTAAGGAGTGGCAGTTGTTGGACTGGTGTATCTTTTACATTCCAAGACCTCATGCTTCTGAAGGGCTTCCCCAGTGGTTCAGTAGTGAAAAATCCACCTGCAATGCAGGTTTGATTCCTGGGTTGCGAAGATCCTCTGGAGAAAGAAATGACCAGACACTCCAGTATTCTTGTCTGGAGAATCCCATGGACAGAGAAGCCTAGCAGGCTACAGTCATGGGATCACAAAGAGTCAGACACAACTTACAAACTTAGGGACTGAACATGCTTCTGAGACTCTGATGAGCACATCCACAGCCTGGACTGCATCCAAAACTTATCATGAGGTAAACCCATACTCTCTCCTTCAGCCAAGTTGGACTAAATCAGTTCAACTCAATTTGTAATTACTTATGACTTTCATTAATGAGGATGATTATAATGACAAGTAAGATTTACTGAGCACTCACTATGTGCCAGGCAATGACTGTCACAGATTGTTCCCAAAGCAACCCCAATTTCTCTACTCCACCCCGTAGTCATGTTTTCTGTAATGTGACTTTGGAGCTTTTCCAGTCACAACATGGAGTCTATTTCCTCCCCCGCTGAATCTGGGTTTGCTTTATGACATGTTTTACCCCAGGGAGTACAACGGGCATCATGGCATGCCAGTTCTGAGCCTTGACTCTTGTATTTGCTCTTGGATCTCTGCCACCACCAGGAGAGCAAGCCCAGGTTACCTGCCAGGAGATAAAAGAGCACATGAAGCAGAGACTTCTCCTAGCGAAGGCTCAAAATATAAAAGTGGCCAGCCAAGATTAGCATCATTCCCTAACTCACCCATGGCTCACCACAGAGGCAGGAACGAGTCCCCAAGAGCCTGGCTCTCCAAAATCACCATGCTGAAGTAATAATGGATTATTGCTTTAAGCCACCAAGTTTTGGTGTAGTCTGTCATACAGCATCATTGTGACAATAAATTTACTCCACTGTAAACATATCATTTGCTCCTTACAACAGCCTTATGACAGAAAGATAAGGAAACTGAGCCACAGAGAGTTTAACTGGTCCAAAATCACAAAGTGCCTATACTTTACATATTATAAGATATCACCAGTTGCGTAAAGGCACCATTGTTTTATATTCCACTAAGAAAGGTAGAGTGCTGTTTAAATAAGATGCATCCTAACTTCTGAGATGTGAAGACTTAAAAGAGAATTTTCATGTTTTGGTGGTTACCAGGGCTTAGAGAAGAACGAACAGACAAGCATAGAGGAGTTCAGGGCCCTGAAACTGCTCCATAACATACATGACACCAAGAATAAACACTAATGCAGCTTATTGTCTTCCGGTGATTATGATGTGACAATGTAGGTTTATCACTTGCAACAAATGTGCCACTCTAGTATGGTACAATGAGGCGAAGGCCATGCATGTGTAGGGGTAGTAGGCATATAGGAACTTTCTTCACTTTCCCTTAAGTTTTCTGTGACCCTAAAATGACTCTCAAAAGCAAAGCCTATTTTTAAAAAACTTGAAAAAGAAGGAATGCATGTTAGAATTGATAAAATGAGAAAGTAGTGGGCCATGTTTTGGGCTGGCCATTTTACTTGTTTGAAATAATGTAAGACACTTGAATATTCGCCTGGCAATTTGTACGTGGTATCTGCCTTTTGCAGATCTCCAGAGTGGCCACTGATGTGTAAGGAGGCTGCTCCTCTGAAAAAACCCCTTTATTAGTGCTCTGAGATTTCAATCTTTTCTCTGCCCAGGTCTGTGAACTGCCCTGTTCTCCCTGTGCTCCAACCAGGACTTCTATTCTTTGCTGTATACTTCATTGCTTACATTATTTCATTAACATTTCCTCCTTCTAAATCCCTCACTGGTTGGTCTTCTAAAATTTTCTCCAATTTATCTATGTCTCTTAAAAGAAATTAGATGCTCAAAGTATTAATGACATTCACCATGGCTCACCACAGAGGCAGGAACGAGTCCCCAAGAGCCTGGCTCTCCAAAATCACCATGCTGAAGTAATAATGGATTATTGCTTTAAGCCACCAAGTTTTGGTGTAGTCTGTCATACAGCATCATTGTGACAATAAATTTACTCCACTGTAAACATATCATTTGCTCCTTACAACAGCCTTATGACAGAAAGATAAGGAAACTGAGCCACAGAGAGTTTAACTGGTCCAAAATCACAAAGTGCCTATACTTTACATATTATAAGATATCACCAGTTGCGTAAAGGCACCATTGTTTTATATTCCACTAAGAAAGGTAGAGTGCTGTTTAAATAAGATGCATCCTAACTTCTGAGATGTGAAGACTTAAAAGAGAATTTTCATGTTTTGGTGGTTACCAGGGCTTAGAGAAGAACGAACAGACAAGCATAGAGGAGTTCAGGGCCCTGAAACTGCTCCATAACATACATGACACCAAGAATAAACACTAATGCAGCTTATTGTCTTCCGGTGATTATGATGTGACAATGTAGGTTTATCACTTGCAACAAATGTGCCACTCTAGTATGGTACAATGAGGCGAAGGCCATGCATGTGTAGGGGTAGTAGGCATATAGGAACTTTCTTCACTTTCCCTTAAGTTTTCTGTGACCCTAAAATGACTCTCAAAAGCAAAGCCTATTTTTAAAAAACTTGAAAAAGAAGGAATGCATGTTAGAATTGATAAAATGAGAAAGTAGTGGGCCATGTTTTGGGCTGGCCATTTTACTTGTTTGAAATAATGTAAGACACTTGAATATTCGCCTGGCAATTTGTACGTGGTATCTGCCTTTTGCAGATCTCCAGAGTGGCCACTGATGTGTAAGGAGGCTGCTCCTCTGAAAAACCCTTCATTAGTGCTCTGAGATTTCAATCTTTTCTCTGCCCAGGTCTGTGAACTGCCCTGTTCTCCCTGTGCTCCAACCAGGACTTCTATTCTTTGCTGTATACTTCATTGCTTACATTATTTCATTAACATTTCCTCCTTCTAAATCCCTCACTGGTTGGTCTTCTAAAATTTTCTCCAATTTATCTATGTCTCTTAAAAGAAATTAGATGCTCAGTTACTAAATATAGTATTAATGAGACCTAATCACTAGTGCTGAATTAGATTAATTACCTTGCTTGTTTGAAATGTGACATTCATCAATCACTTAATATTCCACATATGTGTGATTGCCCCACTGAATTCCCTAAGATAGATTAGCCTGACCATGGTTTTTAGAAGTAGACCAAGATCAAATATTAC
Source organism: Tragulus kanchil (assembly GCA_022376925.1). Classification (NCBI taxonomy): domain Eukaryota; kingdom Metazoa; phylum Chordata; class Mammalia; order Artiodactyla; family Tragulidae; genus Tragulus; species Tragulus kanchil. The sequence goes on along the minus strand of JAIOJX010000025.1, from coordinate 102,123,071 downwards.
TTCTTTCTGCCACTTGCTATTTATATAACCTTGAACAAGGTACTTAATATCTTAAAATCAATGTCTTCATATAAAATTATATATAAGCACATTTCAGCCAGTATCATTCAGGTTTTGTTCAAAGAAGCAGAATTACTAGAGGAAGATATAGATAGAGATGCAGATACAGATAGATAGATAGATACACATATATGCACAGATAGACAGATGATTTATCCAGAGATTTGATCTTACGCAGTTGTGAAAGTTGATTGGACCATCTAAGTGAATCTGTTACTTCTGTGTCTGCTGCTGTATCCCAAAGTCAGCAAGGCCAGCAAGGTCAGCAAGTCAAGAGGAGGAGGTAACACGGGCTGGGATATAAGGACATATACAAATGCTTGAGGCTGGGGGGAATCCATAAGAAATTCTGGAACCAATATTGACTTTTCACTGTCTCTAAGTCTCCAGCATCAATAATGGGAGTATCCTGCTGGATAAACTGCTTCCTTCATTCCTTTTTTGGAAGTGAAAGTGTTAGTTGCTCAGACATGTTGGACTCTTTGTGACCCCATGGCCTGTGGCCCGCCAGACTCCTCTGTCCATGGAATTCTCCAGACGAGAGTACTGGAGTGGGTTTTCCTTCTCCACAAGATCTTCCCAACCCAGGGATCAAACTCAGGTCTCAGATATTGCAGGCAGACTCTTTACCATTTCAGATTTCACTTTTTAAAATGCTGCCATTTTGCTTCAGTAATTTTGGCCACTGATGTGTAAGGAGGCTGCTCCTCTGAAAACCCTTCATTAGTGCTCTGAGATTTCAATCTTTTCTCTGCCCAGGTCTGTGAACTGCCCTGTTCTCCCTGTGCTCCAACCAGGACTTCTATTCTTTGCTGTATACTTCATTGCTTACATTATTTCATTAACATTTCCTCCTTCTAAATCCCTCACTGGTTGGTCTTCTAAAATTTTCTCCAATTTATCTATGTCTCTTAAAAGAAATTAGATGCTCAGTTACTAAATATAGTATTAATGAGACCTAATCACTAGTGCTGAATTAGATTAATTACCTTGCTTGTTTGAAATGTGACATTCATCAATCACTTAATATTCCACATATGTGTGATTGCCCCACTGAATTCCCTAAGATAGATTAGCCTGACCATGGTTTTTAGAAGTAGACCAAGATCAAATATTACTTCTTTCTGCCACTTGCTATTTATATAACCTTGAACAAGGTACTTAATATCTTAAAATCAATGTCTTCATATAAAATTATATATAAGCACATTTCAGCCAGTATCATTCAGGTTTTGTTCAAAGAAGCAGAATTACTAGAGGAAGATATAGATAGAGATGCAGATACAGATAGATAGATAGATACACATATATGCACAGATAGACAGATGATTTATCCAGAGATTTGATCTTACGCAGTTGTGAAAGTTGATTGGACCATCTAAGTGAATCTGTTACTTCTGTGTCTGCTGCTGTATCCCAAAGTCAGCAAGGCCAGCAAGGTCAGCAAGTCAAGAGGAGGAGGTAACACGGGCTGGGATATAAGGACATATACAAATGCTTGAGGCTGGGGGGAATCCATAAGAAATTCTGGAACCAATATTGACTTTTCACTGTCTCTAAGTCTCCAGCATCAATAATGGGAGTATCCTGCTGGATAAACTGCTTCCTTCATTCCTTTTTTGGAAGTGAAAGTGTTAGTTGCTCAGACATGTTGGACTCTTTGTGACCCCATGGCCTGTGGCCCGCCAGACTCCTCTGTCCATGGAATTCTCCAGACGAGAGTACTGGAGTGGGTTTTCCTTCTCCACAAGATCTTCCCAACCCAGGGATCAAACTCAGGTCTCAGATATTGCAGGCAGACTCTTTACCATTTCAGATTTCACTTTTTAAAATGCTGCCTAGTATTTTTTGGCTGTACATGATACATTTTCTCTATCCATTAATCCATTGATGGACACTTGAGCTAAGTACACACCTACCCCAAGAATCAGCAAAACTGAAGTAAACAATATGGCAGGTGCTGGAAGTTCTGCAGATCTGGCCTATTCCCACACCAGAGAATGAACCCAGATAACCTCAGTAATGCGAATGACCCACAACAGTGCTGGGTACCCTGACTTAATGTTGCCAGATTTACAAGTAAAAAATACAGAGTATCCAATTAAATTTGAAGTTAAGATTAATAGCAAATACGAGGAATTTTTGGATATAAATGTGTGTACAACTATTACATACAAATCCTTTTTTAATATAAATATGTTACATGCAGCATGGGGACATTTTTATATTAAAAACTACTTTTGATTATTTGAAATTCAAACTTAATTTGGCATCCTATATTTTACTGGTAACCCTACCTGCACTGGCTGCCAGAGTATAAAAATATTATGACTATTGTTGTACTTCTACTCTTCAAATTACACACAGAAATCATCTAGTAGGCAAATAAAAACCAAAATAAGCACATCACCTCAAACGCATTAGGATGACCACCATCAAAAGAACAGAAAATAACAAATACTGGTGATGATACAGAGAAATTGGAACCCTCAAACCCTGCTAGTAATGTAAAATAGTACAGCTGCTACAGAAACAGTACCGAGATTCCTCAAAAAGCTTAGAAATAGAACAACCATGTTATTCAGCAATTCCACTTCTGAGTATATAACCAAAAAAATCAAAAGCAAATTCTAAAAGAAATATTTGCACTCCCATGTTCGCTGCAGCCCTATCCATAATAGCCAAGATGTAGAAACTATGCAAATGTCCTTTAACATATTGGATGAAGAAAGAGTATTAAATCATACAGTGGAACCTTATGCAGCCTTAAAAAAAGGAGTTCCTATCACATATTACAACATGGATGAACCTTGAGGACATTATGGTACACGAAATTCTCTCATCACGGAAGAACAAATACTATATGATTCCGCTCATATGAGATTTCTAAAGTAGTCAGTCATAGAAATAGAACGTAGAGAGGTAATTGCCAAGGACTGGGGAAAGGGAGCAGGGTAGTGTTTAAAAGGAATGGAGTTTCACAAGATGAGGAAGCTATAGAGAGCTGTTGCACAATAACATGAATGTATAAACAATCCCCAACTTAATGATAGCTTGACTTACAATTTCTCAACTTTATAATGGCGCAGAAGTGATATGCATTCAGCAGAAACCATTCTTTAAATTTTGACTTTGCTCTTTCAGCTGTACTGACAATATGTTCGACATTCCTATCTAATAATGCCCAGCAGCAACTACTGGATCATAAGGATAAACAAGAAAGACACTTACAACCACACTGTATCCATATGACCATTCTGTTTTGCACTTTTACTACAACAGCTTCAATAAAGTACATGAGATCTTCAGCACATTACTATTATAAAAATAGGCTTAGTGTTAGATGATTTTTCCCAGATATAAACTAAGCACACTTAAAGCAGACTATACTAAGCTATTAATAGAATGTTCATTTGGTGAAGTGTATTAAATGCATTTTCAACATACAGTATTTTCAGCTTACAATAGGGTTTACAGGGAAGAAAATCCTCATAAGTAAGATCTGTACTTACCATTGGTGAACTGTACACTTAAAAATGTTTAAGATGGGCAGTGTGCTCAGAGGTCTATCTCTTGCTTCACATCCATCTCTTACTTCAACAGTGTTTCCATGGAACAGATCCAGGGATGCCCCTTATTCCAGCTTCCCATCACCCTCCAGCTGTTTTTTCCTATTGAAACCTTCAGAATCAGTCATGCAGCTGTCTGCAGTTTCACCATGAGCTCCCAGATTCATCAGAGTGCACTCCATTCTCGCTGCAGCCCTATCCATAATAGCCAAGATGTAGAAACTATGCAAATGTCCTTTAACATATTGGATGAAGAAAGAGTATTAAATCATACAGTGGAACCTTATGCAGCCTTAAAAAAAGGAGTTCCTATCACATATTACAACATGGATGAACCTTGAGGACATTATGGTACACGAAATTCTCTCATCACGGAAGAACAAATACTATATGATTCCGCTCATATGAGATTTCTAAAGTAGTCAGTCATAGAAATAGAACGTAGAGAGGTAATTGCCAAGGACTGGGGAAAGGGAGCAGGGTAGTGTTTAAAAGGAATGGAGTTTCACAAGATGAGGAAGCTATAGAGAGCTGTTGCACAATAACATGAATGTATAAACAATCCCCAACTTAATGATAGCTTGACTTACAATTTCTCAACTTTATAATGGCGCAGAAGTGATATGCATTCAGCAGAAACCATTCTTTAAATTTTGACTTTGCTCTTTCAGCTGTACTGACAATATGTTCGACATTCCTATCTAATAATGCCCAGCAGCAACTACTGGATCATAAGGATAAACAAGAAAGACACTTACAACCACACTGTATCCATATGACCATTCTGTTTTGCACTTTTACTACAACAGCTTCAATAAAGTACATGAGATCTTCAGCACATTACTATTATAAAAATAGGCTTAGTGTTAGATGATTTTTCCCAGATATAAACTAAGCACACTTAAAGCAGACTATACTAAGCTATTAATAGAATGTTCATTTGGTGAAGTGTATTAAATGCATTTTCAACATACAGTATTTTCAGCTTACAATAGGGTTTACAGGGAAGAAAATCCTCATAAGTAAGATCTGTACTTACCATTGGTGAACTGTACACTTAAAAATGTTTAAGATGGGCAGTGTGCTCAGAGGTCTATCTCTTGCTTCACATCCATCTCTTACTTCAACAGTGTTTCCATGGAACAGATCCAGGGATGCCCCTTATTCCAGCTTCCCATCACCCTCCAGCTGTTTTTTCCTATTGAAACCTTCAGAATCAGTCATGCAGCTGTCTGCAGTCACCATTTTTCAAGCTTTAACCATGAGCTCCCAGATTCATCAGAGTTATTCCACCAAGGTGGAGGCCACCGTCAACCACCTGCTCACATGTGTCTGCAGACCTCCTACATCTACCTCTCTCTCTGGGCTTCTTTTCTAACCAAGATGATGTGGCTTTGGAGGATGTGGGCCACTTTTTTGTCACGAATTGGCCAAGGAGAACTGAAAGGGCACAGAGAGTCTTTTGAAAAGGCAAGACCAGCATGGCAGCCATGTCCTCTTCCTGGATGTGCAAAAACCACCTCAAGATCAATGGGGTAAAACCCAGGATGCTATGGAAGCTGCCCATCTCATGGAGAAGACCTTGAACCAGGTCCTTTTGGATCTGCACGGTCTGGGTTCTACCTGCATGGACTCCCACATCTGTGACTTCCTAGAGAGTCACTTCCTAGATGAGGAGATGAAACTGATCAACAATCACCTGATCAATTTCCATGGGCTGACTTGTCCCCAAGCTGGACTGGGCAACTATCTCTTTGAAAGGCTCACCCGTAAGCACAACTAGGAGCCTCTGGAGCCTGGGAAGAGACCCCCTAATGTCAGAGATTCTACCTGAAGCCTCTCTCTGCAGACACTAGGCAGCTTTTTAACACTCTGGAATCCTCTGTCAAGCCTTGGACCAAATAGAAACAGTAATTTTTTTTGCAGCAAAAAATTAAAAAAATTTAAGATGGTAAATTTAATGTTATATATTTATGCCGCTTAGTCACTTCAGTTGTGTCTGGCTCTGTGTGACCCCATGGACTGCAGCCTGTCAGTTTCCTCCATCCATGGAATCCTCCAGGCAAGAATACTGGAGTGAATTGCCATATATATATATATATATACATAGATATACATATATATACATGTATGAGACCCCATGGACTGTAGCTTGCCAGGCTTCTCCACACATAGAATTTTCCAGGCAAGAATACTGGAGTCGGTTGCCATTTCCGTCTAGCCACAGTTAAAGATAAAATAAAACTAAAATGTAAATCTATTGTGACCCATGCAGGGCCACATACCAGAAAGGAAATTCTGGAAACATAGCTCCAACTTGGCCAAAATTAACACAAAACAAATTCTCTACATGATGCAACTCTTACATTTGGAGAATTGAAAATTAGATAATGCATTTTAAACCACTATGTAGGTACATGATCATACCCAGTCTTTATTGTATACTTCACATATTTTCATATACAGCAATTTCCTGGCCTTATATTATTATTATTATATCATATATTATCCTTATTTGAAAACCCTTCATCAGTTCTTTCCAAGAGCACCATGTTAACCTCACCCTTCCTTTCTAGGACAGAGTGCCATCCACAACCAAACATAGTTAAAAGGTATAACTGAGCAAAAGTATGTGCTTCTGACACACACTGATCTTTGACTCAGAATTAAGATCACTATGATGCTCCGTGGGTGGAATGGGAACCCCTGTCCTTTGAGAATAGTAAAACTTAATTTTAAAGTATTTTTCACCTCAGAGAAGTATTAGATGTCAAAAGATCTTAGACACCAAGAGACAAAAATGCTTGTACTAGAAGTAGAATGTAAGGGAATATCAGAGATGTCAACAGGCTCTTCTTAATACATCTGTAGCACAAGTCATCAGTGGAAATTATAAGCAAGGAAGAAGCTGACACAGGAGAACCATGGCCTGGGAATAAGGGCGTGATGGTCAGGCATGTGTAGCTCAGGGAACTTCACTCAGTGCTATGTGGTAACCTAAATGGGAAGGAAATTCAAAAAAGAGGGGATATATGTTTTGAAATACATATAGTTGATACACTTTGCTATACAGTGGAAACTAACACAGCATTGTACAGCAACTAAACTTCAACAAAAGCTAATTTTAAAAATGCAATTACCTTTCTCTATGAAATAAAGGCAAAGCCATTCTTTTTAAAACATCTTCTCAATGTAACCCTCCAACTAAAAAACCACAGTAACACTTACTAGCAACACACGAACACAAACACACACACACACCTTGAAAATATAGAAAAATTATATACCAAATGGTTAACAATGATTATATGAAAATATGGTGAGTACTCACTCTTTTCAACTTTTATATATTTCTATACAGTTTGAAGTTTTTATAACAATTATGTATTGGTACTGTAGTTGGAAAAATAAGGATTTATAAAAATCTTTTTGTAGAAGAAGACTTACAACTGCCCTACAAAATTGACAAGTACATCATAACAGTAAGAGATTTTAATGCATCTCTCTCAACAATTGATTACAAAGAGAATCGGGATTTTCCACCCCAAAATATGACACTTTGACATAAGAATTACTTTGTTCTGAAGGCATTTGAGTTTCTTCAATCTCTTGCATGCTTAAAAGCAAAGCTTCCCAAAAGAGTTAAAGTGTCATAAATCCCCTTCCTTCAACTCTCAGATGGAGAAAGTGACAATCACACCCAGACAGACATTTTACAAACTATCATATTTCTATTCATTCTCCAAGGCCCATTTATCTTGCCAAAAAGTCATTTGCCTTTCCATAAATGCCTGTTTCCCCTTTCTTCTACCTTATCTAAGTTAGGTACATAGACCCTGAATTTTAACTACCCTTTGGAGTTATTCATCTCTGAAAACTCCTAAGTGTATGTACAATCCATATGCTAATAAATTTCTGTTTCTTTTTCTCTTGTTAACCTGTGCTGTTACTCTCATTTACAGAGCTCCAGCCAATGAACCTCTGAGAGGTAGAGGTTCCTGTACAGAACAAAATAAAAACTACATGAGTAGAGGACATTTAATCAATAAAATTAGCAAGCTTTATCTAATGGATTCACGTAGAACTTTGCACTTAATGCTTGGAGAAGACATGAAATGCTTATGCAAATCCACAGGTACCAAATCATAAAGCAAATATCAAATATTTTTAATGATCAGTACCACTCAAGACACGTTTAGTTGACCAAAATGTAATTAAGATAAAACCCACAAGAACAAAAAAGAAATCAAAATAGAAATGAATAAACATTTTAATATACTGCTTCCAATGATCAGAAGTTGAGGTATACAGCTAAGGTGATTTTTAGAGGAAAATTTATAGCCCCAAAAGTATGCCTATTAGAAAAACAAAGAACTTGAAAGCTAGAAAGTAAAGCAAGACCTGTAATAAGCCCAAAAGTATTTCTTTAAAAAGAAAAATGTCATATACCTGAAACTAATACGACATTGTAAGCCAACTATACTCCAATAAAAACTTTTTAAAAAGAAAATACCAGGGGCTTCCCCTGGTGGTCCAGTGGGTAAGGACACCGCCTTGCACTGCAAGGGGCGCCGATTTGATCCCTGGCCTGGGAGGATCCCACGTGCCATGGAGCGGCTGGACCAATGTGTCCAATCACTGAGCCGGAGCTCTGGAGCGCATGCGCCCAGAGTCAGCGCTCTGCAAAGACAGACGCCACCGTGATGGGAGGCCCAAACGGGCCAAAGAACAAAGACGGATGAAAACAGAGAAATGAAAGACCAATGGAAGTGGCTCACCCGCTCCCCTCGCTCCCCAACCCGACCCCCGCCCAAAATAAATAAATAAATAAATCTTAAAAAAAAAAAAGAAAATACCAGGAGCTTCCCTGATAGCTCAGTGATGAAGAGTTCACCTGCCAATGCGGGAGATGAGAGTTCGATCCCTGATCCTGGAAGATCCCACATGCTGTGGAGCAACTAAGTTCATGAGCCACAACTATGGAGCCTGTGCTCTAGCGCCTGGGAGCCACAACTACTGAGACTATGTGCTGCAACTACTAAAGCCCTTGTTCCCAAGAGCCCGAGTTCCACAACAAAAGAAGTCACTGCAACAAGAAGCCTGCTCACCTCAACTAGAAAGTAGCCCCCACTCCCTGCAACTAGAGAAGAGCCTGTGGCAGCAGTGAAAACTCAGAATAGCCAAAAACAAATAAATAAGTAAAATTAAAACAACAAAAAAAAGCCACAAAGGAATCAAACTTAAAGAAAAAAAAAGGAAAATACCAGAGATAGGAAAAGGAATTAATAAAATAGAAAACAAATGCATAATAGTGATATTCAACCCCACTAAAAGTAAATAAAAGGAAAAGGTAAATAAAAAGGACAAATCCCTGGAAAGATTACCCAGGAAAAAGAGAAAGGATAAATAACTCTAGAAATTTAAAAGGGGACACAACCACAAGTGCATTATGGATGAAAATACCACAAGGTTTTGAAAACTCTTGACCAATGAATCGTAAAACTTCAGTAGAACACAAACTTTTAGAAAATACTGAATTGCTAGAGCTAACTGGAAAAGAAATAGAAAAAATGAATGATCCTAAAACCAATCAATAAAATCACTCATTTAAAATCTTTTCATGAAGAAGGACTATCTGGTGGTCCAGTGGGTAAGGACGCGCATGCGCCCGATTTGATCCCTGGCCTGGGAGGATCCCACGTGCCATGGAGCGGCTGGACCAATGTGTCCAATCACTGAGCCGGAGCTCTGGAGCGCATGCGCCCAGAGTCAGCGCTCTGCAAAGACAGACGCCACCGTGATGGGAGGCCCAAACGGGCCAAAGAACAAAGACGGATGAAAACAGAGAAATGAAAGACCAATGGAAGTGGCTCACCCGCTCCCCTCGCTCCCCAACCCGACCCCCGCCCAAAATAAATAAATAAATAAATCTTAAAAAAAAAAAAGAAAATACCAGGAGCTTCCCTGATAGCTCAGTGATGAAGAGTTCACCTGCCAATGCGGGAGATGAGAGTTCGATCCCTGATCCTGGAAGATCCCACATGCTGTGGAGCAACTAAGTTCATGAGCCACAACTATGGAGCCTGTGCTCTAGCGCCTGGGAGCCACAACTACTGAGACTATGTGCTGCAACTACTAAAGCCCTTGTTCCCAAGAGCCCGAGTTCCACAACAAAAGAAGTCACTGCAACAAGAAGCCTGCTCACCTCAACTAGAAAGTAGCCCCCACTCCCTGCAACTAGAGAAGAGCCTGTGGCAGCAGTGAAAACTCAGAATAGCCAAAAACAAATAAATAAGTAAAATTAAAACAACAAAAAAAAGCCACAAAGGAATCAAACTTAAAGAAAAAAAAAGGAAAATACCAGAGATAGGAAAAGGAATTAATAAAATAGAAAACAAATGCATAATAGTGATATTCAACCCCACTAAAAGTAAATAAAAGGAAAAGGTAAATAAAAAGGACAAATCCCTGGAAAGATTACCCAGGAAAAAGAGAAAGGATAAATAACTCTAGAAATTTAAAAGGGGACACAACCACAAGTGCATTATGGATGAAAATACCACAAGGTTTTGAAAACTCTTGACCAATGAATCGTAAAACTTCAGTAGAACACAAACTTTTAGAAAATACTGAATTGCTAGAGCTAACTGGAAAAGAAATAGAAAAAATGAATGATCCTAAAACCAATCAATAAAATCACTCATTTAAAATCTTTTCATGAAGAAGGACTATGTCAGTTTTACAGCAAACATCTATCAAATTTTTGTTTCAATCTACATAAAATCAACAAAAGAATAAAAGACATGGGAACAATTTCCAAATCATTTTGCAAAGGTAAAGGCCTGACACAAAGGCAAGGACAATTCAAGAAAGATAAGATATAGACAAATCACACAGATGGACACATATACAAAAACCTCAAACAAAATAATGGCAAACAAAGTGCAGCAATGAATTTAAAAAAAAAAAGACATCATGACCAGATGCATATATTTTGGACAAGAGTTTGGATGAACTTCAGAAAATCTTGTCAGGAACTGTTTCTGAAGATATGACAGGCTGGGCAGGCAGGTAATAAGGGTCACCAACTGATGCCTCCTCTAAGACCAACTGAAAATTCAAGATAACAGATGTTTAAAATCAACTTCCAAGCATCAAAGGACTGGATGGAAAGTAAGTAGCAACCTGACCAGAAACTAAAAGAAGGTGGCTACCCATAGAGCAATAGAATTCAAGCTAGCCTTGCCTCTGAGGACAATCACTTAATCCTAAAAAGTAATTATTTGGTTTATTCTTATAAATTATAATTATAATTCTTAAATTAATTATAATTTTTATAATTCTTCCTACACAGCCTTGCAAGTGTAGGAAACAAAACTCAAGGGACACCCAAAGTATGAGAATGATATGAAATACTTTCTCCCAAAGCTGGAATGCTACAAGGTCTCATCCTCAAAATAAGGATAAACTAGAACATAAAACTTTTCATTCCATATCCTTAGAGATGTATGAGGAAAACTGCCTGTCTGAAGTCTGCCCCTAAAGGGGAAACACATTGCTGACAGGTTTAACCAATACCAGTTTCTTACATGGGTCTATAGCTCAAGGTGCTTGTAAATGGGCAATCCAAAAAATCTCAAGCAGAAAATTTTGTTTATTTTACTTATTTATTTTTTAGGATTTTTTGAGATGGACCATTTTAAAAGCTTTTATTGAATTGGTTATAAATTGCTTCTGTTGTTTATGTTCAGTTTTTAGGGTGTTGTGGTTGTTGTTGTTGTTTTTCCCACAAGGCACATAGAATCTTACCTCCCAGACCAGGGACTGAACCCACACCCCCAGCATTGGAAGGCAAAGTCTCAAACTCTGAACTACTAGAGAAGTCCCAAGAATTCTGTTTAAAATTGACCTAGGAAAGGACAGAAGGTGGTTGACATGGTGTGAGATGGAAAGAAAGGACTTCATGGTGATTTGCATAATTAAAGGCTAGGAGGGAAATCTGGAAGGAGAAAAAAAAGTTATGTGAGCCAGAGATAAAAGAGGAAGCATTGGAAAGGGAAAGTTTGAGAGATGAAATCTACAAGCAAGAGAGAAGTGTGACAGCAATAGACAGGAGATGGAAAAAAGGATATCAAATATCATTGGAGACAAGCACTATAGAAAAGAAACCCATAGACTCCAGAATGTTAATACAAGATCCAGCTACATTTAGGAACTTAGGACTGGAATGCCTCCTCTAAGACCAACTGAAAATTCAAGATAACAGATGTTTAAAATCAACTTCCAAGCATCAAAGGACTGGATGGAAAGTAAGTAGCAACCTGACCAGAAACTAAAAGAAGGTGGCTACCCATAGAGCAATAGAATTCAAGCTAGCCTTGCCTCTGAGGACAATCACTTAATCCTAAAAAGTAATTATTTGGTTTATTCTTATAAATTATAATTATAATTCTTAAATTAATTATAATTTTTATAATTCTTCCTACACAGCCTTGCAAGTGTAGGAAACAAAACTCAAGGGACACCCAAAGTATGAGAATGATATGAAATACTTTCTCCCAAAGCTGGAATGCTACAAGGTCTCATCCTCAAAATAAGGATAAACTAGAACATAAAACTTTTCATTCCATATCCTTAGAGATGTATGAGGAAAACTGCCTGTCTGAAGTCTGCCCCTAAAGGGGAAACACATTGCTGACAGGTTTAACCAATACCAGTTTCTTACATGGGTCTATAGCTCAAGGTGCTTGTAAATGGGCAATCCAAAAAATCTCAAGCAGAAAATTTTGTTTATTTTACTTATTTATTTTTTAGGATTTTTTGAGATGGACCATTTTAAAAGCTTTTATTGAATTGGTTATAAATTGCTTCTGTTGTTTATGTTCAGTTTTTAGGGTGTTGTGGTTGTTGTTGTTGTTTTTCCCACAAGGCACATAGAATCTTACCTCCCAGACCAGGGACTGAACCCACACCCCCAGCATTGGAAGGCAAAGTCTCAAACTCTGAACTACTAGAGAAGTCCCAAGAATTCTGTTTAAAATTGACCTAGGAAAGGACAGAAGGTGGTTGACATGGTGTGAGATGGAAAGAAAGGACTTCATGGTGATTTGCATAATTAAAGGCTAGGAGGGAAATCTGGAAGGAGAAAAAAAAGTTATGTGAGCCAGAGATAAAAGAGGAAGCATTGGAAAGGGAAAGTTTGAGAGATGAAATCTACAAGCAAGAGAGAAGTGTGACAGCAATAGACAGGAGATGGAAAAAAGGATATCAAATATCATTGGAGACAAGCACTATAGAAAAGAAACCCATAGACTCCAGAATGTTAATACAAGATCCAGCTACATGTAGGAACTATATTATCGGAAGGAAGGAGATATCTCATCATCCTGTGACTACAGACTGCCACGTATCTATAACTCGACCCATTCAAAAGCTTTCCATTTATGTCTGAAGACCGCTTCCAACATTGCCCTGGGGTCAGCAGGGAGAGTAAAGGCCTCTTGCTGGTCAGACAGGGTAGATGAGACACTTTGATGTCCAGCAAAGGAGATAAAGATGGACTTTGTAAGGTCTTTATCAGGTAAATTACTTATCTTAGCCTAAAATATTTAGGCTTTCTAAGGGATTCCAGTATTTGTGCGGAGATGTACGAAATCAAGGATTTCTTTGATATCTGAGGTTTTGTTTTTAACTTTTACAGCAAGTGGAAAGAATTTCTGTTGATCATGAACAAGGCGAGTTCCATATCATACACCCTCTAGGAATAAACAAAACCTCCAGTTTTCACTTGCATGTTTATCAGGCTGTAAATCTGTCTTTCCAAAGCTTGTAATTGCTCATTATCTCTAAATGTTCCTTGATGGGGGCTGTGGAGATGTGGACACAGTAGAGCCAGGAAAGGAAGACCTTTATACTGGCAGCCACAAAATAACCAAATGGACTTGAACATTTTCTGCAGTGGTCTCCACTTGGAAAGAAAGTCAGAATGTGAGGTGTAAACTTTATGCACGTTTCTAGATGATTTTAACCACCTGAATTCCCTAGAGGGCAGAATTGCAGCTCACACATCCAATCCTGATCACAGGAAGGCTGCAGGCCACTTGTATCCCTATTCACTGAGAAATGACTTGGTCTTTCCTTACCATCAGAAGGTCAGTGTCCTGGAAAGAAAGGACTTCATGGTGATTTGCATAATTAAAGGCTAGGAGGGAAATCTGGAAGGAGAAAAAGTTATGTGAGCCAGAGATAAAAGAGGAAGCATTGGAAAGGGAAAGTTTGAGAGATGAAATCTACAAGCAAGAGAGAAGTGTGACAGCAATAGACAGGAGATGGAAAAAAGGATATCAAATATCATTGGAGACAAGCACTATAGAAAAGAAACCCATAGACTCCAGAATGTTAATACAAGATCCAGCTACATGTAGGAACTATATTATCGGAAGGAAGGAGATATCTCATCATCCTGTGACTACAGACTGCCACGTATCTATAACTCGACCCATTCAAAAGCTTTCCATTTATGTCTGAAGACCGCTTCCAACATTGCCCTGGGGTCAGCAGGGAGAGTAAAGGCCTCTTGCTGGTCAGACAGGGTAGATGAGACACTTTGATGTCCAGCAAAGGAGATAAAGATGGACTTTGTAAGGTCTTTATCAGGTAAATTACTTATCTTAGCCTAAAATATTTAGGCTTTCTAAGGATTCCAGTATTTGTGCGGAGATGTACGAAATCAAGGATTTCTTTGATATCTGAGGTTTTGTTTTTAACTTTTACAGCAAGTGGAAAGAATTTCTGTTGATCATGAACAAGGCGAGTTCCATATCATACACCCTCTAGGAATAAACAAAACCTCCAGTTTTCACTTGCATGTTTATCAGGCTGTAAATCTGTCTTTCCAAAGCTTGTAATTGCTCATTATCTCTAAATGTTCCTTGATGGGGGCTGTGGAGATGTGGACACAGTAGAGCCAGGAAAGGAAGACCTTTATACTGGCAGCCACAAAATAACCAAATGGACTTGAACATTTTCTGCAGTGGTCTCCACTTGGAAAGAAAGTCAGAATGTGAGGTGTAAACTTTATGCACGTTTCTAGATGATTTTAACCACCTGAATTCCCTAGAGGGCAGAATTGCAGCTCACACATCCAATCCTGATCACAGGAAGGCTGCAGGCCACTTGTATCCCTATTCACTGAGAAATGACTTGGTCTTTCCTTACCATCAGAGTTTCCTTTCTCTACTTTGGCAGAGTGCTGAGGGTAAGGGAAAATTAGGGTGATATTTGATATATTTAGGATTTCACATACATCTAGAAACCACTTCCTGTGAGAACCTTGATCTAAGTTTACAATCCCCAGTAGGAAACCCACTTCTACAGCAAGCTATTTTTTAAAAAATTTTATTGGTGTGTAGTTGATTTATTATATAATGCTGTATTATTTTCAGTTGTACAGTGAAGTGAATCAGTTATTCATAACTAATTCTTTTTAGAAACCACTAAAAAAAAAAAACCCTCTCTGATTCTTTTCCCATATAGGTCATTACAGAGTATTGAGTAGAGTTTCCTGTGCTGTACAATAGGTGTTATTTGTTGTTTATTTTATATATAGTCAGTCGTACATATGTCGATCCCAATCTCCCAGTTTATCCCTCACTCTCTCCCCTCTGGTAACCATAATTTGTCTTCTACATCTGTGACTCTATTTCTGTTTTTTAAATAAGTTCATTTGCACTATTCTTTTCAGATCCCTCCTGTAAGTGGTATCACATGATATTTGTCTTTCTTGATCTAACTTACTTCACTCTGTGTGAGAATCCGTAGATCTATCAATGTTGTAAGCAAATTATGTTCAATAATAAAATCATTTGGAAATTTTGGGCCCATCCAAAGAGCAGATACAGAACAAGCAGGACATGAATGTAACCCCTTAGATAGAAAAAGCATAATCATTTCCTGAGTAAGGGACCTCCTCTACCACATCCAAAGGGACCACTGATTGTTCCTCTACTGGCTTCCCTGCTTTATCGGTATTATAAGTGGTGAAAATGGGGAAGAGTACACAATGAGGTCATACTATGGGGGAAAACAGAGCAGTCTGTTACTCTTCTTGTTCTTCTTTTATCCCCAAGTGAGTCACATTAGTGGAATAACTGCGTGAGGACAAGGGGCAGGAAATGAGATCTTGGGAAGCTTCTCTGGGAACAAATAGAGCTTCTGAACAGGGAAGAGTAAGTAGCCTGTTGTGTGAAGTTAACTTCTGAAGACTCAGCCTTCCAATTTGTGGATTAGGCGTTTAGGTGTCAACAAATAAAACGTAGGTGACAGTGTAGAGGGCTGATGTTCTGGGAAGCAAGAGCACAGCACTTGAGGCTGGATCTCCTCAAGCTTCTCCCTTTAAATACTGCAGTGGGCTCATTCAAGAAATAGAACCGTCCTGGGTGTTAAATAACTCTTATTAATTAAATTTTGAAAGCTTAAAATAATGTGAACTGAACATCTTAGATGAGATATAACTGTACATGATTATTTCTTTAAATTATAAAACTATTGCATTGAAATAGTCATTTCAAATCAGTGAAAAGATTGTCCCTCTATTAGGCCAGAGTATCCCATTTATTGTTAGCATATCCAGTATTAAATAGGCACACAGATTCTGTCTCTACATGAAAATACTAATCTTAAAAGTCTGGTTTTCGGGCTTCCCCTGGTGGTCCAGTAGATAAGGACACCGCCTTGCAGTGCAAGGGGCGCCGGTTCGATCCCTGGCCTGGGAAGATCCCACGTGCCGCGGACCGGCTGGACCAATGTGTCCAATTACGGAGTCAGAGCTCTGGAGCGCGTGCGCCCAGAGCCGGCACTCTGCGACAACAGACGCCACCGCGATGGGAGGCCCACACGGGCCAAAGAACAAAGACGGATGAAAATAGAGAAATGAAAGACCAATAGAAGTGGCCCGCCCGCTCCCCTCCTTCCCCAACCCAACCCCTGCCCAAAAAGTAAATAAATAAATAAATCTTTAAAAAAAAAAAAAAAAAAAGTCTGGTTTTCTTTAACGTTTCTGCGCATGCGTGTGTGCATGCTAAGTCGCTTCAGTTATGTCCAGCTCTGTGCAACACTATGGACTGTAACTTGCCAGGTTCCTCTGTCCATGGGATTCTCCAGGCAAGGATACTGGAGTGGGTTGCCATGCCCTCCGCCAGGGGATCTTCCTGACCCAGGGATCAAACTCACATCTCTTAAGTCTCCAGCATTGCCAGGAGGGTTCTTTACCACTAGTGCCACCTGGGAACTCTAAATCTTCGCAAGTTGGAAAAACATTATTTCACTACAGAAAACAGTGATCAGTGACATTACTAAAAGAGACTTATGCCAGAGGATGTTCTTTTTGACTCTGATGGGATTTATTGAACACAATTTTTACTTGTTACATCAATGATTTCGTAACTCTATGATCAGTTAGCTCATTTTCATAGATTCAAATTATGCACATGATCCAATTCTTCAGTCTATCAACAGTTCCTGTAGTTGAGTCGCTAAATTTCATATTAGGTAAAAAGTCTTTCTCCTTCTAATCTTAGAGACCTTGCACTTGATGGTATCCTGAGAACCTGAACTCTAAATATTTTGGATCTGACAGCTCTAGAATGTTTTCATTCTTAGAACCATAAAATTCTGTAAAATCTTACTATTCATACTTTATATTATATGATTATATATTATGTATGGCTAAGACAAACACACACATAGACAATTTGAGTATTTCGTGTCTACTTTAAGGTCATAACTTTACTCATTTTCCCTTTGATTCAGAAAATACGTTTATCTGAAACATTTACATTTTTTGTCTCTATGTTTTTTAACAATATAACAAACTATAGTCGATGACACCAACATGATTGAATAATAAGACTCAGCATTTTTGATTAGCTTGTCTCTTTTGTACAACTTTATACACTCGTGGCTTTTCAGATGTAGTGTGTGTCCACTGGCCAGAGCCACTATCCTCCTTGTGGTGCTCGAATTATCTCAAGTACACTTTCAATTGGTTCCTGTGGTCTTTTGAAATAACACCATTCATCTTCCAAGGCTTCTTAGCTTTCCAGCACAATTTGGTGCTCCAGTCTCTCACAGAACCTTCCAGCACAGACATGGAATCAGCCTTTTCTTCCAAGAGTCCCCATGGTCCTCAGCACGAGAGCACATCACCGAACAACCTTGCTTCTGGGCCACGGCAATGGACAGGGCTCAGAATGACATATTTCCCCCAGAGAATGGCATGGATTCTTTTTTTAGTTTTATGGAGGTTACCTGTTACCAACCAAGTATACAGTGCAGTGACTGTATCTAAACTGACTCACCAGGCTATATATTAGATCTCCAGAACATATTCATCTTGAAAAACTGAAACTTTACAATCTTTGAGCAACGATCACTCCCTTTTCCCCTCCTATCTCACCACTGCCCCATCATTCTATACACTGCTTCCATGAAACGGACTATTTTGGATATCACATATAAGTCTGATTATGCAAGTATTTGTTTTTCTGTTGGACTTACTTCAGTTAACATAATTTCGTACTCTATGATAAAGTTAGCTCATTTTCATATATTCAAATTATGCACATGATCCAATTCTTCAGTCTATCAACAGTTCCTGTAGTTGAGTCGCTAAATTTCATATTAGGTAAAAAGTCTTTCTCCTTCTAATCTTAGAGACCTTGCACTTGATGGTATCCTGAGAACCTGAACTCTAAATATTTTGGATCTGACAGCTCTAGAATGTTTTCATTCTTAGAACCATAAAATTCTGTAAAATCTTACTATTCATACTTTATATTATATGATTATATATTATGTATGGCTAAGACAAACACACACATAGACAATTTGAGTATTTCGTGTCTACTTTAAGGTCATAACTTTACTCATTTTCCCTTTGATTCAGAAAATACGTTTATCTGAAACATTTACATTTTTTGTCTCTATGTTTTTTAACAATATAACAAACTATAGTCGATGACACCAACATGATTGAATAATAAGACTCAGCATTTTTGATTAGCTTGTCTCTTTTGTACAACTTTATACACTCGTGGCTTTTCAGATGTAGTGTGTGTCCACTGGCCAGAGCCACTATCCTCCTTGTGGTGCTCGAATTATCTCAAGTACACTTTCAATTGGTTCCTGTGGTCTTTTGAAATAACACCATTCATCTTCCAAGGCTTCTTAGCTTTCCAGCACAATTTGGTGCTCCAGTCTCTCACAGAACCTTCCAGCACAGACATGGAATCAGCCTTTTCTTCCAAGAGTCCCCATGGTCCTCAGCACGAGAGCACATCACCGAACAACCTTGCTTCTGGGCCACGGCAATGGACAGGGCTCAGAATGACATATTTCCCCCAGAGAATGGCATGGATTCTTTTTTTAGTTTTATGGAGGTTACCTGTTACCAACCAAGTATACAGTGCAGTGACTGTATCTAAACTGACTCACCAGGCTATATATTAGATCTCCAGAACATATTCATCTTGAAAAACTGAAACTTTACAATCTTTGAGCAACGATCACTCCCTTTTCCCCTCCTATCTCACCACTGCCCCATCATTCTATACACTGCTTCCATGAAACGGACTATTTTGGATATCACATATAAGTCTGATTATGCAAGTATTTGTTTTTCTGTTGGACTTACTTCAGTTAACATAATGTCCTCCAGATTCACCAATGTTGATGCAAATGGCAGGCTTTTCTCCTTTTTAAGGCTGAATAATATTACATTGTACATAGATAGATATACAGATATATAGATATTTGCAGTCTCGTATTCATTGCCTCATGACTCACAATAGCCAAGATGTAGAAACAAATGTCCACTGATGGATGAATGTATAAATAAAATGAATAGTTTAAATGGGAATTCTATGCCATTAGAATCTCCTGGTGGCTCAGATGATAAAGAATCTGCCTACAATGCAGGAGACCTGGGTTCAGTCCCTAGATTAGGAAGTTCCCCTGGAGCAGAAATGGCAACGGACTCTAGTCTTGCCTGTAGACTTCCATGGACAGAGGAGCCTGGTGGGCGACAGTCCACGGGGTTGCAAAGAGTTGGACACGACTGAGTGAGTAACATACACACACACACACACACACACACACACATGCCATTAGAAAGATGAATACAAGTCCATGCCTTTCACTATGGATGAAGAGAAGAACAGGTTTTTGTGGACAGCTAACAGTCTCTGCCACAGTCCAAGCACCTGAACAATTAATTATAGGTGAAATCATGGCTACTATGTAACCTTCTTACTGTTAATATAAATGATTCTTTAAGTGGGGAAACACTATATCCAAAGTTGTTCTAATAGTATAGACATAAAGGTATATAAATAGTCCTGAAATGCTTTAATTTATATTTATTTTACTAAACCACTATCTGTCTTTCTGAAATATTTATTGGAATATCTCTTAGGTAATGTTCAACCTCCTTTCAGCTTAGTGAAAATTAAGTATCAACTACAGAGTTTTGCCACAAAACAAATTGCTTTTATACCAACTAAAACCAGCAAAACAAAAAAAAATATATTTAAAAAATTTCATTTTGGCTAAAACAATAATTTTATTTTAATTGGCTTTATATGGGTAATATAATGTCAATTGTTTAGAAAACCTTTATAGCCTGTCATTTCCATGTAAATTAGGTGAGCCATTTCACAAATTAAATATATTATCCAAGAAAAAGAAGCAGCAATGCTGTGATACGACAATGGAAAATGGTGACTGAGTACATCAATTCCCTAGGAGCCTTAAACATGCTAGTTCCATCTAATTTCTGTGTCTGCAGCAACAAAAGTAAGTCTAATCAGTGAATAAATCAAGGAATGCTTAGGGACTTTCCTGAGGGTCCCGTGGCTGGGACTCTGCACTCCAAGGCAGGGGCCCTGGGTTTGATCCTTGATTAGGGAACTAGATCCCACATGCTACAGTTAAGACCTGGCATAGCCACATAAATAAATGTTTTTTGGAAAGAGAAAGGCTTAAAGAGTTAAAGGCTTAACGAGAACCCTGTCCAGTAATGTGGTAAACTAAATCAAGGAACTAATTCATTGCCACCCTTCCCATAGGTAGCTCAATCTGCGTGACTAAAGGTTGTATGACCCATAAAATATCATGATAAGGACAATGTGCTGATTTGTAGACCTAGAGATTGGCCATTTCTACTTTCTGGTCTCTTGGCACTCTTGTTTATAGAGCTCTGAGACACCATGTAAGAAGTCTGATGACTCTGATGGGAAAAAGAGGAAGGTAGGTCCTCAGTCAACATAGAAAGAGAAAATCAGCTGAGCCCAGATGTCCACCTGTCCCCACCAAAGCACCAGGCATGTGAGTAAAACCTCCTTGGACCCTCTTGTCCAGATCAGGCTAGCCTCCAACTGAGTGCGATTGGTACCATACAGAGTAGAAGAATCATTCAGCTGCTCCCTGTCCAAACTCCTGACCCACAGATCATGGACATAATAAACTGATTGTTCTTACAAACCACCAAGTTTGGAATACTTGTTATACAGAAATAGATGAGGAGAAAAGGTAGATGCAGTTTTCAGTATTTAAGTTGGGAACTCTGCTTGTATATTGCAAGCTACATATCTTATAAAACCTTCTGTGACAAATACTGGATAAAACTTTTCTAGATGTATTTTAAATGTGTAGCTAAACTCACAGGAGAATAAGAAAGCATTCAGAAGTTAAGGCTCCCACAATGAATCTGGACTAATAAGTAACACTAGCAGTTGGCAGCTGCCCAGTGAAATTGGTTCTAAAAAGCAAGAACCTTGGGTTTTAATGGCTGAGAGAAAGTTTTGGGCCATCATAAGATGTGGAATTAGAGAGGCTGATTAAGCCAAGAGTCTAACATGCTGTACCTTGAATGGGAGACTGAATGGAAAAATGTCTGTCATGCAAAGGGATTTAACTGGGAAACTATTTTTGGCCTTTGGGGAAGGAAGAAACTAAGATGGTATTTATTCTGAGAGTCTGTTAACAAAAGCAGTTCTTAAATGGATTTGAGATTCCAATTCAAAACTACCTGCGTGGCCCAAAGGGCTAAGAAATTAAAGTGGTCTGAAGTTGGGAGCAGTCTTTGGTATCTAATTAAAATACAGGCTAGTTTCCTCTGAAGAATAGATTCCTGTCATGATCAAGATTGAATTTCTATAGGTAAGAAAAACTGTGGGCTTGGAGCGGACTTGTGCCAACTCACAAGAGCCAAACGTGTGCATTTCTTCCCAACTCTGCATTCAGCAGTACCAGGTTGACAGCCTGAAATTGGCTAGTGGGGGTGGGAATTATTCATACCACATAAATCAGCAAACACTGCAAATTGGGGCTTTATATGTATGTGTGTGTGTGTGTGTGTGTGTCACTTTTAGAGACCACAACAAACCACAAAAAGGAATCTGTGGAAAACAGCACAATTCAGCTCCTAAAAACTTCATATGATTGAATTGTAAGATAAGAGATGCAAAATAAGAATCTTTCACATGCTTATAGAAAAGAGATTCACAAACATGAGCAAAATATAAGAGATTATAAAAAGTGATTAACAGGGGAATTTCCTGGTGGTCCAGTGGCTAAGACTCTGTGCTCCCAATGCAAGGGGCCCGGGTTCAATCCCTGGTCAAGGAACTAGAGCCCACATGCTATAACTGAGACCCAATGCAGCCAAATATAAATAAAATATTAAAAAAAAAAGTGATTCACAGATTTTAAAAAGATTTGAGAAATCTTTGTTAAGTATATTTATTTTGATTCCTAATCATTTTTAGTATGATATAAAGATAAAATTGACTTTTAGAAATTATATCTTGAGAATTTGCAAAACTCATTAGTTCTAGAAACTTCCTGATAGATTCTTTTGGACTTTGGATTTGTAACTTACCCCCTACATGATTATGACGTGATACAAATTTCTTTTCTGATTTATATGCCTTTTACCTTTAGACTAATACTTTCAGCACAATGTTGAATTGAAATAGTAAGTGGATATTCTCATTTTATTCCCAATCTTAACATACTATGTATGTTATTGTATGGGATTTTAATAATAAAATGGCACTGAATTAAAAAAAAAAGTTACTGTGTCTGTCTATTCTTTTAATATTAGTGATGGCAAGAGGTTTTGTTGTAGATGCCTTCTATCAAATTGAGAAAGTTCATTCCAAATTTGGTAGTAATTTGTCCAGGATTTTCCTGCTTTTGTACCTAAATAATTGCCATATAATTTTCTTCCTTATAATGACTTTGTCTGGCTTTGGTATCATGGTAATGCTGACAATAAAAATGAGGAAGAACGTATTCTCTCATTTTCTTTACTGAAAGATTTTAAGATTGAAATTAGTTACTTCTTAAATGTTTGATTACATTTGCAAATGAAGCAGTCTGGAACTGGAGCTTGTGGTAGTATGGAATTTGTCCATTTTATCTGAGTTGTTCATTTTATTGGCAAAAATTTATTTTTGTTTCAGTGTCTATATCCTTAGCTTGTGGTATTGGTATTGGTAGCTTGTGTTGTGTCTATTTTTCTCTTTGTTAGTCTAGCTAGAGGTTTATCCATTTGATCAGGTTTTTTTTTTTTTTTTTCAAAGAACCAACTTTTGGCTTCATTGTGTTTTAAAGTTTTAAATTAACTTTGAGTCTTATCTTTAGTATTTATTTTCTTCTGCTTTTGGTTTAACTTGTTCTTTTTTCTTGGTTACTAAGAGAGGGCTTAAAATACTGATTTTCAAACTTTCTATTTTCCTAATAACTACTCATCATTATGAGTACTGCGCTGACTACATCCCATCAATTTTGGTATGCTTTTTTGTTGTTGTTTTATTTCATTCAAAATATTTTCTAATTTCTCTCATGATTTAGTGTATGACTCAGAGGCTGAATTTCCAAATATTGGGGGGTTTTCTAGATGTCTTTCATTATTATTTGCCTACATATTTATCATTTTTAGTGCTTTCATTTCCTTGTATTGATTCAGGTTTCTATCAGATACCATTTATCTTCCATCTAAATAATGTCACTTAACATTTTCTATAGTGTAAATCAGTCTACAACGCATTTTTTTTATCCAAAAATTTCTTATTTTGCCTTTTCTTTGAAGGATATATTCACTGGATATACACTTCCTTGCTGAATATCTCATTCAGCACTTTAACAATGCCATTGCCTTCTGCCTGGCAACAGTTTCTATTAATTCTTATTTTTATTCTACTGTATGGTTTATCTCTTTTGCTCAGATTGATTTTAACATTTTCTCTTTTTCAGGAATTTTCGGCAATTTAATTGTGATGTACCTTGATATAAGTGAGGTGATAGGCTGTTTTATCTTTCTTCAGGTTCATAGAGATCTTGTAGCTCTGGTTTTATATGATTCGTCATATCTGGAATTTTCTTCCATCATTTCTTCCAATATATTTTCTGTCACACACCCCTTTCCATTAAAAGAGTCCAATAATAATAGGTTAGATTGCTTGGTACTTTTTCACTAGTCATTGAGATACGGTTTATTTTCTTTTTTAGTTTATTTTTTCTCCATGTGATTTATTTTTTATTTTTTTACTAAGTCTTAGGTTCGCAGATTTTTTTAAAAAACCTTTATTTTACTTTTAACTTTTACAGAGTTTTGTTGTTTACAGACATGCATGTTCCCAGATCAGTCACATGTATATCCACCCCCCAGCCCCTCCCAACCATCACACAGCACCCCTGAAGGATCCCCTTTTCTCACAGAGCAATGACTAGAGCTATTTTCTTCACTTATGATAGTACAGGCCTTCACGCTACTTCCTTTATGCCTCCCACCCTCTGTTCCTTCCCAACAATGTTCATATGTCCACTGTCCATGTCTGTCTTTCCGTTGCTTCACTGCATGTGCCATCATCACCATCCTGCTAGATTCCATATATATGTGTTAATATACTGTATTTGTCCTTCTCTTTCTGACTGACTTCACTTTTTATGATACGTTCTAGATCCAGCCACCTCATTAGGACTGATTCTTCTGCATTTCTCTTTATAGCTGAAGTTCATAGATCTTTCTGTCATTTTTTTCTGTTAATCTCATCCAATGAAATTTTCATTTCAGAGGTTTTACTTTTCATCTCTAAATTTTTCATTCTTAAATCTTCCGTTTTTTTTCTTATATGGATGTTTACCTTTAAATACTTGCACTTAATCTCATTAGGATCTTGATATTCTTGTCTGCTAATTCCACCTTGTCATACCCACTTTCATTGCTCTTGATTAATTTTTTGACTCTATATGAGTCACATTTTCTTGCTTCTTGGAATGCCTAGAAATTTTTCTTTACTGTAGTGAACCTTTTGAATGTTATGTATTTGAGTGAATGGACCTTGTGGTCTTCTTTAACAAGACTTGGACATCATTTTGGTCTTTCAACGCTTGTTTTCAAGCTCTGATAGAAGAGTCATAGATTAACTGATAGATTGAGAAAAGCCTTTGGTGAATGCCTTTTTTCTTTAGAGTCTCCCTGACTACACTGATCAAACTTTTTGTGTATCTATGAGATCTGTATTTTTACAGTAAATCCCATTTCTACTTGAGTTTATTTTTGTTCCTTATAAAACAAAACAAAAAAGAAAGAAAGTGAATAATAAGAATAGGAAGAGGTGGGGGGAAGAATGAGAGAGAAAATAGATAACACTTTCATGGAGAGTTTAGTTCAATTTTAAAACCTTTATTTTACTTTTAACTTTTACAGAGTTTTGTTGTTTACAGACATGCATGTTCCCAGATCAGTCACATGTATATCCACCCCCCAGCCCCTCCCAACCATCACACAGCACCCCTGAAGGATCCCCTTTTCTCACAGAGCAATGACTAGAGCTATTTTCTTCACTTATGATAGTACAGGCCTTCACGCTACTTCCTTTATGCCTCCCACCCTCTGTTCCTTCCCAACAATGTTCATATGTCCACTGTCCATGTCTGTCTTTCCGTTGCTTCACTGCATGTGCCATCATCACCATCCTGCTAGATTCCATATATATGTGTTAATATACTGTATTTGTCCTTCTCTTTCTGACTGACTTCACTTTTTATGATACGTTCTAGATCCAGCCACCTCATTAGGACTGATTCTTCTGCATTTCTCTTTATAGCTGAAGTTCATAGATCTTTCTGTCATTTTTTTCTGTTAATCTCATCCAATGAAATTTTCATTTCAGAGGTTTTACTTTTCATCTCTAAATTTTTCATTCTTAAATCTTCCGTTTTTTTTCTTATATGGATGTTTACCTTTAAATACTTGCACTTAATCTCATTAGGATCTTGATATTCTTGTCTGCTAATTCCACCTTGTCATACCCACTTTCATTGCTCTTGATTAATTTTTTGACTCTATATGAGTCACATTTTCTTGCTTCTTGGAATGCCTAGAAATTTTTCTTTACTGTAGTGAACCTTTTGAATGTTATGTATTTGAGTGAATGGACCTTGTGGTCTTCTTTAACAAGACTTGGACATCATTTTGGTCTTTCAACGCTTGTTTTCAAGCTCTGATAGAAGAGTCATAGATTAACTGATAGATTGAGAAAAGCCTTTGGTGAATGCCTTTTTTCTTTAGAGTCTCCCTGACTACACTGATCAAACTTTTTGTGTATCTATGAGATCTGTATTTTTACAGTAAATCCCATTTCTACTTGAGTTTATTTTTGTTCCTTATAAAACAAAACAAAAAAGAAAGAAAGTGAATAATAAGAATAGGAAGAGGTGGGGGGAAGAATGAGAGAGAAAATAGATAACACTTTCATGGGCTCACTTTGAGCTGGCACTACTCTTATCTCTTCCTATATAATAACTTGCTCATATCCTTAAACAAATCCAATGAGATAGATATCACTATTTTATCCACCATGCAGAACATGAAGGAGAGCATAGACAGGTTAAGAAACTTGCCCAGGGCTTCCCTGGTGGTCCAGTGGGTAAAGACACAGCCTTGCAGTTCAAGGGGCACCAGTTCGATCCTGGCCTGGGAAGACCCCACGTTCTGCAGAGCGGCTGGACCGATGTGTCCAACTACCGAGCTGGAGCTCTAGAGCGCACGTGCCCAGAGCCAGTGCTCTGCAGCAACAAAGGCCACTGCGATGGAAGGCCCACACAGGCCAAAGAACAAAGATAAATAAATGAAAGACCAATAAAAGTGGTCAAAAAAAAAAAAGAAAGAAAGAAAGAAACTTTCCCAAGTTCACATAGTAAGAAGTGAAGTGGGAATTTTAACTTAGGTGATGTCTACATTTCAAATCACATTATACTAACTTTTGCAAATACTGCTGTATTCATATGCTAAGATTGCCATAACACCACAGACCAGGTGGCTTATAAAAAAAAAAGAAATGTATTCCTCACAATTCTGAAAGTGGTGAAAAGTCCAAAAACAGTGTCAGCAGATTTGTTTCATTTGAGGCCTTACCTTGCCTTGCAGAGAGCCATCTTCTTTGTATAGCACCGCATAGCTTTAATTCTGTGCCCATGCAAACCTGGTATCTCTTTCCAGGCTCCTTCTGTCCATGGGTCTCTCCAGGCAAGAATACCGACCATTCCTTTCTCCAGGGGATCTTTACAGGCCAGGGATCAAACACAGGTCTCCTGCATTAGAGGAGAATTATTTACCATCTGAGCCACCAGGAAAGCTATCATATTGAATTAGGATCCCATTCTTTTGAGCTCATTTGATCTTTATTAACACTGCAAAGTTTTTATCTCCAAATATAGCCATATTTGTGGTTCCAAATTTAGGGGCACAATTCAATCCATGCATGTGTGTGTGCGTGCTAAGTCACTTCAGTTGTGTCTGCCTCTTTGTGACCCTATAGACTGTAGCCCTGCAGGCTCCTCTATCCATGGAATTCTGCAGGCAAGAATATTGTGGGGCAGTAAAGAACAAAGCTCTGTAAAAAATAAATAATAATAATAATAAAAAGAATACAGTGTGTCTGCCAAGAGAATCACATGCAGGTGTTAGCTATTTTATCCCTCCTTCTTTCCCCTTCCTCTTCCTATTATTACTTTTCCTTCCTTTTTTTTTTGTAAGGAACACAAACTCAAGTAGAAATGGGAGTTACTGTAAAAGCCTTGCAGGTTACCATACCCTTCTCCTGGGGATCTTCCCCACCCAGGGATCGCACCTGCGTCTCTTATACCTCCGGCATTGACAGGTGAGTTCTTTACCACTAGAGCCACCTGGTAAACCCAATTCAGTCTGTAACAGTCTCTTAATCTTCAGATGGAAATTGAACCTTAGAAAGCTGAGCTCATGATGCCAGAGTAAATCACTTGGTTAAAACAAATGCACCTGGCTTACCTGTGGACTTGACAGTTTATTGCAACTGGATTACAACAGTGATACCAATCACTGTTTTAATTTGCTCTGTTTCCAAATTGTTTATGCTTTGTGTCTCCCTGCTTCCCTATGACTTTGTCAGTGTTATAACTGTACTACTTATGTCCTGTCTATTTTATAAGACTGTTTGGTCTTATGTAATCAGACCTCCAAAAATATTGGTGATAGGTAAACATCTTGAGCAAATAGATCACGTTTGTGACTTTTAGAGAATGATTGTAATAGTGTGCTTCTAGGTATGGGAAGAAATAAAGGAAAATATCTCCTGGATCACAAATGACTAGTAAGACAGAGGGTCCAGAGAGTCTTTAATTAGCAACAAGGCTTGACCCAGAAATGGGCACCTGAAGTGGCATATCAATTTTCAACTGATCTGTGAAGAGAACCCCAGCAGTAAGGGACAAAAATTAGTCATGAAATGTTTCCCAAACTCTGGTCAAATTTTGGACCAAGAAGAGGAACTTAGAAATAAATATTGCCCAGCATATCAATAAACAAAGAATGTCACAGTCAGAAACTGCAGCTTTCCAGGAATGAGCTGGTAAGCCCTGAGGGAACTCATGAAGGAAACAAAGAATACCTGCCATCTGGCAGCCATCAGACTGAAGCCACTCTCGACCACTGAGTCCTGAGGAAGCTCGGGATATGAAAACACAGGATATGGCCACATACAGCTGAGGCACATATCAAAGGAATGATTTCTGTGAGCCCAGACTCTTGCATCTTCCGATACATAGAAAAGTGCTAAACTCCTTAACTTGAGATATTGTTTTCTTTTATTAAAAGCAATCTTTTATTCCTACTACCTGCCCTTTGTTGTAAAACTCCTATATGGTCTAGCTCTCCCCTTGCCTCCTTGGAGCCAATTTCTCAGGCTTACTTGAGATGCTGTTTTCTGGGCTTAAAGTCCTCAGTAGTGGGGGTGGTTTGTAGTCAGAAATTCATGTCCCATTCTTTGAGACCTTATGTACTATCACCTGCCAGGCTCCTCTCTCCATGGGATTTCCAGGAAAGAGTACTGGAATGGGTTGTCATTTCCTTCTCCAAGGCATCTTCCCAACTCAGGGATGGAACGCACATCTCCTGAAATGAAGATAGCCTCCTGCTCAGTGTGTCTCCCAAATAAAATGTAAGTCTCTAGAAGAAAGGCAGAAACTAATAGAAAAGACACACCTTCCCACACAAATTCCCTAATTCATATGCCAATGTTAGAATAGATCATTTTAGTAATATAAAAGGTAAGACAATAAGCATGAAATATGTATGCTCTAATAATTTAAAGGGGATTGAGGATTTTTCAGAACCTATAACCTAGAAAAGCATCCTTGCTCTATTTACATCAATGCATTTTTCTGAAGAAGAAAAATAATTAGCTAATGGTGGCTCAGATGATAGTTTACCTGAAATTCAGGAGACTGGGATTTGATCCCTGGGTTGGGAAGATCCTCTAGAGAAGGAAATGGCTACCTACTCTAATATTCTCACCTGGAGAATCCCACAGACAGAGGAGCCTGATGGGCTACAGCCCATGGAGTTACAAAGAGTAAGACACGACTGAGAGACTAAGCCTGTATGCAGGCAATGCACATCTACCATCGTATGTCTTCCGTCTTCCCCCATCCTCCAGCAAGAAGCACTAATTTCTAACTGGACAGTCTTTTGTGCCTTGAAGAAGGTGAGGGAAGAAAGAAAGAACATTTAATTTCATGGTCTACAAGAGTTATTGCACTGAAAATTTGAGTCATATGGTAAGCTGACAAAATTATGATAAGGTTCATAACCCTATTATTATCCTGAGATACAGCTGAGGCATATCAAAGGAATGATTTCTGTGAGCCCAGACTCTTGCATCTTCCGATACATAGAAAAGTGCTAAACTCCTTAACTTGAGATATTGTTTTCTTTTATTAAAAGCAATCTTTTATTCCTACTACCTGCCCTTTGTTGTAAAACTCCTATATGGTCTAGCTCTCCCCTTGCCTCCTTGGAGCCAATTTCTCAGGCTTACTTGAGATGCTGTTTTCTGGGCTTAAAGTCCTCAGTAGTGGGGGTGGTTTGTAGTCAGAAATTCATGTCCCATTCTTTGAGACCTTATGTACTATCACCTGCCAGGCTCCTCTCTCCATGGGATTTCCAGGAAAGAGTACTGGAATGGGTTGTCATTTCCTTCTCCAAGGCATCTTCCCAACTCAGGGATGGAACGCACATCTCCTGAAATGAAGATAGCCTCCTGCTCAGTGTGTCTCCCAAATAAAATGTAAGTCTCTAGAAGAAAGGCAGAAACTAATAGAAAAGACACACCTTCCCACACAAATTCCCTAATTCATATGCCAATGTTAGAATAGATCATTTTAGTAATATAAAAGGTAAGACAATAAGCATGAAATATGTATGCTCTAATAATTTAAAGGGGATTGAGGATTTTTCAGAACCTATAACCTAGAAAAGCATCCTTGCTCTATTTACATCAATGCATTTTTCTGAAGAAGAAAAATAATTAGCTAATGGTGGCTCAGATGATAGTTTACCTGAAATTCAGGAGACTGGGATTTGATCCCTGGGTTGGGAAGATCCTCTAGAGAAGGAAATGGCTACCTACTCTAATATTCTCACCTGGAGAATCCCACAGACAGAGGAGCCTGATGGGCTACAGCCCATGGAGTTACAAAGAGTAAGACACGACTGAGAGACTAAGCCTGTATGCAGGCAATGCACATCTACCATCGTATGTCTTCCGTCTTCCCCCATCCTCCAGCAAGAAGCACTAATTTCTAACTGGACAGTCTTTTGTGCCTTGAAGAAGGTGAGGGAAGAAAGAAAGAACATTTAATTTCATGGTCTACAAGAGTTATTGCACTGAAAATTTGAGTCATATGGTAAGCTGACAAAATTATGATAAGGTTCATAACCCTATTATTATCCTGAGTTATTGCCCTGAGCTTCAAATTTTATTTTTTAGAAATCTGTGAGGTATGAGGAATATTTTCAGGAACAATCTTACTTTGTTTATAATTTTTAAATACATGTATTGTACATTTCCTAACTTTAGCCAATGATTTGTAAATTAGTCATTTATACATTCCAAAATATGCATGCCTTAGAGGCTGACCTTAACACTCTGATCTTTGTGACCCTCTGAAGATGTCATTTTTCAATAGAGATTTTCTTTTAAATAAATGTATGATTTTCTATTATGAACAAGTAATGTCAATGTCCAAAAACGACAAGAAGAAAAAAAACTCAATGCATCTATTTAAAGTAAAGTCTGGAAATATATCATTTCAAAGTCATTTCAAGTAGCTAGTAACTACAATTCTAAAATTAAGTAAATTTACATAGTCTAACACATTTTCCCTGTTTAAAAGAGTTATACAAAGAAATTGACTCTGGAAAATGTCATGCTTTGGACAATCATTTAAATTAATGTTCCATAAATCACAATTAATCTTATTTAGCATATTAGTTCAGATAATTAGCTTACATACACATGATTGAAACAATAAAATATTCTGAGTTATATAATTGTTCATAATTAGAATGTTAAGCTACTGCCCTAGTTTGTAAATTTTCAAACAAATTGCCTCATCATTATTTGGTGTTTACTTAGCTTATGTTTTTAATGCTACACTTGAATTTCTACTTGGCAAGCTCAAATATAATTTGTTTAATGGAGTGAAGAAGATAAAACATATAGGTAACTGTCAGCATAGCTGAAAATGTAAATTTTAGAAATAGATGCAAAAGATCTGACTCCTTTCTGACAGCACCCTAAAAACTAAAAAAGAATATATATACACATATATACATATCATTTTAAAAGCTTTACCCATGCCAAACACAGACTTATTACAGTTTTGTTTGAACCTGACTTTAAAATCTATGGTAATTCTATATCATTTGTCTTTGACAGTCACATCACCAGGGAAGAATTAATCTATCAGAGTTGCTGTCTGTTCCTCTTCTTTCTTTCCTCTATCTGCTGCTATTATTATTTCTCCTTTACTCCCACTTTTCCACTTTCTTTTTACCCTTTTCTTTCCTAATGACAAAAAAGCTTATTAAGCCACAGCTATTATGGCTGACCTCCTAGAATTCCATAATTAAAGTCTTTCTCTTCATAGAAATGATTTTAGAATACATGGTAATTCTAATCTAGAATGTTTCTAGCATCAAACAAGAAAATTCAAATAATAAGATTAGTCATATTTCAACTCTATTCCATGAATAATAATTAAATACTGAAAACATGGAGATGTCATTTTCAAATTTATTGTTTTAGGGTGCATCTTAAGGCTCTACATGAAAGATTCAGAAAACAATTCAATGCACTTCTCAGAAGGTAGATATTGCAGATTCAGTTGTGTCCTCCCCCAAATTTATATGTTGAAGTACTGACACATGGTCCCTCAGAATGCGATCTTATCTGGAGATACGGTGCTCATGTTAAACAAAGGCATTGGGACGAGCCCTACTCTAACATAACTGATGAAAAGGGAAAATTTGAAGACTGACACCACACACAGGAAACCGCTATGAACATCAACACAGAGACTGGAGTGGTGCACCTATAAGCTAAAGAACCCTAGAGATTGCCAAACAAACTACCAGAAGCTCAAGAACAGATATGAAACGGATTCTTCCTCAAAGCCTGGAGAAAGAACAAACCCTGCCAGCACCTTGGTCTTAAAAGTCTAGCCTCCAGAACTGTGAGACAATAAATGTCTGTTATTTAAGCCCCAGTGTGTAGCATTTTGTTATGGTAGGCCTGGAAAACTAATATAAAGTATCTAACTTTTTATTTCCACTTCTTAACTTTAGAGCTTCTAATTTTGATTTTTTTTTTTTTGGTCACTTCTATTGGTCTTTTATTTATTTCCATCTTTGTTCTTTTGGCCTGTGCAGACCTCCCATCGTAGTGGCCTCTCTTGCCGCAGAGCACTGGCTCCATAGTTGGACACATCGGTCCAGCTGCTCTGCAGTACATGGGATCTTCCCAGGCCAGGGATCGAACTGGCGCCCCTTGCACTGCAAGGTGGTGTCCTTACCCACTGGACCACCAGGGAAGCCCTGATATTCTTTTTATTTTGATTGAAGACTCATTGATACCAGGAAAGAAAAATAAGAATGATAGAAGAAGTAGGGAAGTGAATCTCAATTTATTTGGATTATCAAAGTATATTCTACCTTCAGACTGGAAAACTGCAACAATCCAGGCCTTATAGAACAAGTTCTGCCACATTATTATAGCAATTGGTGTTACTGTTAAAAATTAAAATGTTAAGGCATTTGCGATTGACTTGTCCCATTTCTAAGAATTGCATTAAGGAAGGAATGGGCTCATCCAAGACCATCTCCTAGATTTGAACACACCAAAATTACAAACTTTTTAACACCTGAGTATGTCCAAGAGACTCTTGAACATCTGTCTTGTCGTCTGCAAGAGGGGGTTCCTGAGGCTCTCTGATGCTTATCAGGGGAGGGGAAAGTTAATCATATCCTCAAAAAATTATCAAAGTTCCAAAGGACCATTTTAACAGATTTGAAAGAAGTCACAGAATTTGTCCAGAGGAGTAAAATTATGAACCTCTTTTTGCTGTTTGACATTTTCAAGTATTCAACTTATAAATCTGTTGTTTATGAAAGGATTGATCACCCTGTCAGTCTCCCCTCCGGAAGTGTACAGATACACATATTTCACCACATTTTTTCCCTATATATACTCTACCTGTAAATACGTCTTTCCAAGGACTGTCATTTACTGGGCATGTTGAGAGGTGATAGGAAAGAAAGTTTCTGTAGGGAGCAGCAAACTACAAGTGCAAGTAAGGTAAATAAAAACTTCTCCAGTGATTTTCTATAGTAGTTCTGAAGGGGGCTTTCCTGGTGGCACAGTGACTAGGAATTCACCTACCAATGCAGGAGACACAGGTTTGATCCCTGATTCAGGAAGATCCCTCATGCTGCAGAGCAACTAAACCCATGCACCTCAACTATTGAACTTATGCTCTAGAGCCCAGGAGCCACAACTGCCCAGTCCATGTGCCTCAACTACTGAAGCCTGGGTACCCTAGAGCCTGTGCCCCACAATAAGAGAAGCCCGCACATCCCAACTAGAGAGGAGTCCCCGCTCTCTGCAATTAGAGAAAAGCCCACACAGCAACGAAGACTCACCCAGCATAGTGAAAAACAAAAACATAAAATAACTTTTTTAATCAAAAAATTTTTAAAAATACAGTAGTGCTGAGGTTGACTCTGCTCCATCAACAGGCAGGTCTTTGAAAGCTGGGGTAACCACATGACACCCTTTCTCTGAGGCTAGAGCTGCATGCTACAAAGTGAAAACTTTGAGAATTTCCTTCTGGTATTAGCCTTAGGACTGAGCAAAAAGGACTCTTATCCTGTGTCTCATGGTTAAGAAGGGGACTATAAAATACTCCAACTCATGTATGAAGCTTGACAACCTTCACAATAGGAATACGATAGACAGGGAACACAAGGAATGTGAATAGTTTTATTTTTGTAAGTATATTTAACATAACAATTGTATTTTCAAAAAGGAATACATTCCGACTTTAATAATTTTGACTTAAAATGTTGATGCTTATTGGATTTGTATTTTGATTTCAAATAATCCAGACTTAGCTTTTTGAAAGATTATGAAAATTATTTTAAATATTTGATATGTATTTTGTATAACAGGAAAATACATTGAAATTTACATTTTGGATACAATAGGGCTGTTTAATCTTTTCTATAGGACATTCAGTATTCACCATGAAAGGATTGATCACCCTGTCAGTCTCCTCCGGAAGTGTACAGATACACATATTTCACCACATTTTTCCCTATATATACTCTACCTGTAAATACGTCTTTCCAAGGACTGTCATTTACTGGGCATGTTGAGAGGTGATAGGAAAGAAAGTTTCTGTAGGGAGCAGCAAACTACAAGTGCAAGTAAGGTAAATAAAAACTTCTCCAGTGATTTTCTATAGTAGTTCTGAAGGGGGCTTTCCTGGTGGCACAGTGACTAGGAATTCACCTACCAATGCAGGAGACACAGGTTTGATCCCTGATTCAGGAAGATCCCTCATGCTGCAGAGCAACTAAACCCATGCACCTCAACTATTGAACTTATGCTCTAGAGCCCAGGAGCCACAACTGCCCAGTCCATGTGCCTCAACTACTGAAGCCTGGGTACCCTAGAGCCTGTGCCCCACAATAAGAGAAGCCCGCACATCCCAACTAGAGAGGAGTCCCCGCTCTCTGCAATTAGAGAAAAGCCCACACAGCAACGAAGACTCACCCAGCATAGTGAAAAACAAAAACATAAAATAACTTTTTTAATCAAAAAATTTTTAAAAATACAGTAGTGCTGAGGTTGACTCTGCTCCATCAACAGGCAGGTCTTTGAAAGCTGGGGTAACCACATGACACCCTTTCTCTGAGGCTAGAGCTGCATGCTACAAAGTGAAAACTTTGAGAATTTCCTTCTGGTATTAGCCTTAGGACTGAGCAAAAAGGACTCTTATCCTGTGTCTCATGGTTAAGAAGGGGACTATAAAATACTCCAACTCATGTATGAAGCTTGACAACCTTCACAATAGGAATACGATAGACAGGGAACACAAGGAATGTGAATAGTTTTATTTTTGTAAGTATATTTAACATAACAATTGTATTTTCAAAAAGGAATACATTCCGACTTTAATAATTTTGACTTAAAATGTTGATGCTTATTGGATTTGTATTTTGATTTCAAATAATCCAGACTTAACTTTTTGAAAGATTATGAAAATTATTTTAAATATTTGATATGTATTTTGTATAACAGGAAAATACATTGAAATTTACATTTTGGATACAATAGGGCTGTTTAATCTTTTCTATAACTGCTATTAATAGAATATAACCCAAGGGAAAAATAATGATTATAATAACATAATTATTGATATTGCTGAAATGGAGGCAAGAGAACAAAATTTCATGGAATAATAAAATAATTTATATATTTGAATTTTTCAGTCATCCAAACATTACCCATTCAATCAACGTAACACCTAGACATATATAATTAATAGTTAAATTGAGTTGTCTTCACTCTTTTACTAAAATCACATAAAGGCTATAGTTTTACACATATATTGGTTTCTTATTATAAAAGTGTATTTGTTAAGATAGGCATTTAGAACACGTTTTACATAATAGCTGGTTATTTTAATTTGGGACCTTTGAATCTTTAAACCTATAGGAAGTAGAATTAAAATCACGCTTTTGGTCCAGGATCCCAAAATGTTATGGGCAAGACAATTCCCTGCTAAACTTTAGAGACTGAAAAGTTATTTATTTGCACATTGTTTTTGTGCTGCTCTTAACACAGTTTGCCTCATTTTCCATGACTTTCTTGCTCAATACAGAGAGCAGACTTTGAATAAGATTGATGTATCCACGAGCATAGTCCACTACACCATAGTTCATAGGGCCCAGGTGATCAGTGTGAGGCAGGCATATCTTTGGAATTTATTGACATAGACCTTGGCTGCAAGGGGTATCAATATAGAATCCAGTGCTGGCCAACCGACTCACTGAAAATGAACTTGGAATGGCAAAAAAGAGAATTTCCTTCTGGTATTAGCCTTAGGACTGAGCAAAGGACTCTTATCCTGTGTCTCATGGTTAAGAAGGGACAAAAACCACTGTATGAAGCTTGACAACCTTCACAATAGGAATACGATAGACAGGGAACACAAGGAATGTGAATAGTTTTATTTTTGTAAGTATATTTAACATAACAATTGTATTTTCAAAAAGGAATACATTCCGACTTTAATAATTTTGACTTAAAATGTTGATGCTTATTGGATTTGTATTTTGATTTCAAATAATCCAGACTTAACTTTTTGAAAGATTATGAAAATTATTTTAAATATTTGATATGTATTTTGTATAACAGGAAAATACATTGAAATTTACATTTTGGATACAATAGGGCTGTTTAATCTTTTCTATAACTGCTATTAATAGAATATAACCCAAGGGAAAAATAATGATTATAATAACATAATTATTGATATTGCTGAAATGGAGGCAAGAGAACAAAATTTCATGGAATAATAAAATAATTTATATATTTGAATTTTTTCAGTCATCCAAACATTACCCATTCAATCAACGTAACACCTAGACATATATAATTAATAGTTAAATTGAGTTGTCTTCACTCTTTTACTAAAATCACATAAAGGCTATAGTTTTACACATATATTGGTTTCTTATTATAAAAGTGTATTTGTTAAGATAGGCATTTAGAACACGTTTTACATAATAGCTGGTTATTTTAATTTGGGACCTTTGAATCTTTAAACCTATAGGAAGTAGAATTAAAATCACGCTTTTGGTCCAGGATCCCAAAATGTTATGGGCAAGACAATTCCCTGCTAAACTTTAGAGACTGAAAAGTTATTTATTTGCACATTGTTTTGTGCTGCTCTTAACACAGTTTGCCTCATTTTCCATGACTTTCTTGCTCAATACAGAGAGCAGACTTTGAATAAGATTGATGTATCCACGAGCATAGTCCACTACACCATAGTTCATAGGGCCCAGGTGATCAGTGTGAGGCAGGCATATCTTTGGAATTTATTGACATAGACCTTGGCTGCAAGGGGTATCAATTTAGAATCCAGTGCTGGCCAACCGACTCACTGAAAATGAACTTGGAATGGCAATACATGTTCCACAAGGGCCGCAACCTGCCCACCAGCTGTTGGAGGGAAATAGTGGGAATACATGCTGAGGCCCATCTGGTGATGATTTCATATGGTCTGAGCCCCATAGTCCCTTGAATTACATTTCTCGTGCTCGCCATGTTAGTTGGAAGTACATCAACCCTTTTACAGCCTGTTTCATTGCAAAGCTACTTTATTTGTTTCCTATGGTTGCTGTCATAAATTTGCAACAAACTGTGTCATACAGCAAAAATGTATTCTCTCATGGCTCTGGAGGTCAGCAGTTAGAAATCCATTTAACTGGACCAAAACCAAAGTGTCTGCAGGGCCCTCTTCCCTCCAGAAGCTAGACAGGAGAATCCGTTCTTGTCTCTTTCAGTTTCTGGTACTTGCCAGTATGCCTTGTCTCAACCCACATGGCTCCAGTTTCCAAGGCCAGCATCTTCAGTTCCCTCTCTGCTCTGTCTTCACACAGTTTTGTCCTCTATGTGTAGCAAAATCTCTATCTTCTTCTTCCAAAGGTACACATGATTGCCTTTAGAGCTCATCTAGATAGTCCAGGATTCTCTCTTCACCTCAAGATTCTTCGTGTCATCCTATCTGCAAAGATTTTGCCATAGTAACTAATACTTATAGGTTCTAGAATCAGGGCCTGATATTTCTGAGGAAAACATTTTTTAACCAGCAGCAAGACCACAGTCCTTTCTTAATATCATCCTTTTTCAATTCTACTTTATTAGAGTTCTTGGGGTGGTATGAGGTACATAGTTTATAAATATCTTTTAGATCAATGTACATAGTTATGGAAAATTTGCCCTTAAAATGAGAATATTGGTCACATTGCCTCATTTTGCACTTTGGGGTCTTACTTTCTTTTGTTTCCAATACAGAGAGCAGACTTTGAATAAGATTGATGTATCCACGAGCATAGTCCACTACACCATAGTTCATAGGGCCCAGGTGATCAGTGTGAGGCAGGCATATCTTTGGAATTTATTGACATAGACCTTGGCTGCAAGGGGTATCAATTTAGAATCCAGTGCTGGCCAACCGACTCACTGAAAATGAACTTGGAATGGCAATACATGTTCCACAAGGGCCGCAACCTGCCCACCAGCTGTTGGAGGGAAATAGTGGGAATACATGCTGAGGCCCATCTGGTGATGATTTCATATGGTCTGAGCCCCATAGTCCCTTGAATTACATTTCTCGTGCTCGCCATGTTAGTTGGAAGTACATCAACCCTTTTACAGCCTGTTTCATTGCAAAGCTACTTTATTTGTTTCCTATGGTTGCTGTCATAAATTTGCAACAAACTGTGTCATACAGCAAAAATGTATTCTCTCATGGCTCTGGAGGTCAGCAGTTAGAAATCCATTTAACTGGACCAAAACCAAAGTGTCTGCAGGGCCCTCTTCCCTCCAGAAGCTAGACAGGAGAATCCGTTCTTGTCTCTTTCAGTTTCTGGTACTTGCCAGTATGCCTTGTCTCAACCCACATGGCTCCAGTTTCCAAGGCCAGCATCTTCAGTTCCCTCTCTGCTCTGTCTTCACACAGTTTTGTCCTCTATGTGTAGCAAAATCTCTATCTTCTTCTTCCAAAGGTACACATGATTGCCTTTAGAGCTCATCTAGATAGTCCAGGATTCTCTCTTCACCTCAAGATTCTTCGTGTCATCCTATCTGCAAAGATTTTGCCATAGTAACTAATACTTATAGGTTCTAGAATCAGGGCCTGATATTTCTGAGGAAAACATTTTTTAACCAGCAGCAAGACCACAGTCCTTTCTTAATATCATCCTTTTTCAATTCTACTTTATTAGAGTTCTTGGGGTGGTATGAGGTACATAGTTTATAAATATCTTTTAGATCAATGTACATAGTTATGGAAAATTTGCCCTTAAAATGAGAATATTGGTCTTGGATTATGTTAAGAGTATTCTTCAGCAAGTATTCTTGGAACTGGTTTTTATTGTTTTTTTGTATGTTTGTTTTGTTTTTTCCCTAGAGTAAGGCATTTGGTTTTTGACAGGGAAATGCTTTTTGACAGGCCACCCAAATGGGCACAGGATAACTAGGACATGGGAGTGTCCAACCTATGAGGGAATGTCAGACAAGTCAATCTGAAGACAGCTAAGGAACCCTGCCTACCCAGTGGCCTCTTCATAATTTTTGGTCTGGTTTCTCCAAATTACATGCAGCAAAATTGGGGCAGCACGAACAGTGAGAAGCAGCTATATTAGAAAAGCCAGGCCTAGATCAATCATTTT
The DNA here is from genome assembly GCA_022376925.1 of Tragulus kanchil. NCBI lineage: Eukaryota > Metazoa > Chordata > Mammalia > Artiodactyla > Tragulidae > Tragulus > Tragulus kanchil. The sequence continues at coordinate 102,083,033 of JAIOJX010000025.1, read as the reverse complement.
CTTCTTCTATTGTTTCACTTCTGCCTATGAGTGCCACTAGCTTGAAAGCCTGGGTAAAGACCGGACTGAAGGTCTGAGACATCATGAAAAATTTGAAAGGCAGATGAAGCTAGCCTCAGACATCCAGGTACAGTCACAAATCAGTGTCTGTTTCATTCAGTCATTTGGTGTTTGTCTGTCTGAACTGATGTCACACTTACCCTAACTGTACTTAACACTATAGAACCAATAAAACTCCTAATGTTTTAAATCAGATTTTGAAATATTAATATAAAACATATTTTTTCAAGCATACAACGTTGAATTACTTGTTGTAGAAAATAAGTGAGATTCAAAAATGAGTCGTTTAGCCAAAAGGAAAGTTGGTTTGATTCAACTCACCCCTTTGCCCACCTTTCATTCTAAAATCTGGAGGACTTTTTCCTATTAGGTAAGATGGTTTTTTTCTTTGTGCGTTTGTGTGGCAAAACACACATAATGTAAAATTTGCCCTCTCAACCTAGACAAGATTTTAAAGCATAGTTTTTTCACTCCTTGTGTGACCCTGACTCTAGGTCAAACCTTTTATCAAGCAATTGCCTTATGGTTCGTTCTTAGCTGCCAAAAATTAAATTTATCAAGTTTGACTTTAAAATTCTGTAAGAACAATAGAATATTGGTTCAAAAACAGTTTATTTCCTATTGTTTCAGTGTCAGAGAGACAGCATCTTATCATGTGTACATTTATGCTGTGTCCTATACCTCAATTCACATCCCAGTTTAACACATCAAAGCTAAACTATTTTTGTTTGTTTAGTTTGGGGATTTTTCCAATATCCAATGTGCTCAAGAAGTCCCAGTCCCTTTAAGATCTGCCTTGTGATCAGCAGAGGAGGAGACTTCATGACCCTCAGAAAGTTGAGATTTCATGGCGTTTGGCAAGAAGTGGGGAAAGCAGAACTTATTGTCATCAGCTTTTAAACTTCAAAAGACCATGAGAAAGGAACGTTGACATATATTTGGAAAATTATATAATACTTATTAGGTAAAACACTTAGGATCTATAAAGTGCTTATAGTATTTGCCCACTGAAATAAAATATTGAAGATTTAGGAGTTGCATGACTGTCCAGGGAGCAAATAATTAGGGATCTCTTTATTCTTTGAGTTTTTTTAAAATTTTTGAATATGTGACACCAAGTTCTTTGATTATAGAGTTGCTGATTTTCTCTTGAGTACTGTCTGTTGAGTTTCACTTTTCCATGTAAATTGGAACCTACTTAAAATTTTGTCTTTGAACCCAAAGGCTTCCAACAAGAAATATTAAAACCTACAACTTCAGGAGTGTTCAAACAATGCATAATTTAAATCTGATCCATGTGATACACTAGGTACTCAAATACTACATTAAATAGGTTCCATGAAAATGCATAGAGTCTTAGAATAAAAAGTAATCTGGCTTTCCTCTTGAGGAGTCTCCTAATGTTTTAAATCAGATTTTGAAATATTAATATAAAACATATTTTTTCAAGCATACAACGTTGAATTACTTGTTGTAGAAAATAAGTGAGATTCAAAAATGAGTCGTTTAGCCAAAAGGAAAGTTGGTTTGATTCAACTCACCCCTTTGCCCACCTTTCATTCTAAAATCTGGAGGACTTTTTCCTATTAGGTAAGATGGTTCTTTTCTTTGTGCGTTTGTGTGGCAAAACACACATAATGTAAAATTTGCCCTCTCAACCTAGACAAGATTTTAAAGCATAGTTTTTTCACTCCTTGTGTGACCCTGACTCTAGGTCAAACCTTTTATCAAGCAATTGCCTTATGGTTCGTTCTTAGCTGCCAAAAATTAAATTTATCAAGTTTGACTTTAAAATTCTGTAAGAACAATAGAATATTGGTTCAAAAACAGTTTATTTCCTATTGTTTCAGTGTCAGAGAGACAGCATCTTATCATGTGTACATTTATGCTGTGTCCTATACCTCAATTCACATCCCAGTTTAACACATCAAAGCTAAACTATTTTTGTTTGTTTAGTTTGGGGATTTTTCCAATATCCAATGTGCTCAAGAAGTCCCAGTCCCTTTAAGATCTGCCTTGTGATCAGCAGAGGAGGAGACTTCATGACCCTCAGAAAGTTGAGATTTCATGGCGTTTGGCAAGAAGTGGGGAAAGCAGAACTTATTGTCATCAGCTTTTAAACTTCAAAAGACCATGAGAAAGGAACGTTGACATATATTTGGAAAATTATATAATACTTATTAGGTAAAACACTTAGGATCTATAAAGTGCTTATAGTATTTGCCCACTGAAATAAAATATTGAAGATTTAGGAGTTGCATGACTGTCCAGGGAGCAAATAATTAGGGATCTCTTTATTCTTTGAGTTTTTTAAATTTTAGAATATGTGACACCAAGTTCTTTGATTATAGAGTTGCTGATTTTCTCTTGAGTACTGTCTGTTGAGTTTCACTTTTCCATGTAAATTGGAACCTACTTAAAATTTTGTCTTTGAACCCAAAGGCTTCCAACAAGAAATATTAAAACCTACAACTTCAGGAGTGTTCAAACAATGCATAATTTAAATCTGATCCATGTGATACACTAGGTACTCAAATACTACATTAAATAGGTTCCATGAAAATGCATAGAGTCTTAGAATAAAAAGTAATCTGGCTTTCCTCTTGAGGAGTCCAACTCCAGGTTAAAAATCGATGTGTGAATTTTCAGGTCTGACAATAGCCAATGGTCTTACCTGGCAGGTCTCACGGGGAAAGCTGCCCACCTCATGCTAAACTTGGTGAACAGCCAGAGCACTGCCATTTCTGAAAAGACTAGCACTCAAGAGCTCAGGCCCCTCTGGCTGGTCATGCTCTTATGCTTATCTGCCTTCCTAAACTAGGCTCCTATACTGATAGGTTTCTTATCTGAAGCCTTGGGCTGAGGGCCTCTTTGAGTAAGGGAGAAAAAGGCAAACTTTGAAGATATTTTCCCCTACTCTCAATTTTCATTACTTTTCCACCTGTAGTGCCTCTCCCAACCTGAGTTCTATAAGAATGACAGAGCCTTTTTGTTCAGAACTCCCTCCACAGTAAGACAACCTTTCCACTCAACTGTGGACCACTGTACCAATTCATATGGAACATGGAAAAGGAGGAGTTGGGAATTTCTCTGCTTTTAGCCTCTTTGCTTATATTATCTCAGTAAGTGGTTAAAACTTAACTCTTTCATCTTTTGCTTGTTGTTTTAATCAGTTAGTCTGGCTACTCTGATACCTACGGACTCAGCATTCTTTTTTCCAGCTCAGCTGAGTTCCTGATATCTCTTTAACCCATTCAGATTACTATAAATCATAAGTAACTATATTAAATCAATTCTGACATCCTTTACTCTTGAGTTTGTCATGGGTGATTCTTCCTAGTAAAGAAACCAGAATGGACACTGAGCAACAGTAAGAGAAGCAGACCTGGCCACATGTTCTATGGAGCTGAGACTTCCTGATGTGGCTTTATTATTTATCTTGCAATACTATGGGTCAAAAACATTTGTATTCAAATATAAGACATTTTCTAATCTAAGACATATTTCTTAGAATCACAGAATCTTATCTGCCAGATATTAATAAGAATATATCAGAATGGTTTTGGTCTCAAGTGAAGGAAAACCACAGAGATTTCCCTGACTGTCCAGTGGTTAAGACTCCACATCCCATTGCAGGGTGTACCAGTTTGACCCCTGGTTGGGAAACTAAGGTCCCAGAAGCTGCTTTTGTGATGCAGGCAAAAGAAACACACACACACAAAGTGACCAAAGTAATAAAGAAATTCTTTGACTGCTCTAAATGACAGACCATCAGATTTGCAGCCTGGAACGTAGGAGCCAGGACTAAAACTGCAGATAAACTAAGCATAAGAGCATGATGAAATTCTTGGCTGCAACTCCCTTCAAAGAGTGCAATGGCGATGTACCAGGACCAGTGTGGGAGGGGCAGCTCCCCGCTGTGGGACTTGCTAAGGAGGACCTTTAGAACTGGCTATGGTCAGGCCTGAAAAATCACACATCGATTTTTAACCAGGAGCTGGACTTCTGCTCTGTCATCCATAGTCATGGTTTGATTAATATGTAATCAGTCTACATCTCAGTCTTACTGTGATTCCTTTACCCCCGTCTTTCTGTGAATATCCTTCTGGTTGGCACACACTCTACTAAGGAAACAATATGGTTTCCAGAGTTCTAGACCTCATATCTGTGGGTCACTCCATCCAAAGGGAAAGATGGCCTTACTTTTCCCAGCATTCTCTCTCTTTATACTAGCTTTGGTCACATGCCAACTTCTGAGCCAATCTTGGTGGTGAGAGGAGTGCATTATTCCGTCTCAGTCAAGATGATGTGCTCTGTTCTTAGAGATGATGGATGGAAATAGCATCTTTCCTAAAACCACACAGAATCCCATTCAGATTACTATAAATCATAAGTAACAAACTCACATTTTGAGTTTGTCATGGGTGATTCTTCCTAGTAAAGAAACCAGAATGGACACTGAGCAAAAGTATGAGAAGCAAACCTGGCCACATAGTCTATGGACCCGAGACTTCCTGATGTGGCTTTATTACTTACCTTGCAATACTATGGATCAAAAACATTTGTACTAAAATGTAAATACTAAGACATATTTCCTGGGCATCACAGAAACTTACCTGTCACACATTAATAAGAATATATCAGAATGGTTTTGGTCTGAAGTGAAAGAAAACCACATGGAGATTTCCCTGGCTGTCCAGTGGTTAAGACTCCACATCCCATTGCAGGGTGTACTAGTTTGACCCCTGGTTGGGAAACTAAGATCCCACATGCTGCTTCTACGATGCAGGCAAAACAGACACACACACAAAGTGACCAAAGTAATAAAGAAATTTTTTGACTGCTCTGCTCTAAATGACAGATTTGCAGCCTGGAATATAGGAGCCTGGACTAAAAGTGCAGATAACTAAGCATAAGAGCATGATGAAATTCTTGGCTGCAACTCCCTTCAAAGAGTATAATGGCAATGTACCAAGCCCCATGTGAGGAAGGTAGCTTCCCTCTGTGAGACCTGCTAAGGGGGACCTTTGTAACAGGCTATGGTCAGGCCTGAAAAATCACACATCGATTTTTAACCAGGAGCTGATCTGCTCTGTCATTCAGAGTTGTCATGGTTTGCTTAAAATGTAATCAGTCTACATCTCAGTCTTACTGTGATTCCTTTACCCCTGTCTTTCTGTGAATATCCTTCTGGTTGGCACACACTCTACTAAGGAAACAATATGGTTTCCAGAGTTCTAGACCTCATATCTGTGGGTCACTCCATCCAAAGGGAAAGATGGCCTTACTTTTCCCAGCATTCTCTCTCTTTTATACTAGCTTTGGTCACATGCCAACTTCTGAGCCAATCTTGGTGGTGAGAGGAGTGCATTATTCCGTCTCAGTCAAGATGATGTGCTCTGTTCTTAGAGATGATGGATGGAAATAGCATCTTTCCTAAAACCACACAGAATCCCAAACAGAAAATCAGTTCTTGAGAAGAAGTGAATGGGTACTGGAGAGGCAGTTGCAACTATCAAATAAATTGTGCAATAAAGAATTTGCACTTTTTAATTTGATGCAGTAATTGACATAATAATCACAAATTTTCTTATTCCTTCTAACTTGCTTAATCAGTACAATGCATTTTGCACAGCCACTGTTTCAGAACCATATTTAAAGTAGTGTACATCAAAACTCTTTTTAAGAAAAACGTCTTTGTTGTCATCAAATTACAAAACACATCATCATTACAATTACTTTATAGGGGGAAAAAACCTTTACACTGTTAAAGTACTGTTGGATAAATTAATGTAAACATAGATAGCAACTTCAGAAGTATATCAGTTGTTTCCATGGCTAAAAATAAATTGGTGATGAGAGATGACTTGAAACACTCAATAGATGATAGTGCAGAACTCTGTAAAGCTATTATCCATCAACTAAATGTTGGTGTTGAAATAAAGTACTTATTCTATTTTTTTCATTAAAAAATAGAAGATAATGTTGACTATATGTGAGTCAATCTTTGTACAGATTTGAAAATAAGTAGCAAATGATATGCTTGCAGTATATAAAGCAAGAAAAATTAAAAGATCAGCCTCAAGACCTTCATAATGTCTTTAGTGGCTTGCCCTAAACATAGAGTGCTTTCTATTTATAGGTCTAGGTTCCGACTAATAAATGTAGCTACTTCTACCAGTTAATGCTGATGGCATGATATTTAACCAATTTTAAGTTGTTTTGGTATAAAATATACAACCAAATTGCTATTCTTAGTCAGTCTATCTAACTCAAGGATTTGCACCTCACCAAAAGTTTCAAAATATGCCTAAGCTGTCAGTAAACGAGGATGAGTAATGTCATCTTTAATGGGATCAAAAAAATGCTATCCACAGGTAGCCCCCTTTCATATAGCAATGGTCCATCTGTATATTTTTTAAAATCTGAATCAGCTATATGAATGATTTTGTCAACTGTAAAATCAGATATTTATAAAATGTTTCAATGCAGTTAATACTGGCTTGAGACGAGTTTACATGCAGTGTGAGTCAATAAAGTATTCAAGAAGGAAATGGTACACATTCATTCAATGGTACAGTGGAGTGTGACTATCAACTCAACTGTAGTAAGAATGGAGACCAGCCAGGGTCCAGTTTTAAAGTCCAGGCGAGATACAATGAATCATTTTGCACAGCCACTAAAGTAATTTGCACTTTAATTTGATGCAGTAATTGACATAATAATCACAAATTTTCTTATTCCTTCTAACTTGCTTAATCAGTACAATGCATTTTGCACAGCCACTGTTTCAGAACCATATTTAAAGTAGTGTACATCAAAACTCTTTTTAAGAAAAACGTCTTTGTTGTCATCAAATTACAAAACACATCATCATTACAATTACTTTATAGGGGGAAAAAACCTTTACACTGTTAAAGTACTGTTGGATAAATTAATGTAAACATAGATAGCAACTTCAGAAGTATATCAGTTGTTTCCATGGCTAAAAATAAATTGGTGATGAGAGATGACTTGAAACACTCAATAGATGATAGTGCAGAACTCTGTAAAGCTATTATCCATCAACTAAATGTTGGTGTTGAAATAAAGTACTTATTCTATTTTTTTCATTAAAAAATAGAAGATAATGTTGACTATATGTGAGTCAATCTTTGTACAGATTTGAAAATAAGTAGCAAATGATATGCTTGCAGTATATAAAGCAAGAAAAATTAAAAGATCAGCCTCAAGACCTTCATAATGTCTTTAGTGGCTTGCCCTAAACATAGAGTGCTTTCTATTTATAGGTCTAGGTTCCGACTAATAAATGTAGCTACTTCTACCAGTTAATGCTGATGGCATGATATTTAACCAATTTTAAGTTGTTTTGGTATAAAATATACAACCAAATTGCTATTCTTAGTCAGTCTATCTAACTCAAGGATTTGCACCTCACCAAAAGTTTCAAAATATGCCTAAGCTGTCAGTAAACGAGGATGAGTAATGTCATCTTTAATGGGATCAAAAAAATGCTATCCACAGGTAGCCCCCTTTCATATAGCAATGGTCCATCTGTATATTTTTTAAAATCTGAATCAGCTATATGAATGATTTTGTCAACTGTAAAATCAGATATTTATAAAATGTTTCAATGCAGTTAATACTGGCTTGAGACGAGTTTACATGCAGTGTGAGTCAATAAAGTATTCAAGAAGGAAATGGTACACATTCATTCAATGGTACAGTGGAGTGTGACTATCAACTCAACTGTAGTAAGAATGGAGACCAGCCAGGGTCCAGTTTTAAAGTCCAGGGGAGAGGCCAACCAGTTCTACATTAAGTCCATGACAGATTCCAGTAAAGCGAGATTAGAATGCAGAGATGCTTTGGAATTTACAGCTAATAAGACTTGGTGAATGAATGAAGAAAGATCACTGAGTAGAAAGGGAACACTAGATTTGCAGCCTAGGAGAGCTGGGTTGACCGCAGGTTCTGCCATTAACTTGCTTTCTGATCTCATAAATTATTTTACCCTTATTATTTATAACATAGATACAGGCATGTTTCTCAATGAAGTTTTTGATGATTAGACACAATATTTATAGATCTTTTCCATATCATCAGTTTTCTTATGATTATTAATCACAGCATGAGAGAGAAGGAAATCCTGTGATGCCTTCTAGGTTTTTGACAGAAGAAATTGAATGGATGATAATGCCATGAACTTAAAAAGTGATAGAACAAGTTCTTGAAACCTAAATTCATTTCCAGTCTCTGTAGGACTCCAGGTTGAGGTACCCGGGGCACAGTTATTAATATGGACCAGAAACTTAGGAAAGAAAGTCTGAGATTTAAAATAATGTTTTTAAAGCTTATCAGCATGTATATGATGCTTGACGTGAAAGTAGTGGATGAAGTTGGTCAAAGAGAGAAGAAAGAGCTAGAAAAAAGTATTTTAACAATTAAACTCGTGTTTTGTGACCTCGAGTCCCACCCCCTCCAAAAATTCTCTCCATAGTTCTTTAAGAAAGTTCTGTCGTTTCAAAACTTCATCTTGTATTAAGCTTTTGCCTTTAGGGAATCCAGACTCTCAGTCTGTGTAGCTATTAGCTAGAAAATATGCAAAGGTAGAGCCAAAGCACTTTTCTAGAAGTTCAGGCCCTTAAGAAGCTAGACTGCATTGCATAATGTAAAAAGTTGCCCTAGATGAGAGAAAAGAGATGTTTGAAGAGAAAATGGTCTTCTTCATCCATGAATCTTTCACAGAAGTGTATTTCCCCAAGTTAGCACAGTCCCTAGAACTTCTGGCACACAATCTCACTTAGTGACCACATCTAGCATTATGGCTTTAAATACAATGTGAATAGGGATGGCTTTCAAATTTTTATTTACAGTCAGAACTTCTACCATAAGCTCCAGACTCCTATATTCCACTGCCAAATCAATGCCTCACTTGGATGTCAGAGGCATCTCAGAGTCAACATATCCAAAATCCAGCTCTTGATTCCTTCCTCCCTTTTCAAAATCTTCTTGCGGCTTCTTTTCTGTTAACATTTCTTAGAATGAGAAGTCCATCTTTCCAGTGGCTCATACGAAAAGCGATCCTTGACTCGTCTTTCTCTCACACTCTATATACAATGCCTCATTGAATATTATTAATTTCAATTTCAAAATAAATTCAGAATCTTCATGAGAAGCAGAATTTAGGGGGCTATTTAGCACTGCACACCATAAATGCCACAGAAATATCAATAGCCATTAACAATGCACTGGGAACATCCTAACTCCTTGTCACCGTCCCCACCACCTGTGACTTTTCAAATATTCACATGCTTTTCTTTTTTACTCTTTTCAGAGTCTCTTCAAAGGTCTCCTTACCAGTAAAGCCTTCCCTAATGATCCTACAAAGTACAAACAATTTCCTCCCCTGGCACGTTCTACTTTTCTTCCATACTTTTCAAAAAATAGTTTTACATGGTAAAAGTCACACAACACAGAACATACTCTTAGCCTTCTCTAACTGCACAACTCAGTGGTATTAAGTGCATTCAGGCTGGTGTGAATTCTCACCACCATCCATCCATCTCCTGAACTTTTCACCTTCCTAAACTGAAACTCTGTCCTCTTTAAACACCAAGCCCCATTCCCATTACCAATCCTTCACCGTCTATACTGTTTGTCTACCTACTTATAGCATGTAACCTATATCTTTGGGGAAGATCCCCTGGAGAAGGAAATGGCAACCCACGCCAGTATTCTTGCCTGGAGAATCCCATGGACAGAGGAGCCTGGTGGGCTACAGTCCATGGGGCTGCAAAATGTACATGACTTAGCGACTAAACAACCACCACCACCTATATCTTTACTTGTATATTAATGTATTGCCCTTCTTCCCTTAGTAAAATGAAAGCTCCAGGAAGAAAAAAAAACCTGATTTATTCATTTCTATATCCCCAGCACTAGAACAGAGCTTAATACATAGTCAGCACCCAATTTGTCATAAATGAAAGTTTCTGGTCCTTTTGCAGTATGATTGGTACATTTGAAATGTGTAAATGTTTACTGGGAGAAACATGAGGATGAAACAGGGCTCTACTCAGAAACTCCCTAGCAAACAACACACACATAGCCATAGGAAAATGAATTGCTATGAACAACTTACCATTGTTTAGGATATGAAAAAGAAAGAAGGCGTTAGTCGCTCAGTTGTGCCTGACTCTTTGCAGTCCCATGGAGTGTAGCCCACTAGGCTCCTCTGTCCCCGGGAATTTCTAGGCAAGAACAGAGTGGGTGGCCGTTCCTTTCTCCAGTGTCTTCCCAACTCAGGGATCAAACCCGTGTCTCCTGTATTATAGGCAGATACTTTATGACTGAGCCACAATAGGCATTCATTTAATGCTATTGCAAGCTAGTAATTTTTCACAAAAAGAAAAAAATCTTGTTCCATAATTACTGACTGTACCCCTCACCTTAGCTAATCATCTTGCAAATGCCTGCTATTAGTTACAATGCGTGATGGGAAGGGGAGTGCCTGGGGCTCGGCAGCAGCATCCATCACCAGCACGGGGACATAACTCACACTTTGTGTCCTACTAATGGCAGGTCAGTAGCATCAATTCTGTACTTGAAGGGCAATTCAACCCAAATTCCCTAAAACGCACCAAAATTTGAACAACTAGTCTCTGCAAAAACTAACACTATCTAGAAAAACTTTAACATGGGAAGAATTTGTAGCCGTCAGGAAAGCAATCGAATTAAAAGTGTAAAAACAAATCACGCTAGGCAATCTTGCTAGTTGTTTTGATGGGACGTCAAAATGTATGGTTATTTAAGGGAACAGCATCTTATCAAAATGTCAGAAAATCTTAGTCATTTTTTTTTTATGAATCCTAACAATTTGATTCAAATTGTCCTTCAATACAAATACTCTATTTCGAAAACTGGTCCAAAAAATATGCTATATAGCCCTGAGTAGAACTATCATTGCATCTGCCTTAGGACATTATGTTTTAAGGCTAGAGGGTGAATATAAAAGAGTAAGAAGAACCTCTAAGAATAGGTAAAGCAAGGTAAAAAAAAATGAAGTGAATCAGGGTATCTGCAGGCATTAAAAATTATGGAAATGGAGTTTTCAGTTGTTAAGAGCAAGAAAAAATGATGGGATGGTCTACTGTTTAAAGAATATAATTTTAATAAGTGATAGAACACTAAAATATTCCTATTCAGTCTCCTTCAAGTTGGAAAGGCCCAATTGAAAAAGAGAAATTATGGCTCAAGATAGTCGAGATGATAGTAAAAAGGGCACATAGGCACTTTAAGTGAATTTAAGTTTCTAAGACCAAGCAAATGACATTCTCAGAAGCTAAAGGAATTTTTAGATGGAATCTCTGTATCACTCTTTGGCATGAAGAAAGGGGTAGAAGCCAGACAACTGAAGACAGCTCTTTGTCGCTCTGTTTTCTAAAAAATGGGAAATATACATACATGTATAAACATATACATACGGCAGACATAAACACAGATAGTGGGCAAAATCTAAGAGTGGATTTATTAAGCATGGCCACTTTAAAACTTTAGAATACAATGTAGTGATAGATACGCAGCAGTCAGTTTATAAACACATGGTCCAAACTGAACTGATTTGCATTATTGTTTTGCTTTTGGTTTGTTGTTTCTTTTCCGAAGGTCCAGGTTTGTTAGAAAGAGCTTTGGAGGCAGACAGCTAACCATGCCCAGAAATTCTGGCTCTATCGCTATCTTTCTGGGAGCTCTTGGGGAATCCTCTTCACTCTCTCTGAGTCTTGTTTACTTACAATACTACCTCAAAGAGCTATTATGAACATCTTCAGGCCAGCTACAACACCTTGCATAAATGACTTTGTGTTATGTGTTAGTGGAAATTCTCCATTTCTGTGAGTCTCTGTTTTCCTGGAGAAAGACCAGCTAGAGCAACATTCCTTGAATCTCATCCTTTCCTTATTTCCCTTATTTGCACACATACGAGAAAGAAGTGGGCCTGTCCAGATCATCTCTTCTCTTTTCTCTTTTGAAATCAGCCTATTTGAAGGACACAAGCATTGTGGGCCCCTTTTCTGTCAAGAGGAAAGCTTATTCAGGCAGGTTTGATTTTTTTTTTTTTTTACATGTTTCATAATCAATTTTTTTTTTTAATTCTTTATTTTAAAGGTTTTACAGAGTTTTGTTGTTCACAGACATGTATGTTCCCAGATCAGTCATATGCATATCCCTGGTCCCCACCCCCCCAGATCCCCCCATCCCACCCCTCCGGACCATCGCCCCATGCCATTGTAAGCACTCCTATTCCCTTAGCACAATGACAATAGCTATCTTTTCCACACATTAAGGGGAAGCATGTGATTATCCAACAATGCCTATGAGTAGGGGGTACAATGACCTAATGTAGGAGATCAGAAACCCTGGTGGCCGCAGATTAAAACACATTCTTTGATGCTTTTACAAAAATAAAGTCAATATTCTAGTCTCCATCAAAGTCTGACTCTGGTATCTTTGACATAGGGGAAATTTTTTAAGGTTGGGGATGGAGAAAAAAGTGTTAGTTATCATCCAACTAAAACCTCAACGAGATGATAAACAGCAATGGTGAAAAAACTAGTCAATCAGGATACTGTAATTCCTAGAGATTTTACTGTTGGATCCTCATTCCTTAAATGACAAAATTCTCTACTGCATTCAGATGAGGAAAACGGCTAAATGTCTGTTAATTTTAATAATTCTACAATGCCAAGAGGGTTGATTAATAATACAGAATAGTTCCTTAGCACTTAAAGAACCCTGGACAAATCTAAGTTCTTCCCATGTATCATCGAATTCCTCTCAGCACTCATATGAAGCCAGTACTATAACTCCCCATTTTATAGGCAAAGAAAGGAGAGTTCAGGGCTTCCCCTGGTGGTCCAGTGGGTAAGGACACCGCCTTGCAGTGCAAGGGGCGCTGGTTCCATCCCTGGCCTGGGAAGATCCCACGTGCCACGGAGTGGCTGGACTGATGTGTCCAATTACCGAGCGGGAGCTCTGGAGCGCATGCGCCCAAAGCCTGTGCTCTGCGACAACAGAGGCCACTGCGATGGGAGGCCCACAGGAGCCAAAGAACAAAGACGGATGAAAATGGAGAAGTGAAAGACCAATAGAAGTGGCCCGCCAGCTCCCCTCCCTCCCCAACCCCCGCCCAAAATAAATAAATCTTAAAAAAAAAAAAAAGAAAGGAGAGTTCAATGGTTAAATGGTTTGCTTAAGGTCATACAGTGAAGTATAAAAATAAGGATACAAACTCAGATCTGTCTAATTTCTGAGATCATATACTGATCCAGGGGTTGGCAAACCCCTACATCCCACAGACCAAATTTAGCCATGTCCATTTGTTACAGATTGTTTATGACTATTTTTGCACTATAATGACAGAGTTGAGCAGTTGTGACAAAAACCACATGGCCTGCGAAGCAGAAAATATTTACTATCTGCACCTTAATAGAAGAAGATTGCAGCCTCTGCTCTAGTATAAACCATTGTGCAACATTCTTTCAATTGTAAATCTTGAGGGTTCCCATCTCATGCCAAAAATATGATTTGAATGGTCCTTCACTTAACACTAAATTTAAAGGTTGGGGATGGAGAAAAGTGTTAGTTATCATCCAACTAAAACCTCAACGAGATGATAAACAGCAATGGTGAAAAAACTAGTCAATCAGGATACTGTAATTCCTAGAGATTTTACTGTTGGATCCTCATTCCTTAAATGACAAAATTCTCTACTGCATTCAGATGAGGAAAACGGCTAAATGTCTGTTAATTTTAATAATTCTACAATGCCAAGAGGGTTGATTAATAATACAGAATAGTTCCTTAGCACTTAAAGAACCCTGGACAAATCTAAGTTCTTCCCATGTATCATCGAATTCCTCTCAGCACTCATATGAAGCCAGTACTATAACTCCCCATTTTATAGGCAAAGAAAGGAGAGTTCAGGGCTTCCCCTGGTGGTCCAGTGGGTAAGGACACCGCCTTGCAGTGCAAGGGGCGCTGGTTCCATCCCTGGCCTGGGAAGATCCCACGTGCCACGGAGTGGCTGGACTGATGTGTCCAATTACCGAGCGGGAGCTCTGGAGCGCATGCGCCCAAAGCCTGTGCTCTGCGACAACAGAGGCCACTGCGATGGGAGGCCCACAGGAGCCAAAGAACAAAGACGGATGAAAATGGAGAAATGAAAGACCAATAGAAGTGGCCCGCCAGCTCCCCTCCCTCCCCAACCCCCGCCCAAAATAAATAAATCTTTAAAAAAAAAAAAAAAGAAAGGAGAGTTCAATGGTTAAATGGTTTGCTTAAGGTCATACAGTGAAGTATAAAAATAAGGATACAAACTCAGATCTGTCTAATTTCTGAGATCATATACTGATCCAGGGGTTGGCAAACCCCTACATCCCACAGACCAAATTTAGCCATGTCCATTTGTTACAGATTGTTTATGACTATTTTTGCACTATAATGACAGAGTTGAGCAGTTGTGACAAAAACCACATGGCCTGCGAAGCAGAAAATATTTACTATCTGCACCTTAATAGAAGAAGATTGCAGCCTCTGCTCTAGTATAAACCATTGTGCAACATTCTTTCAATTGTAAATCTTGAGGGTTCCCATCTCATGCCAAAAATATGATTTGAATGGTCCTTCACTTAACACTGGGAGACAGGGTAAAAGCTGAGACCCTTCAAGGTGTACATTTTTATTCAGAAATTTTAATTTAACAAAACATTCAACAACCCCATAATGTTTTAATTCTCTTTTTCTCCCTAGACCCTAGCACTGTTCTCAAATTCAATAAATCTCTTAGCAATATCTCTTGATTATACCAGATTTGATTTTTTGAACAAACTAAGTCAGTTTCTAAACAGTTCAACTGTTAAGAACAGCTTTCAAAGGGTAGGTAGAGTTTTATCTACTTTATATTATAAATTTTTTCAGATATATACAAAAGTAGAGACAAGGGTCCACTAAAATTCCATGTATCCATCACCCAGCTCTAAAGTCCATCTTCAAGGCTAAATTTATTTCATCTATAAATTCTTCTTCCTCAACCCCCACCAGACCATTTGAAACAAATTGCAGACATCATATCATTTCGGCCAAAAATGCCAAAAATGGTTTTCAACACAGAGGCGGGGAAAATATTTTAATTGGATGCTAGCACAGTAGAACCATATACTCTTTAATATCTGTAGATATTATAAATATATGATTATAATTCTGCTCAAATTCAGATGTTTATACAATTCTTTGCCTGTAGACACAATGTTTACTACATTTTTGGTCAAAATAAGAGAGCATGCTGTTCAAACTCCAGTAGGAAAAGAGTTCAGGAACTGGCCTAGCAGTTTATGTCATGGGATCAGAGGATTTCAGTCATTCACCCAGCAGTGAATCTCCAGAACATCAGGAATAAAAGAGACTCTGTGTAATAAATGAACATCAGAGCAAGAAAGAAGTAAACCCTGGTCATGGTGCACCAACAAAAATAATGAATATACTGCCTGCCATATATTCTTGAAAGATCCTATACCAGGGTTACTAAAACCATTCATTATATATTTCTCAAGAGTACAATAATACAGTTGTTGCTGTTGGAAGCTGCCTTTTAAGTGTTTAGGGAGAAAGTATAATCTATTGTTTAAAAAGATCATCACAAACTGGTCATTTACAAATGTTCTTAAAAACTACAAGTGTGATCTTACTCTGTGTAAAACAACAAAAAACAACTTGATCAATGCCAGTTCCTCCAGGTTCCTCCAATGTCCCCAAATACAATTTGTGAGTAGGAAATGTTAAGTATGTTGCTTACCATATTAATGGAGCGCATGCCTCCACAAAGTGGTGGTAATGGCTCAGTAGGGCAATAAAATTAGAATTAATTAATCAAGAATTGAGAAAATTGGAAGTTTAGTTCTTTCATTCTTTCAATGCAAAAGAATTTGGCAAGAATTATGTTAGGAATCAGATATCATAGTCCAGGATTGCTGAAATCAGCAAGGCAAGGATTTTTGAGGTGTGACATTGAGAGCATCATAGAATGCAAACAGTCTCTTGATACTTTCGATTGTAAAATGGATGGGACTTTTGAAAGTCATGCTAATGAAAGCAATGGAATAGTAAGGCCATTTTAAAGTAAAAAGCTCCAAGGAGTGTAGAAAGTATTTTAACTCCTCAACATCCATCTTCAAGGCTAAATTTATTTCATCTATAAATTCTTCTTCCTCAACCCCACCAGACCATTTGAAACAAATTGCAGACATCATATCATTTCGCCAAATGCCAAAATGGTTTTCAACACAGAGGCGGGGAAAATATTTTAATTGGATGCTAGCACAGTAGAACCATATACTCTTTAATATCTGTAGATATTATAAATATATGATTATAATTCTGCTCAAATTCAGATGTTTATACAATTCTTTGCCTGTAGACACAATGTTTACTACATTTTTGGTCAAAATAAGAGAGCATGCTGTTCAAACTCCAGTAGGAAAAGAGTTCAGGAACTGGCCTAGCAGTTTATGTCATGGGATCAGAGGATTTCAGTCATTCACCCAGCAGTGAATCTCCAGAACATCAGGAATAAAAGAGACTCTGTGTAATAAATGAACATCAGAGCAAGAAAGAAGTAAACCCTGGTCATGGTGCACCAACAAAAATAATGAATATACTGCCTGCCATATATTCTTGAAAGATCCTATACCAGGGTTACTAAAACCATTCATTATATATTTCTCAAGAGTACAATAATACAGTTGTTGCTGTTGGAAGCTGCCTTTTAAGTGTTTAGGGAGAAAGTATAATCTATTGTTTAAAAAGATCATCACAAACTGGTCATTTACAAATGTTCTTAAAAACTACAAGTGTGATCTTACTCTGTGTAAAACAACAAAAAACAACTTGATCAATGCCAGTTCCTCCAGGTTCCTCCAATGTCCCCAAATACAATTTGTGAGTAGGAAATGTTAAGTATGTTGCTTACCATATTAATGGAGCGCATGCCTCCACAAAGTGGTGGTAATGGCTCAGTAGGGCAATAAAATTAGAATTAATTAATCAAGAATTGAGAAAATTGGAAGTTTAGTTCTTTCATTCTTTCAATGCAAAAGAATTTGGCAAGAATTATGTTAGGAATCAGATATCATAGTCCAGGATTGCTGAAATCAGCAAGGCAAGGATTTTTGAGGTGTGACATTGAGAGCATCATAGAATGCAAACAGTCTCTTGATACTTTCGATTGTAAAATGGATGGGACTTTTGAAAGTCATGCTAATGAAAGCAATGGAATAGTAAGGCCATTTTAAAGTAAAAAGCTCCAAGGAGTGTAGAGAGTGAGTATTTTAACTCCTCAACATCCAAGCTATGGGTAAGAGTTGTAGTTTCTGCTCTCAACTTTCATGAGTATGCACTCAGTAATGTCCAACTCTTTGCAACCCCACAGACTGTAGCCCTCCAGCTCTATCCATGGAATTTTCCAGGCAAGAATACTGTAGCAGGTTGCTATTTCCTTCCCAAGGGGATCTTCCCAACTCAGGATTCGAACCTGGGTCTCTTGAGTCTCCTGCATTGGCAGGTGGATTCTTTGCCAATTGAGCCACAGAGGCTATAGATAGTAGATAAGTTATGTAATCAGAGATAAATAGATACTCTCTATATATACATATTTGTTTTAATGTAATGTAGTCCATATAGTGTTTAGTCGACCATCTCTTTAAGATGTCAGTAAAGAGATTCATTAGGTTATGTTACTTCTTTACTTTGGAGTACTGCCAATCTTTTTTCTTGTATCTCCAAAGATGTGGCCCTACTTAATTCTCAGTATCCTTCATCAGAGGCTTCTGGCTAATTGTGCAAAACATCCAGTATGGACAGAGAACTTCCAGTCTCTGCATATGTACTTGCTCAAAGTTCAGATAGCTAATGGAGATGCATTACCAAGTGTAATAAAAAGTTGGCTCTTTCATTTAATTCTTTCATTCTAAACCTTGCTCCTAGCCCTGAGAATGCAGAAATGTATGTTTCTTCCTTTATGTTATGCAGCGTTTCTGAGATGTCAGGGATATTAATACTATCAAACACGTCTGTAAGCACAGCAGTTTAAGGCTTAGCATTGAGTGTTTCTACTTAATGTTAAGCACATATTTCTACACTGAATTTCTGGTATTAACAGACGATAAACTACAGAGACATTTGAGAGATCCTGAATCATTTTGTCATATCAGTTATCAATGGGCAAATTTGGAAAAAAAATTTCCAGAGTTATTTTCTTTAGCAATATCAAGGAAGGGTATCTATTGTTCACCCTTATTCAAAATTCACGTAATGTATATTCCACCTACCTTTGATGTGAGAAAATTCCAAGCGTTCCTTGGGTTGTTAGCATTTTGGCTTCGAGTCCAGTTCAGCTGGAGAATTCAGTCTCTTCAATCATGAGAGAACCAACACCTGAAGTGGGTCTTTTACTGATTCTTAAACCAACTCGCTCCACAGCCTCTAGTAAAGGAAGATACTGGTTCCTGTGAATGTCTCCCACAGCAGCCCCTTTCAAATTGCTTTACCTGACTAACCCAGCTTCTAGCTCGACAATCTTCCCCCATTAATAGACCATAGCTTCCCAGTTTCCTGATCACTTGTCCTGTATTTATCCTGTACAACCTCTCAGTGCCCCTAATACTCAGAGTATGCTTCCAAACCAATGACTTTTCCTTACTGATTGAATGCTTGGTCTTGACTTTCCTTAAAAGAAAAAAAAAAATTCTCCGTATAAAGGGCTACCGACTCTATTCTTTTCTTGTGTAAAGAAACCATTTTTTATTTCTAATGAAATTCAAATTCAACTCTTCTCAAATTGTCAATTCAGGAAGAGTATCTGAGAGACAGTCATATTTCAAAGACTTTGGTCTTGTTCTTGGAGATTTCTCATTAATTTCTCCTTTACTTAAAGAGAATGATGCTCTCTCTTAGATATTTTCCTCCAGGATGAAATACAAGACTCATCCCTTAATTCTCCATAGTTGGTGCAGCTAGAATCAGGCTAAAAGATTAAAAACAATTTACTCAGTACTAACAGGCATAGAAATACCAAAAGTAACTTGGCACAAAATAATCAATATTCCATTATATAATCTATCTATTTTCTACTGGGGCTTTCTTGAAAAAATTAGTTCTTGACTCATTCCTAGTGCGTGCTTAGACCCAGATCTGCCTCAATGAAACAAAGGTAATTTTCTCCTTGCTTGTTTTGTTAAGTCACTGAATTGTGTCTGACCCTTTTGTGACACTATAGACTGTAGCCCACTATGCTCCTCTGTCCATGGGATTTCCCAGACAAGAATACTGGAGCAGGTTGCCACTTCCTTCTGCAGGGGATCTTTCTGAGCCAAGGATCGAACCCACATCTCTGCATTGACAGATGGGTTCTTTACCACTGAGCCTCAAGGGAAGCCTGATTTTTTCTTTACTACCTGAAAATATATTCTAATAGATTCATAACTAGGTTCTTTGGGGACTAAGGCCAAAGAAAAGTGAAATGTTCCTTCATGCATATCTAAGAGCCATCCAACACAAAAACTAGACAAGTAAGGAGATTGATTTGACTCATACTATTGAATAGAGAGAACAACCAGATCTGAAGATCAGAGTTTCTCATCAAGAGTAGTATACAGATATCAGATTGGTGATTTATAGGTAAGTGTTTTGTAGTTAAGGGAAGTCAATCAGCTGAACAGGGAAATGATTATTTCTGTGTCTAGTTATCAGAGGAGATGCATATATATAAATGTTGATTGTCAAATGCTTTTAGAATTTTGAGAATTGTATTTGTTTGTCAGCACTGGGTCTTTTTTATAAATAATGATTTTTTTTTAAATTTTGACCTCTTTTATTGGTCCTTCATTTATTTATTTTCATCTACCTTAATTCTTTGACCTGTGTAGGCCTCCATTGCAGTGGCCTCTCTCGCTGCAGACCACTGGCTCTGGGCACATGCGTTCCAGAGCGCTGGCTCCTAGCTGGACACACCGGTCCAGCCACTCCCTGGCATGTGGGATCCTCCCATGCCATGGATCAAATCAGTGCCCCTTTTGCAAGGCAGACTCTTTACCCACTGGACCACCAGGGAAGTCCCTTCACTAGGTCTTGATTGTGGCATGCTGCATCTTTGATCTACATTGCAGCTTGCAGGATCTTTAGCTGCAGCATATGGGATCTAGTTTCGCAATGAGGGATTGAAGCCAGGACCTCCGTATTGGTAATGCAGAATCTTAGGCACTGAACCACCAGGGAAGCAGAGGATACATATTTTTATTCTTAGCTAATCACTTACGGGGCAAAGAATGGGAGGTTAGCAAAGGGCAAAGGGGTAAAGATCTGTGTATGGCCTTGTAAGTAGATTCAGACAATAGGGGAAAGTTGTGTTTGGCCTTGTTGAAGTCTGTCCATGGGATTTCCCAGGCAAGAATACTGGAGCAGGTTGCCACTTCCTTCTGCAGGGGATCTTTCTGAGCCAAGGATCGAACCCACATCTCTGCATTGACAGATGGGTTCTTTACCACTGAGCCTCAAGGGAAGCCTGATTTTTTCTTTACTACCTGAAAATATATTCTAATAGATTCATAACTAGGTTCTTTGGGGACTAAGGCCAAAGAAAAGTGAAATGTTCCTTCATGCATATCTAAGAGCCATCCAACACAAAAACTAGACAAGTAAGGAGATTGATTTGACTCATACTATTGAATAGAGAGAACAACCAGATCTGAAGATCAGAGTTTCTCATCAAGAGTAGTATACAGATATCAGATTGGTGATTTATAGGTAAGTGTTTTGTAGTTAAGGGAAGTCAATCAGCTGAACAGGGAAATGATTATTTCTGTGTCTAGTTATCAGAGGAGATGCATATATATAAATGTTGATTGTCAAATGCTTTTAGAATTTTGAGAATTGTATTTGTTTGTCAGCACTGGGTCTTTTTTATAAATAATGATTTTTTTTTAAATTTTGACCTCTTTTATTGGTCCTTCATTTATTTATTTTCATCTACCTTAATTCTTTGACCTGTGTAGGCCTCCATTGCAGTGGCCTCTCTCGCTGCAGACCACTGGCTCTGGGCACATGCGTTCCAGAGCGCTGGCTCCTAGCTGGACACACCGGTCCAGCCACTCCCTGGCATGTGGGATCCTCCCATGCCATGGATCAAATCAGTGCCCCTTTTGCAAGGCAGACTCTTTACCCACTGGACCACCAGGGAAGTCCCTTCACTAGGTCTTGATTGTGGCATGCTGCATCTTTGATCTACATTGCAGCTTGCAGGATCTTTAGCTGCAGCATATGGGATCTAGTTTCGCAATGAGGGATTGAAGCCAGGACCTCCGTATTGGTAATGCAGAATCTTAGGCACTGAACCACCAGGGAAGCAGAGGATACATATTTTTATTCTTAGCTAATCACTTACGGGGCAAAGAATGGGAGGTTAGCAAAGGGCAAAGGGGTAAAGATCTGTGTATGGCCTTGTAAGTAGATTCAGACAATAGGGGAAAGTTGTGTTTGGCCTTGTTGAAGATACCCCATAGGTTGTCCGTGAACAGTTACATCTGGAAACAAGGAGATGAGGAATGTCCAGCTGAACACCATTGTCAGTTCAGATTTGATCTTGATGTATAAAAGCTATCAGCTGGGGCTTCCCTGGTGGTCCAGTGGGTGAATAGTGCACCTTGCGGTGCAAAGGGCACGGGTTTGATCCCTGGCCCGGGCAATTCCCTTGCGCCACGGAGCAGCTGGATCAGTGTGTCCAATTGCAAGCCAGTGCTCTGGAGCGCATGTGCCCAGAGCCAGTGCTCTGAGGCAAGAGAGGCCGCTGCAATGGGAGGCCCGCACAGGCCAAAGAATAAAAAGATCGATGCAAATAAATATAAATAATAAAGAAGCATAATGGGGAAAAAGAAAAATATTTTAAAAAAAGAAAAAGTAAAAGCTATCAGTTGAAGTCTCTGCATGAGAAGTCAGTTGCAAGTGCAGTTTTTCATAACTGATAGATTATAACACACTATTGAATCTTGTTTCAAGATGATGGCTGCACAATAGTATTAGGACTTAGAACCCTGGACAAGCTGCACTGCCCAACTGCAAAGCATATGATTACAAGCAAAACGACTGGCAATGCTTACAATATACCTCAAAGTCTTTCCATGTCCTGCCCAGGAGAACATGTCCTATAGGGCATTTGGATTAGCTTCAGAGAGTCAAGTAGCCTTGTCACTGAGTTTAGTGATTGACGACTTTATTTGGTTTATGACGTTAATCCACATGCAGCAGGAAGTGCTGGTTCTGAAGCAGGCACTTCACAAACTGGAAAGGAGGTCAGCATTGTCCTGCCAGGACACTGTGCCTATCGGGTTATTGTGGCATGCTGCATCTTTGATCTACATTGCAGCTTGCAGGATCTTTAGCTGCAGCATATGGGATCTAGTTTCGCAATGAGGGATTGAAGCCAGGACCTCCGTATTGGTAATGCAGAATCTTAGGCACTGAACCACCAGGGAAGCAGAGGATACATATTTTTATTCTTAGCTAATCACTTACGGGGCAAAGAATGGGAGGTTAGCAAAGGGCAAAGGGGTAAAGATCTGTGTATGGCCTTGTAAGTAGATTCAGACAATAGGGGAAAGTTGTGTTTGGCCTTGTTGAAGATACCCCATAGGTTGTCCGTGAACAGTTACATCTGGAAACAAGGAGATGAGGAATGTCCAGCTGAACACCATTGTCAGTTCAGATTTGATCTTGATGTATAAAAGCTATCAGCTGGGGCTTCCCTGGTGGTCCAGTGGGTGAATAGTGCACCTTGCGGTGCAAAGGGCACGGGTTTGATCCCTGGCCCGGGCAATTCCCTTGCGCCACGGAGCAGCTGGATCAGTGTGTCCAATTGCAAGCCAGTGCTCTGGAGCGCATGTGCCCAGAGCCAGTGCTCTGAGGCAAGAGAGGCCGCTGCAATGGGAGGCCCGCACAGGCCAAAGAATAAAAAGATCGATGCAAATAAATATAAATAATAAAGAAGCATAATGGGGAAAAAGAAAAATATTTTAAAAAAAGAAAAAGTAAAAGCTATCAGTTGAAGTCTCTGCATGAGAAGTCAGTTGCAAGTGCAGTTTTTCATAACTGATAGATTATAACACACTATTGAATCTTGTTTCAAGATGATGGCTGCACAATAGTATTAGGACTTAGAACCCTGGACAAGCTGCACTGCCCAACTGCAAAGCATATGATTACAAGCAAAACGACTGGCAATGCTTACAATATACCTCAAAGTCTTTCCATGTCCTGCCCAGGAGAACATGTCCTATAGGGCATTTGGATTAGCTTCAGAGAGTCAAGTAGCCTTGTCACTGAGTTTAGTGATTGACGACTTTATTTGGTTTATGACGTTAATCCACATGCAGCAGGAAGTGCTGGTTCTGAAGCAGGCACTTCACAAACTGGAAAGGAGGAAGTCAACAGCTATGTGATTGTCCGTAACAACACTGGCCAGTGAGTTTAGGTGTATCTACTGTGCTTCTATCTGGGTTAAGTAAAGAGTTCTAACTACCTTTTCAAATTGTTTAATTCCCATAGTGGACATAAAGACCCTCCTGGTAAAGAGAGAATTGATAAGTTCTCTAGGAGTTTTCCTGAATGTCCTATAGTTTCCTCATCTGGAAATAATTATTTAAATCCCCAGAGAGACACATGGTCAACAGGTGGGCTGGTGATTTTGAATAAGTGGAAGTCCTTTGTAAGGTGCCCTATCTAAGATAAAGACACAGGAAAAACTGGTGTGTGTGGGAAAGGCGGGAGTAGGTATGCTGACAAATAGTAATATCCATGGAGGGGGTGCCCAGAGAGAGTTTTAGAGGGGCAGAAATTATCAGTAACACTGGAGTTAACCATGGGGCATATCCCTCAGGAAGGCAGATTCATGCTTAGAATTAAACTAAATTTGTAAGGCTGGCTGGAAAGTGGTGGAGAAAAAATGCCAGTACGATCATTAAAGGGAAAGTCTCCCTGAGGCATGTCGAAGGGAATGACAGTGGGGTGTCCATTCTAGTGTCAGGTGGGGGATGAGTGGAGCGTGTGAGGATAATTTGAAAAAAGAACAGACTTAACAAGGGAGTTTGCCCTTCCTGTGATGAGGACGCAAAGGAGAGAAAGGACAGAATAAAGAAGGGCCAAGTCGTTGTGAAGAGTTGGATAAGGGGGCACTTTCAGAGACCAACAGAAAAGAAGAAACTGATGGGACAAATAGGAGACAAAGAAGAGGACAGATAAGCAGTGTGTCACGAAGCCACCACAACTAGTATTAGGACTTAGAACCCTGGACAAGCTGCACTGCCCAACTGCAAAGCATATGATTACAAGCAAAACGACTGGCAATGCTTACAATATACCTCAAAGTCTTTCCATGTCCTGCCCAGGAGAACATGTCCTATAGGGCATTTGGATTAGCTTCAGAGAGTCAAGTAGCCTTGTCACTGAGTTTAGTGATTGACGACTTTATTTGGTTTATGACGTTAATCCACATGCAGCAGGAAGTGCTGGTTCTGAAGCAGGCACTTCACAAACTGGAAAGGAGGAAGTCAACAGCTATGTGATTGTCCGTAACAACACTGGCCAGTGAGTTTAGGTGTATCTACTGTGCTTCTATCTGGGTTAAGTAAAGAGTTCTAACTACCTTTTCAAATTGTTTAATTCCCATAGTGGACATAAAGACCCTCCTGGTAAAGAGAGAATTGATAAGTTCTCTAGGAGTTTTCCTGAATGTCCTATAGTTTCCTCATCTGGAAATAATTATTTAAATCCCCAGAGAGACACATGGTCAACAGGTGGGCTGGTGATTTTGAATAAGTGGAAGTCCTTTGTAAGGTGCCCTATCTAAGATAAAGACACAGGAAAAACTGGTGTGTGTGGGAAAGGCGGGAGTAGGTATGCTGACAAATAGTAATATCCATGGAGGGGGTGCCCAGAGAGAGTTTTAGAGGGGCAGAAATTATCAGTAACACTGGAGTTAACCATGGGGCATATCCCTCAGGAAGGCAGATTCATGCTTAGAATTAAACTAAATTTGTAAGGCTGGCTGGAAAGTGGTGGAGAAAAAATGCCAGTACGATCATTAAAGGGAAAGTCTCCCTGAGGCATGTCGAAGGGAATGACAGTGGGGTGTCCATTCTAGTGTCAGGTGGGGGATGAGTGGAGCGTGTGAGGATAATTTGAAAAAAGAACAGACTTAACAAGGGAGTTTGCCCTTCCTGTGATGAGGACGCAAAGGAGAGAAAGGACAGAATAAAGAAGGGCCAAGTCGTTGTGAAGAGTTGGATAAGGGGGCACTTTCAGAGACCAACAGAAAAGAAGAAACTGATGGGACAAATAGGAGACAAAGAAGGAGATGACAGAGACTAAGCAGTGTGTCACAAGAGAAGCCACCACAACTAGAGAGCAGCCCCTGCTCGCTGCAAGTAGAGAAAGCCCCCACATAGCACTGAAGATCCAGTGCAGCCAAATAAATAAATAAAACAAATGGGAAAAGTCCATTCTATGCATAAGTGGACCCTCAAAGTTCAAACCTGTGTGGTTCAAGTTTCAACCGTATATTGGATTAAATCAGATTTAAGTCTCCCAAGGTCCAGGATGGGAAAGGGATCTTCCTTGGCCTTCTGTAATTACTGTATAAGGGGCTGAGCAGGGAAAAGCAAATGATTTATCAGGGCTAATGGCAACACTTAGAGCCTGGGCAATTTAAGTTTCTCAGGGAATCTGAGAAACCATTGAAAACTGGCAACAATCCTTTTACCCATGGACACATTTGCCAGAGGAAGCTGGCTAGCATGCTTGTGTCTCCTTTACATATTTACCAGGATTGTGTTTCTAGTGGTGCAAGTTGAGATTACCTGCCTATATGAGGGCTCATGCAATCTCATTATGATTTCTGCAGGAGAGCTTTAAGATTTCCTTTCCCATACAGTGTAACCTTAAAGGGGGCTTCCCAGGTGACCCCAGTGGTAAAGAATCCACCTGCCAGTGCAGGGGACACAAGAGATGTGGGTTCAGTCTCTGGGTCATGCAGATTCCCTGGTGGAGAGAATAGCCACCCACTCCTTGGAAAATCCCAAGGGCAGAGGAGCTTGGCAGGCTGCAGCCTATGGGGATCAAAAAGAACAGGACGTGACTGAGCAACTGAGAACATATGGAGTCTTATAGAGGCTGTGGGCTAAAGTTTAGATCAGGGATGAGAAGAAACCAAGTTGATGTCTCCAAAGTTCACTGAGCAGATAAAAATCCATCCTATTGCCAGGTAAACTTTTCAGCTTCAGGTGCTGGCATTTGTTATGCCTTAAATTCCTTAAGTAGAGTTTGTCTCCAAAGGATGTTGAGCCAGGGGAACTATGTTGAGTAAGGGTTTTCTTGGGAAACACTTCATTAGCATATTGTCAGTCAAGGAGTTTTCCTTAGCTTCAAGAGTCTGGCTAGTAGACTGAGGTTCGATTTTGAAAATTTTTCTTAGAAAGCCTGGAAATTACAGATTTTTATTGGGCCCGTGTCATCAAAATCTGAGAGCCTTTAAATGTTTCTCTCTTTCAAGTGATCCTGCTACAGAATTACTTTTGTAGACAGTCTCATTTTGGTCTATATCCCAAAGTAGAGAAAGAGTGGGAATAGGAAATAAAGACTTGATCCTAATTCATCAGTATGAGTTATTTTTACATAAAGGATGAATTTTATGTAGAAATAATATTTATTTTCTGAACAGGGGCCATCAAATCACCTTGGGTGTGAATGTTCAGAAGAAAATTGTATGATCTCATTGCTTAAATTTATGCCAGGTAGCCTGAAACAAGTACAGATCATAAAAAAGACCGTAAAAAGAGGTGAATCACAGTCTAGCCTACTTGACATCATACTGGCCAAGGTCCCTTCAGGTTAAGAGCTCCAGAAGCATTTAAAATGCATTTCAAGGATTCACGTTGATTTTACAGACTGACACCAAAAGAACTTATGGGTTAGACTTCCTTCCAAAGTGGCTCTAAGTGCTTATAATTACATTTCAAACATCTGCTGCAATGATCAGCTAGTTTTTGCAGCACATGGATTGACAGACACCATCCTTATTGACAATTGTTCTGATTCGACCTCGGTTTGAGTGCTGAGCGCTTGTAGCTAGGAGCCCTATCTACGCTGTCACCATGATGTGTTATCAGCTCCAAGCAAATGGCCATCCCTGGATGTTACAGACTACAAAAACTGCCTTAAGAAAAAATATTGGGAGAACTGGTCTCAACATTTGCCAGATTTTTGTCCTCAGGGTTTAAATTTCCATTTTCAACAACTGGAATTGAACTGAGCAGGAAGTAGGTACTGACAACTCAAGTCAAGACTAGTTGTGATGGTTCTTGTTTAAATTTCCATTTTCAACAACTGGAAATTGAAATCTAGCAGTTCTTGTTCTCAAAGGATGTTGAGCCAGGGAACTATGTTGAGTAAGGGTTTTCTTGGGAAACACTTCATTAGCATATTGTCAGTCAAGGAGTTTTCCTTAGCTTCAAGAGTCTGGCTAGTAGACTGAGGTTCGATTTTGAAAATTTTTCTTAGAAAGCCTGGAAATTACAGATTTTTATTGGGCCCGTGTCATCAAAATCTGAGAGCCTTTAAATGTTTCTCTCTTTCAAGTGATCCTGCTACAGAATTACTTTTGTAGACAGTCTCATTTTGGTCTATATCCCAAAGTAGAGAAAGAGTGGGAATAGGAAATAAAGACTTGATCCTAATTCATCAGTATGAGTTATTTTTACATAAAGGATGAATTTTATGTAGAAATAATATTTATTTTCTGAACAGGGGCCATCAAATCACCTTGGGTGTGAATGTTCAGAAGAAAATTGTATGATCTCATTGCTTAAATTTATGCCAGGTAGCCTGAAACAAGTACAGATCATAAAAAAGACCGTAAAAAGAGGTGAATCACAGTCTAGCCTACTTGACATCATACTGGCCAAGGTCCCTTCAGGTTAAGAGCTCCAGAAGCATTTAAAATGCATTTCAAGGATTCACGTTGATTTTACAGACTGACACCAAAAGAACTTATGGGTTAGACTTCCTTCCAAAGTGGCTCTAAGTGCTTATAATTACATTTCAAACATCTGCTGCAATGATCAGCTAGTTTTTGCAGCACATGGATTGACAGACACCATCCTTATTGACAATTGTTCTGATTCGACCTCGGTTTGAGTGCTGAGCGCTTGTAGCTAGGAGCCCTATCTACGCTGTCACCATGATGTGTTATCAGCTCCAAGCAAATGGCCATCCCTGGATGTTACAGACTACAAAAACTGCCTTAAGAAAAAATATTGGGAGAACTGGTCTCAACATTTGCCAGATTTTTTGTCCTCAGGGTTTAAATTTCCATTTTCAACAACTGGAATTGAACTGAGCAGGAAGTAGGTACTGACAACTCAAGTCAAGACTAGTTGTGATGGTTCTTGTCTAAAGCACAGGTCAGCCCACCATCTGATTTTATGGTGCCCATATGCTAATGTGGGTTCTTCCATTTTTTAATAGATGGAGAAAAAGGCATAACATTTCACAGCACATGAAAATTATATGAAATTCCAATTTCAGTGTCCATAAAAAGAGTTTCAGCAGAACACGGTGCTCTTTATGTGTTATTTATCACTATTTTCACCACAGTAGTCGTAGCAGAGACTAAAGAGCTGGCCAAGGCTGAAATATTTACCTAACGGCCCTTACAGAAAAAGTTTGCAAACCTTCGCTCTAGAGTGCTGAAGAAAAAAAAACTTCTTCTGGAAATCAGCCCCAATATTTTTATCTAGTTTTATCCATAGGGCAAAAGTTTTCTGTAGACTGCGT
Source organism: Tragulus kanchil (assembly GCA_022376925.1). Taxonomy (NCBI): domain Eukaryota; kingdom Metazoa; phylum Chordata; class Mammalia; order Artiodactyla; family Tragulidae; genus Tragulus; species Tragulus kanchil. Next base: position 102,054,041 of record JAIOJX010000025.1, on the reverse strand, counting down.
AAAGGACTAGACTAGATATTCATCTTTAAAAGACATCAATGGGCAAAAGATGGTCCTGATTGAATGATTGATTGATAAAGTATTCTTTCACTAGGACTTGAAGAAAACAGAATCCTTAGAAGCACCATCTGGCATGGAATTTTTAGCTCTGTCTCCTAAAAACTGAGTTGAGACACAATGAATAGAGAATAATCATTCTTTTGATTCCTGCAACGGCTGAAGAGAGGCCAGCTGGAATTTTTGTACTTGTTAGGGAAACTTAGAGCAGATCTCATAAAAAGTTGCACTACCAGTGATAAAGGATTCTGTTAGCTCAGTTGGGAAACTGAGCATGCAGGATAGAGTGTTGCTGGGTGTGGTAGAGAGGACAGGTTTTTTTGATGTTTAAGTTCATGTTCCAAAAGACAATTTAAGAAAGATCCATTTTTAGTGTTTAGACAGAAATTTGGTTCTGATTCGACCTCGGTTTGAGTGCTGGCGCTTGTAGCTAGGAGCCCTATCTACGCTGTCACCATGATGTGTTATCAGCTCCAAGCAAATGGCCATCCCTGGATGTTACAGACTACAAAACTGCCTTAAGAAAAATATTGGGAGAACTGGTCTCAACATTTGCCAGATTTTTGTCCTCAGGGTTTAAATTTCCATTTTCAACAACTGGAATTGAACTGAGCAGGAAGTAGGTACTGACAACTCAAGTCAAGACTAGTTGTGATGGTTCTTGTCTAAAGCACAGGTCAGCCCACCATCTGATTTTATGGTGCCCATATGCTAATGTGGGTTCTTCCATTTTTTAATAGATGGAGAAAAAGGCATAACATTTCACAGCACATGAAAATTATATGAAATTCCAATTTCAGTGTCCATAAAAAGAGTTTCAGCAGAACACGGTGCTCTTTATGTGTTATTTATCACTATTTTCACCACAGTAGTCGTAGCAGAGACTAAAGAGCTGGCCAAGGCTGAAATATTTACCTAACGGCCCTTACAGAAAAAGTTTGCAAACCTTCGCTCTAGAGTGCTGAAGAAAAAAAAACTTCTTCTGGAAATCAGCCCCAATATTTTTATCTAGTTTTATCCATAGGGCAAAAGTTTTCTGTAGACTGCGTAAAGGACTAGACTAGATATTCATCTTTAAAAGACATCAATGGGCAAAAGATGGTCCTGATTGAATGATTGATTGATAAAGTATTCTTTCACTAGGACTTGAAGAAAACAGAATCCTTAGAAGCACCATCTGGCATGGAATTTTTAGCTCTGTCTCCTAAAAACTGAGTTGAGACACAATGAATAGAGAATAATCATTCTTTTGATTCCTGCAACGGCTGAAGAGAGGCCAGCTGGAATTTTTGTACTTGTTAGGGAAACTTAGAGCAGATCTCATAAAAAGTTGCACTACCAGTGATAAAGGATTCTGTTAGCTCAGTTGGGAAACTGAGCATGCAGGATAGAGTGTTGCTGGGTGTGGTAGAGAGGACAGGTGGTTTTTGTGTTTTTAGTGTTTATTTTTTCCTTAGATGTTTAAGTTCATGTTCCAAAAGACAATTTAAGAAAGATCCATTTTAAATAGACCTTGTTCCTGATAAAACTTTCTTCAAATCCCATTTGTCACTGAGTGATCTGATTAACTTAGTAGAACAATAATAAAATGATCTTATGGGTTTATCACCAGTCACTTTTTTACACCATCAGTTTTTGAAATGCTTGTTGTGTTTAGTCACTCAATTGTGTCTGACTTTTTGGACTGCAGCACGTCAGGCTTCCCTGTCATTCACTATCTCTTTGAATTTGCTCAAACTCATGTCCATTGGGTTGGTGACGCCATTCAACCACCTCATCCTGTTCTCCCCTTCTCCTCCTGTCTTCAATCTTCCCAGCATCAGGGTCTTTTCCAGTGAGGCATATCTTCACATCAGATGGCCGAAATATTGGGAGCTTGAGCTTCAACATTAGTTTTTCCAATGAATATTCAGAGTTGATTTTCTTTAGGATGGACTGGTTTGATTTCGTTGCTGACCAAGAGACGCTCAAGAGTCTTCTCCAGCAGCACAGCCACTTCAGTACACAAGGGACATTGCAGTCATCAAGCCATCAGCCACTGCAGCGCCATCCCCACCCCACCAAGGTGCACTCTTAGGGGAATTCAGGATGGTAGAAAAACAGGATACTGGCCCTACATAGTTAAGATACACATTAAATAACCAGTTTCGGTGAGCCTAGCTAGACTCTTGCATCTTCCAACACAGAGGAAAGCACTAAAATCGTTAATTTGAGGTGTCGGTTTTCTGATAAGTAGTTATCTTTTGATATTTCACTACATGTTTGTTTTCCCAACAAAAATTCTACATCCTGGCTCCTCCCTTACCTCTTTGGAACAGTCCCTCAAAGTTGAGAGGCTGCTTTCCTGGGCTATAGTTCTCAGTAAAGAGCTTCTCAACTTTTAGGCTGTGCATTTTTGTCTTCAGTACACATGCCTTTCTCTTGTTACTCTGATCCCAGCTCCTCTTGCTCCTTCTCCTCTCTCAATATTTAAAAGTTGATTTTCTTTAGGACAGAGGCCTGCTAATCCCTACTCTTTGTTCACTATGACTTTTCTGTTTAGGAAATCTCATCCTCACCTATGCCTCAAATAAAATTTATAGACTCTGATTTATGGGCTTCCCTGGTGGCTCAGACATAGGAGACATAGGCTCAATCTCTGGGTCAGGAAGATCCCTGGGAGAAGGAAATGGTTATCCACTCCAGTATTCTTGCCTGGAGAATTCCATGGATAGTGGAGGCTGGCCAGCTACAGTCCATTGGATCGCAAAGAGTTGGCCATAACTAAGCGACTGACAGTTTCACTTTCACTTACATAAAATAAAAAATAAATTAATGGGAACGCCCTGACAGTCCAGTGGTTAGGTCTCCGCACTTTACTCACTGAGGGCACGGGTTCAGCCCTTGGTCAGGAAACTAAAATCCCACAAGCTGTTTCATGTGGCAAAAAAGTCTTCAACCCTAGCAGACACCTGCAGGTGCACATTCAAAGCACCACTTGAATGATTAAAACAAACCTCAGTCTCAAAATGTTCCAACAGGACTCCTGATTCTCACAGGCAAACAGCTCTTCCTCCAGGGTTTCTTGTCTGTGTGAATGGCATTCTCATGCACTCAGGCAAACCAAACCTGGCTGGCATCTTTGACAGCCCCCGTCCCTCACATCTCCAACCAAATAAACACAGAAATGCATTCTGTGGTTTCTTAAATACAATGTCATTCATATATACCTACTTCACTTCATCTCCATTCCCACCATCCCGGCATAAGCTACCTGAATCTCTGGCTAGAGGCACCTAATTCTTTCCCTGAATCCATTCTTCTGCAGTCCCCCAGTCTCCAAGAAGCATATTTTTTGGTGTCTTCCCACCACTTTAAGCCCTTCAATGGCTTTCAAATGTCACTAAGGTGAAACACAACATTCTTTCAATGAACAAAGCCACAGTCCCTACCAGACCTTACCTTTCCTTACCTCACCAGTCTCCTTGGCTGGCTGTTTTCCTTCCATTGGAGGCCTTGCCAGATTGGCCTTCTAAATTTTTTCAAATATTCCATTTTCTTTCCAGCTACAAGAGCCTTCCACAGGCAGGTCTCTGTCCCCTGAGCTGTGCTAAAAATATTACTTAACTGCCTCAAGAATATAAGTCCTTCAGAGATAGAAAGCCTTCCAGTCACAGAAAGGTGCTGGTCTTCAGAGCTTTCATCCCTAGGTATTCAGGAATCTTCTTTGTTCCTATGCAAATTGACTCTGATTTATGGGCTTCCTGGTGGCTCAGACATCCTCTTGGGTCAGGAAGATCCCTGGGAGAAGGAAATGGTTATCCACTCCAGTATTCTTGCCTGGAGAATTCCATGGATAGTGGAGGCTGGCCAGCTACAGTCCATTGGATCGCAAAGAGTTGGCCATAACTAAGCGACTGACAGTTTCACTTTCACTTACATAAAATAAAAAATAAATTAATGGGAACGCCCTGACAGTCCAGTGGTTAGGTCTCCGCACTTTACTCACTGAGGGCACGGGTTCAGCCCTTGGTCAGGAAACTAAAATCCCACAAGCTGTTTCATGTGGCAAAAAAGTCTTCAACCCTAGCAGACACCTGCAGGTGCACATTCAAAGCACCACTTGAATGATTAAAACAAACCTCAGTCTCAAAATGTTCCAACAGGACTCCTGATTCTCACAGGCAAACAGCTCTTCCTCCAGGGTTTCTTGTCTGTGTGAATGGCATTCTCATGCACTCAGGCAAACCAAACCTGGCTGGCATCTTTGACAGCCCCCGTCCCTCACATCTCCAACCAAATAAACACAGAAATGCATTCTGTGGTTTCTTAAATACAATGTCATTCATATATACCTACTTCACTTCATCTCCATTCCCACCATCCCGGCATAAGCTACCTGAATCTCTGGCTAGAGGCACCTAATTCTTTCCCTGAATCCATTCTTCTGCAGTCCCCCAGTCTCCAAGAAGCATATTTTTTGGTGTCTTCCCACCACTTTAAGCCCTTCAATGGCTTTCAAATGTCACTAAGGTGAAACACAACATTCTTTCAATGAACAAAGCCACAGTCCCTACCAGACCTTACCTTTCCTTACCTCACCAGTCTCCTTGGCTGGCTGTTTTCCTTCCATTGGAGGCCTTGCCAGATTGGCCTTCTAAATTTTTTCAAATATTCCATTTTCTTTCCAGCTACAAGAGCCTTCCACAGGCAGGTCTCTGTCCCCTGAGCTGTGCTAAAAATATTACTTAACTGCCTCAAGAATATAAGTCCTTCAGAGATAGAAAGCCTTCCAGTCACAGAAAGGTGCTGGTCTTCAGAGCTTTCATCCCTAGGTATTCAGGAATCTTCTTTGTTCCTATGCAAATTGACTCAGCCTTCCCCACAGTGGCCTGATTTACATTGGAAGGGAATTAGCAGTAGACATTTTAGACAATACATTTGAAAAAAAAAGCAAGATGAAGAAAAAGGCCTCTCTTAGGGCAATGGGTACTTGCTTTGTAGGGGTTTTTTGTTTTATTTTTTTTTATCTTTTTAGTCCTCTCTTTTTTTTTTTTGCCTTTAAGTCATCATTTGTTATTATTTTCATCCATCATTCTTCCACATTTGTGGGCCTCCTATCGCTGTGGCGTCCCTCAGGGCAGAGCACCAGCTCTGAGCTCATGAGCTCCAGAGCTCTGGCTCACAATTGGACACACGGGTCCAGCCGCTCCGTGGCACGTGGGATTTTCCCGGGCCAGGGATCGAACTGGTACCCCTTGCACTGCAAAGTGGACTCTTTACCCACTGGACCACCAGGGAAGCCCCTGGTTTGTAGTTTTGATACTTACATAACCATATTTTTTACAGTTAAAAATTAAGAGGATTACTTCATGTCTTCCTTGAGCAAAGAGGACCTACTTTGATAATTTGCTGTCTACTGATGTCAAAAAAAATGAATGAAAAGTATATTTACAGCTTTTGCTCTCAATCTTTAAAATCATTTTGCCTTTTTGTGTGTGTGTGTTGGGGCGGAGCGGGTTGGGGAGGGAGGGGAGCGGGCGGGCCTTTTCTATTGGTCTTCCATTTATCTTTTTTCATCCATCTTTGTTCTTTGGCCCCTGTGGGCCTCCCATCGCAGTGGCCTCTGTTGTCGCAGAGCACCGGCTCTGGGCGCATGCGCTCCAGTGCTCCAGCTCAGTAATTGGACACATCGGTCCAGCCACTCCGCGGCACGTGGGATCTTTCTAGGCCAGGGATTGAACCGGTGCCCCTTGCACTACAAAGTGGTGTCTTTACCCACTGGACCACCAGGGAAGCCCTCATCTTGCCTTTTAATTACAGAGTAAATGTCTTGCAGGGAGGAAAACAATTCTGACTCCATGTTGCAAACTGTTTCTTTGAGTTGCTTTTTGTTGCTTTTGTTATTATAAACATACTTAATGACTTGCCTGGAGGACCCTGTCCGTTTTTTTTAAAGTGACTTTGTTCTGAACCCTGGTCACCTGTAGATGACTGGAAGGGAGAAATTAACACATCCCCTGCCTGATGCTTGCCATTCTAGGAGATGCTTGCAAGATTAATGGTCTTTTCACTTTGATTTCTCATCTTCCCCCATCTTTGATCTATAAAAGAACCTGACATCCAAACCCCAATAAGATGATTGTTTCCGAGGCTCTAGCCTGCCAGCTTCTCAGTCAGCTGCTATCTAAATAAAGTCGCTTGCTTTGCCTCAGCACCTCATCTCTCAGATTCATTGGCCTGTAGAGCAGCGAGAGAGCTTGGACTCAGTAACAAATGGGTGGTAAAATGGTAAAGAATTTGTCTGGCCCTGCAGGGATGCAAGAGATGTGGGTTCAGCCTTTTGATCCAGATAGCACCTAGAGCAGGAAATAGCTACCCACTCCAGTATTCTTTCCTGGAGAATCCCATAAACAAAGAGCCCCACAGGCTTTGGGTCACAAAGAGTTGTGTACCTGCGAGAGCACATGCGAGCATAGAGGATTTCTTTAATCAAATTTTAAAAGTACACAATGAAATCTAAGTGTCCTTATTACCAATTCCTCTCAAGGTAAGCTGTCCATTATTAACTGTGTATTCATATCCTTTGAAATACCCCATGTATTCATAGTACAAATACACACATACACACACTACTCGCAGAAATGGGGATCAATGATTTCTCCTTTCACAGAGCAACACAGAGACCTTCTTACTCTCTTAATGAAGGAGGAAAGGAACAGGCTATCCTGACTGAACTGACTCCATCTTGAGGAAGAGGACTCCATCTTGCACTTTCAGTGAACTCTGGATTGTGTGTGGACTGTGGAACCATGGAGATGAAAAATTAACCGTCAACTAGGCCTCCCGGGCTGATGAGAACCACCAAGGAAACCTCGTAACCAAGCCTCCCCTAGGCCAAGGAAATGAAATGTCCAGCATATGCTAGATCACCATTTCTGATCTTAGTTAATTAATCCTTGTTGAAGACAAGCTAGGCAGTATGCTTAAGTGATTTTCGATCGTACCTTTGTGATGGCAACCAAATCATACTTTTCTCTCTAACATTTCCTAGGCAACCTCAGGTGTTTGCAATGTGGGATTTGTGCACGTAGGCTTTAGGCACAAATGTTAGCCACAAGTTCTGCTCAGGGTCCTTGGCTAAAGTGAGACCTTGGGCCCACCAGTGTAATAAATGCCCTCCACTGTTTACTTTTTGTTGCTCTGTGTGAGTTATTTCCTGAAGTCTGGTTATAACATTAAGTCTTCACTTGAGGTGATGTGCCCGCCCCGTTTGTAGTTTATAATTTGTTGAACCCATTCCTTCATTTAGCAATGCCATATTTGCCAATCCGTTGTCACTATTTGAGCAAATGATATAAAGTCGCGTGCTTTGCCTCAGCACCTCATCTCTCAGATTCATTGGCCTGTAGAGCAGCGAGAGAGCTTGGACTCAGTAACAAATGGGTGGTAAAATGGTAAAGAATTTGTCTGGCCCTGCAGGGATGCAAGAGATGTGGGTTCAGCCTTTTGATCCAGATAGCACCTAGAGCAGGAAATAGCTACCCACTCCAGTATTCTTTCCTGGAGAATCCCATAAACAAAGAGCCCCACAGGCTTTGGGTCACAAAGAGTTGTGTACCTGCGAGAGCACATGCGAGCATAGAGGATTTCTTTAATCAAATTTTAAAAGTACACAATGAAATCTAAGTGTCCTTATTACCAATTCCTCTCAAGGTAAGCTGTCCATTATTAACTGTGTATTCATATCCTTTGAAATACCCCATGTATTCATAGTACAAATACACACATACACACACTACTCGCAGAAATGGGGATCAATGATTTCTCCTTTCACAGAGCAACACAGAGACCTTCTTACTCTCTTAATGAAGGAGGAAAGGAACAGGCTATCCTGACTGAACTGACTCCATCTTGAGGAAGAGGACTCCATCTTGCACTTTCAGTGAACTCTGGATTGTGTGTGGACTGTGGAACCATGGAGATGAAAAATTAACCGTCAACTAGGCCTCCCGGGCTGATGAGAACCACCAAGGAAACCTCGTAACCAAGCCTCCCCTAGGCCAAGGAAATGAAATGTCCAGCATATGCTAGATCACCATTTCTGATCTTAGTTAATTAATCCTTGTTGAAGACAAGCTAGGCAGTATGCTTAAGTGATTTTCGATCGTACCTTTGTGATGGCAACCAAATCATACTTTTCTCTCTAACATTTCCTAGGCAACCTCAGGTGTTTGCAATGTGGGATTTGTGCACGTAGGCTTTAGGCACAAATGTTAGCCACAAGTTCTGCTCAGGGTCCTTGGCTAAAGTGAGACCTTGGGCCCACCAGTGTAATAAATGCCCTCCACTGTTTACTTTTTGTTGCTCTGTGTGAGTTATTTCCTGAAGTCTGGTTATAACATTAAGTCTTCACTTGAGGTGATGTGCCCGCCCCGTTTGTAGTTTATAATTTGTTGAACCCATTCCTTCATTTAATTTGCTAATAGACACATTATTTCCAATTTGCCATTACAAAAAATACACCAAGTTGTATCACTAATTTAGAGCATAATGATTATAGCAAAAAGTGTATCATGTATTTTGCAGCCAAGAGAGTAAATCTTTAGCATTCTCACTATAAAAAAGAAATGGTAACTATGTGCTAATGAAGACAGAGGTAGTAGCTAATATTTAGTAATAGTCATTTTGCAATTTATAAATGTATCAAATCAACATGTCGACACTTTAAACTTATACAATGTTATATGTCAGTTATACCTCAATAAGCTGGGGGGAAAAGACAAAAAAATTGTATCAACTTGCATCGCCTCCAACCTTGTAAGGGGAATGTTGACTTCTCCATACCTGGAAGTCACCAAATACCACTTTATTTTTTCCAGTTGGATGGGTAAAAATTAAGATTTAGATTTTTGTTAGTGGGTTGGTTCGCTTGTTTTTCTTTATTTGTGAGGCTGAACATCCATAGTATAACTTCTATTTGTCCCTGTGAGCTACCTGTTCATATATTTAATCTACTTTTCTTAAGCAGTTGAATGTTTTCTTACTGATTTGTAAGCTTTTTAGATATAATAAAGAAATTATCCCTCTACCATATATGTTACAAAGTTTTCTCCCAATTTGACTTTTGATTTTCTTTCAATAGTATTTGTTCAGGCAGAATTTGTAACTTTGTGAGATAAAACTTATCAATTCAAGCTTTGTGTCTTGATGTAGTACATATGTGAGCATATGTACATACATCTGTATGATTATATATATGCATATAATTTTTAAAACATCCTATGATTATATTTTTATATATTTAAACTTTTGATCTCTGTTTCTGAAGAGAGGAATTTGGTTATAAGTAGTTAGTAATAATAGCTGGTAACTTTTAAATAGTAATTATCTTTTGCTGAAGGAATTGAAGGACCTTTACAATAATAATTATTGTTTGTCCTCCCCGTTTGACAATAAATGCCTTGAAGGTTTTATAGAAGGATTTTTTTGCCCAGTGCAGCAAACCAGATACTGAGAGGCCAAGGAAGTGCAGCAAGCCAGATACTGAGAGGCCAAGGATTGCTGCAAAGCAAGGATTTATTCAGGAGGCAGTCAGTGGAGGAAACAGAGAATGCATGTCAAAACTGTCTCCCCATGGGCAAGGGTTTTAGGGTACTTATCAGATGAAACTGAGGTGTGGTGAGATGGAAAAGGCGATTAGAGTTAAGGAAAGGCTGAGCCAATCATCATCATTTTGCACCAGCCCAACTAAACCACCTGCTTTTCCATGGGTTTTTCCTACCTTCGATAATGTACATGGATGGAATTCCCTGGCAGTTCAGTGGTTAAGACTACAAACTTCACTGTTGGAGGCATGGGGTTCTATTCCTGGTTGGGAACTAAGCCTCCACAAGCCTCAGGACACAGCCAAAAGGGAAAAAAAAAGAATGTATTTGGAGAATTCAGCTGATCTTATACCTGTTCCAGAGAGGTGTATTTTCAATCCAGATCAGGCAGTTGGAGGACTTCATTGCCTCTATCCCTTCTTCAGGGATGTGGGGACCCGGGGAGGTGGGATTGTGGGGGTGTTTTTTTTGTTGTTGTTTTGGTGGGGGGGAGGCCGGGTTGGGGAGGGAGAGGGGCAGGCAGGCCACTTCTATTGGTCTTTCATTTATCTATTTTCATCCATTTTTGTTCTTTGACCCGTGTGGGCCTCCCATTGCAGTGGCCTCTGTTGTCGCTGAGCACCGGCTCTCAGCACATGCGCCCCAGAGCTCTGGCTCAGTAATTGGACACATTGGTACAGCCACTCTGCAGTACGTGTGATCTTCCCAGGCCAGGGATCAAACCAGTGCCCCTTGCACTGCAAGGCGGTGTCCTTAACCACTGGGCCACCAGGGAAGCCCCCTGCTGTTGTTTTTCATTTTGATGGATTTTACAATGTGAAGATGATGTAAAGGTGAAGCTGACAGTGGCTTTTCAATTATGGGGTGAGTAATTCCTGCAGAACAAAGCCAAACCATGTTCTAAGAAATGGAGAGAGAAACTTGGGGACATCTTTTCAGTTTCTGGATCCAGGTATGCCTGAAGCAACTTTCTATCTACAAGAATGGATATACTTCTTTTTGTATGTAAATTAGTTGGAAATGCTTCTGTCACTTTCACCTGAAACAGTTTTGCCTAACATAGAACTAGTTTTGACAGAATCATATGGTGCTTTGGCAAAGGATCTATGAATGTCTGATTCTTGACTTCTTCCTTTCAGAGTCTGACTGCAAGGAAGAGAGGAGGGGAATGAATACACACACAGAAAGAAATAAAAGAAGAAACTATTCTTAGCCAACTGTCTAATGAGTAACTCTGAAAGGCTCGAGTAAGATGAGACACAGTACTGAATAGAATCTCTCTCTCTACCCTTAAGACTCTTTATATCTTGCATTATTAGTTGCCTGAGAGGCTATTTTATTATATATTCCCATCAGAAGGAACTGAGTTTTATATAATGAAGATTAGAGAAGCTAATTAAGTGAATTTAGAATTTAATATACAGAGCTTTCACAGCCAGATAGGCTTCATATAGATGAGTAAGTTTCCTGATGGGGAAAGACAGGAGTCAGACTGTTGGGACTTTACCATTTATAATCTATATCATCAAATATTCACTTAATGAGTAAGTGCAAATATGAGAAAATTCAATGCACAGTCAATTGAGCTAAGCAGTTCATAGATATAAGTTTTGCTTGAGTTACCATATAGCAAATAAGTTATGGTTATTTGGCAGTCATGAAAAGACGAATTAATGAATGGAGAAATATTATCTATTCTTTTGTTCATTCATTCATTATTCATTCAAAAATATTTATGGAGTGCCTATGGCATGCCAGGCACTATTGAAGTCACTGCGATACAGTAATAAACAAGACAAAATATTGCCTCTCATGGAATGTACCTAAAGAAGCATCTTGATGATACTGAACTGAACTTAGAATGCATGCATATTACTCTGCATGTGTGTGGGTGTGTGTCCTTAGTCATTCAGTCATGTCTGACCTTTTGCGATTCTTTGGACTGTATCCACCAGGGTCCTGTGTTTATAGGATTTTTCAGGCAAGAATACTGGAGAGGGTTACCATTTCCTCCTCCAGGGCGTTGAATCTGTGTCTCCTAGATTGCTGGCAGATCCTTTGCCTGCTGAGCCATCAGGGAAGCCCGTTGATCTGTAGGGTGATGGTTATTCAGTTACAAAGGGATGAGGATGATTGAGGTTATTACTGGACAAACAGAACTTTAAACGTTGGGAATGAAAACCATAGGCTGGCTTTCTCCTGAATTTCCTGTAGGATGACTTCAGTTCTCCATTTTGTCTTCCTAGTAGAAGCATTATCTCAGGGTGTTTATGGCATTTATCTTCGAGGAATTTAGAGCTTAAGCAACGAAAGGAGCTGATATATACATAATTGTAGTGTTATTAAAGATGGAATGCTTTTGTAGTTTATAAAGTTTATACTGATGTGCTGTAATTACATAGAATGTTTTTTCCAGTGATTTCCTTCACATACCATTTCTTAACCTTTCCAACAATACCAGAATGTGGGAGGCATTTATTAGTTTCTCAATTTTGTAGATAGGAAAATAGAGATATTCAGCTAGTGATGCTTAAATCATAACCCATGACAAGGTTTATAAGAAATTTTGGTTATGGGTTTATAAGGGAAACCAACTACACCTGCAAAGCTTTCCAGCTCTCTGGTTCCAGTTTTCATGTGAACAAAGGGTATGACCTTAGATTCACTTAAGCTCCTTAGGTTTCAGGTTCATCTGGAGTATGAGGCAATGCACTAGATTTAGGTTCAACGAACCTTCAATAGGTACCTACTATGTGCAAGTCGTGTGCCAGGAGCTCTCAATGTAATCATAATGATTTAAATTAAACCCTATGAAAGGTGAGGAAATCTAGGTACCAAGAAGTTAAATAATTTGCCTCAAAAATTAATTAAATTGGGGCTTCCTTGGTGGTCCAGTGGGTAAGGACACCGCCTTGCAGTGCAAGGGGTGCCAGTTCGATCCCTGGCCTGGGAAGATCCCATGTGCCGTGGAGCAGCTGGACCCATGTGTCCAATTACCGAGCCGGAGCTCTGGAGCACATGCACCCAGAGCCGGTGCTCTGCAACGACAGAGGCCACCGCGACGGGAGGCCCACACGGGCCAAAGAACAAAGATGGATGAAAATAGATAAATGAAAGACCAATAGAAGTGGCCCACCCACCTTCTCCCTCCACACCCGTCCCCCACCAAAATAAATAAATAAATAAATAAATAAATAAATCTTTTTAAAAAATTAATTAAATTGTATCAATAATGGTTACTTTAAATTAAAATAATTAAGATTAATTCATCTAAATATAAATTAAAATCAAAAAATTAAAAATAATTTTAATTAATTTGAACTAAAAAAGTCAATTTGGATTAAAATAATAATCCAATCTTCTGATTTAAAAAACCAATGCTTCTGACTCTATATTTTCACACTTGCCTCTGTATTTTACCATTCTATACAGTTATAGAAAAATGTACATGAATTCTGATCTATTGAAATATAAACTAAAATAGTCATAGTACTCAGATACACACAATGAGTAAAATAATTCATATAGCTAATAAAATTTTAAAGTTTGACTGAGTTTGTATAAACAAATTGTTTAACTTAATAGTGTCTGAGGCTTCTAAGTGACATAGAAGTGTGTTTAAATATATAGTACAGAAATCCAAATAACAAGATATTCCATGTGTTATCAACATACAGATTCAGAGATTGGTTCAAAGTAGTGATTTCAGTGTTGAGAAATGCGTAATTTCAAATATATCTTCTCATTCCATTTTGCTCAATGAATGAATTGAATGTATTAACTGACCCTAAAGAAGGAAGAAATGTACTACTTTAAAAAAATAATTTTAGATGGAAATTCCATGATTGGCATATCTGCGACTATGCCTATCATTAATCATTACTAGTTGACTGATAGATTTTAATCATTATTTCAGCACACAGGAGTAAAATTTATAATAACACAGATAGCTGATATAGCATGTCACATTCATCCTACTTGGGAAATGAATAGTCAGGAAATACTGCTATTTGGAGAAGTTATCTACATCTCTTGTGTGGACTCTTATTTCTTAATTTCCCCCAAAGTCTGTTATTTCCTTTGTTATGTACTAGGTTTTGTGTTATATACTATGTTTTAAATATTTTAGAATATGAAAAAGTTTTTTTCTGCTATAGAAATAGGCAAAAAAGAAGGAGAACTGATGATACTAAGTATAGACACAAACAGCCTGTGAGACACGGTAGATGTGAAAAGGGAAAGCAGAGTACATGGGTGGTAGACAGATCAAGTGATGGCACAAGAGAGAAAACCACTTACTTAGAAAAGGATGGAAGGGTAAATATTCATGATTCACTAAAAAATATGCATTCAGGGCTTCTCTGGTGGTCCAGTGGGTAAAGAGTCTGCCTTGCAATGCAAGGGGCACAGGTTCAATCCCTGGCCTGGGAAGATCCCACGTGCTGCAGAGCAGCTGGACCAGTGTGTCCAATTGACAGCACATGTGTCCAGAGCCAGCGCTCTGCAGTGAGGGAGGGCCCTGTAATGGGAGGCCCACACATGCGGAATAATAAAGATGGATGAAAATAAATAAATAAAAAACCAATGGATAAGGTCAAAATTAAAAATACAGATATGAATTTAGTACATGAGATAGTCAATATTTATTGGGTTGAAAGACAGCTGCTCATTTGTGACATCAAATTTGGCCCCAGGTGCCCTCTGTCAAGAAGCACAAATAAAGTCCATAGCTGCTTACTGGGCACGTTATCACTGTGGCCAGGTACAATATAGTACAGAAATAATGTTCCATGTGTTATCAACATACAGATTCAGAGATTGGTTCAAAGTAGTGATTTCAGTGTTGAGAAATGCGTAATTTCAAATATATCTTCTCATTCCATTTTGCTCAATGAATGAATTGAATGTATTAACTGACCCTAAAGAAGGAAGAAATGTACTACTTTAAAAAAATAATTTTAGATGGAAATTCCATGATTGGCATATCTGCGACTATGCCTATCATTAATCATTACTAGTTGACTGATAGATTTTAATCATTATTTCAGCACACAGGAGTAAAATTTATAATAACACAGATAGCTGATATAGCATGTCACATTCATCCTACTTGGGAAATGAATAGTCAGGAAATACTGCTATTTGGAGAAGTTATCTACATCTCTTGTGTGGACTCTTATTTCTTAATTTCCCCCAAAGTCTGTTATTTCCTTTGTTATGTACTAGGTTTTGTGTTATATACTATGTTTTAAATATTTTAGAATATGAAAAAGTTTTTTTCTGCTATAGAAATAGGCAAAAAAGAAGGAGAACTGATGATACTAAGTATAGACACAAACAGCCTGTGAGACACGGTAGATGTGAAAAGGGAAAGCAGAGTACATGGGTGGTAGACAGATCAAGTGATGGCACAAGAGAGAAAACCACTTACTTAGAAAAGGATGGAAGGGTAAATATTCATGATTCACTAAAAAATATGCATTCAGGGCTTCTCTGGTGGTCCAGTGGGTAAAGAGTCTGCCTTGCAATGCAAGGGGCACAGGTTCAATCCCTGGCCTGGGAAGATCCCACGTGCTGCAGAGCAGCTGGACCAGTGTGTCCAATTGACAGCACATGTGTCCAGAGCCAGCGCTCTGCAGTGAGGGAGGGCCCTGTAATGGGAGGCCCACACATGCGGAATAATAAAGATGGATGAAAATAAATAAATAAAAAACCAATGGATAAGGTCAAAATTAAAAATACAGATATGAATTTAGTACATGAGATAGTCAATATTTATTGGGTTGAAAGACAGCTGCTCATTTGTGACATCAAATTTGGCCCCAGGTGCCCTCTGTCAAGAAGCACAAATAAAGTCCATAGCTGCTTACTGGGCACGTTATCACTGTGGCCAGGTACAACTGTCCCTGCCTCTCTGACAAAGCAAGTGAGATGCTGGCCCCAGATATCTTAAATCTGTCAGGTCTTCTTCCTTAAAAGTCAGCTCTGGTCTTTGGATTCACACCAGCAGTGGGAAAAATTGCTGTGTCTTGAGTTGGAAGAAAGATAGACAGATGGACTAACTCAGTTCATACACACATTGTGCATGCTGAGGTGATAGATCTTTCATCTGTTGGCATCCTGATCCTTGTGGGTGAACCTAACCCAAGTCTTTCCATGTGTCTCACTGGTCTGTGAGTTTTAAATGGATGCAATAAACTGTGATGTGAGCATCTTAATTTGCACTGCGAGCCTTCCTGTTCCACCACCTCTGTGCTCACCTGCCTGGTCATGTACTTGGAGACTCTTTACTACATTAAGGTAATTCCTCACGTGGCATTGCTGGCCAAGTTTTGCTTCATATTTCTTCTTTATATTTACAACTGATGGTAATTACACTGCAGCAGGTAGAGAATATACCATTTCAGGAAGATATTTGGTCATCTAAAAAGAGCATTTAACTGTCACAAGGATACATTCCAATAATAGTCTGGCAGAAGCAGAGACACAAAAGAAGAATTCATGGTTCAGCAGGATAAAATCAGAGCATTTGAAAGCTGGTTCCAGTTCAAAGTCTCCTTTTGGAAAGATGAGATTTAGTGACTTGCCGAAGGTCACTATTTCTAGTAACTCGTAAACCAGAACGGGAGCCAGTGCTGTCTAAAGAGGCGAGGGGGTTATTTGAGCTACTACTGCTGTTTCTATCTGGATCCTGGGTGATGACCAAGCATGCATTCTAGCACATGCCATGTAATGACTAAAAATATAAACTACAGCTGTCACAATTAATAGATTAACATTAAACGATGCAAAAATAAACAGAGAATGTCTGTTTATTAACAGGGTTTATAGAGGTGTCACCGAAACATTTCAAGTGCTGAAGATTGCTGTTCTTTCCTGCCGTCAGTTTAATCATGACATTACACATTTCCCTTTCATCCTAGACGACAGAACAGTCTTCTCAATACTCCCCAGCTAATATATACAAAGAACTGTGTTAGATATTTGGAACACAAAAATGAGTAAGAAATACATATGAGAATCAACACTTCACACTTCCTTCTATGTACCAGGCACTGTTGCAGGCACTAGAAAACCATAACAACAGTGGCTTAAACCAGACAATATTCATAATAAAATTAACTCCAGGGGCATGAATGACAGCTCAGCTATGACCTCGGGGATCCAAAATGTTTTCTCTGTCTCTCCATTTCCTCCTATTATTTTGGAATTTTCCTTATGCTTTTTGCCTTGTGGTCTCAAAAGACCTTGTTTCAGCTCCACGAATCATATCCTTATAATAACAGCAGGGTTGAGGGCATTGAGATAGATTTTCTCTTGTAAGTCTCTTTTTGTCACTCAAAACATTTCTGTCCTGAAGTTTCTTGGCAGACTTTCCCTCAGACTGGTGTTGAAGAGCAGAACTTTCTGAGATGTTGAAACTATCTCATCATTTGTTTTGCCCAAAATGGTACTCACCAAACCTATATAGCTAGTGAACACTTGGAACAGAATTTTTATTTCATTTTAATTAATTTGAATTTAAATTGAAATACATGTGTCTGAAATCTACCATATGAGACAACACAGTCTTAGACTCTTTCTGGGTAGAATTAAATTATGGCCAGAGAGGCTGGGAAAATGATTGTGTTACTTTTTCAGCCTCCAAGAGAGAAAAAGTTGGAAACTGGCTCTCTGGCAACTAACAGAAGACAGTGAGTGTTAGTCGTTTAGTCGTGTCCCACTCTCTCCAGCCCCATGGACTACAGCCCGCCCAGACTCCTCTGTCCAGAGAGAATCTCCAGGCAAGAATGTTGGAGTGGGTCGCCATTCCCTTCTCCCGGGGATCTTTTTGACCCAGGGATTGAACCCAGGTCTCTTGCATTACAGACAGATTCTTACCATCTGAGCCACCAGGGAAGCCCAGCAACTAACAGAGTCCGCCATAAAAAGTAGGTAAGACAAAGCATCAAGGAGCTGGTATTGTAATGGGGGAGGCTAACTGCATAAACCTATAAACAAACTTTTAAGGGTAGCCATCTTCAGGTTGGAACAAGCCATGTTATCTAACTTCAGCATAGTTGACTGGTCGAGATTTTAGAGTGCCGTAATAAGGAGTGATTGGACGTGGGAGGAGTAATTTAAGAAGGCGTGGGAAAAATCTCCAGAAGGTAGAAAAGAAGACAGGCATATAAAAAATTTTAAATACTTTAACCTTCCCAGGGCATGAATGACAGCTCAGCTATGACCTCGGGGATCCAAAATGTTTTCTCTGTCTCTCCATTTCCTCCTATTATTTTGGAATTTTCCTTATGCTTTTTGCCTTGTGGTCTCAAAAGACCTTGTTTCAGCTCCACGAATCATATCCTTATAATAACAGCAGGGTTGAGGGCATTGAGATAGATTTTCTCTTGTAAGTCTCTTTTTGTCACTCAAAACATTTCTGTCCTGAAGTTTCTTGGCAGACTTTCCCTCAGACTGGTGTTGAAGAGCAGAACTTTCTGAGATGTTGAAACTATCTCATCATTTGTTTTGCCCAAAATGGTACTCACCAAACCTATATAGCTAGTGAACACTTGGAACAGAATTTTTATTTCATTTTAATTAATTTGAATTTAAATTGAAATACATGTGTCTGAAATCTACCATATGAGACAACACAGTCTTAGACTCTTTCTGGGTAGAATTAAATTATGGCCAGAGAGGCTGGGAAAATGATTGTGTTACTTTTTCAGCCTCCAAGAGAGAAAAAGTTGGAAACTGGCTCTCTGGCAACTAACAGAAGACAGTGAGTGTTAGTCGTTTAGTCGTGTCCCACTCTCTCCAGCCCCATGGACTACAGCCCGCCCAGACTCCTCTGTCCAGAGAGAATCTCCAGGCAAGAATGTTGGAGTGGGTCGCCATTCCCTTCTCCCGGGGATCTTTTTGACCCAGGGATTGAACCCAGGTCTCTTGCATTACAGACAGATTCTTACCATCTGAGCCACCAGGGAAGCCCAGCAACTAACAGAGTCCGCCATAAAAAGTAGGTAAGACAAAGCATCAAGGAGCTGGTATTGTAATGGGGGAGGCTAACTGCATAAACCTATAAACAAACTTTTAAGGGTAGCCATCTTCAGGTTGGAACAAGCCATGTTATCTAACTTCAGCATAGTTGACTGGTCGAGATTTTAGAGTGCCGTAATAAGGAGTGATTGGACGTGGGAGGGAGTAATTTAAGAAGGCGTGGGAAAAAATCTCCAGAAGGTAGAAAAGAAGACAGGCATATAAAATTAAATTGTTAATGAACAGGGTGGTATATTTGTATATGCACCCATATTTATTACATATATATTTACTCATGTACATAGCTAATACAGAGTCTACATTAAGGGGAAAAACAAAGCATCTTTGAGTGTTTCTCTGGTGTCTCCTACAAGCTTTACATAACTCAGCAAGACAGGATTCGCAGCATAGAAGCCTTGGAATGTGGTGCATCTACCATCCTTAAAGCAACAGTTGACATAATACAATTTCCTAGGACTATGTGCACAGGACTGTGGTTAATGAGTGATTTCTCAAACAGTTCCTATAGGACTGTCTAAAGTGGGATAATCAAAATCACAGTGAGAACTTTGAAAGGACCTATTAAGTCCTGTAACTTCAAAAGGTATGACGTTCTTGACGCCTGAGGGAGGATAGGCAGTAGATAGACCTGTCTGACAAGAGGCTGTCAGGGCTGCAGTAGCTTAATTAAAGTGAAGATTTTGACGTGACTGAGGGTAAAGGATGTTCATTTTCTGACAGTATCATCCTCAGAGATCTTCATAAGTGGGGAAAGGACCATTTTCCTTGTCCTTATGAACCCATGCTGGTATAGAAGGAGGATAACTCAGGGTTATGTGTGCAGTACAAGGATCACAGGGCTGAAAGACTTTCTAAAGCCATTTCCAGCTTTAATATACTGTATTATTATTTTGTGGTTATAGTGATTCTTATTCTCAAAGAGTTAGTGATTTCTGTCCCAGAATGGTTGACATTGTCCATATTATAAAACACATCCTCCAGATTTCTCCTTGGATTCAGGATACTTACTTGAGATATCTGTCCGATGATTCTGTACTTTCTACAATTTTCTCAACTACAATGAGGTAAGAGGATATGTATCAAACTTGTGTTACTACTTATGGGAAACCCATTTCAAAACAGACATGCACATTTATTTCAGCTATAGGTTGAAAGAGAGTGTATGAAGATATTTACAGATTCTGAGTTCACATGACAATTGGAGGAATGACAATAGTAATATGGTTAATAAACTTCCATTTTGCGGAGAAGTTTTTATCTTTATAAAGAAAATAGATGATGATGATGATGATGATTTTGTTAGAGCATAATTCTTTAAATAAATCCAAAGTAATTTATTTAATTTCACAACTTAAGCTTATTTATAGGTTTAAAGCTATTTCATGATGATGATCTCCCACTTTTTCTACCCATCAGTGTCAAGAACTGCACAGTTCAACAGGGTAGTCACTAAGCACCTTGGACTTTACATTTAAATTAATTAGAATTAAATAAAGTGAAAAACTGTCTTCTGACCTCACGCTAGCTACATTTCAAGTATTAAATAGCCACCTGTGGCCACCATATCAGACAGTGCAGATCTAGAATACATTATTACACAATGCACTGTTAGCAATGGGCATCTTTGGGTTCACATCGTTGGTTTTCAAAAAATGTTGATCAAATGAAGCACTATTCAATTTAATGCAAATAGTGTGTGTTGAATAGACACCATTTATTATTGAGAAAGCTTTAGTCATATAAAGAGATTCCTAGGAACTGGTCCCTAAGATAGTCTCTGTAGAGGTCTTAGGCAGTAATGATCTTAGACTCTGGGAAGAAAAATCCCATTCTGGCTCTGCAGGTTATTTTATTTTTTGCTTTATTTTTATTTTTGGCTGCACCGGGCAGCATATGGGATCTTAGTTCCCCAATTAAGGATTGAATCTTCTGCAGAGAAATAGGGAAGTCTTAACTGCTGGACCACCAGGGAAGTCCCTGGCTTTGCCTTTTAGAGGGCACCATCCAAGCCCTCCTCCCTAAGGGGTGAAAAATCTCCAGGGCAAAGGGATGTGTTCCCCAAGAGCCTGTGTCTTGTTTCTATCACTAGACCTTGTGTAAGGAGCCCAGGAGCTTGGAGTTCATTGATAGAAAATTCTCCCGGCTACTGTTCAGGGCCTGAATAGTAGGCAAGAATCCTGGAGTATTCAGTTGTTCGCCCCTCAATGTTACTTTACTATGGGAAACCCATTTCAAAACAGACATGCACATTTATTTCAGCTATAGGTTGAAAGAGAGTGTATGAAGATATTTACAGATTCTGAGTTCACATGACAATTGGAGGAATGACAATAGTAATATGGTTAATAAACTTCCATTTTGCGGAGAAGTTTTTATCTTTATAAAGAAAATAGATGATGATGATGATGATGATTTTGTTAGAGCATAATTCTTTAAATAAATCCAAAGTAATTTATTTAATTTCACAACTTAAGCTTATTTATAGGTTTAAAGCTATTTCATGATGATGATCTCCCACTTTTTCTACCCATCAGTGTCAAGAACTGCACAGTTCAACAGGGTAGTCACTAAGCACCTTGGACTTTACATTTAAATTAATTAGAATTAAATAAAGTGAAAAACTGTCTTCTGACCTCACGCTAGCTACATTTCAAGTATTAAATAGCCACCTGTGGCCACCATATCAGACAGTGCAGATCTAGAATACATTATTACACAATGCACTGTTAGCAATGGGCATCTTTGGGTTCACATCGTTGGTTTTCAAAAAATGTTGATCAAATGAAGCACTATTCAATTTAATGCAAATAGTGTGTGTTGAATAGACACCATTTATTATTGAGAAAGCTTTAGTCATATAAAGAGATTCCTAGGAACTGGTCCCTAAGATAGTCTCTGTAGAGGTCTTAGGCAGTAATGATCTTAGACTCTGGGAAGAAAAATCCCATTCTGGCTCTGCAGGTTATTTTATTTTTTGCTTTATTTTTATTTTTTTGGCTGCACCGGGCAGCATATGGGATCTTAGTTCCCCAATTAAGGATTGAATCTTCTGCAGAGAAATAGGGAAGTCTTAACTGCTGGACCACCAGGGAAGTCCCTGGCTTTGCCTTTTAGAGGGCACCATCCAAGCCCTCCTCCCTAAGGGGTGAAAAATCTCCAGGGCAAAGGGATGTGTTCCCCAAGAGCCTGTGTCTTGTTTCTATCACTAGACCTTGTGTAAGGAGCCCAGGAGCTTGGAGTTCATTGATAGAAAATTCTCCCGGCTACTGTTCAGGGCCTGAATAGTAGGCAAGAATCCTGGAGTATTCAGGTTGCCATTCCGTCCTCCAGGGGTTCTTTCCCACCCAGGGATCAAACCTGTATCTCTTAATGTCTCCTGCATTGCAGGCGGGTTATTTACCACTAGTGCCATCTAGAAAGTCCCATCAGGGACCGAGCAGGCCTCTTTCCTAAAATGTCCTCTTAAGACAGGACCAAACAACTGGTGGATGCACTCCTAGGCCTGAAGGGTTGCCAAGGGATGGCTGTGTGAGGGTATGTACAGAGCTTGGTTGAAAGGTTTGGATGTCTACACATGTGCAGAAAGCTCTTCTAGTTTGTGAATGGAGCGGGCACAGGAAGCTAAAGTGATGTAAATGTGTAGACCAAGCGCTGGGGTGTAGGTCCTTCCTCTGCCACATACGGGGTGGAACTCCAACGAATCTAAGAGCCTGGTATACATACTCGGTCTTCCAGGTTGTTATTAAGGTATATTTCTCAAGATGGGAGCACAGAACTTTTATTTGAAAGCTCGACTGGGGTACGTGAGTTCTGGTCCTGCCCATGTTAGGGTGGGGCTGGCAGCCTTACCTAGAAGAACAAGCGATTCAGATGGAGTTTCTTGACCAGTTTGCTCACAATTGCTCTAAGGGGTTATATCTGAGGCTGCCAGAGGGAAATTTCGTTTTCCAAAGGCTGCAGGTCTAGTGAGATCCCAATGCATACTTTGCAGGTGAAATATGTGGAATTGCTGAAGACCAGAGACGGCTTTGGAGGGTCTTTTTTTTTTTTTTCAGGGATAAGAACCTGTCCCCAGCTCGGCTGTATTTGGGACAAATGAGACGACGGGGTGCCAAAAGGAGGCTGGAGATGCCTGCCCAGAAGAGAGGATGTAACGCGAGTCCTGTGAAGACAGTTAGTTAGGGCCGCTCTCTCTTTTTTGCAAAAAAATTGAACCCCCTCTTCCCCCTCATCCCTAGCCCGGGA